>CANTUV010000011.1:42112500-43362500 GCA_947685225.1 Garcia nutans | reverse complement strand
ATAGGTTGAAAACAGCTTCAGACCGATAGAAATCTTATTCAGACTTGAAAAGGAGAGACATAGAGTTTAATGTTGGAGATAAGGTATTTTTGAAAGTGTCTCCTTGGAAGAAGATCTTGAGGTTTGGTCGGAAAGGGAAATTGAGTCCTCGTTTCATTGGACCGTATGAAGTTTTGGAAAGAGTTGGGCCAGTTGCTTATCGGCTTGCTTTGCCACCTGAGTTGGAAAGGATCCATAATGTATTTCATGTTTCTATGTTGAGGAGGTACAGGTCGGATCCATCTCATGTTTTGCCAATTGAATCTATCGAAGTGAGTTTAGACCTGACATTTGAAGAAGAACCAGTTGCTATTTTGGCACATGAAGTGAAAGAATTAAGGAATAAGAAAGTGCCTTTGGTGAAGGTTCTATGGAAGAATCATGGAAGAGAAGAGGCAACTTGGGAGAGTGAGCAAGCAATGCGAGATCAATATCCTCAACTATTTCAGACGTGATATCAGGTAATTTCGAGGATGAAATTTCTTTTTAGAGGGGGAGAATTGTAATATCCCAAATGTGCCCTAGAAGTTTGGATATAATTGTTGTTTGTTTGAGTTATGTGTATATGATATGTTGATAAGAAAAGAAATTGAAAAGGAGAATGTTTAGGTATTGTTTAAAAGGAAAGTAATGTGTAGAGAGTAAGTGTATATGTTGGGTATATGGTAATATATATAACATATAAGTTAGTCAAATAAGTGGTCAAGGGAAGAGGATATTTTAATTGTTGTATGTGAAATTACTTAAAAGGGCATGTGGATGAAAGGTAGTTAGAACAAGTGAGAAGAGGGTATGTTGGTAATTGTCTTGTTAGAATTGCTTGGTGGAGATTTAAAGAGATGATAATTTGACTTTTCTTCATCATTATTTTCTTCTTTTCCCTTATGGTGGCCGGCTCATCCAAAGAAAAAAGAGAGCAAGAGAGCAAGAGAGGATCTTGAAGTTCTAAGCTCAAATTGAAGGAAGAATCAAGTGATTAAGTTGGAAAGTTGTGAAATTCATCAACTTTGGTAAGTTCTTTCTCTTGTTTTTCTTTGTTCTTTTTGAAGATGTGTTTGGGGTTGATGATTGATTATGGATTGTTTGATTAGGTGTGTTTGTGATGTGTTTTCAAATGTTGAAATTGATTTTAAGATGAGAAGTTAAGTTGGTGTGTGAGTTGAAAGATTAAGTTGTGTTGTATTAGGGTTTTGAAGTGGTGAGTGAAGTTTAACTTGAGTTTGATCAATTGTTTTCATAGTTTTTCTTGTTTTTTGTGTTTGTTGGAGTTGTAAGCTTAGGAAATGAGATTTTGGCCAAAGGCAGTAGCATTGTGGATGCCACGCCCGTGGCCTTGGTTGCCATGGCCGTGGTCATTTGTAGCCATGGCCGTGGAGGTTGGATGCAAGGGAGGCAGAAGTGATTTCTAAGCCACGCTCGTGGGGGTTGGGTTGGCCAGACCGTGGGCCTTTGTGAATGATGTTGAAGTGTAATTTGTGAGTTAAGTGTTTAGTAAGAGGTTATTAAGTGATTAATTGTATTGGAATTCATGTATTGTATCATTTTTGGATTAGGGTTTGAAAGAAGGTGATTTGCCCTAATTTGGAAAGTGAAGAAACTTGGAAAAGGAAAGTGTTTAGAATTGTTATTGAGGTAAGTACAAACCACATTATTGCATATATTTTAAGGTGTTGAAGCTTAACTCACACTTGCTTGTTAATGTGTTGAGAAACCTAATGCATTGTTGATGCATATTATTAATGTTATGTCGGCATAATGTGAATGTTGTGATGAGTATGATGATATTGGTGATGCATATGAATAATGTACTTTGTTATGTTTATATCAATGATGACATATGTATAATGTTGAGGATATGAGGTAAATGATTATGTATTTGAAAGATGAATTGCTATAATATGGATTGAAATGTGATGGAATATGAAGCCATTGTGATTGGCTATGATGATTCAATTGAAAGAAATAAGGCATGTTTGCCTAGATGATGATGAGAATTGAGAATGGAAATGATAATGAAATAATAAATGAATTGTGTGGCTAATGTGTTATTCCATTTTCAGAGTTTGTTGTTGGTGGCATGCCTAATATTAGTAACAATCTCTTGAAGTTAGGTTGGATTTAATCCTTGAAGCCTAATTGAGATGTTACAACCCTTGAAGCTAGGTTGGGTTGGTTCTTGAAGCCAAGTTGGGTTGATACTTAGCATGCTTTGTTCCCCTTGAAGCTTGGTTGAACCTAATCCTTGAAGCCTAGTTGGGATTATGATATTGATGAATGTGAAAATTGAACCAAAACATTAACTCTGAAAACGGAATGGCATATTAGTGTATTTTGGGCCCATGCTTGTCTTTGTTTAAATGTGATTCATTAAGGGTAAAATAATTGAATAATGAGATCTATGGAAGGACTTTGAAATATGATATGTTTATATGTGTATGGTTTATGAAATATAAAGGTATGATATTGGCTTTCCACTTATGATGTTGTCCTTAATATTAAAATGTATGGCATTGCATTGCTTTAAGACATAATGTTAGCATACTTTGTATTACTAAGCCGTTGGCTTAGCGCGATAGTGGTTGATCGCACAGGTGACAGAGCTGAACCCGAGAGTTCCTCAAGACCAAGTGAGTCTAGGCATTGAAGAGTTTATTTTGGGACTTAAAGATCAGAGGAAAGCCGCCAATCATGTATAATTCCTTTATATTTTGTAAAGTATTGATTTTAATATAAATATATGTATAATTGTAAATGTGGATTTGAAAGTGTTCATATATGTAAATATTTTATAAATTCCGCTGCGTATTAAGTAAATATATATATATATATCTATTTTGTTTTATATTACAAGTTAATTGCTTATTATCTATAATGTATATTGAGAAAGAATATCTTATCTTTTAAAATGATTTAAATGTTAAAGAAATCCGTAGCATTTCTATGTTCAGTGTACGTATATTACATTGTGGTGTTTTGTAGTGTACGTGTACGGGATGTAGGGGTGTTACACTAAAACTGGATTAGGTTGCTCGACCCAAGACTTGATTAGGGTTCTTGACCCAAGACTAGATTAGGATTCTCGACCAAAAATTGGATTAGGGTGCTCGACCCAAGACTGGATCAGGGTGCTTAACCCAAAACTTGATTATGGTGCTCGACCTAAGACTAGATTAGGGTTCTCGACCAAAAACTGGATTAGGGTTCTCGATCAAAGACTAGATTAGGGTACTCGATCCAAAACTGGATTAGGATGCTTGACCCAAGGCAGAATTAGGATTCTCGACCCAAAACTAGATTAGGGTGATCGACCCAAGACTAGATTAGGGTTCTCGATCAAAAACTGAATTAGGATGCTCGACCCAAGACTAAACTAGGGTTGTGGACCCAAAACTAGATTAGGGTGCTCGACCCAAGACTAGATTAGGGTTCTTGACCCAAAACTGGATTAGAGTTCTCAACCCAAGACTGGATTAGGATTCTCGACCCAAGACTTAAGTTCTTCTAGCTCGATCATCCTTTTATCATTTGAGAATTTTGGCTTTCTTCTAGCTAATTGTTTCCATTCTTCAATGGATTGACTTCAGCTCTTCTGGCTGGATTGACCTTCTATCATTTGGGAATGCGGGCTTTTTTCTAGCCAGTTGGTTCCTTGTATAAGCATGCATCTTCATTCCTACAAGATGACTGGATCTTCCTTAAGCAATGGACCTTCAATGCCTCCTTATTCCATATCTGCTTCATGGAGTATTTATTGTTCATTTTGACAAGGAATAGACAATGCAGTGTGATATGCTCATGTATGCATGATATGCATGAATAATACTTACAGCGATTCTATTGACTCACAGACTGAGGAGATTAGCTGAAGTGTCTCCATGGATTCCTTCCAGATGCTCATTCATGTCTTGCATTAAAATGGCAGAAGACTTTACATTTATGGCTTTCAAGCTGGTAGCTTCCTCATAACCTTGGTAGCTTCCTCATCCATTTATTTCAAACTGTGATTCAACACATCAGTTGGTAGCTTCCTCATAACCTTGCGAATGATCATTTATTTTACACAATGTGTCCTTTGAGATTCGATGGTGCAACATACTTCCTTGAACTTGAAGGCTTTGTGTGACAAAAATTTTTTTTTAATCTTAAAATCATATTTTGGCTTTGTCAAATTAGTGTCAATATACCTTAGGACTTGATTTTTTCAAATTAACATATTTACAGCATCAAACCATATTTACGTACTAAACTCGGGAATCATTTTCATTTAATCAAGAACTGTTGCACTTCAAATAGACACATACACATTACTTTAGCCAAAGGTCTCATTGAGTTTAAATATTTTTCTACCTCATATGCATGCGTATTCAAACAATCTCCACTAATAGGCTCTACCTACCAAGAGAGATCAATAGGTCATTAATAGACTTAAAATAGGGTCGATAAGGGACATGGGTTAAATGAAGGCCACTTTCAAATTGGAGTCAATGTGACACTATGGATAAAGCCTCACACACTACAAACTTCTTATTGGAACCTTAGGCAGTTGGGAGCATGATAAGATGGAGCTTTAAATATTCTTCAATTGGCATTATTTTGGATCTTGATTCTGACAGTCTTTGCCTTTGTAAAAAAAAAATTGAGACCCTCATTCCTTTCCCTTTTTTTTCTTTTTTTCTTTTCTTCTTTCTTTTTTTTTTTTTATCATTTTATCATTTTGTCCTTTTTTTTCTATAGGATTGTTAAGTATAGGGATTTCAAGATTACTAACTAGGAGGTGTGATGGGTCTCATGAATTAGATGGTCTTTCTCTGATTTTGGTTGAATCTCGAGCTGGATTGGACCAATTCAAGTTTATCTATTCTCATAAACTAAGTGGGAGTCTTCTGCTTGCTTTAGGTAGGAAGAACTTGGTTGGCTTTCTAAATCGCTCTTTTGGGGTTTTATTTTCTTTATTTTCTCTTTTTTTACTACTTTTTTTTGTTTTGTTTTCCTAGCTCCAAGAGAGTTGTTTTATTTGCACCATTCTATGCTTCTGACTATGGATGAGTGGGTTGGAGTGGGTTTGTTTAGAGTGAGCCTATTTTAGTAAGGACGGACCCTTTGGTGCCTTGATAGATCTGAAATATTAAGTCCAATTCAAGTAAACTTTAACTATCCTTATGGTCTTGACTTTGCATCCTCTTTCTTGATCTTCTTGCCCATATTCATTAGTGATCATCAGACTTGTCATAACTGTCACAATAGCACCAAGGTAGGTTATCGAGGATCATAAGCTAATAAAAAGCAAGCTAAAATCATATGAAGGATCAAAGGTAACAAACTAGGGATTGATATTAATAAGGTGGATACTAGTTGTTGGCTAACCAAACAATGCCTAGATCATTTTTCGGTTAAATAAGCAGAGTTCAATTTCGCCTCGAAAGTTCGTCAAAGCATGTTCTAAGATTGAGTAGGACTTAGACAAAGGTAATTATGCATGAGCCCTCTCTAAGTTAAGCATACACAAATTAATGCTATAGAATAATTCTCCCACTTAGTAAAATCACTTAGATCATGATGCATAGATACACTAATTCATGAATATCAAGCTAGATTCGTCATCGGTTGAGCACCAAAATGAACAAAAACCAACAAAAATATAATGAAAGTAATTTATTCAAATAATCTTAATTAAAAAACATAATTGTTCCAAAAAGATTAAAGAAATGAAACAATACCATACAATCGAAAGGAAGTTCTATTGATTTGAAGTAAAAAACTTTCTCTACTTGGACATATCAAGGGCAAAGATCATCAATGATAGTTATCCATAATTCCTCCATCTACATCTTGAAAGGATGACAAGGCAAAAATTTCCATTAATCCTCTTTCTATGATGAAGGCTTTATACAACATATCCAAAACTTTTTGGGTACTTTCATCCAAAGTATTAAATCAGTTCTGCACAATAGGGTCCAAAGAAAGCATAAAATACCTCCTAGTTTGGGCTTTAGTAGCTCTAGCGGACTGCATGGCAGTGATATACTGCTTAACATGTAAGTGAGTTTTCCTGTACCATTGTACTTAGCAAAGGAAGGCATCTTGAACTTGTAAGGGACTTCCTCATCTTGTTCATATAGCTTGTCCACCTCTGACATCTCTTCAGTTTTCAGCTTCTTGTCAAACTTCTTCTCCATATCAACAATCATCTTCTCAACATCAAAAGTCTCGGTCTTTTCAATAGCTGATTTCTCCACAGTCTTTGGCTTCTTCTTATCTTAAGGATCTTGAAAGTATTGATCCCAGTAGTCATCATCGTCCATAACCATCTTGTCATCAATGAAGGTTACTTCACCAACCTTAGCCTTTCTCTTATACTTCTACTTCTTGGTGCTAACAAATGCTTCATCAGTATTCTCAAACATTAAAACCATTTGGCTTTTCATGGTCTCAGACAAGACCTCCTTTAGTTCTTCCATCTTGGAGTTAATTGCATCATCCACCATCTTTTGAATTTGTTCAGGTTCCATTTCTTTTGATGTGAAATTGGCCGAATTCTCACTGAACTCTGAATCACTAACATAGGTTGAATTGTCATAAGCTTTTGAACTAGTGTACTTCAGAGATGTGAGTCAGAAAGGATCAATGACATGAGATGCAATTCATGTATGCATGTATGCACAAATGATAATCAAACAAACAAAAAAACCAAAAGAATAGGAACAACCCTTCCAACCTTATAACTTCCACACACAAATGGTGTGTCTCTTTTCCTAGGTATATGGCCAACAAAATACCAACATGGGGTATCTTGTTTTCAAATAATTCACTCAAATGGTTTAACTAAAACTTGTATTTTTAAATTAGAAGTCAGTCCATGATAACTCCCATTAATTAAACTTTAATCTATTGAGTCAACAAAAGATAGCTTTTATGCTATATTAGGATTAAAACCAAATTAAAAGGTTTATCATAAATAAATTTCCTATTTGAAAAAATAACTAATGGTTCATGCTTCAAACAAGCCCATGGTTAATAAGTCTTAGTATAAACTAGGCCCACAATTAATTTTATGTATTCCATAATTGACCTAACTAGTTGTAAGCTTATTTGAAAAAAAATTTTGACAAATATTTAAAAGCCCATTGAAAAAGGTTTTTTTTATTTGAAAAAAATAACTTTGTTTTAAAGCCCATAGTAAAAAGGTTTGTTTAAAAATAAATTTTGGGCTTTGTATTTGAGCCATGATGTGAAAGAATGTTTGACCCCTCTTGAAAAAAGTTTTATGTCCAAAGACTATCTTGAAAAATTTTGAAAATAGTTTTTGGTCTTTTAGGCTTAAAAAATTATTTTAGGCTTTTGAAAATTATTTTGGGCTTATAATATAATTAGGTCATATTAGAAAAAGAACAAACTAAATAGGCCATGATTTAAACTAAGATATATCAAACATAATCAAAGAGCAAGCATTTGGGTATAAACCTAAAGAATGTAACTAGGCTAACTACATGGGCTTTTGTCTTTGGGTTTTAAAGGCTTTGGCTCCCATAGCAAGAATATACCCAAAGGTACGAGGCTATGAGTGGTTATGCCATGCTTGATCTCCATACCTTGAGTGAAACTATGATTTTCCTTGCATAACTCAACACGGATAACACGGGTATCCTAACTCACACACACAATAAAAACTAAATGATGTAATGGATAATTTCATAATAAAAATGAATAAAATAATCTAAAGACCAACGAATTAACTTCTCTTATCCCTAGTGGAGTCGCCACTGTGAGCGGGAATTTTTTCCCCCACTCTCGGTGGAATGGTTCTTGTGACTTCAACACTGTTAGGCTCAGAGCCTTAGAGAACACGGGCTTAAACCCGGAGAAAAGTGAGTTGCCACCTAGACGGTTTGGGATAAAGAAAGGGGCGGATGACTCAATTCCTAAGGAATCTCCAACCTCCTTATTAGGTTTAAAAAGTTGGGTATGCATGGGGAAGGTGAGAAGTAGCCCAGCACCCCCATAATACCCGGTTCATTGGAACCGGCCTCCTTTTCAGCTCTTAATATGATTCGACCTCGCTTACCAATTTAGCGACCGCTCATTTATAGTCGCGACCGCCCAACAATTCAAGAAGAAATTGCTCAAAGAGACAGTAGTGTTCGCGTCCTCAGGTGCGTCCAGAAGTTCGACGCGAGAATATGAGTTCGACCGCGAAAAGCTACTAAGGGCGACCGCGAGATTCAAATTATGGCGGACATCTCTTTTGCCCTGTCAGAAAATGACACGTGACATGACCGTTGTAATCCCACTTCAGTATTCAAAAAAGGGCGACCGCACTTTGTGATGCGCGACCGTCCCGACAAACACAGCATGGGCAAGAAACGGTCCGACAAAAAACATCATGGGCAAGATTCCTGCTGTAGAGCACTAAAATTCGACCGTTGAACTTTTTCAAAAGTAGCGACATTCCCTGGTTAAAAGGACGACCGCGTGAAGCATGAGAGCGACCATCCTTGTATAAAGGGCGACCGCTAAGTGCTTCGGACAGTTTAAGTAAAGAAGGTCTAATCTGCCAAGACTTTATTCTAAACAGCAATAACGGCTAGTAAGACCACATTGGCTATAAATACAATGTTTCCATGAGAAAACAAAAAAATATAACATTATTGAGAAAAGATTTTCATAGCCAAGCAACAAATTTCCTTTTGCTTAAACTTGTATTTGAATTGTTATGAATGTTAGGTGTTAGCATTGAAAACACCATTGTATAAGTTTGAGTGTAAGCTTGGGAAACACTTAGGTTGAGAGAGTGAGCCTTGTAAAACTCTTGTGTGGGTTGTAAGTGTGAGCCTAAGAAAAACACTTGTAAAGTTGGAAGTGAGCTTGTGAAAACTTCAAAGACTAGTGGAACCTTAACAAGTTGTTAAGGAAGTGGATGTAGGATTGAAGTAAATCCGAACCACTATAAATCTTGTGTGTTCTTACCTTCCTCCATTACTCAACCAACTCTCTATTCCGCATTTCTTGTTTGTTGAGTTTTTTAAATTGTCATTATTTCTTGACGAAACCAATTCACCCCCCCCTCTTGGTTGCCATCTTGGGACAACAATTGGTATCAGAGCCCTGAGATTTCTTAAACTTAATTGTGAAATCTGATCCACAATGGCAACTTCTTCTTCATCAAGCTCTCATGGAAATCTTAACTCTATTCTTAGACCTTACTTTGATGGAACGGATTACTCATACTGGAAACACAAAATGTATTTGTTTCTAGACAGTGAAGGGATTGAACTATGGGATTTTGTGGAAAATGAGTGGAAATCTCCTACTCATGAGGTTGACGGTATTCAAGTTCCACTTCCCAAAGCTCAATGGTCAACTAGCAATATCAGAGATCGATTCAAGAACAATAGAGCTGCTTCCATCTTGATGAACTCCATTTCAAGAGAAGAAGGTGGAAGAGTTCAACATTTAACTTGTGCACATTGTATTTGGAAAACACTTGAAAACTACCATGAAGGTACAACTCAAGTAAGATTTACCAAGAAACAAATGCATGTTCATGAGTATGAGCTATTCAAGATGAAACCAAATGAAAATGTCACCGACATGACAAATCGTTTGCTTGCTATTGTCAATGAACTAAAAAAGTATGGCAAGGTATATGATCAAGGTGATGTAAACAGTAAAATCTTGAGAGCCCTAAGAGCTAGAAAGAACTTTGAATCCAAAGTATCATCCATAGAAGAAGCTCATGATCTCAGCACATTAAGAACCGACGAGCTAGTTGGTAAATTACTCACTTTTGAGCTGCACAGTGAAAAAGAAGAAGATCAAGGTGAGAAAGAAAAGAGAAAACCAATTGCACTCAAAGCAATCAAAGAAGTTGAGAGCTCAAGCAATGAAGGTACTGATGATGAAGATGAAATGGCAATGTTCTCAAAAAGAATGAATGAATGGAAAAGGAAGAAAAGATTACAAGCAAACAAAGGTACACCTCCTAAATTCTCCTTCAAAGATAAAGAAAAGAAAAATGAGGTAAAATGCTATGAATGTGGAAAAACCGGTCACATCAAGTCGGATTGCTACAAATTAAAGAACAAAAGGAAATGGGATAAAGAAAAGAAAAAGTCTCTCAAAGCCACATGGGATGACTCTTCCTCAAGTGAAGAAGAAGAAGAGGAAGGAATTGCAAATCTTTGTCTCATGGCTATTGAAGATGACTCCAATGAGGTAAGTACTCAATCTTTTGATCTTGTAGCACATGATGATATAAGTGATATAAATGATAGTGATTTGATTGAGCACATGAATTCTAAAATAGAAAAATATTTCTCTAAAATGATGCTCTATAAAGAGAAAAACTCTAAGTTAGAAAAGGATTTTATATGCTTAAAGAACTCTACCTTAGAATTGAAAACCTCAAATGAACACTTAATGAATACAATAGGAGAATTAAATAAAAGCTCACATGACTTAGAAAAGGTGATTAAAGAAAATGAGACATTGAAGCATGAACTAAAAGAACTAAAAGAATCAATTTCCAGATTTCATAAAGGAAAGGAAGCATTGAACACATTAATTAATAATCAAAGATCACCTTCCTTGAAATATGGATTAGGATTCAATGGCTCAACCAACATTGCACCTAGTAAACCAACTTTTGTGAAAGCATCTACAACTAAAATTTCTGATGTTCATATCAAAGATGCTTGCACCAAGTCTAAAAGAACTTCTTACGGTTCACTAGGAGATAAAGCCAAAAACAATTATGCATTGTTGTTTACTAAACTTGTACAAAAGAAATCACATACTTGTAGTTGTATGTATAATCCAAAAAGAAAAATGCAGAAGCATAGGATACCATGGCAATGCACATATTGCATGAAATTTGGTCACAAAAATTTCTATTGTTATATAAGAAAAGCTCATCTAAATTTAGAAGGCACTCTTTCTACTAACCATCAAGGACCCAACTATATGTGGGTACCTAAAAAAGGATGACCACAATTGGCTTGCAGGTATGCCTAAAATCTACTACCAATGAAAGCACATGGCTTGTGGATAGTGGATGCTCAAGGCATATGACTGGAAATGCAAAGCTCTTTACAAGTATTACCTATAAACATGGAGGTAACGTAACTTTTGGAAACAATGCTAAAGGTAAAATTCTTGGTGTTGGCTCCATTGGTTCTATTGGTAAGGATTTAATTGAAGATGTATGGCTTGTTGATGGTTTGAAACATAACTTGCTAAGTGTTAGTCAACTTTGTGATAAAGCATACTTTGTTAAGTTTGATTCCAAGGAATGCAAAATCACAAATTCAAATGATGTTATCATATTTAAGGGTACTAGAACAAACAACACTTACAATGTAAGCATACATTCTGATCATACATGTTTAATGTCCACTAATAATGATGCATGGTTATGGCATAGAAGACTAGGACATGCTGGTATGGATCAATTGAAATATATTTGTAATGAGAATTTAGTTGATGGCTTACCTAAGATAAAATATGATAAAGATAGGATTTGTGAACCTTGTCAACATGGTAAGCAACATAAAAGCTCATTTAAAACAAAGAATGTTATAAGCACCTCTAGACCTTTAGAGCTCATTCATTTAGACTTGTTTGGACCAAATAGAGTTACAAGCTTAGGAGGCAAATCATATGCATTTGTTCTTGTTGATGACTACTCTAGATTCACATGGGTTAATTTCTTAGCTCAAAAGAATGAAGCCTTTAATTACTTCAAAACCTTTGCAAAAAGAGTTCAAAATGAAAAAGGATATGTGATCACATCTATTAGAAGTGATCATGGCAAAGAATTTGAAAATGAAAACTTTGAAAACTTTTGCAATGAAATTGGCATTTCACACAATTTTTCTGCTCCTAGAACTCCACAGCAAAATGGTGTAGTTGAAAGGAAAAATAGAACTTTAATTGAAATGGCTAGAACAATGCTCAATGAATATGATTTACCATCTTATTTTTGGGCGGAAGCCGTTAATACAGCTTGTTACATTGCAAATCGTGTTTATAAAAGGCATTTAACTAATAAAACTTCTTATGAGCTATGGAATGGAAGAATACCCAGAATTGGATATTTTAGAGTATTTGGATGCAAATGCTTCATATTGAATACCAAGGATAATCTTGGAAAATTCTCATCCAAATCAGATGAAGGCATATTCATAGGATATTCATCATATAGCAAAGCATATAGAGTATTTAATATGAAAACTCTAGTTATAGAAGAATCAATGCATGTTGTATTTGATGAATCATCTAAACTTGATCAAAAGAAAGGTATTACTTTCAATGACCCTGCAGGCACTCTTGAACCTCTTGAATCTATTGATGCTCCAAAGATCAATCAACTTGAAGAAAAGGCTCAAGATCTACCTAAGGATTGGCAATACAAGAAAGATCATCCAAAGGAACTCATCATTGGAGAAACATCAAAGGGAGTAACTACTAGATCTAAAATTAATCATGTTGATGTTAATGTTGCTTTTGTTTCTCAAATCGAACCAAAAACTATTGAGGAAGCTTTAAATGATGAAAATTGGATAATTGCAATGCAAGATGAACTTAATCAATTTGAAAGAAATAATGTATGGCAACTTACTCCTAGACCTATAGATCATTCTATAATAGGATGCAAATGGGTTTATAGGAATAAGCTTGATGAAAATGGTCACATCATTAGAAATAAAGCAAGATTGGTAGCCAAAGGTTATAATCAAGAAGAAGGTATTGACTATGATGAAACCTTTGCCCCCGTAGCTAGATTGGAAGCTATTAGAATATTACTTGCTTTTGCATGTCATATGAATTTTAAGCTTTATCAAATGGATGTTAAAAGTGCATTTCTAAACGGACTCATAAATGAAGAAGTTTATGTTGAACAACCTCCTGGTTTTGAAAACTACAAATTTCCTGATCATGTTTTCAAACTTACCAAAGCTTTATATGGATTAAAGCAAGCACCTAGAGCTTGGTATGATAAACTTAGTGCATATTTGCTTGAAAATGGTTTTTCAAAAGGAAAAGTAGACACAACTCTTTTTGTTAAAAAGAATAAGCACAACATTTTGATTGTACAAATTTATGTGGATGACATAATATTTGGAGCTACTAATGAAGCCCTGTGCAAAGAATTTGCTTCTTGTATGACTAGGGAATTTGAAATGAGCATGATGGGTGAACTCAAGTTTTTCCTTGGACTGCAAGTCAAGCAATGTAAAGATGGGATCTTCATCAACCAATCCAAATATACAAAAGAACTCATCAAGAAATTTGGAATGGATGGCTGCAAAACTAGCAAAACTCCTATGAGCACATCATTGAAATTAGGTAAAGATGATAATGGTAAAGCAGTAGATGAGAAGAAATATCGAGGTATCATCGGATCACTACTTTACTTAACTGCTTCTAGGCCTGATATAATGTATAGTGTATGTCTTTGTGCTAGATTTCAAACTAGTCCTAAAGAATCACACTTGAATGCCACTAAGAGAATCTTGAAATATTTGAGCGGTACAATACATTTAGGACTTTGGTATCCTAAAAACACATCATTTCATATTATAGGATTTTCAGATGCAGATTATGCTGGTAGTATATTAGATAGGAAAAGCACAACAGGAGCATGTCACTTTCTTGGTAATTGTCTAGTTTCTTGGCATAGTAAGAAACAAGCATCAGTTGCTTTATCCACAACGGAAGCTGAATATGTTGCAGCATGTTTTTGTTGCACACAAGTATTATGGATGAAACAACAATTGCTTGACTATGGTAAAATGTTTAACAATATCTCCATTAAATGTGACAACACTAGTGCTATCAATTTGTCTAAGAATCCTATCCAACATTCTAGATCCAAACACATAGATATTAGACATCATTTCTTAAGAGAAAATGTACAAAATCAGAATATAACCTTAGAATTCATAGATACAGAAAATCAACTTGCTGATGTCTTTACAAAACCCTTGAATGAAGATAGACTTAACTTCATCAAACTCAATTTAGGAATGATTGATGGAATCACTTTGAGTTAATTAGAATTTTTTTTGCCTTAAAATAAAGTTTCTATGTGCATGAAATTAATTTTTCTTAACACACTTAGAATATCTTCCATCTTTCCTTGAATCTTTTATTTTTGAGTATGTAGCGGTCGCTCCAGTGTTCTTTCGCGCTCGCTACTTCGTCTGCTAGTTTCATTCAATAAAATTCTCTGAGCGCGGTCGAGAAAATTTGTGCGCGATCGCACCAATTTGAATAGTTTCGACCGTTACAGATGTTTTTCTTCACTCGCGAGCGTACTGATCATAATAATGGTCGCTGTACACCATTCCGCAATCGCACCTTGTTAAATCTGCGACCGCACCCTGTACACTCTGCTCGAAAATTTATAACCGTTGGCTATGTGACAGGTCGCAACTCTTAACTCTCAACAGTCATAAACGGCTATTTCTTTACTTCATCTATTTAAAAGTGTTTTGCAACAGTTTATCTGATATTTTGCCTATCAAAGCACACAAACTTACTTCTGAAACCCTAAAAAACTTCTACATCTCAATCACCCTCTGTTTTCCAGTTTACTTCTACTCTTTCTAATCTAATGGCTCCCAAAAGAAAAACCACTTCCAAAATAAAGGGACAAGCCAAGAGAGTTCCAGGAATCACCATTAGAGAACCTGTTGTTGAACCTCCATCTCCTCCACAATCAAAAAGGGGTGAGAAAATTCACAAACCTCATCACCAAACCACTGAGGAAGACATTAGGTATGCCATGCTAAAGAAGAAGAAGGTTGAAGGCACCAAATCACCTTTTGGTGGGATGCTGTCTGCCTTGGGCATCAAGGACGAAATTGAAGGATTGTTGGATGTCCTTGGATGGAGAAATTTTGTCTTTCCAGAAGAGGTAGGTTACTCTAGTCTTAGTAAGGAGTTTCTAATGTCATTCCAGATAGAGAAGAGTGCAAACTCTGCACTAGGGTGGTATGGGGTTAGGTTCAAACTCTTTGATCAGTATCAATTCTTAACCCTTGAAGATTTTGGCAGAATTTGGAACTTCCCTTCTGAAGGTATAACCTCCTACAATGACCAAATCTTCTCAAACCCAACCCTTTCTGATTTCTGGCGAGAAATTTCCATTGAAACTTCCTTTGAAAAGGAATCTAAAGCCAGGCACATCAAATCTCTCACCCACTGGATACTCCATAGGATTATCACCTATACCATTCACCAAAGAGCAGATGGGAATGAGAAAGTAACCAAGAGAGACCTTATCTTTCTCTATGCTTTCACCCACAACATCAAAATGAACACAACCAAGTTCTTGATTGATACCTTTTATCATCATGCTATTACAAGAACTGGTACCTTCTTCCTATCCTCTCAAGTTACTCAAATAGCTAGGCACCTAAACCTTCTGAATGATCTGAACTTAGCCACTTTGAGGAACCCTTTCACTCTAGCCTCCAATGCTATCACAATGGATTACTTAGAGCATGCTGGTTGTGTAAGGAAGATAGAAGGGTCATATGTATACTGCTATGGCAAGAAAGGAGTTATGGATAAACAAAAGAAAAGGCCAAGGTATACAATTGAGGAAGAGGGAGATTCTGTAGAAGTTGCAGTAGAACTACCTTCAAAAGCAACTTCATCAAAAGCTGCTAAAGAAACTGCTTCATCCTCCACACAACTCATCCTCCATGCTATCAAGACTCTCTCAAGGAAATTCTCCAAGTTCAAGAAAAGTGTTTCCAAGAGATTCCAGCACTTAAACAAGAGGATAGACCTTATATCCCACATGCACCATGATCTTTATGACATGCAAGGCAAATTGGACTTGCCTCAATGCAATCTTGAAGATTGGGATATAAGTGATCACACCCAAAGCGTTGCTGAAGAAGAAGAGTCCATTAGCACTAGCTCTGCCTCTGTTGCACCTCAAGATAAAGGGAAAACTCCTTTAGTTGAAGAAGAGTTAGACATAGATGATGACTCAGAATAAGCTTAGCTTTAATTTGTTTTTGTTTGCACTTTCATATGTTTACTGCTTATGTTTCATGTCTTGTACTTTCCTCCACTTTCATATATATAATGTTTATATTCCCTTTCATTGTTTGCACTTTTATATGCTTGTTTTGCTTAACATTTGTTTCATTTTGCCTATGCCAATGGGGGAGAACAATACCAAAATGGAATGAACCAAGTGGAATGAACCAAGTAACAGTATACAAAAATGGGAAAACAAGTATAAGAACAATAATGTTGAATATTTGCAATAGGGGAGAAATGTTTATGGGGGAGAAATGTTTGCATCAAACAATAACCTTTGCACCAAGATAAACTATTAATCACAATGCTCTTAACGATGATTGTTGCATATGTTAAGGGGGAGTATTTTAGACTTATTATTTTTCTCATCATTCCATTTGAATTGTCAAAGTCAAAATGGGGGAGATTGTTAGACAAATGATCTTAATTTTGATCCTTGACAACTCAAATGGATGATCTATTTAACTTGTGTTTAAGAAAGCTTGTTGCAGGATTAGGTTGCTTCAATTAAAGGTGAACAGAACAAGTATAGCGGTCGCACCTCAACTGAATACGACCGCTCCATGCAATTACAGAATGAAACCTTGTCACAGTAGGTTTCGCGGTCAGAAGTTCGACCATAGTCGCGACCGCTCATACATAATAGCGACCGTCCTAATATTTGCCCGACCGCTACTCAAGGAACTTAAATCATTACAATCACAGTAAGGTTCGCGGTGACAAGAACGGTGAATGATTCGACCTCGCTTACCAATTTAGCGACCGCTCATTTATAGTCGCGACCGCCCAACAATTCAAGAAGAAATTGCTCAAAGAGACAGTAGTGTTCGCGTCCTCAGGTGCGTCCAGAAGTTCGACGCGAGAATATGAGTTCGACCGCGAAAAGCTACTAAGGGCGACCGCGAGATTCAAATTATGGCGGACATCTCTTTTGCCCTGTCAGAAAATGACACGTGACATGACCGTTGTAATCCCACTTCAGTATTCAAAAAAGGGCGACCGCACTTTGTGATGCGCGACCGTCCCGACAAACACAGCATGGGCAAGAAACGGTCCGACAAAAACATCATGGGCAAGATTCCTGCTGTAGAGCACTAAAATTCGACCGTTGAACTTTTTCAAAAGTAGCGACCGTCCCTGGTTAAAAGGACGACCGCGTGAAGCATGAGAGCGACCATCCTTGTATAAAGGGCGACCGCTAAGTGCTTCGGACAGTTTAAGTAAAGAAGGTCTAATCTGCCAAGACTTTATTCTAAACAGCAATAACGGCTAGTAAGACCACATTGGCTATAAATACAATGTTTCCATGAGAAAACAAAAAAATATAACATTATTGAGAAAAGATTTTCATAGCCAAGCAACAAATTTCCTTTTGCTTAAACTTGTATTTGAATTGTTATGAATGTTAGGTGTTAGCATTGAAAACACCATTGTATAAGTTTGAGTGTAAGCTTGGGAAACACTTAGGTTGAGAGAGTGAGCCTTGTAAAACTCTTGTGTGGGTTGTAAGTGTGAGCCTAAGAAAAACACTTGTAAAGTTGGAAGTGAGCTTGTGAAAACTTCAAAGACTAGTGGAACCTTAACAAGTTGTTAAGGAAGTGGATGTAGGATTGAAGTAAATCCGAACCACTATAAATCTTGTGTGTTCTTACCTTCCTCCATTACTCAACCAACTCTCTATTCCGCATTTCTTGTTTGTTGAGTTTTTTAAATTGTCATTATTTCTTGACGAAACCAATTCACCCCCCCCCCCCTCTTGGTTGCCATCTTGGGACAACAGTTGTGAATGCAAAAATAAGATATGTAGAATAATGAAATGAATTGATATTGATAAAAATGAGAAAAGTGAGAAAAATGAGAAAAATGAGAAAGATGTGAAAAATGAGAAAAAAAAGTGAAAATAAGGCAATGTGCCTAGATTGAATATGTGACAATGAGAAAGAAATTAATAATGAGAAAAATGAATAAATGAAAAAAAAATGAGAAAAAGATGATAAAATAAGGTAATGTGCCTAGTTTGATCATGAGAAAATGAGAAAAGTTTTATTAAACGAACTATGAAAGAATTTGATAATGAGAAATATGAATAAATTGTGTGCCTAGTATGTGATTTTTGCGATACGAACTTAACATTGTGATTGGAAATATTTGAAGAAGAATGATAGAGGGGCAATATTTATTTATAAGCCACAGGCATGACCATTATTATACCATGGTCGTATGATTTGTTTAGTATATTGACTGATTAGTTTTGTTATCCACGAGCATGGGCCTGAGATGACATGACCGTTAGATAGATTTGGAGAAATTGATAGTTATGCTACAAGAAACATGGTCAAGATTTATGGTTTGCATAGTTGTATCTTATAATTTTATGTTAGAAATTTGTTTATAATTATAGAAACTGTGGAACAGAAAAGAATTGTGAAAATATGATGAGCTTTAAATGATGTGTAAGAAAAGTGATTTTTGTAAATATGGTAACTATAAGAAATGTGAGAAAAGGATAAATGAAAGGAATTATAAAATGTGAGTAAGAGCTATATTGAATGTGTTTGAAAGTGGTATAAAATGAATAAGTTGATGAAAATGATGTTTAAAGTGAATGAGACTAGATGAAATGAATATTATCTGTAATGATGATTTCAAAGAAAATTAAGATTTGAGAATAAATTTGACCTAATAGAATTAGGTCATGAATTGAAAACAGATTGATGAATTTAAAACAAACTAAAGGTTGGTCAGAATGGAATAAGGCTGTGATGGTCATATTGTGATAGTTAGATCAATTGATCTGAAATGTAATAAGTTTACAAGTATTTATTGAAATTCAATGTATGTCGTTGTATTAAGAATATGTAAGCTATGTGATAATGTGTATAATACAGCGTTCTGATATGTATATGCATATGAAATGAGCTAAGTTATGATAGTTATAGTATAATTGGAATGAATCTTAATAAGAAAATAAAATTTTGTTGTTGTATAACGGTGATATTAAATTAATATATGATAATTGTATAAAAAGTAGGATCAAAGTGAAGATGTGTAAAATTATTGTGTTAAGATAAAAGTTATTAACATATGAATTTAAGGTGATAAGAGTATATTTTAAGATAATGATGTGATCAAATATCTTGAGTGCAATAGGTGTGTGGTGTATATATATTAAAGCGATGAACTAATTTTGTCTAATGGCAATTCGATTGATGATATGATAATCTATTGTGATTGTTTGAGTAAATATACAGTATAATGATGAGTTATGGAATGGTAAAAAAGTAATTGAGAATTAACCTAAGGGGGAGAATGAAAATTATGCAATTTGATGAAATAATAATTTTGATGAGATTTTAAGATTATGTTTCATTTGGATGATTTATTACCGTACTGGATAATTTTGAGGACGAAATTATTTAAGGGGAGAAAATTGTCACATCCGTGATTTTGGAGATATAAAATTTTATATATACTCAATATATATATCTAGAGTATATACATAACATATACATATGGTATATTAATTGTATATGTTGGATTAATACATTACATACTTAATATATTTAATACACATATAAGGTACATTTGATGTGTATATAAGATACACATTACTTGTGTATATGTGTAATATCTCAAAGTTTTTGAAAAGTTTTAATTTTTGGAAATTTAATAAAATAAATTATAATTTAAAATGAATAAATTAAATTAATGGTTTTAAATGAAAAATAAAGATATTATAAATGAAAAAGTGAAATATATATGTGATATATATGTAAAATATATACAACATATAAAAGTCAATACTTTTTAAAAGAAAAGTCAAAGTAAAAAGGTATTTTGGTAATTAAATCTTAAAAATTTAAAATTAATAAAATAATTCAAAAATAAATAATTTTGAATGGAAGATAATATTATGGGATTTTAATTAAATAAATAAATAATTAATTAATTAATTAAAAATATATTAAAATAATAATATATATAAGGTTGAAAATGTGAGTGAGAGGAAAGAAAAAATCATTTTTTTTTCATCTTCTTCTTCTTCTTTCCTTCAAGGCCGACTTTCATGGCTTCAAGAGAGGATTTTTCTTCTTCCAGACAACCATAATTGAAGAGATTTCAAGGATTTAAGTGAAGTTTTAGAAGATTCTTCATAAATTGGTAAGCTTCTTTACCAATTTTGCCTATTCTATGAAAAAGTGTGTTATGTGAATTTTTGGATTTCATAGTAGCATGATTTAATTGCTTAATTGGATATGAATGAAGTTTTTTTGATTGGTTATTAATGGTTTTAAGGTTAGATTTAAGAAATGGTTGAATTTAAGTTCAGTTTAGTGAAGAGAGAGAATTTATGGTTATGAAACATTTGAGTTTTTGAAATCATGAGTTTTAATTGTGAAAATTGGTTCCAAATATGTTATTTTGATGCATTAACAAGGATTTTAAAATCAAATGATGGATTTAGTTAAGTTTGGATAGAGTTTGAAGATGGTAATATTGATTTAGGGTTTTGGAAAAGTGAATTTTTAAAGAATGATTAATTATTTGATTTTAGTGCTTAAATCATGTTATTTAATGATATAAGTGGTGGAAATAAGATTGAAATGATAATTGGATTGAGTTGGAATGGAGATCCTTCAATGGTGAAGGTTATGCCATTTTAGTATTTTGATCATAAGCATGTGGTTAATTAATGTAATTGGTTTAAACATGTTAAAATATGTTTGTAATGATATAAATAAACTCAAAACAATAATTCAATGGGTTAATATGGATTTGCTAAGTTAAAGTAAGGAAAGACTTAATTTTTGAAAATTTGTAGGAGTGTTGTTAAATTAAGATTTGATGTTGAGAATGCCTTAGAATGTGATATTAAATGATTGTTTATGATCACATTTAATATAGGCATTGAGGGAGGTTGATTTGCTTTATCCAAGTGGTGAAGGGTAAGTTGGAAGGATAGGATTGGAGGTTGTGTTAAGCTTGCTTTGGGTTGCTAGTAGAGGTATGTACAAACTTTGAATATATTGTTTATATTTGCATGACATTTGGGCTTAACACATATTGGTTGGAAAATGTGTTAAGTTACTTGGTTCATTGATTGAGTATGAATAATGTGCTATGACATTTGTAATGTCATATATGTGTTAAATGCATTGTGAAAAGCCATTGATAATGGCTAAATTGTGTAGAATGTGAAATATGTATATTATGTGAAAATACCCAAAGTAATTGGGTAATGTGTTGTGAATGCAAAAATGAGATATGTAGAATAATGAAATGAATTGATATTGATAAAAATGAGAAAAGTGAGAAAAGTGAGAAAAATGAGAAAGATGTGAAAAATGAGAAAAAATGAGAAAAAAATGTGAAAATAAGGCAATGTGCCTAGATCGAATATGTGACAATGAGAAAGAAATTAATAATGAGAAAAATGAATAAATGGAAAAAAATGAGAAAAAGATGATATAATAAGGTAATGTGCCTAATTTGATCATGAGAAAATGAGAAAAGTTTTGATAAACGAATTATGAAAGAATTTGATAATGAGAAATATGAATAAATTGTGTGCCTAGTATGTTATTCAATTTTCTGAGTTCTGGGTTTGGCGGCATGCCTATGATTGCCTACGGGCTAAATGCTGGAATGGTCGAAAGACTGGGTTGTAAGCCAGGCCAGCTGATAAATATGATGTTTTTGGGGTGAAAAGACTAGGTCGTAAGCCTCAAAAACTGTAGCAGTCTAGCCGAGTTGAGGACCAAGATACTGGGGCCTAAGGATCTAGCCGGGTCGAGTCCAAGAGACTGGGGCTGTTACATTATCCACGGATATATTGCCTATGGGGCTAGACACAAGGTGTCATTATGGACCAAAGCAGTAACTCTGAAATTTGAATAGCATATTAGATCCTTTTGGGCCCATGCTTGTCTTTGCTTTAATGTGAATTATGAATTGTGATACAATTGATCAATATAATGAGATATAATGTTATGAGTTGTGATATAGATATGTGCTGTGCATTGACATTACATTTGGACTATATTGTTATTAAAGTTTGTACCACTAGGCGTCGGCTTAGCGCGATTGTAATTCATCGCGCAGGTGTCATGGACGTGTTGGTAGAGCCGGAGAGTTATACTAGACCTGGTCGGGTCTAGGTTTGTATTTATTGAGCTTGAAGAGTTTTTCAGTACATCAAGATCAGAGCCAGTTGTCAGCATGTAGATATTTGATATTACAGTATATTTTGATATTATATATGTTATGATATGTTTTTGAAGTATATAATGTAAATTGTAAAGAATGATTTGAATAATTTGTTTAAGATGGGATCTTATATGTGATGTTGATATATATACCTATATATAAGTATTTTGAGAAAATATGGAGAAATTGAGAAGTATTGGTGAAATGGTGAATTGATTTTATTTGGAGTGTTTGTTTTATGCAGGTTGTGTTTTGTTGAATTTTGGAAACGTCCAAATTACAAACAAATCTCTAGCAAATTTTTTGCAGAGATTTTCATCTAAAATGTTATTTCGGGTTACTATAGCAAGTAAAGAATATTTATATATTATTTAATTTTACATATTTAATATTTGAAATTTTAAAACAGAAATGTAAAATTTTTTATTAAATCAGTCTGTGACATTTTTGTACCGTATATGCATATTTTACATATGTTGAAAATATGTATTGTACTTATATAGGGTATAAGGGTGTTACAATTGAATTTATACCTTTTTAATTCAAACTGACTTATTTAAAAATTATAAACTAGGTTTAAATCTTTTAAAGTCGGATCGAATTTATTTTGGCATCCTTTAATTAGGATCATACTAAATTGGGGTCAAAATTAAGGGTCTACAATGACTTATTTGGTTTTGTTCTTTTTCTAATATGACCTAATATAAGCCCAAAATAATTTTATTCTTTTTAAGCCCACAGACCAAAATTATTTTTCAATCTTTTTAAGATGGTCTTTGGGTATAAAACCTTTTAAGGATGGGCCAAAAAATTCTTTTTCACCACATAGCCCAAGCTCAAAGCCCAAAATCCATTTTTTTTCAAACAAATCTTTTTATAATGAACTTTGATACAAAAATATTTTTCAAACAAACCTTTTTGATAGGCTCTAAGATACTTTTTAAATAGGCTCAAAATCACTTTTCACTTTATGACCCAAAATCAGATTTTTTACTAAAATGTTTTTCTTAAATAGGCTTACAACTAGTTAGGTCAATTATGGAATACTAAAAATCAATTGTGAGCCTAACTTATACCAATTATTGTTAATCATGGGCTTGCTTTGTGGCATGAATCACTAGTTGTTTTTCCAAATAGGAAATCTATTTATGATAAATCATTTAGTTTAGTTTTAATCCATAATATAGCATAAAAGCTATTTTCAGTTGATCCAATGGATTAAGGCTCAATTGATGGGAATTATCATGGACTGACTTCTAAGATTGAAAACACAACTACTGGTTACACCGTCTGAGTGAATTTTGTGAAAATAAGATATCCCATGTTGATATTTTGTTGGCCATATACCTAGGAAAAGAGACTCGTCATTTGTGTGTGGAAGATATAAGGTTGGAAGGGTCATTCTTACTCTTTTAGTTTGTTTATTTATTTGTGCATACATGCATACATATATTGTATCACATAGCATTGATCCTTTTTAGCTCACAGACCTAGAGTACAACAGTTCAAGAGCTTACAATAATTCGACCTATGCCAGTGACATAGAATCCAGCCATGACTCAGTCAACTTCTCACCAAAGGCAATAGAACCTGAATAGATTCAAAAGATGGTAGATGATTCCCTCAATGCCAAGATGAAAGAACTAAAGAGGGTCCTAGATGAGACCATGAAAATCCAGCTGGATGTATTATTAGGAAATAATATTAAAGCATCTGCTAGTACTAAAAAGCAGAAGGACAAAGGAAAGGCCAAGGTTGGTGAGGTAGCCCTTAATGATGATAAAGTAGTTATTGGTAATAATGATGACTGGGCTCAATACTTCCAAGATCCTCAAGATAAGAAGAAAGAGATGAGGCTGTGGAAAAATCAACTGTGGAAAAGGCCAAAACTTCATATGTGGGGAAGATGATTGTTGATTTGGAGAAGAAGTTTGAAAAGAAGCTAAAAATTGAAGAGATGTCGAAGGTAAACAAGTTGGTTGAATAAGATGAGGAAGTCCCTTATAAGTTCAAAATGCCTTCTTTTGCTAAGTTCGATGGAACTGGTAACCCTCATTTCATGTCAAGTAATACATCACTGCTATGCAGTCTGCTTGAGCTACCAAGTCTCAAACTCTAAGGTATTTCATGCTCTCGTTGGACCCTATTGTGCAGAATTTGTTCAACACATTAGATGATGATACCCAGAAGAATTGGGATTCATTGTACAAAGCCTTCATCTAATAATATGGGTATAATGCTGAGTTAGAAGTCACTTTAATGGAGGTTGAGTCAATCAGGCAAAAACAAAATGAGAATTTTATTGATTATGTGAAAAGATGGAGAAATAAGGTTGCATTGCTCAAGAAAAGACCCGACGAGTTATTTCAGATTAGGATGATTGTGAGAAGGGTGCTGCCTAATCTTCATAAAAGGATGTCCCACACTCTTATCAGAGATTTTAAAGACCTTTTGCAAGCTGGTTTGCAAATAGAATAATGGGAAAGGAAGAAGAATTGTTTTTCTACAAGAAGGAATGAGAAAGGAAGCTATCAGTCTGGTAATCAAAGCACGTAAAAGGCAGTCGATGTTAATGCAATTGGCCAAGGAGGTAAGAGGTAGTTTTCAAAATTGGAAAAACCACTGTCTTGGGTTAATAATAAGCTATAGAAGAGGGGACTATTATAATCATTAACTTCTCATCCATTACCAAATCCTCTACCACGCAACTTTAATGCTAAGGCATTTTGTCAATTCCACCAAATGCAGGGACATGAGAAGGACAAATGCTTGAGGTTGAGACATGAAATGAAGAATTTAATTGATAGTGGAAAGTTTCCTGAACCTAACAAGCCTAGCACGAAGGACAATCCATTGCCAAGGTTCAACAGAGTACCACTGCCTACAACTTTCATGATCAGAGGAGGTTTGAATGAGAAGTTTATTCTATCTTCTTTCCAAGATATGGGTGGAGAGACAACAAAAGAAGAAATGGTGCTTAGCAAGATGGAGTAAGTTGTGGTTGAGAAGGAAGTAACCATATATGTTGTAAGTGAGTTTTAGGATTCAATCGATAGTGATGACGATCCTGAGCTAAAGAAGGAAGAGTGGACTTAGTCCGAGCCTGAAGAGGATGAGGTAATGACCACCCACTCTGCTAAGCCTTATGTAAGGCCACTACCAAAAGAAGTAGAAGCTAATAAGGGAAAGGAAGTTGAAATGTGAGGTAAAAAGGAAGAAGACGATGCTATTCTTAAGCAGTTGAAAAGAACTCAAGCTAGTATTAATATCTATGATTTACAAGCTACATCCAAAAAGCATCAAGAAACTATGGCCAAAGTTATGGCAAGCATGCAGATTTCCACTTCTGCGACACCCGATGAATTGATCCATTTTATGGGGTAAACAAAGCTGAGGAAGTAAAGAAAGGCGACGATGCTTAGAAGAAGAACAAGGTTGATGTGGGAATGGTATCATTTTCAAATGTTGATTTTCCAAAAGAGGGAAGATATCTAATCTGCCTGCTTTTCATCAAGGTAGAAGTCAAGGGAAAAAGAACTCCATGTGTAATGGTTGATGATGGGTCTGTCATAAATGTGTGCCTACTCAAGACCTTACCAAAACTTACTATGTCAACGAGAGATTTGAGCCCAACCGAGGTGACAATTAAGGCTATGATAATACCAAAAGGCATGTCGAAGGAACTTTTAAAGCAATTGTGAAGGCTAGCCCTATTGAGTCTATGGTAGAGTTTGTGGTCTTGGATACACCTATCACCTTTGCACTACTGTTGGGATGACCCTGATTTCATTCTCTTGGTGGAGTTCCTTCTACACTCCATCAGAAGATCAAGTTTCCAAATAGGGATGAGACAGTGGTTATTGAAGCTGAGGACAATGAAGTGGTGAATGCTCTAATGATTGAGAGGCCTCTTAGTGGATTTCAAGGGGCTGTTATTTCTGATGATGAGATGGTTGACCTTAGAGTCTTGACTATGATGAAGAAAATGAACTATCTACCAGTTACTGGCCTTGAAAAAGGGAAGACAAGTGTGACATAGCTTCCAGATTTCAAGACACAAACTTCTGAGAAAGGGTTAGGATACGATGAAGCTAATGAAGGTGTCCTGCTAAAAAAGAATGAGAAGATGACTTTTCCTCCACTTGAAGAGATGTTTGTCAAAGCTCCAGATATGGGACCACTCTAAGGAAAGCTGGAGCTAATAATGTTAATGGGGAAGATGATTCCAGGCTTTGAGATCTTTACTGATGTTGTTGAACTAGTGGAATAAATGGAGAAAAAGCTTATCCTGCCAGCTGATAAGGAATCTAGCCCAAAGGAAATTATCCTGAAAATCCAGACGACTCCAGAGGAGATTGTTACTCTGATTGAAGAACAATTTAAAATTCTTTTGGTTTATGATAATGAGAACAGTGACTCTGATTTTGATTTTAATTTGTTTGCTCTATATGAGGATGATGATGTTTTCTTTTCCAACATGAATGCAATAAAGTCTGATTTTGCTTACTTGTGTGATGTTTTTCCTAATGTTTTTCAAGTAATGATTACATGAACATTTTTCATATTAACTTTGTTGACACACAATCATTAAATTTGGGAACAACCAACAATCCTAAAAATATTAGCATAGCAGTCGACCTTACTCCTGAATAGAGAGAGAGATTAGAAAAAATATTTAAAAAATATGAAGAAGTCTTTGCATGGTCTTATCAGGATATGCCTAGAATTGATCGAGATATAGCCGAGCACATGATTCCCACTTACACTTATATGAAACCTATCAAATAAAATCTTAGACGGTTAAGGCTGGAATGGGCAGAATTGATCAAAGAAGAAGTCACTAAGTAGATACAAGTGAAATTCTTTGAGGTGATAGATTATCCTGACTGGTTAGCTAATATAGTTTTTGTGCCAAAGAAAGATGGAAGAATTAGGGTTTGTGTGGATTATAGAGATTTGAACAAGGCTTCCCCTAAAAATGATTTTCCTTTACCCCATATAGATGTCCTTATTGATAGTGAAACCTCTAGCATGATACATTCATTCATAGATGGATTTTCCAGATATAACAAAGAGTTAATGGCCCAAGAGGATAAAGCTAAAACTACCTTCATCACAACGTAGGGTATATTTTGCTATAGGGCGATGTCATTTAGGTTAAAGATTGCCGGAGCAACCTACTAGAGGATGGCCACCATCTTGTTTCATGACATGATGCATAAGGAAGTTGAGGTCTATGTTGATGATATGATGGTGAAGTCGGATACATGAGAGCAGCATTTTCAAAATTTAGAGATCTTCTTTGAAAGAATAGTAAAATATAAGCTAAGGTTAAACCCAAAGAAGTGTGCGTTTGGGGTTACTTTGGGAAAGATGTTGGGACACGTGATTGGTCCAAATTGCATTAAGATTGACCCACTGACAAGGTTAAGGCAATCAGGGATATGCCAGCCCCTAAGACAGAGAGTGAAGTTCGGAGGGTTCATCAAAAGGTTACAGTACATTAGCAAGTTCGTAGCAAAACTTACCACAATATGTGAACCTATCTTCAAATTTCTTAAAAAGAAATATCCAGTCAAGTGGAATGAAGAATGTTAAAGGGCCTTTGAGCGTATTAAAGAGTATTTACTAAATCCACCTATTTTAAAGCCACCTAGACTTAGCAGACCGTTAATACTATACTTAGCAGTAGAGGAAGAATCGATAGGAGCAATGCTTGCCCAAGAAAATGAATTAGGAGTTGAGTACACAATTTACTATTTAAGTAGAAAGCTCCTACCTTATGAGATTAAGTATAGTATCATTGAAAAGAAATGTATAGTTGTGTTATGGTTGTCTAAGAAGTTGTGGCATTACTTTCAATATTATAGTGTGCAAGTAATTTTCAGGATAGATCCAGTAAAGTATTTAAGGAAGACACCCTCATTGATTGGGAAGTATGGAAAAAGATTGATAATTTTAGAAGAATTTGAGATCGAGTATATAACCAGAAAAACCATCAAAGGTAGAGCAGTAGCAAAATTCATGGCTCAACAACCATCGCCAAACAGTGAGGAAGTGATTTTAGAATTTTTCGATGAACATTTAGAAGCCATATAAGTACAAGGATGGAAAATGTATTTTGATGGAGCAGTAAATAGAAAGGGAGTTGGCCTAGGAGTAATTTTGGAATCGCCAGAAGGGGAACTTATTCCTTTGGCTAAGAAGTTAAAATTCTGGGCAACCAACAACATAGTATAGTATGAAGCATGTATTTTTAGCCTGGAAATCCTGATGGTTATGAAAGTGGATAAAGTGCAAGTTTTTGGGGATTCATTATTTGTGGTATCCCAAGCAAATGGAGAATGGCAGTTGAAAGAAGAGAAGTTAAAGCCATACCATGATTATTTGACCATAATGAAGAAAAATTTTAAGGAGTGCATGTTTATACAGCTACCGAGAGAAAAAAAAACCAAATGGCTAATGCCCTAGCCACCCTGGCTTTGGTATGGGAAGATTATGTTAAGTTATTCCTTAAGCCTTTGATTCTGGCCAGTTCATTGAGTCATTGTTATGAGTATGAGACAGTCAGGGAAATTGACACGGACCATGATGAGTGATATAACACCATAAGACGGCTCTTAAAAAATAGGGAATACCCATTGGGCACAATAAAGGAAGAGAGAAGAGCTATAAGGTGATGGTCCTTGCAATACATCACCTTTCATGGAGAGTTGTATCAAAGATGGCCCGATGGGGGTGCACTTAAGATGCTTGAGAAAGTTTGAAGTTGAGCAGATTATGTCTAAAATACATGTGGAAAGTTATGGACCCCACTTGAATGGGTTAGCCCTGGTTAAGAAGATAATTCAATAAGGTTACTACTGGTTGACCATGGAAAGAGACTGTATAGATTTTGTGAAGAAGTGCCAGATGTATGGTAACTTGAATCACTTGTCTCCCGAAGAATTGCATTATATGTCTTTGCATTGACCTTTTGCAACTTAGGGGATTTGACATTATTGGAGAAATACATCTGACGGCTTCGAATGGTCATCGGTTTATTGTGGTAGCAGTGGATTATTTTTCAAAATAGGTTGAAGCTGAATCTTTCAACAAGCTAGGGGCAAGGCAAATGACTAGATTTATTGAGAAGAATCTCATATGCAGATATGGGGTCCCAACAGTGTAATATCAGACAATAGAGTGCAATTTTAAGGAGCCATTAAGGATTTATTTTCAAATTGCCAGATCCACCCTCATCGATCCTCCCCTTATAGACCAAATGCTAATGGTGCAGTGGAAGTAACAAATAAGACAATTAAGCAGATTCTATCTGTACGGGGATTTTTGCCCCCACTCCCAGTGGAATGATTCTTGCAACTTCGACACTGTTTAGGCTCGGGGCCTTAGAGAATACGGGCCTAAGCCTGGAGAAAATGGAGTCGCCACTCGGACAGACTGTGAAAAAGAAAGGGGTGGATGACTCGATGCCTAAGGAATCCCCAACCCCCTAAAGGGTTCAAAAAGTTGGCTATGTGTGGGGAAAGTGAGAAATGGCCCAGCACCCCTACAATGCCCGGTTCATTAGAATCGACCTCCTTTGCAGGTCTTAATATTATAAAATTCTTAAATATAATAACATTATCCATACTGCATGCAACAATTAAGATAAATCATCATTATATTAAAATCAAAACAATGTCCAAACAAAACAAATAAATAGGCACCCATCCGAAGATTGAAACATGTCCTCACATCGTCCATATCTAAAACTAAATAGGACACCCACTGAAAGGTGGAAATGTGTCCTTTACATTAATTCCAAAATATGAAAGCAATTTAAACTACATGATGCTTAATACATGAGGTACCCAAAATATGAAAACATACCTCTTACAATGTTTTGAAACCAAAGCATATTAATAAAAACAACCAACCAACTATTCATCATAAATAAATCATTCATTGAAGACATAAATTGAATATATAAATAAATCATTAATCAAACTATATAATAAATACTCACTTAATAACGAAACAAATAAAGATACAAATTTAAGTGTATCAACTTAGGATTTCTTAGATAACATTTAGGGTTTTGGAATTTATATCTAAAAGCTAGGGTTTTGTAATCTTAAAAAAAACTAGTATTATTGTTAGGTTTGTTATTTTAAAAAGATTATGCTACTATGTGATTAAAATTATAATTTGGGATTTAAGTGAATAAGATACAATCCTATGAAAATAAGATTAAAACTTAAATATATTAAAAAGAAATAGCTACTGTGATAATAAAATAAAAAAAAATTGATTAAGGTTTTAACAAAATAAGTTAGGGTTTAATTTCAATTAGGGTTTGGATTTCTAAGAAAACTAATACTATCATATTTATTTTTGAAAGAAGAGGATACTATGAAGATTTTAGAAAATTGATTTAATTATGGTTTTATAATTTTAAGAAAGTAGTAGGATTTTTGGTTAATCAAATTAGGGTTTAAAGCTAACATCATGAAATAGGGTTTCTAGGGTTATAAATATGAAATATGGCTTACGGCTACTAAGGTTTACTGTATTGATTAGGGTTTGAGAAAATAGACTATTGTTCTGAGGTATTTAAAAATATGTGATTAAGGTTTTGATAATTAAGCTACTTCATGAAATAATATTTTGATAAATAAACTACTTTGATCATATTCTAAAAGATGACTTGCATATACTGAATAAATAATTTAGATTGAAAAGCTAAACCTGCGTTTGAAGGCTCCACCAAAGCTGAATCTTTGAACCAAACTTTGAGTTTGCTTAGATCAATTAAGGTGTTGGTGGGGTGGAACAATTGTCTACGCAATTGTTGGAAGTTGATTTATTCTTGCTTGTGTCTCTCTGTATCGCTTTTCTCAAAGTCCCTAGTTTCTTTTAAAAAACTACCCTCCCAATCTATGTGTTTTATGCTAGTATTTATAGGAGAACAAAAGACCTAATCCTATTTTAATAAGGAAATACCAATTTAGGAAAAAATCACAAAATCGTGTGAAATAAGGTTTGGTCAAAAAAATTGGCATCGCGCGCGGGCTGCTGGGCCTGCAAGGCTACGCTGGCAAAAATTGTAACATCCCGAATTCCAGATTGGTAAGAAACAGACATTGAGGATATGAATTAGGCTTAGAGCAAAGGAGTTTAGAACATGACCTATAAATTGAACTCGAATTTCATCCAAGTTAATGACAGAATTAGAGAGTCTCAAAGAAGACTTAATTGTTTATTTGTGTCTTAGCTAGACGTATAACATAAAATTACTCAATTTGGAGTTGTACAGAATAAGATATGATGGATTTACTAGACAATGTGCAAGCTGCCTCAGGACAGCATAGTAGGCTTGACTTCAAAGGACAGTCAAAAATCAGATATAGCTCGGATCGACCTCAAATTTTGATACAATATATCCCCAGATGTCTAGTTTCAGTGGGAATAAGAAGTACTTAATTTGGAGTTGTGAGTAAAAAGATATTAATAAAGAAAGACAGCAAGGTCAAGAAGGGATATCAAAAGGACCTAAGTGGAAATTTCTCAAAAGTTAAGGGCAACTATGTAAATTTAAAAATTAAGTGTCGGAAGTTCTTAATAGTGCCCATATCCGACCCCGGAAGAATATTATCGAGATTAATCGGGTCATAACCGTGGGTTTCAATTTTTCCTGAAAACGCACGGTTTGTAAGTTACGGGCGATTTTCCGATAAGGACATTTTGGACATTTCCACTGGAGGGGCGATTTTGTAATTAAATATAACTTTGGGGGCAAAATATTAAAAGAACAAAAAACCACTTTCAAGTGGCCAAATCCTAGCCATTAAATCCAAATGTGTTGGACAAATCATGGCCATTGAAAATAAACCAAATCCTAGCCATTAAATCCAAATGTGTTGGACAAATCATGGCCATTGAAAATAAATAAATTAATTAAATGGAAATTAAATTATAAATAACTAATTATGGTCTTCCAAACACAAGTAAGGATCAAAAAGACACCACCATCACCACTTTTCTTCTTCTTTAAGTCGTGCTCCCCCTCCCTTCCATTTTCAAGGAGACAAGTTTCAAGTCCAAGCCATTTCTCAAGTGAAATTCAATAGGAAATAAGGTAAGATATCATCCTAAGTCTTATTCTTTCATTAGAATTAGGTATTAGGCTATGTTTAGGAAGATTTGATATTATGTTCATGTTGGGAAAGAATTAGTAAGTTGATGATTATGGTGAAAAATGATAAACTACTTAAAGGAAATGATGAAAATGGTGATTATTAGTAAGAATAAGTAAAGGATTGTTAGAAAATCATAAGGTAGCATCATGTTCATATCTAGGGTTTGTTCTTACATATGTGACATATTAAATTCATAGGAAATCAAGGAGATTAGAGAGGAAAGGAAGTGAAATAGATAAGAAGAGCAAGGAAAAGCAAGGTTTGGTACTTTACCTTTGAATAATTACTTTTGATTTGGTGCTTTACCATAAAAGAAATTCTATTTGCTTACAAACTTTGGTTTATGGAAGTTTTGAAGTTGATATTTAAATATATTGATTGAGTTTAAATTAAATATTTGAGTATGTTCTTGTTTTCTTATGGCAATTGGGTTGTTAAATTTAATTGAAACCAAATGTTTTGAGAAAATTTGGCAAGTTGATTTGGTAAGTTGTTTTGGACTTAAATTAGTTTGGTTTGAGTTAAACATGCAAAAGTTGTTAAAGGGAAGTGTTTGAATCTTCACTTTACTATTAAAGAATCCTTAATATTGATTTGCAAAAGAAAAATAAACTATCCTATGCATTTCAAATGTTTGGGCCGAAATGGTCCCAAAAAGACAGCTTTCTGGATCTTTTTGTGGCAACTGTTTGGGGTAGCTAATGAATGAATTTTTCAACGAAATTTTACATGAAATTAGTCAACATATGAAATAAGTTTTCTGTAAAATTTCAGCCAAAAATAAGAACATTTACTTGGTCAAATGCATGACTGAAGTGGACTGAAGTTTTGACGAAAACCCAGATTTTACTATTCATTTGGTCATGCCATTTTGCGTTGCCGATTTTTCTCGCCGCAACACTATTCATTTGGTCAATTTGTGATCTCTTGAGGAATCCTTTGAAATGTTTAATATGTTTATTGTGGATATTAAATATGTGAAAAAGGGGAATGGTTTGACTAAAGAATGTGTTGCGCGGCATAAATGGCAAAGTGCGATGGGAATTAAATTGATTTCTTGAATCATTCTAAAATGAAGTTGAGACTTAAATTGAATCATTTAAATCTTTTTGCTCTACTGGATAGTGGGAGTGGTAGATAAGGGTATGGTGCACTATACTAACACATGCAGTATTGCTCATCATTGTGATATGATATTTTATTCAGTGGTGAGGCCACTGAAGCCAATGGGGAGGCCCATTGGTTAACCAGGATGGGGAGGCCCATTCCTGTGATCTGATATCGGTGGCCACTGAAGCCAATGGGGAGGCCCATTGGTTAACCAGGATGGGGAGGCCCATTCCTGTGATTTGATATCGGTGGGGAGGCCCACCTATGTTACAGTGGGGAGGCCCACTGCCTTATCACTATGGTTCCCTATATACCAGTAGAGCCTGAGCCAAAGTCCTGTTTTTCTAAAACTACGTACTGCAATATGAGTTTGAATTATGGTTTTTACAATTGTTGAAAGTATATCTACACTGAATGGACAATAACTTTCTTTGGTTTAATGTTGGTTGATTTATGATTTAATTAATTCCTTTTATTTCAAATGCTTTCATGTTTTACTATATTTTCATCGGTAAAGTACCCACTGAGCGACAACGCTCAGCGAGTTAAGTTTTCCTTGACTCGTAGGTTCGGAGCAGTAGATAAATCTTGGGGAAGCAATGACCAGACCACAGCAAATCTCAGGGGTAGATCTTTTAGATCCATTATGAGTTAGCTAGTTGTGGCATGTATATGAATAAATATAAAAGAGAATTTCTATGTTACAATGGTATGTTAGTAGTGTGTAATAATCATAAACCTTTACTTTATGTTGTATTAGAAGTGTGAACTCTTCTTGCAGATTTGTAGTTGAGGGTATAAGGCGAATACATTGGGAGTGCATTAAATTTGATATTGGTTTGTGTAAAATGTTTTCAAAAATAAGAAAAATCAGTTTTGTCGACACTTGGGACCACCAATTATAGGGGAAACTCTGTTAAAATTTTTTTTAAAAATATGCACTGAAAATTGGCTAAGTAAAATATTAAGACACAACTACCAGGAGATAACAGTCCATCTTGGTCTATAAACGTAGGCTAAGATGGGGTGTTACAATTAGTGGTATCAGAGCAAAGGTTTAGTCGGTTCTGGGTAATTAGTCGAACTAAACCTTAAGTGTATGACACATAGGTATCAGACCCATTGTAACTATACAAGTGTGTAGTATTGCTAGTTATGTTATTCTAATTATAACAGGAGTAATTATGGGTGATCGAAATGATGAGATGAGGGAGCTGAGGATGGAAGTAGAAAGATTAAAGCAGATAGTGCAGGAGCAAGATGATACCATAGAAATTCTGGCAGATCGAAGTATACAGGATCGTGAAGACCTAAGATTAAAACATGAGATGATTACCTCCTTGATAAGAGACGTGCTGATGTTAAAGGAGGACAGGCTTAGTCATAGAGTGGAGTTTGATAGTGCCTGTAGGAGTCTTAGGGTACACATAGGGAGATCCGTGCTTTGCAGGAGAGGGTCCAGGAGCTAGGCCAGTACTTACCTGGTGAAGCATCGCATGACCCAGAGTTTTATCCTGAGATAGAAGAGTATTTGTCTGACAGTGCCACTTCACCTAGAGCACCTACTCACTGAGCTTCGAGATGTGTTGCTTTTTGGAGGTTCTCTTAGTTATATACAGATGTGATATAGAGGTATGATGTAAATATTGTATGGTAGTATAATATGATGATATAATAGTAAGGAGTCCTAAATTTTGGAATGTACATAAGGACTTCCTAGTATTGTAAAACTTTGTGTTTGGAAATAAATAAAAGTTGTGTTGTATATGTGTTATTTAAGAATTTTATATTTATATACATGCCACCTAGGATAAGATAATGCTGTTGGTCTAGGTCGTTACGTATGATGGGATTGTATACGTTTTGCTATGTTCTTTAGATGTCGCAAGAAGCGCTAGACGTGATTGCAGGTCAGTTGTCTATGTTTGGAGTTCTGCTTTACGTTTTAATAGATTCGGGTTCTTCACACTCATATATATGCACGAAAAAAAAATTGATTGAGAAATATATGCAATAAAGGTTAAGGCAATTATGAGAGGTAAGTAGTAAAAGCACCGAAAGAATAATAACGAATAGAATACCGACCATAATACAAGAGTCTAAAATTGAAAGAGTGAAGAATAATAGTACGGCAAGAAAAAAAAAAACAAATCATAGAAAATAAAATTGAGAACTAAGAAAAGGAAGCGAAACTAGTTAGATTCTCCAGGATTAATGCTTTACCTGGTTGAAATCATGTGTGCCTTATATAATGAACTATTTAAACTTATGTTGGAAATGTTTGGTAATGTGTTCTGACAACTTGAGAATTTTTGTGCCTATGGGTGCATTGATATGAATGAAGGAAAGAGAATAAAATATTAGAAAGATATGCTTACCTTGGTAATTCAGTTTGAATCAGAGTTGGGATGAGTGTATTTATATGGCATTAACATTATACTCAATGGTGAGGGCCATTAGGGCCAGTGGTGAGGGCTACTGGTTTGATATTTATCTGGCACCGATATATATACTCAGTGGTGAGGGCCACTGGGGGCCAATGGTGAGGGCCATTGGTTTGATGAAAATGGTGGTGAGGGCCACCCATGCCATGCTGGTTCTATATGGTATTGTCTCATCCCACTTTGATTCTACTGTCATTACCTTGAGGAGCTAAGTAAGAAAAATATGTGATAATATACAGATGAAAATATATATATATATATAAATGAAAATAAACAGAAAGTGAATTGAAACATATTCGAAAAAGAAAGGAAAGAAAAAGTTTTAAATGTAATAAAAAAAAATGTTCTCACCTTATGTTGGGATCGGCCGTAACCAACATAGAGTGAGACACGTAATGAAATAAATAGTACTTCGAGAATAATGGTATCATGGACTGATCACCCATGAGCTATTATCTGAGATGTATATATGACAACACAAGGAAAGTCAGATGAGTTGATACTTAAGGAATGCTACCACACTGCACGAATATACATAGGACATACAAATTCAGTAAGAAGTAAATAAAGAATAACCACAATGCAAAGAGAAGGAAGCTTAGAAATGAATACATTAGAAAGTGAAAAACGTACAAGAAGGAATAAGAAAGAACAAACATGAATCAAAGTTGAAGGAAATACAAGAGAAGTAATAGTGATGTTTCAAATGAGAAATTGTGACAAAAGTCAAAGCATGTTGAACCACATAATAGTCTATTGGATAATCTTGTAGAATAATAAACAACAAGTGAACAGATATGGGAAGAAAACATAATACAAAAGGTAAAACATGTTGAATCTTAAAATAGTTAATCTCAGTCAAAATAAGGCAATACGTAAACAATATAGAAAGATGACAGAGAGCAATCAAGTGAATAAGGTGAAAGAGTGGCAAAAGCAATAGACAGTAGTTAAAGAACATCAAGTATATAGAATGAGTAAGTTTCGGGATGAAACTTAAATTAAGGGGGATAGAATTGTAACATCCCGAATTCCAGATTGGTAAGAAACAGACATTGAGGATATGAATTAGGCTTAGAGCAAAGGAGTTTAGAACATGACCTATAAATTGAACTCAAATTTCATCCAAGTCAATGATAGAATTAGAGAGTCTCAAAGAAGACTTAATTGTTTATTTGTGTCTTAGCTAGACGTATAACTTAAAATTACTCAATTTGGAGTTGTACAAAATAAGACAACTACCTTTATCGTCTTGAAAATTTCAACTACCCTTATGGTCTTGAGAATTCATTTCTTTCTTTGATCTTCATGCCTCTTCATCTTAGTGATCATAAGACTTGTCAAAAGTGTAACAATAGCTTAGGGTAGGTTGTTGGGGTTTGTAAGCCAATGAAAAGAAAACTAAAATTTTATGAAGGCTCAAAGGGGCAACTAGGGATTGATATTTAATTGGGTGGATACTAGTTGCTGGCTAACCAAATAGTGCCTAGATAATTTCTTTCTTAAATAAGTAGAGTTCAATTTTTCCTTGAAAATTTGTCAAAGCATGTTCTAAGACTGACTAGGACCTAGACAAAGGTACTTATGCAGGAGCCCTCTCTAAGTAAACATACACAACTCAATGCTATAGAGCAATTTCCTCACCTAGTAAAGTCATTTGAATCATGATGCATAGATATGCTAATTTATAAATATCAAGTTAAATTCGTCATCGGTTGAGCACCAAAAATGAACAAAGACCAAAAAAAAAATTTTATGAAAGTAATTTATTCAAAAAACTTTAAATTTGAAAAACACGATTGTTCCATGAAACACCAAATAAAGAATAAAACAAAAAAAAACCAAACAAGCCAAGGGAAGTTTGTTGAGTTAAGCTTCTTCTCATTTCACATCTTCAATATTCCCATCTTGAATGGAGGATAAGATAAGATTTTCCTCCAATCCTCCTCCTACCATGAAAGTTGCTGGTGGAGGCACTCTGTTGAACATAGGCAGAGGATTGCTTTTGGTATTGGGCTTATCTAGCTCGGGTAGCTTACCACTATCAATTGAATCTTGGATCTCGTATCTTAGACGAGCACATTTATCCGTCTCATGCCCTTGCATTTGATAAAATTGATAGAAGGCCTCAGCATTGAAGTTTGGTGGCAGAGGATTATGTAGCGGCCGAGGAGCCAATGATTGGAACAATCCTTTCTTCTGTAGCTTGTGGAAAACCCAAGATAGAGGTTTCCCCAATTCTAAGAATTGTCTTTTATTTCCCTGACCAGTCACATTAACATCAACTTCTTTTTGTGTGCTTTTATTGCCCGACTGATAGTTTCCTTTCTCATTTCTTCTTACTAAAAAGCGGTTCTTCTCCCTTTCTCCATTAGACTTCATCTCTCAATTCATCATCTAATACCTAAAACACACAATTGGTGGCCAATCAATTATATGTTAACAATATTTCATTCAATAAAGGCTAAAGAAATTATTAGCTAAGAGAATAACCAATTCATACAATCATAGCAGATCCAAACAAACCCTAGACTAGATCAAATTAGTTCATAATGCAATCAAACATATTCATCTCATTAATGTTCCAAGAAATCGAAATAGACATGATAATATCCATTCAATAAAAATAAAGAGAATAAGTTCAAGAACAAAACCAAGTTACAACTCCTTGAAGTTTCTGAATAATCACTTGTTCGAATCTTGCAAGAAGGATGAAACAATGGCTAGAACAATCTAATCTAAGCTAAAGTATTCAAAAGTGAAATCAAAAATCAAGAAAACAAGCTAAACCCTAACTTCACTCTCTCTGACGGCTCAAACAATTCTCCAAATCGTCAACCGTCCCCAAACCCTAGCTTTCTTTTTGCTTTTATACGAAACGTCGGCTTTAAAATTCGGTGCGCGTTTAGTTCATGAGGGACACGGCCAGGTGACACGGCCGTGTCCCTTGCATGTGTCACCTACTGCTTCAGAATATCTTCTTTTCTTCTTTGGTTGAGTGACACGGCCAGATAAGGCTTGACTTGGCCGTGTTAGATCACTTTGGAGAGACACGGCCAGTGACTTGGCCGTGTCCCTTGCCTGTGTTCGCTTCTGTTTAATTTTTGATCTTCCTTTCCTTTGGTAACAAGTGTGTTGCTCTTCTTTGGAGGGACACGGCCACATGACTTGGTCGTGTCCCTTGCTTGTGTCTGCTACTGGGACTTGCTCTTCAATTTAATCTTGGTATGGGACACGGCCAGTGACTTGGTCGTGTCCTCTGCCTGTGTCAGCTACTGCCCATTTCATCTTCAATTTGTTTCCTTGCTGTTTTAACCCTAAACAAAACTGGCAAACAAAACTTAAACAAGAATTAAATAAACAATATCCAACGAAACATAAACACATACTAAAAATTAAATCAAAAATGACAGAAACATAGAAATAAACTAAAACTACACAATTAAAGAAAACACTAAACAAACCAATTAAAACTAACAAAATACCTAAATAAAACAATAATTAACATAACAAACAAGACACAAAACTATAACAAAAACTAATAAAACACAAGCCAGCTAGCAAAAGGTCTTTGAAGTCCCTTATAAGGGTATGAGACAACCTTTCATGGAGGTTGGGCAGGACGCCTCTGACTATCATCCTGATTTGGTCCGACTATCAGGCCTCCTTTTGAGAAGTTCAGCCTTATTTCTCCATCTTTTCACATAGTCCATAAAATTCTCATTTGGTCTTTGCATAATGGTTTTCACCTCCATCAAGGTTACTTCCAGCTCGACATTGTACCCATATTACTAAATGAAAGCCTTGTACAACATGTTCCAATCTCTTTGAGTACTTTTCTCTAAGGTGTTGAACCAATTTTGGACAACAGGGTCCAATGAGAGCATGAAATATCTTAGAGTTTGAGCCTTAGTGGCTCGGGCAGATTGCATAGCAGTGATGTATTGCTTTACATGGAGATAAGGGTTTCCAGTACAATTGTACCTAGCGAAAGAAGGCATCTTGAACTTATAAGGGACCTCCTCATCTTGTTCAAATAGTTTGTCAATCTCGGACATCTCTTTGATTTTCAGTTTCTACTCAAATTTCTTTTCTAAATCAGCAATCATCTTCTCAACATTAGAATTTTCAGTCTTTTCAAAAGTTGCCTTGTCAATAACCTTTGGCTCCTTCTTTTTATCTTGAGGATCTTGGAAGTATTAAGCCCAATCATCATCATCATCAACGATCACCTTATGTAACACCCCGATACTCTATATAAGTACCATACATATACTTTGTATACGCAAAGTAAGTATATAGAGTATAAGGATGCCACTAGTTATTACAATTAAAAATCTTTACTTAACTTCTAAAACAATAGTACATTTTATTATATAAAATGATTTACAAAATCACTATCCTTTTGATAATAACACATATATATATAATAATTACATTGTCTCTTCCAAAGATTTATTGATACATATGAATACATTCTTATAAAAAAATGCAATATATATATTAACTTATACATGCATGCACCATCTTCTAGTTGGTCTCGAGCTACACTTGCCCTTTTCAAGACATAATGGTTTAACTCCAAATCCATCACCTTTTACCTGCGCGATTAATATAACCACGCTAAGCCCAAAAGCTTAGTAATACAAATAAATATTAAAAACAAAATATACATTGCAAAATAAACATACCTCATATTTTTAGCATCATGTTTTATCATTCTCTTAACCTGTTTTCCCTTTTTCCAATGCATTCCACATAAATTTCTACCAACCTCATAAACTATATATATATGCTTATAACATTATGACAAATCATAGTTTACCAATCATAAATCATATTCCCAATAAAGGCAACCATTATCATCAACTACAATCCATCACTAATACTCACAAACAATATACACATTACATATCAGACTACATAACATTGTTATATTCACAATTCACCAATCATAAATCATATTCCCAATAAAGGAAATCATTATCATCAACCACAATCCATCACTAATACTTACAAACAATATACACATTACATATCAGAATACATAACATTGTTATATTCACAATTCACCAATCATTGATCTCAATATTTATTTATTTCAACATTTGTATATCATATTAACAACAAAGACATACTCGGCCCCAAAACACACTAATATGTTATTCAAAGTTCATCATTATTTCCAACAACCATAGCTGCAAATACAAACCTTTCCCCAACCAGGTCGGTTGTCCACTGGGCCTCAGGCCACTGCCAATCCCAGGGGTCCGCAGGAGGCAGATAGGCATGTATAAAACTATCATTAATGAACCTTCTCCCAACCAGGTCGGTAGTCCAAGTTCGGTTGCCCAATTCACTGGGTCCGCATGGTTCCGCAGGAGGTAGATAGGTACGTATAACACTGAATGAATCGAACTTTCCCCCAACCAGGTCGGTAGTCCAAGTTCGGTTGCCCAATCCACAGGGGGTCCGCATGGTTCCGCAGGAGGCAGATAAGTTCGTCCATTTATCTCTACTTTCTCAATTCATTTCACATTACACAATAGATTTGCACCATATCTCAAATCACATTGGAACAATTCATCATTTACCTCATCATAGCCAATCACAATGGCATCAATTAGGCAAACATGCCTCAATCATCATTTACATCATCGTAGCCAATCACGATAGCTTCATACATCATTATATCTCAATCTCTATTTCATGTCTCATTATTATTACATATATAATCATTCATCATTTAAGTATACACAATCAATTACATTATTATATCATCATATCATACAATCATATCATCACATCTTTCATCTTTCATAGTATATACATTATTGAATGCTCTCACATTTCATATACTCTTATTGATATAATCATAGGTATCAATGATATAATAGATTTCTTAACACATTTATAATCAAATGGTTTAAGGTTCAAAGTCATATAAATATATGAAATCAAATAGGGTTTTGTACTTACCTCAATAGCACTTCACACAACTCTAAACTCTTCTTATCTCAAGAGTTCTTTACTTCTCAACTTAGGGCAATTCACTTCCTTCCAAAACCTAATCCAAAAGGAATATTAGCAAAATGACCATATGAATAGTACATTCTGGTTTTAGACTCCATTTTATCCTTATTTTGAAAAATTGTATAAAATAATCTACTTGACTAAAAATTCTAAAATTTTTAAAGAATTTAGTTTTGTATCTTAAAATCATTCCTTTAAAATTTCAGATCAAACTGAACACAAAATCTTGGTCAAATAGTTCACCTAACCAGACTGCCCCAATTGCCCTGCATCCTGGCAGCAGTTCTGAACTTTGTGAATTCCATAAATCAAATTCAATCAACGTGGTTCCCAATTATTTTTCTCAAATACTAGACTCACAAAGCAACAACATATCCAAAATTCAATTGAATATGATTTTTCTACATTTTATTAAAAATCCAGAAATAGAGCTGTCTCAGTTAAGGTACCTGCTGGAACAGGTCTAATAAAAATAATCTTTCTAAACTCATAACCTATCCAAAATCGAATCAACATATTTTTCAGTCATTCTAGACTCATAGAGGCACAACATATCAAAAATTCACTTCAAGAACATTTTTCTATAATTAATTAAAAATCATACAAATCACAGCCTTTACTAATTGTAAAACAGAAACAATTTCACTAAACACAACTCTTACTCTTCCATCACCAACACCAACCCAACTTCTCATCTATCAAGCAAAATCAATACTTAAAATCACACCATAAGCAACTTAATCATACCATCATCAAATCACAACTCAACTCAAGCATAACTTCAAAAATAACAAGAGTAAACAAGAGCAAACTTACCCAAAATCATGAAATTCTTGAAATTCCAACTTGTTTACTTGAAATCTCTCTCAACTTTGAAGCTTAGAACATCAAACCCTCACTTAGCTCTCTTGTCTTCCTTTGCTTTAGGTGAGCCGGCCACACAAGGAAGAAGAAGAAGAAATGATGAAGAAACCCTAAAGTCAACACTCATTAAATACTCCTCCAAAAGTAATTTACTATCTTACCCTCATGCACATTTTAATTCCCTTTACAAACTCTTGCCCACTTTGGTAATTTCACACTTAACAATATAAATATCTTCTTCCCTTGACCAAGCCCTTTGACCAACTTATATGTCATATATATCACCATATACACTACATATACACTTCTCTCTACACATTGCTTTTCTTTCCAATTACACATATACATTATCTCTTAACTTCTTTTATCATTCAAATAAACCATACACAATTACCACTTATCACTTACACCTTCAATTCAATAATAACAATATTATCATAACTTCTAGGCACACTTAGGGATATTACAATTAGACATATACATATACATCACATATATATTAAATCCAAATACAACAACTCCTCCAAAACTTTTAAGGTATATCTCGGGATATTACACCTTATCATCATCAAAAGCCACTTCACCAACTTTAGTCTTCCCCTTATCTTTCTTGGTGCTTGAGGATGCTTCGGTATTGTTCCCAAACAATGCAGCCAATTGATTCTTCATGGTCTCAGCTAGGGCCTCTTTTATTTCTTTCATCTTGGCATTGACGGCATCATCCACCATTCTTTGAATTTGTTCAGGCTCCATTTCTTTTGGTGAGAAAGTGATTGAGTCATTGTTAGATTCTTCATCTCTGGCATAGGTCGGATTGTCATAAGCTTTTGAACTGTCATAATCCAGGGCAGTGAGCCAAAAAGGATCAATGATATGAGATGCAAATGTATGTATGCATGTATGCACAAATAATAAACAAATAAGGATAAATAGGATGTTCCTTCCAACCTTATAACATCCAAACACGAATGGCAAGTCTCTTTTCCTAGGTAATATGGTTAACAAAATACCAACATATGGTATCTTATTTTCGAATAATTCCCTCAGACGTTTCAACCAATAGTTATATTTTCAAAAATGGAAATCAGTCCATGATAATTCCCATTAATTAGGTTTTAATCCATTCAACCAACTAAAGTAGCTTTTATGCTATATTGGATTAAAACTAAATTAAGAGGTTTATTATAAATAGATTTCTCACTTGAAAAAGTAACTAGTGATTCATGCCAAAAACAAGCCTATGATTAATAACTCTTCGTATAAACTAGACTCACAATTGATTTTTTGGTATTTTCATAATTGACCTAAATAATTTGTAAGCTCTTTTAAAGGTTAGATGAAAATAATTTTGTTTCTAAACCCATTGTAAAAAGATTTTAGAAAAAATAGATTTTGGGCTTTGTATTTGAGTCATGAGAAAAGAATTTTTAATTTATTTTTAGAAAAGCTTTATGTCGAAGACCATTTTAAAAAGTTATGAAAATAGCTTTGGTCTTTTGGACTTTAAAGAAAATTTTATTTTGAGCTTACAATGTACTTAGGTCATATTAGAAAAAGAACAAACCAAATAAGCCATGATTTAAATGAAGATAAACTAACCATAGTCAAACAACAAGCATTTAGGGTAAAAAACCTAAGGAAAGTAACTAGGCCAATTACATGAGCTTTAGTCTTTGGGTTAAAAGGCTTAGGTTCCCATAGTAAGTATATACCAAAAGGTACAAGGCTATGAGTGGTTTATACCATGCTCGATCTTCATACCTTGAGTGAAAGTATAGTATCCCTTACATAACACAATACGGGTAATACGAGCATCCTAATTCACACACACAATGCAATCTAATATGATGCAATGGATAATATCATGATAAGAAAGAATAGAATAATATAAAGAGCAACAGAATCAACTTCTCTTGTCCCTAGTGGAGTCGCCACTGCGAGCGGGGATTTTCGACCCCACTCCCGGTGGAATGGTTCTTGCGACTTCGGCACAGTTTAGGCTTGGGGCCTTAGAGAATACGGGCCTAAGCCAAGAGAAAATGGAGTCGCCACAAGGATGGGCCGGAAAAAAGAAAATGGTTGAATGACTCGATTCCTAAGGAATCCCCAACCCCCTAATGGGTTCGGAAAGTTGGGTACGTGTGGGGAAGGTGAGAAATGGCTCAGCACCCTCACAATGCCCGATTCATTAGAACCGGCCTCCTTTGTAGGTCTTAATATTATAAAATTCTTAAATATAACAATATTATCCATACTACATGCAACAATTAAGATAAAGCATCATTATATTAAAATCAAAATAATGTCCAAACAAAGCAAATAAATGGACACCCATCCGAGGATTGAAACATGTCCTTACATCATCCATGTCTAAAACTAAATAGGACACCAATCGAAAGGTAGAAACGGGTCCTTTACATTAATTTCAAAATATAAAAGCAATTTAAACTACATGATGCTTAATACATGAGGTACCCAAAATATGGAAACATACCTCTTACAATGTTTTGAAACCAAAGCAAATTAATAAAAACAACCAACCAACCATTCATCATAAATAAATCATTCATTGAAGACATAAATTGAATATATAATAAATCATTAATCAAACTATGTAATAAATACTCACTTAATAACAAAACAAATAAAGATGCAAATTTAAGTGTATCAACTTAGGGTTTCTTAGATAACATTTAGGGTTTTGGAATTTATATCTAAAAGCCAGGGTTTTGGAATCTTAAAAAAACTAGTATTATTGTTAGGTTTATTATTTTAAAAAGATTATGCTACTGTGTGATTAAAATTATAATTTAGAATTTAAGTGAATAAGGTACAAGCCTATGAAAATAAGATTAAAATTTAAATATATTAAAAAGTGATAATAAAATGAACAAATTTGATTAAGGTTTTAAGAAAATAAGTTAGGGTTTAATTTCAATTAGGGTTTAGATTTCTAAGAAAACTAACACTATCATATTATTTTTGAAAGAAGAGGCTACTGTGAAGATTTTGAAAAATTGATTTAATTAGGGTTTTATAATTTTAAGAAAGTAGTAGGATTTTTGGTTAATAAAATTAGGATTTAGAGCTAACATTATGAAATAGGGTTTTTAGGGTTTTAAATATGAAATATGGCTTACGGTTATTAAGGTTTACTGTATTGATTAGGGTTTGAGAAAATAGACTATTATTTTGAGGTATTTAAAAATATGTGATTGAGGTTTTGATAATTAAGCTACTGCATGAAATAATATTTTGATAAATAAACTACTATGATCATATTCTAAAAGATGACTTGCAACTACTGAATAAATAATTTAGATTGAAAAGTTAAACCTGCGTTTGAAGGCTCCACCAAAGCTGAATCTTTGAACCAAACTTTGAGTTTTCTTAGATCAATTAAGGTGTTGGTGGGGGTGGAACAATTGTCTGCGCAATTGTTGGAAGTTGATTTATTCTAGCTTGTGTCTCTCTGTGTCGCTTTTCTCAAAGTCCCTAGTTTCTTTAAAAAAATTGCCCTCCCAATCTGTGTTTTATGCTAGTATTTATTGGAAAACAAAAGACCTAATCCTATTTTAATAAGGAAATACCAGTTTAGGAAAAAATCACAAAATCGTGTGAAATAAGGTTTGGTAAAAAAAAATCGGTAGCGTGCGGGCTGGGTGGACTGGGGCTGCTTGCTGGCATGTGTGGAAAATTGGCAAGCAATGATTCCGCTGCAGGTCCAGGACTGCGGTGAATTGGCTGCTTGCCAATTCGTCGCAAGTCCAGGCCTACGATGAAGTTCCTTGTCGCGCGGCAGCGCTGCCGCGCGGCGCTCACCGATCCGTCCGATTTTTTATTTTTTATTTTTATTATTTTTATATTTTTATTTTTATTAAAAATAACTATTAATAATTAAAATACCACAAAAATTATTTTAGATTATCGAATTGGACCGGGTCAAAAATTAAGTGTCTACACTATCCAAGATGACCAGTGCATATAGGGATTGGTCAGAAATGCCTCCTTTTTCTTTATGGGGGTACAGGACAAATGTGTGAAACCCGACTGGAATGATGTTGCTTACCTTGGTTTATGGAATGATAGCTATGTTGCCAATTGAGATTGAGATCAAATCAATGAGGGTGGTCTTAAAAGTTGAATTGCCTAAGGCGGAATGGATAACGAGTAGATATACATAGCTAGCCTTATTAGAAGAAAGATGGTTGAAGGCACTATGTCATCATTAGTTGTATCAAAGAAAGATAGCTCGGCTTACAATAAAAGGATTAAGATTATAAAGCTTAAAGTCAGTGACTTAGTGTTACAGTAAGGCAAGCCTAACATCCCCGATCCAACAGGAAAGTTTAGACCTAGTTGGGAAGGGCCGTATGCTGTGAGCATGTCATGAGCAAGGGTGCAGTCAAATTGTCAGACATGGATGGGAACGAGTTTAGTGAGCCAGTAAACATTGAAGAGATTTTATGTTTGAAATAAATAAAAAAAGAGAGCTCGTTAGGTTGAAAACCCGAAAGGGCAACCTAGGCAAAAGTTAGAGTAATCTGCTAGTTTTGAAAATCCGAGAGAACGAGCTAGGCAATAATTAGGGCTAAAATGAGAGAAAATTGTCAATTAGAAAACCTGAAAGGACTTGTTGGTGACAGGAGTGATCTTGTGTATGTTGGCTTTGTGTTTTTTCTTGTTCCCCAATTTAATAAAACAAAGTTAATGTTAAAATTGTTCTATGTGCACTATTTTGAATAATCTAACCATTAGGGTAAAATAAATAACACAATAGTGAATAGTGATGATAAATTATAAAAGAAAGGAAAACATCTTTTAGTATCATTATTGGTCATCCTAAAATCATTTTTTCTAAAGAATTGACAAGTGTAAAATTTATGGCAGACGATAAGTGTAATGTGTAGGCCAACTTTGCTTCAGTCGATCCAAGTAAGCTTCAATCAGATGGGGCATGTCCAAATCAAGAGTAAACTCAGAACCTCGAGGCTCAGCCCCGTACTGGTGGTCAAGTCTATGAGGATCATAACAAGTGCCTTAACGGAAAGCAGCGAGAGGAACATATATCAGATACATCTGAATGGTGATATGGGCAATCTTCTACCAAGGTGCCAACCAATGGATGTTAATGATAGCCCGAGAGTAGATCCAGTCAACCCAGTCTATATATGAAGAGGCAGGATGAAGCAGTTTCCTTATAGAGTGATGTCGAGGTAGATATCTGGTGAAGTCTATAGATGGGGTGTCGAGCAAATAGAAGTGTTCCTATAGCCAGATATGAAAAGACAACAATTCATTTAAAAAAAGAGTATGTTAGGTTGAAAACCTGTAAGGGCGGCCTAAGCAAAAATTAGGATAGCTCACTAGTTTTGAAAACCTGTAAGAGCAGGCTAGGCAAAATTAGAGCAATGAAAATAAGGGCCTAAATTAAAAAACTGAAATGGCAGTTTAGGTAATTACCTGAAGCAATAAGGGACTTCTAGCCAACCTCCTTGAAGAATTTGTCATGAATTGATCCAATCCAGCTAGGGTTTCAGCTAAGATCATGGGTACTGGTGACAATCCTTCCATTTGGTCCACGATATCTAATATTCGCGGATTGATGTTGCCATTAGAAGAAACAAGCAGGAATTGACCAAGCAAGCACAGACAAAAAATGAGTCTTCATGCTTTGGTAGGAGCCAAATGGGAAGTGCAAAAATTGATCAAGGGACCAAGCAAAATTTTCTCACCTCTAGTCAACTGCAGAACTTCAAATTTTGAGAGTTAAAACATCATCTGCATCTTTTGATGAGTCCTTAAAGTCAGTATGGGTAATGCCATTAGTTGATTGCTTGGGTATCAGAGAACAGATTCAAATTTTTTGATCATAGGACATATTTCAAAGTTTTTATCTTGAAAGTCTTAGTTTTCACATCCCAAAAGGAAGCCATGGCATGTAAGAAGGAATGGTCTAAGTTGACATTTTGAAAGCACTTTAAAGCATTAATTTGAGACTAAGATATTTGTTCCCAATGTGTAGCTTTAATGTTCTTAAATATACCTTTGATTTCTTTAAATTTAACTCAGTCATTATTAGGGTTGGGAAAAGAATTAAGGTTGTTTGAATTGATTATACAAAATATGACTGAGTTTGAAAATAATTGAAGTTGTTTGAATTGTTTGAATGAGATTTATTTATGTTACAGAGGGAAGTTGACGGTTGGAATGACCAGATGGGTTAACTTATCTTGAATGAAGAAGTGTAGCTGATTTAAATAGGCATTGAGTTGTAGACCAAAGTATACGAGGAATAGGTAGTGACTTGAAACCAAAGGGAACAAGAAAAGGCATTTATGTCGAGCAGTTATTGGGATGCCAAGTCCATCATGGTTTCTATAAATTCAAATCCATGACAAATTCAAATTTGAATTCGTCATGGACATTCTGTGTAAATATATATTATTTAAAAAATACAGAAAAGTAAAAAAAAATTGAAAAGTCAAAGTTGCAGGAAAAGTAAATGTCATTATTATCATTATTGTTATATTAATTCAAGCTTTTTACTTAATATAATACAAGTGGATCATTGCCAAAAGGGAGGTAGACCATAATCAAATAAAGCCTCGAGAAAGTCATCACTTGATGTAGAAGGAGGTATATCATCTGCCCAAAGCCCACTCAAGGAGAAAGCACCTGAGTCTCCATTGCCCTAAGAGTCAGTTATGTAATAGTCATCGCTTGAGAAAGGAGGAGGCATGTCATGGACATCAGTTTGGGGGTTCCCTTGAAGAAGAAGCATTAGGATCCCTCATGGCTTGAAACTGGAAGTCTTGGAAGTTCTATTTCAACTGATGATATGATCCTTCAAAATGAGTAGCATGTTGATGACTGACAGTTAATTCTTCCTATAGGTTTCTATTCTATTCCTCAAGCATCCGCTGTGAGCCAGATAAGGAAAAGGTAAGTCCATGGATTTTCATGCATAGATATAATGTATATCATTATGGAACAGGATGAAAGACCAAATAACTCAGATGGAAGCCTTGAGGATGAGATGGCATATCTAAAGGAGAAAATGGAGAAAATTATCCCTGTATCAAGTAGCATACGGTGGGACAGCTTTAGCCTGCAATAATCATAAAGATAGTTAGAACAAATTATGAAGAAACAGTTGTAATGGCAACATGTTAAGTGTTCACCTGGGAAGCACCAGCCCTAGAATCGCCATGTGAATGGGAAGAAGGCTCGCCCTCTTCTTCTTCTTCTTCCTCCATTTCCCATTCTTCTTCTTTAGCCTCAGAATGCCCTTGAACTCCAGTAGGAGAAACTTTAAAATTCAACAACTAGTCCTGAATAAATTGGACATATGGAACATTCGGTGGAAATAGAAAGGCCCCAATATCAAAGCTATTATGAGCACAACTCCAATAAGGTTCTAGCATGGATATGGTTTTTAGCATAAATGATGGGATATCAACTGGTATCCTCCACTGATCAGGTCTGAGAGACCAGTTATATACTCTTTCACCAAGAAACTAGCCACAAGAAACTGGACCGGCAATAATTCGATAAGAATCTTGTAAGGGCAGTGCATCAACCATACAAGCAGTCTAGTTATCTCTCTCTTCAGCTCTCCACCAAGCCACGTTCACTTGCAGAAAAGTAAATAGGTAAGTTGTATCGCTCATAAGTTTTGATATTAATATTAACATTTCTCTTACTTGGTCCCAGGTTAAGCAGCTCATATGGTAGCGATGAGTGTGAACATGGTAGCTTCTAGGCACCTCTCTGCGGGCTCGATAGCCAAAAGCTCAACCTTAGATATCCGACTCACGGCCTAGTAATGTTGGGAACTCTCACCAAGTTATTCTCATATGCCCAAACCTATGCACAAAAATGAAAGGTCAAATGCATACACATGAATTATTTTGACCAACAGTTATAAGAAAAGTGATTCCTTGGCAACGACTATAAAACTAATGAATTATCTTTTATTCTTGGAAATTGCATCAAAGTTGTGATAAAGGCTGGTGAGGCCTGCTTCTCCCCATGCATAAGATGGCGTATGGTCTAAATTAAAAAGGGCACGTAGCACCGACAAGTGGATGGCAGACTCCATGCTGCCCAATATTATTGCCCCCAGCAAATATAATAAGAACCACCCTAGTTTATTTTTTTCTCCTTCTCGTCTTGTACGGGTCAAGTATACCTTGACCAGTACTCTCAGATGGGCTCATATTTGATTTTGTAAGGTCCTTTAAAATGGGGCCTAACACCAATCAGCTGCCAAATTTCTTCTTGGGTTAAAATATTATTGATTAAAGGGACAGGGATCCCATGACATTGGAGACCTATTATGGCAGTAAAATAAAATGGACCAATCGTCATCTCACCTATGGGCAAGTGGAAAGTATGGGTAGTGTCCATCCATCACTCTACAAGCACTTGGATCACACTCCTATCAATTTGATATCCTTGGGATGGTAATTGCAAAATAGTCTACAAAGCCACTTTATGAGATAATTCTTTTAACTGTAGGTGGGGCTCGATCCTACCATTTGCAGGCTTTATGAATGTTTCCTCCTTCCTTAATTTCACAACCATCATGCTATCGAAATATAGGTAAGTAAAGGTAAGTACACATATATTTCCTTATGCACTTTGATAAAACTTACTTACATTCATATCCATTCCTTTTATTAATTTTTATGAATTTTACTAAATTATATTAACAAATCTTATGTCAATAAGTAATTAAATTGCAGCAAATTGACGCTTACTTGTGTTTTTTCTTTGGAACTACGATGAAGATGCATCCTGGATAACAATGGAATTTGCTCGACCCCACTTGTAACACCCCTATATACCGTATACGTACCATGCATGCTTAAACGATCGTAACATACGTATACTGAATATAGAAAATGCCACAGTTTAAAAAGAAACACAACAAATATCTTTGTAAATAAGTGAAACCAATCTCAAACATTTAAAAGAAATCCAAAAGACACCATATAAAAATATTTATTAATTCACAGCGGAAGTTATTACAAGTATATTACAAATCAAAGTTTACAAAACATAGAATATATATACATGATTGGCAACTCTTCTCTGATCTTCAGATCCCAAAATAACACTTCAATGTCTACTCTCACTCGGTCTTGAGGAGCTCTCAGGTTCAACTCTGTTACCTGCGCGATCAAACAATATCGCGCTAAGCCAACGGCTTAGTAGTACACAATATACCAACACTATACTATAATGCAATGCAATGTCACACATTTGATTACTCAAATCAGTATCATAGATGAAAGGTTAACAACATACCTTTATTTTTCATAAACCACATATATAAACATATCACATTTCAATATCCTTTCATATATCTCATTAGTTAATCATTTTACCATACATGAATCACATTAAACAAAGACAAGCATGGGCCCAAGACACACTAATATGCCATTCAACTTTCAGAGTTAATGCTTTGGTTTTGTTATCACATTTATCATTATCATAAACCCAACTAGGCTTCAAGGATTTAGGCTCAACCAAGCTTCAAGGGGAACAAAGCATGCTAAGTATCAACCCAACTTGGCTTCAAGAACCAATCCAACCCAGCTTCAAGGGTTGTAACATCTCAATTAGGCTTCAAGGATCCAATCCAACCTAACTTCAAGAGAATGTTACCAATAGGCATGCCACCAACAACAAAACTCTGAAAATGAATAACACATTCGACACACAATTCATTTATTGTTTCAGTCTCAATTCTCATCATCAATTAGGCAAACATGCCTTATGTTCTTTCAATTGAATCATCATAGCCAAACACAATGGCTTCACATCACATTTGAGTTATCATAGCCAATCACAATGGCTTCATATCATGTTGTATCTCAATTCATATTATTCACCTAGCATCATCATATTATATCTCAATTCATATTATTCACATAGCATCATTGGTATAACATTTCAAGATACATTATTCATATAACACATTGCCATTCACAAGTTTCACAATGCATATTACATTACCTTGTTCATATAATATCATATGCATTATCAAATGGAAGTTTAAACTCAATCATGTAAGAAGAACAAAAACCAAACACAGTAACCAACACACTCAAGGGACACGGCCAAGCTTGTGGCCGTGTCTCTCAACCAGAAACCTCTCAACCAAAAGCAACAGAAGCCAACATGGGCAAGGGACACGGCCCTGTCTCCTCCAAAAATCACCCAACACGGCCAAATTTCCATGGACTTGGCCGTGTCTCTCATGAATTGGCCGTGTCTCTCCTTGCTTTTGGCCGTGTCTCTCATGAATTGAAACCCTAACATGTCCAAGTCCCCTTTGGTTGCACTCAATTACATTATACACAATGTAGCATAATTCAAATGAATGTAATCCATGTTCTAAACACATATTTCACATGTTTCCCACAATATTCACCTTAACAACCCATCATCAACACATTTAATCACCTTCCACTTCAAAACCCTAAAAAAAACAACATCACTTTTAACCTACCATCTTCAACCAAAACCAAACCAACACTAAATTAACTCACAATCAATTTCAACATTTAGAAACTCATCTCAAACATACCAAATCATAATATTATCAAATCACAACACACTTCAAACATATCTTCAAAATACCAAAGGAAAACAAGAGAGTACTTACCTTAGATGAAGAAATTTCACAAATCTCCAACCAAAACCTTTGATTTCTCCTTCAATTTGAAACTTGAATAAGCAAATCTCACTTTTGCTCTCTTCCTTTTTGAAATGGCCGGCTATACCAAGAAAAGAAAAGAAATGAATACAATTCAACCTTCTTTTCTTCTTTAAATACCCACCAAGCAATTCCATCAACACAATTACTTAAATGCCCTTTTCTATTTGTTCACACTTCCTTTAAAACTCTTGCCCTCTTAAGTAATTTCACTCATCCCAAATAAAAATATCTTCTTCCCTTGACTTTACACTTGACCAACATATATGTTATATATATTAACATATATACAACATATACATTCCATTAACACAATCATTTCCTTTGCTAAAACATATGTACATTTAATTCAAATCAAACAACAATTGAATTAAAACTTCTAGGGCACACATGGGGTATTACACCGCTGGCATAGAAGTAAGCAAGCAACTCATTGTTTGAATGTGTCCCAAACCTCAATGAATGTTGATTGACTACCATTTGTGAGAAAGGTTAATGTTTTTACTAGTTTAAAATGTAAAAGGAATTTGAAAGATATAAAATTTTGATGAGCTTCTTAATGCAGAACTATTCATACATTGCTTCATATTTATAGGCAATGACAAACACTCTGATTTCAAGTAAAAAGAAGTATAAAGAAAACGTAAATTCGCATGCACTACAGGTTCAATAATTCATTTCTTTCTCAGATCAAATAATTCAAGGTTTGTCTTTTATTTCAATATTTCATAATTCAAAGTTTGCTTTCCATTATTCATTTCTTTCTGAAATCATATAATTCAAAGTTTGTCATCTATTTCAATAATTCATAATTCAAAGTTTATGAGTCCAAAACTCAATCTGGGTCTAGAAGCCAAACCATCTCAGGTCCGGAACCTAAATCATTTTTGAGTCCAAAACTCAATCCGATTCCAGAACCCAAACCATCTTGGGTCTAGAACCCAAATTATTTTTTATTCCAGAACTCAATCTGGGTCCAGAACCCAAATTAGTTTTTAGTCAAGAACTCAATTCGGGTCCAAAACTCAAACCATCTCAGGTCCAGAACCCAAGTCATTTTTGAGTCCAGAACTCAATCTTGGTCCAGAACCTGAACCATCTCGGGTTCAGAACCGAAATCATTTTTGAGTTTAGAACTCAATCCGGGTCCAGAACCCAAACCATCTTGGGTCCAGAAAACAAATCATTTTTTAGTCCAAAACTCAATCTGGGTCCAAAACCCAAACCATCTCGGGTCCAGAACATAAATTTTTTTCAAGTTCAGAACTCATTCTGTGTCCAGAAAAAACCAACTCGGGTTCAGAACCCAAATCATTATCGGGTCCAAAACTCATTTTTGTCCAAAAACTAGTTCAAAAGCCATGTTACTTTTTGTTCTCTTTTATTTAAGTCTCAGATCGCTTAAGCAGGGGGCAAACTATAGAGCTTTAAATTTAGGCCGATTTAAACTTAAGAAGCTTATCTAGGCCTGTTATATTTTTTGAAATTAAACTGGTTCAACTTACAAAAGTCTAAATTAAATTTGCTCGGTCCAAAGATTAAAAATTTTAGACTTGTGTGAGTCAGGACAGGTCCAAGGTGACATGAGCCAATGCTCATGTCGACTTGGAGGGTCCAAGTCAACATGAGCCTAACTCATGTCAATATGGACACTCCAAATCGACATGAGCTTGCTTCATGTTGATTTGGACATGCGAAATCAACATGATCCCTAATTCTAAGAGAATTTCGCCGACAAGTTTAATTTTCTAATCAAGCTAGACTTCTGTTAAACCCTGGATTAACATATTACGGTTTTAGGGTTAAACTATTATTTGCTTATAAATAGATGATTAAAAAGCAGAATTGGGGATGGTCAACCAAGGATTAGCAACTAAGAACTTTTGCAAGAAAGATTAAGGACTTTTTAATAGAGAATTAGCAAAAGGCAAGCAGTAACCATCCACACATAAAATACTATCAAAATAATACACTATACAAAGGCAGTAACCACTATCTTTGTTTTGCTCAACCAGAATTCCAAATTGGTGCAGGCAGTAGCTTGGATCAACATATAGTTTGGTGGAGCCTCCAATGCATGTTTTATTTTCTAAAATCATTAAAATCATAGCAAGTTTCATTTGTTAATATCATAAAGTTCATACTTATTGTGGTTTTGTTTAAATATGTCCAATAAGCCTTATTTGATAATACCATCAATTTACATCTACTGTATCTTCATTTAAACATGTCCAATAGCTATATATCTCATGCAATATTTACTTGAATTGAATATCCAGTAGCTAAGTTTTCCAAATATCCAAAACCCTAGTTTTCTAAATAACCAAAACCCTAACCTAAAAACCAAAACCCTAACCTTTAAAACAAAAACATAGATCTCAAACTTTAAAACTCTAATCCAAAGAAATCCTAAACATTAATTTCCAAATCATAATTCTCAAAAAACCCTAATCCCTAATTTTCAAACCCTAATTCTCAGAAACCCTAAATCCTAATTTGTAAACTCCAATCTGTAAAACTTAATTTCTAAACCCTAACCTATAAACCCTAACTTTTGTGCATTTAATAAATTGTTTAAGATTAAACTTTAGATTCAATTATTTAATTTATTATTACATGCTCTTATGATGGATAATTTATTTTATTTGGTTTATGATGGATGTTTTGCTTTTTAATTGTTATGTTTGAATGTTTTAATTTATTTGATTAATTATTTTTGTTTATTTGGATTTCAAAGTTGTAAAAGGCATGTTTTCACTTTGTGGGTGCCTTGGTTACTTAATTTATTTTTTTATTTTTGAGAATTAATGTAAGGGACATGTTTCTACCAATTGGTAGGTATCCTATTTTGCTTTACTTGTATTTTGGACATTGGACATTGTAAGGGCATGTTTCCATTTTTGAATGGGTGCTTATTTTTAGTTGATTTATTTTAATCAATAATATGGTGTTTCCTTCTTTTAATTGCATGTAATATGGGTGATGTTATGCTATTTAAGAATTTAATAATATTTAGACCTAAAAAGAAGGTTGGTTATAATGAAGTGGGAATTATGGAGGTGCTAGGTCATTCTCACCTTCCCCATACGTACCCAACTTTTTAAACCCATTAGGGGGTTAGGGATTCCTTAAGAATTGATTCATCCACCTCTTTTTTTTCATCCCATCCGGGTAGTGACTCCATTTTCTCCGGGTTTAGGCCCATGTTCTCTAAGGTCCTAAGCCTACCAGTGCTGAAGTCACAAGAACCATTCCATATGGAAGTGGGGGTAAAAATCCCCACTCACACATGGACTAATGTATATATATATATAATGACATGTACTAATGTATATATGTATATATAAGCATATATATACATGTTCTTATTAAAATGGAAAGGATAAAATGATAACTTGGTAACCAAATAAATTCCTATATATATAGTACAAGAAAAATTATTGAAATATGGACCATTTGATTTATAAATAAAACAATATAGATAAACTATGGGAACTATAATTAAATCGTAATATGTATAAATAATCCAATATATGTACCATTATATATATTAAAAGTATGCGACTAAAAGAATAAATATATATATATATGTATACATGTATTAAATAATAAAATCAGCATTATATAAATATAATATATAATGATATAAGATATAGTGATATAAATATAATATATAATGATATAAGATAAAGAATATATATACTATATGTATAGTTCTAAAATAAATGATAACTTGATATATACTTATGGTTTGTTACTTGGATAAAAAGAAAAGTAAAGTGAAATAATATTTTCTACTTAAAGGAATATAAAATAATTTTAAGTATATACAATGCTAAAGCATGCATGGGCTACGTTGTATGCAAGGTATTTTTAGTTAAAATTAAAGTATATAAATATATAAATAAACCCAAGTTACATAGATCATATAAATGTTGTAACACTCTTATACCCTATATACGTACAATACATATTTTCAGAATATGTAAAATACGCATATACGGTATAAAAATGTCACAGATTGATTTAATAAAAAAATTTACATTTTTGTTTTAAGATTTCAAATACTAATAAATAAAATAAATAGTATATAAATATTCTTTGCTTGTTATAGGAATCCAAAATAAATATTTTATATGAAAATCTCTGGAAAAAATTCGCCAGAGTTTTATTTGTAATTTGAACGTTTTCAAAATTCAACAAAACACAACCTGCATAAAACAAACACTCCAAATAAAATCAATTCACCAATACTTCTCAATTTCTCCATATTTTCTCAAAATACTTATATATAGGTATATATATATATCAACATTATATATAAAATCCCATCTTAAACAAAATTATTCAAATCATTCTTTACAATTTACAATATATGCTTCAAAAACATATCATAACATACATAATATCAAAAATATATATACTGGCAACTGGCTCTGATCTTGATGTACCCAAAACAACTCTTCAAGCTCAATAAATACAAACCTAGACTCGACCAGGTCTAGTAAAACTCTCCAGCTCTAACCTTCCCCCATTGAAGGTTTTCCATTCAAACACAATCCATTACTCATTTCAAGCTTATATTCATCACTTTTAATACTAAACAACATGCTTAAACAAATAAAATCACACAATTTAACCAGTTTGGAAAATCACTTTTCCAAAACCCTAAATCTCCACTTCCATTCTCAAACTCCAACCAAACATAACCAAATCCAATATTTGACTTTAAAATACTTGTTTATGTATCAAAACAACTCATTTGGAATCAATTTACACATTTAGAAACTATGATTTCAAAACCCCAAAAATTACATAACCCTAAATTCTCTCTCTTCACCAATCTTACCCAAACTCAACCATTTCTTTAATCCAACCTTAAAATAATTAATAACCAATCAAAACAACTTCATTCATATCCAATTAAGCAATTAAATCATGCTACTATAGAGTTCCAAAATTTACATAACACACTTTTCCATATAATTTGAAAATTTGGTAAGAAAGCTTACCAATTGATGAAGAAACTTCTAAAACTCCACTTGAATCCTTAAAATATCTTCAATTTTTGGAATATGGAAGAAGCAAATCCCTCTCTTGAAGCCATGAAATTCGGCCTTGAAGGAAAGAAGAAGAAGAAGACTTTATTTATTTTTTTATTTCTCTTTCCTTTCACCCTTTAACTCCGCCTGCGAGTATCGTAGCCGGTCCCAAGCCAGGATAAAGGAGGAGGGTTGCGGTAGGTTAGCGGCCAGTGTAAAATTTTGCCAAACTTTTTATGGATCCTCAAAGCTATCATTATACCGTTGGGACGTGCTCACCTAGGCACGCGCTACATCGGTACCCGGGTGTAGTGTTAAATGAGCAAGGGGTTCCATCACACCGATGCCTGGGTGTGGTGGAGTATGAGCAAAGGTTCCCATGCCATGGACGGGTATGGGTAAAGAAGTTAGTCCCGCCATATCAGCGCCCGGATGTGGTGTCAGACAGGAAAGGGCTACCGCATTATGGACGAATGCGGCTAAAGAAGCAAGTCCAAGGGAGCCGATTAAGATTAGGTAGATGGAATATTGGCACTCTGATTGGGAAGTCTATAGAGCTTGTGGATACTTTGAAAAGAAGAAATGTTAGTATTGCTTGTTTGCAGGAAACCAGGTGGAGGAGAAATAAAGCAAAAGAGATTGGTAACTCAGGATATAAGTTGTGGTATTGTGGCTTGGATAACAATAGGAATGGTGTGGGCATTATTATTGAGCCTACGCTTAAAGACAAGGTGGTGGAAGTGAAGAGAAAGGGAGACAGGATTATCTCTTTGAGGCTTGTTTTGGGAGATGACACTATTAATGTTATTAGTGCTTATGCTCCCCAAGTAGGTTTGGACGGAGCATCCAAGGTTCAGTTCTGGGAAGATATGGATGAAATCATGCAAGGTATTCCGAATCAGCAAATTTTCATTGGTGGGGACCTTAACGGGCATGTTGGTAAGGACAGTAATGGTTATGACAGGGTCCATGGGGGTTATGGTTTCGGCAATAGTAATGAGGAGGGAAAGAGCATTTTGGATTTTGCGGTGGCTTATGATCTAGTGCTGGCAAATACCTCCTTTGAAAAGAGGGGGTCACACTTGATTACCTTTAAGAGTGGACGAACCCAAAGTCAAATAGACTTCATACTTACTCGAAGACGGGACAAAAGTAAGTGTAAGGATTGCAAGGTCATTCTGGGTGAAGCATTGACGGTGCAACATCGTACTGTGGTTTTAGATGTTAAGAATAAAAGTAGCTGGAGGAATGATAAGAAAGTATTGGAACCAAGGATAAGATGGTGGAAATTGAAAGACCTAGCTCAAGGTACCTTTAAGGAGGAGTTACTAAAGGAAGACATTTGGAACCTTGAGACTAGTGCAGAGGACTTGTGGATAAAAATGGAAGGTGGCATTAAGAAAGCAGGTAGTAAATTGCTTGGGATCACTAAAGGGGCAGGGCCTCGACCGCACGATGCATGGTGGTGGGATGAGGAGGTTTAAAAGGCTATTAAGGCTAAGAGGGAATGGTATAAAAAGTTACCGAATGCGGTTAATAGCAAGGCCTTTGAGGAATATAAGAGGGCTAAGAAAGAGGCAAAGAAGGTTGTTAGTGTAGATCGTGGCAGAGCCTTAGAAGGGATTTATCAAAAGTTAGGTACTAAAGAGGGAGAAATGGGCATTTATAAGATTGCAAGGATGAGAGAAAGGAAAAAGCAGAGATTTAAGCCAAGTCAAATGTATAAAGGGCGGAGATCAACGGGTGTTGACAGGAGATGTTGAGATTAAGGAGAGGTGGAAGGCTTATTTTGAGTAGTTATTCAACCCTGAACATGAACAAGATTTTCAAGGTCTTCATGCAACAAATGGTTATATCAGCTGGTCTAGGAGGATCTTGCATAGTGAAGTAAGAGAAGCCTTGAAGTATATGAAAGTTGGTAAAGCTTGTGGCCCGGATGGTATTCCTATAGAGGTTTGGAAGAACCTTGGAGAGGTAGGAGTTGCCTGGTTAACTAAACTCTTTAATGCTATTGTGAAAGGACGTAAGATGCCGAATGCCTGGAGGAAGAGTATCCTGGTGCCCATATATAAAAATAAGGGAGACATTCAATGCTGTACAAATTATCGGGGTATCAAACTTATGAGCCATACTATGAAATTATGGGAAAGGATTATTGAACACAGATTGATGAAGCTTACAATAGTTTTGGAGAATCAGTTTGGGTTTATGCCAGGGAGATCTACCATGGAGGCTATTTCTCTTCTAAGATGACTAATGGAATTGTATCAAGAGAAGAAGAAAGATCTCCACATGGTATTTATTGACTTGGAGAAAGCCTATGATAGAGTACCAAGAGAAGTGTTATGGTGGGTTTTGAAGAGGAAAGGAGTCAGCGGCAAATATATCAACATCATCAAGGACATGTATGAGAATGCATCCACTAGTGTGAAAACACCTGGTGGAGACACTGAGGCTTTCCCCATTACTACCGGATTGCATCAAGGTTCGGCCATGAGTCCATATTTATTTACCCTGGTTATGGATGAGCTAACCAGAAGCATACAAGACGATGTTCCTTGGTGTATGTTGTTTGCTGATGACATTATTTTAATTGATGAGACTAGTGCCGGTGTAAACCGTAAGTTGGAAGTGTGGAGAAAAACCCTCGAGGACAAGGGTTTTAAGTTAAGTAGGAGTAAAACGGAATATATGCACTGTGAGTTCAGTCTAAGGAAGAAGCAGGAACCTGAGGTTAAGTTGGATGGAGTTTTGGTTCCTAAAACCAAGCAGTTCAAATATTTAGGTTCGGTGTTCTAGAATGATGGCCGTATAGATGAAGATGTGGCTCACAGAATACAGGTAGGGTGGTTGAAGTGGAAGGGTGCGACTGGGGTTCTATGTGATAAGAAAATATCTCTGAAAGTGAAAGGTAAATTCTATAGGACGGTTGTTAGACCTGCGATGCTCTATGGTAGTGAGTGTTGGGCACCAACGGGACAACATTTGCATAATATGAGTGTGGCAGAAATGAGGATGCTAAGATGGATGTGTGGACATACCAGACTGGACAAAATTAAGAATGTTCATATTCGACAAAAAGTCCAAGTAGCGGATGTCGGAGATAAGGTGAGGGAAGGAAGACTTAGATGGTATGGGCATGTTTTCAGAAGACCTCCTAATGCTGCGATTCGTAAGTGTGAGAATTTTTTGATTGAGGGGGCTAGATGTCGTGGAAAACCTAGAACTGTATGGAATGAGGTGATAGCAAGAGACTTACGTGCCTTAGATCTTGATGCGGATTTGCTTTAATTTTAAACCATATATATATATATATATATATTAAAATAATTTAATAATTAATTATTTAATTATTTATTTAATAAATTAGAAGTCCTAAATTCCCTCTTCCATTCAAAAATAATTTATTTTTGAATTATTTTATTAATTTTAAATTTCTAAGATTTAATTACCAAAATACCCTTTTACTTTGACTTTTCTTTTAAAAAGTATTGACTTTTATATGTTATGTATATTTTACATATATATCACATATATTATCCACTTTTTCATTTAAAACCCCTTCATTTTTCATTTAAAACCATTAATTTAATTTATCCATTTAAATTATAATATATTTTATCAAATTTTCAAAAATTAGAACTTTTCAAAAATTTAGGATATTACACATATGCACAAGTAATGTGTATCTTATATACACATCAAATGTACCTTATGTGTGTATTAAATATTAAATATGTAATGTATTAATCCAACATAAACAATTAATATACCATATGTATATGTTATATATACTCTAGATATATATATTGAGTATATACAATTTATCTCTCTAAATACTTATTTAATTTCTCCAAAATCACGGATGTTACAAATGTTACATGCATATGTGAAAAATTAATGCTAAAACAATGAATGTAAAAGAATAAAGAAACCCTAATCAACAAATGAAATTGAAATAATTACAGTATAAGTAATAGTAATAGTAATAGTTACTACATATGATGTAGGAAAGAGAGAAGTAGGTGAATCATCTAGCATAAAAGCAAGGCATCAGAAGAGGCTATAGGTGAGTAATAATCTAATGTGTTTTTCTAACTTGTTCAGTTCTGAGTGGCACTGCTTAACTCAAGTTAAATGGTATCAAATTTTTATTTACATCCTAGTTTCCAAATGCCCTGGATTGAATTTATGTTTCCTTGATAAGCATGTTGCTTCTGATTAATTGCTTTGATTTAATTATTTGCTTATGATTATCTGATGTTGCTTAACCATTCATTTGACTCCTTGATAAGTTGTTGAAATATTATCATTGACTCTAATTATTCTATTGATTTGAGTTCCTCTGATTATTCTTCTGAGATTATTGATAAACTTATTATTGGCCTCCACTGTTGTGACATGGACCAACTCTGGTGGGCTCAAACCACTAGACAGTATACACTGGTATTCTATTATATGCACGAAAGGGAAGTTACTGCTTTAATTTTTAGCCTATGGCTACCTCTATTCTGAATGTCACAAAATGTATCTATTTATATAATTATTGTTATATTTATTTTATATTGTATCAGTTGATACTTGTTATTCTTGATCTGTTGATCAATTCTTATCTCACTCACTTTGCTTATATCTCTACTTAAGATATTTTATTGGTTATCCAATCCTGCTGCACATTAGGTTATGATTTGCTGAGTTGATGACTCACCCCTCGTCACCATTATTTTTAGATTAGAGACCTGCATGTTGGAGCTTATTGATTTCTTCTTCCAAACTACTCATTCTGTTGGTTACTACTAGAAGAAGTATCATGTAACAATAAATAAAGACTGTAAATTACTTCTATTTTGCAGTTTCTCCATTCGATACTGTAAGGATGTAATATGGATATTTGTAAAGCTTAAGATACAAGTAATGATGTAATAAACAAAGATATGTTTCTAAAATAATAATAAATGTTCTGAGCAAGTTTTGATATATATTTTTGACCACCCTACCCCTCCTGCTCCAACCGTACCAGGAGGTGGGGCAGTAGGGTGTGACATTTAAATATGCCCAAATTCTCTATAAATAAGGATGGTTGTATTTATGTTTTTAGAAGTAGTGTTTATTTTATTTAATATAAATACTTTTCTATTTAAAAATTTGGATTTTCAAAGTGTTATAATTGTAACTCCAACCCTAACTACAAAGCCTATTTCTAATTAAGAACTACTTCTAATTAAATATATCTACTTGTAAAAGGGATTACCACTCCCCTGTAAATATTTTCATCAAGTGGCGAAATTGCACATTCCATTAATAAGAATAAATTGATTTAATTTGTGATACTAATTCTCTTCTTAATTATTAGTATTTGATTTTGACCAAATGATTTGAACAATATAAAACCTAATGATAAGACCAATTAATTCTTTTGGTTCAGTTTTTTTCCATGATTTAGAGTTATAGAATTTTCAAATACATTTATCAACAAATTAGACTCACATTTACATATTCAAATACATTTATCAACAAATTTCCTCAAGTATTTTCCTCTTTCTAAGCTGTTACTATCCAATGAATTAATCTTCCGTCCATTTCATTATAAATAACCTTTTATCAACTGTATACATTTTCCATGATTTAATCTACAATACACTACTAATTACACTCAACTAGCCAAAAGAATAATGTCCAACATTCCAAGAACACTATTGAATTCAAACATAAACCTTCATATGCAAACCAATTAAACATAATTCAATACGCTTACACTATCTTCAATTAAGCATAAAACTAATCTTTTTTCCTCTTGAACATTGATTTTCCCACTACAATTCTCCTTCACTTATACTTTTCTTTTCCTTTATCTTCATAAACTCTTAAATATGCACACTTTAACAATATAATTTAACAAAATTCTACCATAATTGATTCTACACATAATCCATTTAAACCAAGACCATCAAGTGTACTTCAAATAAATATTTAGCTCCATAAATATTCTTCTTACATAATCAATTAAATCAACATTTCAATAACTCCAAATTACCTTTTTAACCATATTTATCAAGAATAAGGTTTTTCTTCCCTATTTATCAAATCTCCCATAATCTAACAATTCAACATATCATCAATTCAAAGATTCGTTTAGATATGATTTTAAATTAGATGCCTAACAAATACACTTCCAAATATCACAAGTATTATCATACTTCCAAGATATAAAATTTCATAACCCTAAAATCTTCCAAAACCCTAAACTTTCCTAAAACCTTAATTTCTTCCATAACCCTAAATAAACACCTAATTGTTCCAATATAAACACCTAATTGTTCCAATACTTGATTTAAGCATAATTTCAATTAAAAACCAATAAATACACACTTTATATATTACAATGATAATTTTACTTTCAAAGAATTAAAGTATAACAATCAACTTCTTACAAATCATTCAATATACATTTTCTTTACAAATAACTTTACTTTTTCAAATCACAAGCTTCTTTAATTAAACAAAATCAAAATCAATCCAAGAAATAGCAAAAGAAGTGATATACAAGCACTAACCTCATTAAATTGGCTCTTCCTTCACTCTTCCATTCAATACTTTTGGTTTGATGATGATTTTCTTGAAGATCCATGCTTAAAGCAACTAATTTCCACCAAAAATATGATTTTTCCTTCAAAATACCATAGTTTCTAAGTAAAAGAATGGAGGAAGAAGAAGAAAGGAGAAGATGGTGGTGATGGAGATGATAGGTATGGGCTAGAGAAGGAAAAAGAAGAAGTAAAAGTTAATTTGGCTTCTTTCTCTCTCTTTTTTTAATATTTAGGGTTTTAATACTATGTAATGCTCACACCGAAACTTCGGCACACCTACTTTCTCTAATTATAGTTTAATTCAATTTTTAATTTTGTAACATTATAAAAATATTTGCTTTACTTATTTTAAAGTCCCATTATTCATATTTCATATTCCAATTGTAGTAGAATTTGATTCTAGGGACACATGGGCATTTTTATAATTTTCTTTCCGCTTTAAAATCTTTTTCGAAAATACAAATTAATCCTTACCTAGATTTAATTTTCCACTTCTTTAGACTTATCAACCTTATTTCTACCAATTATAAATACTTAAACCACACATAATATCACTATCATTCCGATATATATACTTATATATACACTTAATACAGAAAATCATTACTTAAAATTTCCAGTCATTACATCTAGCCCTTTTAAATGCATAAAAGTTGTTCTGTTCACTGTTTTCAGGTTGGTAATTCAATCTTTTAAATGTATTTTTCTTGTTTTGTGAGTTTAAGCATGAAAATCAATCCAAACTAAAGGTATATGATCTTAATTTGGCAAACCTGAGGTTTTAGACTTATAAATCTTTTTTTATCAACTCTAGTAAGTTTAATCAAAGGTTATTTGATTTGTTAATTGTTGTCATAATTGATTTTTGATGATGTTGCTTACATGGTACAATGAGATAACTTAGTTGGCATGATTATGCTAATGATTATGCTTTTATGTTTAATCTCACCATGAAAATGTGTTGCTTAGAATTTACATAAGTTTGTTTAGGATAATTCTCAATTTGGTTTCCTTCATATGTTTAGTTTAATCAATATCATGAGATATGAATCTTATGATACTAATTGTAATATGACAATGATGATGCCATGATACCATGAACATGCATACATCTTATTTGCTTATATTCATTATTATGTAAATCAACTGCCATTAGTATTGCATAATAAAAAGGCTTTTAGGCAAATGTAAGATGAGTGGTCCACATAAATCCTCACATTAATTCTTTAAAGCATTTTATGAACCATTAGACCTTGTCTTATCAATTAAAAATCCATATTTGATTGTGTTGACTTCACTTAGTACTTTAGGTTTCAATGTCATATAGAGGTTTGGAGTCTAAATCCATCCTCCCTTACAAACTTGATTAGAAAGACTTAAAACATTAGCTTGCATTCTTAACCTTTGAATGGAGGATTTCCTCCATCTTTAGAATTAAAGCTCTAGTTCTCCAATTAATTCTACCTATCCTTTATGTTTTATTTTTTTTTCTTAGGAACAATAGTGTTTTAATCCTCTTGATTCCTTTTCATTTAGTTTGTGTTATTTACTATATTCACTATCTTTTCATATGATTATTTTTGTTCCTTTCTTCTTTTTTTTTCTTTTTGCTTTTTGCCTCATTTTATTGTTTTGTTGTCTAATTTTATCACTCAAAAATTTAGAAAAGTCGACCAAAGGAAGAGTAAAAATCACACCATGCACAACAACAAAGATTTCAAACAACACCTAGCAACAATGCTTCAAGACTTTTGCCTTCCATTTTATTCTATAATATTCAAAATCTTTTTGTTTTCCACTCACCATATCCAAAGGAAGAGTAAAAATCACACCATACACAAAAACAAAGATTTTAAACAACACCTTGCAACAATGCTTCGAGCCTCTTGCCTTCCAATTTGTTCTATAATATTCAAAATCTTTCTGTTTTCCATCAAACCATATCCATTTGAAATCTAATACATAACCCACTTTGCTACCAAAATTGCCCCAGTAATAGATAAAAATTTCTTAGAAATTTAATTGCGAAGTTCATCTGTAGTTAGCCGCCTTCCAAAGGACCAAAAACAAAGTTTGTTTCTTTTTGTACTTTCATTGAATTTTGTTTTATCTAATTGTTGTATTTTCTATTCTATTACATTAATATGTTTGTTTGTCGAAGTTTTGCATAACTCATCCCACTCATTAACAAATCAAAGTTTGATTTCTTTACAAAGCTAAAAAAAAGGTATTTAATTATATTTTTATGGTGGTGTTGCTCTAATATTAAAAAATAAATAAATATGGTATAAAAAAAGAAGAGAGATCATATTTGAAAATAAAAAAAGGAAAAATTTGAATTGTAAACAGAGAAAGAAAAAGGGCTAAAAGGGAAGTTTTGCACCTAACTTGGAGAAACTCATGGTTTTTAGAATTCCTAATTCTAAAAGGATTTATTATCATTAAATTTCCTTTTTATATATATACACCTTTATGCCTCATTTTTATTTTACTTCTAAATTAGTTGTTTTCTTATCAAACTACTTATTCTCATTTTTTATTACTTCATTATTTACGTTTTTTATAATCCTTGATATTACTTTGTTTGATTTTGTTTAACTTAGTTCAATAAAGAACCAAAGAACTATGATTCAGGGAGGTAAATAGCTAGAGTGGTAAGAACAAAAAAAGGGTAAAATCTCAAATTTGAAAGAAACACAAATGGAACAAAAATATTCAAAGAGTGCAAGCATTAAGTGAACAAACGTAAGCTAAATTCTGTTCTATTATTTACTTGTAATTTGTAATCAAAATGTCTAAATATAAAAAGGAAGAGACCAATAAAGGAGTACCACCAAACATAAGATAATTTTATGACTCCTTAGAAAAAAAATTAATCAAATTAGTAGAGCATTCCAAAAGATGTTCGATAGAATGAAAAGAGTAGAGCTAAGCATAGGAAAATCAACAAATCTTCCAAGAATAAGACCACCCTAATGATAAAGAAGAAGAACAATATGAAAAAGATAGATCATCCAACAACAACTATGGCCACAGAAGAAGGCAAAGAAGAATAGATGATAATTTAGAAAGCATCAAGATGAAAATCCCAAGATTTGAAGGATTGCTTAACCCTAAGAAGTACTTAGAATTGGAGAAGTATGTAGACTTCATCTTTGATTGTCAAAACTATTCTTAAGAAAAGAAGGTAAAGCTTATTGTCATTGAATTTACATATTATACCATAACATGGTGGAATTAACTTGTGTTAAATAAAAGAAGAAATTGAGAACCTAGAGTCTCCATATGGGAAGAGATGAAGACTGTAATGAGAATTATTTTTGTAATAGAGGGGCACTGCCATAGAAGCCTTTTCCAAAAATTACAAAGTCTCATCCAAGGAAGCAAAAGTGTTGAAGAGTATCAAAAGGGGATGGAGATCACCATAATTCACATCAATATTGAAGAAGATAGAAAAAGAAAAATGGCTTGAATAGAGAGATTGCTAACATGGTAGAGCTTCAACTTTACATGGAATTAGAGAACATGGTTCATATGGCTATCGAAGTAGAAGTTTAATTGAAAAGAAATGCATCAAGATATGAGCAAAGCATGAGTTCAAATCAAATTAGAACAATAGAGAGAAGTTCTACTACGAAAAAGATTGAAAATTCAAAGGACCATAAAGAAAAAAGCAACAATAAGCCAAAAAGTGAAGTCCAAACTAGTGGAATAAGAGATATCAAGCATTTTCATTATTTGGGAATGATTCACATCGCATTGCAATGTCCAAACAAAAGAACCATGGTAGCAAAAGGAGATGAGAGATAGTAAGTGAGCTCAGAAGATGAGAAGTTTTAAAAGATGCCAGTGGTATAGAGGAAGCCAAGTAAGCAGAGCTGATAATATCAAGACGAGCCTTAAACTTGCATGCAAAAGAGGAAAAGGTGTAATGTAAAAAGTTGTTCCATTCAAGATGTTGAGTTCAAGATAAAGTGTATAGCTTAATAATAGATAGTGGAGTTGTACTAACATTACAAGTACAAAACATCCTAAATCCTACAAGCTATAATGGATAAACAGCAATGGAAAAATAAAGGTTGATCAATAAGTGATGATTTCCTTCTAATTTAAAAGCTACAATGATGAAGTTTTATGTGATGTAATCTCAATGAAAGTTAGTGACATTATCTTATGGTATCCTTATAATTCGACAAGCAAGTTATTCATTATGGATTCACAAGTAAATATATGTATATATATTTTATAATGAATAGAAAATCTTTTAATCTCGCACCATTATCTTCAAAAGAAGCTCTTGACATTAATTTTATATAAAAAGAAAGAATGAGAGAAGAAAAAACTGTAAGAGTGAGAAGAGAGAGGTTGATGAAAATTTGAGTTTGAAAAAAGAAAAAAGAAAAAGAAAACAAAGAGAAAATTGAGATAAGAAAAAAAGAAAAAGAAAGTGGACAGCTTAAACAAAAAGAGAAAAGGGAGAGTGGAGAAAAGAAAGGAGTTCATCCCACTTACTCTAATTCCTATTTAACTTATATTTCTTTTTCTTCATTTCAAAATTTTGATGAATTTGTATTACTAATAATACCTCCAAAATGCTGAAGATGTACGATTCAACAACTACTTCAAGTGTGAAAGAAAGAAAGAATGCCATACCAAAATTTGGAAATATTGTTCTTTAAACACTTCAAAATATGAGGATGAATTCATTCTAATGAAGAGAAAAAATTGTTATCAAGAATTAATCCATATGGGGCAAAGAGATCTTACAAAATGAAAAATATAAGTAATTTTGAGTTTTATCTTGATGTTATTAATTAATTTTTTGTTTCATGTAGATAACTAGTTGAAAATAGAGGGCCAAAATTTAAAGATGAGTTTTTTTTAGGGAAAGAAATATGATTAGAAATCAAAAGAAATCTAAATGGCCAAGTCAAATATAAAAAGACCAAGCCTTCCTATGCAATTGAAGAACGAGAATTAACTCAAATGCATCAAAGCACTTCAACAATATTAAATGAATTCAACAAGTACTTCCACAGTTCAATCTTTCCAAAAATTTTAAATTCAAGTATAATCCTTTTATGCTATTTAAAATTGAGTCCAACCACAAATATGGGTAAACATGAAAGTTTTTAAATTTCAAAGCATTGCCAAATTGGTATATGAGCTTTTTCAACTATGGACAAACCATAATATAAAAAAAAATCAAATCAAGATAGGTTCTTCAAGTCAAGTAAGGATTCAAGAAGTTCCAAGTCTGAATCAAATCCCAGTCAAGAATCTAAGAAGAACATATGATTTATTATATGTTAGAAGAGGGCCCAAGGTAAGATCAAAAGCTAAAAGACTTAAAGAGACCTTAAATTGCCTTATCCATGACAGTTAGGTATGTTAATGTAATTTAAATATGCCCAAATCCACTTTAGCTAAGGATGGCCAAATTTTATATTTCTAGAAGTCAAGTTTCTTTGTTAGATACAAATCCTCTTTTTTTTTATTAGGGGTTTAAATTCTCAAAGTGTTAGAATTATAACTCCAACCCTAATTAGGAAGGCTACTTCTTATTACAAACTACTTCTAGTTAAAAATATCTACTTGTAAAAGGTATTTCCACCCCTATAAATACTTCCATGACATGGCCAAATTATAAATTCCATTACTAAGAATAAATTGTTTAATTTGTGTTACTAATTATCTTCTTAGTTCTTTAAAGAATTTTGTGAACTATCAAACCTTGTCTTATGAAAAATCCATATCTAATTGTGCTTACTTCACTTATTAATTTAGGCTTCAATGTCATATTTAGATTTGGTGTCTAAATTTATCCACCATAGTAAACTTGATGAGAAAGTGTAACATCCGTGATTTTAGAGAAATTAAATAAGTATTTGGAGAGATAAATTTGATATACTCAATATATATATCTAGAGTATATATAACATATACATATGGTATATTAATTGTATATGTTGGATTAATACATTACATACTTAATATTTAATACACATATAAGGTACATTTGATGTGTATATAAGATACACATTACTTGTGCATATGTATAATATCCTAAATTTTTGAAAAGTTCTAATTTTTGGAAATTTGATAAAATAAACTATAATTTAAATGGATAAAATAAATTAATGGTTTTAAATGAAAAATGAAGGGGTTTTAACTAAAAAAGTGGATAATATATGTGATATATATGTAAAATATACATAACATATAAAAGTCAACATTTTTTAAAAGAAAAGTCAGAGTAAAAGGGTATTTTGGTAATTAAATCTTAGAAATTTAAAATTAATAAAATAATTCAAAAATAAATTATTTTTGAATGGAAGAGGAAATTTAGGACTTTTAATTTATTAAATAAATAATTAATTAATTAATTATTAAATTATTTTAATATATATATGCTTTAAAATTAAAGGGTGAAAGGAAAGAGAAATAAAAAAAATAAAGTCTTCTTCTTCTTCTTTCCTTCAAGGCCGAATTTCATGGCTTCAAGAGAGGGATTTGCTTCTTCCATACTCCAAAAATTGAAGAGATTTTAAGGATTCAAGTGGAGTTTTAGAAGTTTCTTCATCAATTGGTAAGTTTTCTTACCAAATTTTCAAATTCAATGGAAAAGTGTGTTATGTAAATTTTGGAATTCTATAGTAGCATGATTTAATTGCTTAATTGGATATGAATGAAGTTGTTTTGATTGGTTATTAATGATTTTAAGGTTGAATTAAAGAAATGGTTGAGTTTGGGTAAGATTGGTGAAGAGAGAGAATTTTTAATTGTGTAAATTGATTCCAAATGAGTTGTTTTGATACATAAACAAGTATTTTAAAGTCAAATATTGGATTTGGTTGTGTTTGGTTGGAGTTTGAGAATGGAAGTGGAGATTTAGGGTTTTGGAAAAGTGATTTTCCAAAGTGGTTGCATTGTGTGATTTTATTTGTTTAAGCATGTTGTTTAGTATTGAAATGAGTAATGGATTGTGTTGGAATGGAAAACCTTCAATGGGGGAAGGTTATTGCATTTTTGAGATTTTGTGTATAAGAGTGTATTGTTATAACGTAAATGATTTAAATGTATTAAAATATGTTTTTAATGACATTAATAAACTTAAAACACTAATTTAAACGGCTTGATATGGTTTTTCAAAGTTAAAGTGAGGTGAAGCTTAATTTTGGGATTTGGTTTAGAGTGATGTTTAATTATGGTTTGATGTTGAGAATACTTTAGAATATGATATTAAATTATTATGTATGATCACATTTGGTATAGGTATTGAGGGAGGTTGATTTGCTTCATCCAAGTGGTGAAGGGCAAGTTGGAAGGATAAGATTGGAGGTTGTATTAAGCTTGCTTTGGGTTGCTAGTAGAGGTATGTACAAACTTTGAGTATAATGTTTATATTTGCATGACATTTGGACTTAACGCATTTTGGTTGAAAAATATGTTAAGCTACTTGGTTCATTGATTGAGTATGAATAATGTGCTATGACATTTGTAATGTCATATATGTGTTAAATGCATTGTGAAAAGCCATTGATAATGGCTAAATCGTGTAAAGTGTGAAATATGCATATTATGTGAAAATACCCAAAGTAATTGGGTAATGTGTTGTGAATGCAAAAATGAGATATGTGGAATAATGAAATGAATTGATATTGATAAAAAGGAGAAAAAAAATGAGAAAAGTGAGAAAAATGAGAAAGATGTGAAAAATGAGAAAAAAATGTGAAAATAAGGCAATGAGCCTAGTTTGATTATGAGAAATAAAATGAGAAATGAATTGTGAAAGTATTTGATAATGAGATAAATGAATTAATTGTGTGCCTAGTATGTTATTCAATTTTCAGAGTTCTGGGTTTGCCGGCATGCCTATGAATTACTGGACAGGTGAAAAGACTGGGTCGTAAGCCGAGCCCAGCTGATAAATGATAAATATGATGTTTTTGGGGTGAAAAGACTGGGTCGTAAGCCTCAAAAATCGTAGCAGTCTAGCCGGGTTGAGGACCAAGATACTGGGGCCTAAGGGTCTAGCTGGGTTGAGGTTCAAGAGACTAGGGCTGTTACATTATCCATAGATATATATATTGCCTACGGGCTAGGCACATGGTGTCATTATGAACCAAAGCAATAACTCTGAAATTTGAATAGCATATTAGATCCTTTTTGGGTCCTTGCTCGTCATTGCTTTAATGTGAATTATGAATTGTGATACAATTGAACAATATAATATTATGAGTTGTGAGTATGAAATATTTGAAAAATATAAGAAAGTGAAATGATGTGACCTCTATATGCATTGTGCATTGGCAGTACTTTACATTTTTATTATTATCAAAGTTTGTACCACTAGGCTTCGGCTTAGCATGATTGTAATTCGTCGCGCAGGTGTCATGGACGTTTTGGTAGAGCTTTAGAGTTTTACTAGATCTGGTCGGGTCTAGGTTTGTATTTATTGAGCTTGAAGAGTTGTTTTGGGTACATCAAGATCAGAGCCAGTTGCCAGCATGTACATTTTTTATATTATGTATGTTATGATATATTTTTGAAGCATATATTGTAAATTATAAAGAATTATTTGAATAATTTTGTTTAAGATGGGATTTTATATATAATGTTGATATATATATATACCTATATATACGTATTTTGAGAAAATATGGAGAAATTAAGAAGTATTGGTGAATTGATTTTATTTGGAGTGTTTATTTTATGCAGGTTGTATTTTGTTGAATTTTGGAAACGTTCAAATTACAAACAAAACTCTGGAGAATTTTTCCCAGAGATTTTTATATAAAATATTTATTTTGGATTCCTATAACAAGCAAATAATATTTATATACTATTTATTTTATATATTAGTATTTGAAATCTTAAAACAGAAATGTAAACTTTTTTATTAAATCGGTCTGTGACATTTTTATACCGTATATGCATATTTTACATATGCTGAAAATATATATTGTACGTATATAGGGTATAAGGGTGTTACATTTATTTTGGTATCAGAACCTAGGTTTGAGGTTCTCGACCTAGGTGGGATGATAGAGAGAGAAATTTGGAATAAAAAAATGATTTTTTAATTGTAATGCATGCATTGGCACTGGCAATTTATCTGATCCCTGATGTGGCAATATCCATTTGATATAATGGATATGATTTTAGATGGTGTCTGGGTTGCATAGATCAGAGTGGCGCAGTGGAAACGTCATTCTAGAGATTATGGATTAAGAATTTTTGGAACTTTTATTTGAAATTTAAAATTTATAGCTGATTCAATTGATGAATAAGTGAAATTAGAAAAAATCAATCTAGGAAATAATTTAAGATATAAAAATAAAAAGTTTGAGAAATGAGCATGATAGTTACAAAAAAATTTATAGATGTACTGCAAAGTGATATTGTCTGAATTATTGGACAAATCTAGAAATTTTGGATGAGTGTGAACATTTAATAGAAAGTTTTCTATATGTTAGAATCCAAATGTATAAAATTTTATAAATTTTAAAGATGGATCTCTAATTAAGAAAAATAGAAGAACACAGATTGTTGGAGAAATTTCAGCAACTCAGAATCTGTAGAAATTGAAAAAAATAAATAAATCTAGAAACTAAGGTAAACCAACCCAGAAAAATCTAAACATTTATACACAATATCATATGTATTCCTATAACATATGGTTAAAATTTAATGAATTTTTATTAAGTTTTGATACCTGGAAAAAATGGACAACCGGGTGCTGCCAGAGAAATTATTAAAGAGACAAATTCTCTAATTTTGGAAGATTTAATTTTTAAATATATTAAATCAACTTGGAAAAATCTAAAACTTTAAATATAAGTCCATATATGTGTCAAGTGCACATGGATAAAAGTTTACAAGCTTTTATAAAGAATTGGTAAGGAATATAAAAATTAAAATTGAGATTGACATGAAACTGAGGAAGTTATGTAGTTTTGTGTAAGTAATAAATTAATTTTATGAGACAAATGAATGAAGAAAATTATAAAAATTTATATGCATATGGGTATAAGTATAGAAAGAATATGGAGTTTTTTTATAATTTTCAACAAAGAGTTCATAATTAAAATCAAAGAGTGAAATCATATATGATAGCGAATTATTTATTATGGAACAATGATGCATAATTTAGGGTTGAGTGTGTAAAATTAAAGTATCTAAATGGATGATGTTAATTAGTGTAAGGAAATGAATTAGTATTGTTTAAAAGTAAATTTTATGATCTTAAGATTGAGAATGTGATATGGATGAGATTTGGTGAGGTTCATGTTGTTGTTTGCATTATATGAAATTTGAATTTTTGAAATGGGTTTCCATAATTGTGAAAGTGATGTGTTTTGATGTTATAATATAAAAATAATGTTTATAAAGTTAGCTCTTGAAAGTGAGATTAATAGAATGAAGTTTAAGTAAAATAGTAAATTGAAATTTAGAGTTGTAAGGGAATTTCGATGAGGATTGTTTAGATATTGATAGTTTAATGTTTAATAAGCATGAGAGTAATTTTGAATGAGTAATATTACTTATAAAAGTACTAACTAAGGTGAAATGTGGTTGATAATATAGAAATTTATTATGAAATAAAAGGAAATGATTAAGCAAGTGAAAATGAGTTACTTTAGTTAATTGAATTGGAAATGATGAAAATGGATATGAAAGGTGTGATCAATGCAAAGAGAAAAAAAATGTGAGAGAGATGTCACATTGGAAACGTGACTAAGATTTATGTGAAGTGTTAGAAAAAAAATATATAATAAGAAACTTATTTAAGAGATGGACGATTGAATAAGGAAGATGTTAATTATGTTGTGGTCAGAGTGTGTATATATGTTGAATTGATGAATAACCTAAGTAATGTCAAAAGAATGAGAAATGATAATGTTCTCTGAAAGGTGATAAATGTTAACTTTGTATAGGTTGTATGTAAAAGAGGAATTGAGTATAATTATATGATTTGTGTGATGAGATTTTATTTTTCTATATGAACACAAATATGATATATAAGAAAATGTGGAAAGTAAGTCACATTGTGATTATGACTTACGAAGGTGTATGTGGATGATTAAAAAAAAAATTATTGAGTGTTTACTACCTTATACAAATACGTGTCTGGTGATATTGAGAATGATATTGCATGTATTAATAGACCTAAGAGAGATTAGGTCTTGACCTGCGTAGAGTTAGGTCATGTGATGAATTGAGATTGAGAATGGACCCGAACAGTGCTGGACGGTGAAATTGTTATTTTAACAACTGAACTTCATGATTGTATAGTGTTTTGGGCCTAAAGTATATGCGTATAAATAAGAGATTGTAAGGAAAAAGGAAAGTATAATGAAGAAAGTATGGAAGTGAAAAAAAATGAATGAAAATTTTTATAAGAGATGGATTAGAAATGGAGTAATAAATGGAAATTGTGTAAATTAGCATATGAAAGAATGTGTATATGTAAGAGATGTTAATGATAATATTGTTGAAACATGAGTTAGGCTAATGATGATCAAGTGATCAAGAGTAAATTGATTTGAAACAGAGCTGAAACGTGTTGACTTTTTGTGTGTCAAAAGATTAGAAAATGAATATGTGATTTTTGCGATACGAACTTAACATTGTGATTAGAAATGTTTGAAGAAGAATAATAGAATGGCAGTATTTATTTATAAGCCACGGATGTGACCATTATTATGGCATGACCATTGGATAGTTTTGGTGAGATTGATAGTTATGCTTCAAGAAACATGGTCAAGACTTATGGTTTGCATAGTTGTATTTATAATTTTATACTAGAAATTTGTTTATAATTATAGAAAGTTTGGAAACAAAAGTGAATTGTAAAAATATAATGAGCTTTAAATGATGTATAAGAAAAGTGATTTGTGTAAATAGGGTAACTATAAGAAATGTGAGAAAATGGTAAATGAAAGGAATTATGAAATGTGAGTAAGAGTTATAATAAATGTGTTTGAAAGTGGTATAAAATGAATAAGTTGATGAAAATGATGTGTAAAGTAAACGAGACTAGAGGAAGTGAATATTATCTGTAATGATGAATTCGAAGAGAATTAAAATTTGACAATAAATTTGACCTAATAGAATTAGATCATGAATTGAAAACAGATTGATGAATTTAAAATAGACAAAAGGTTGGTCATAATAGAATAAGGTTGTGATGGTCATATTGTGATAGTTAGATCAATTGATCCGAAATGTAATAAGTTTATAAGTATTTATTGAAATTCAATGTGTGTAGTTGTATTAAGAATATGCAAGCTATATGATAATGTGCATAATACAGCGTTTTGATATGTATATGCATATGAAAGGAGCTAAGTTATATTAATTTCAAATAATTATAAGAGACAAGTGTTAGTTATAGTATAATTAGAATGAATTTTAATAAGAAAATAAGATTTTGTTGTTGTATAATGGTGATATTAAATTAATATGTGGTAATTGTATAAAGAGTATGATCAAAGTGAAGATGTGTAAAATTATTGTGTTAAGATAAAAGTTATTAACATTTGAATTTAAGGCGATGAGAGTATATTTTTAAGATAATAAAATGATCAGATATCTTGAGTGCAATAGGTGTGTGGTGTATATATATTAAGGAGATGAACTAATTTTGTCTAATAACAATTCGACTGAAGATATAATAATTTGTTGTGACTGTTTGAGTAAATAGACAGTATAATGAGGGAATTGTAAAAAGGAAATTAAGAATGAACCTAAGGGGGAGAATAGATATTATGTAATTTGGTAAAATAATGATTTGGATGATTTATTACTATACTGGATAATTTCAAGGACGAAATTATCTAAGGGGGAGAAAATTGTAACATCCGTGATTTTGGAGAAATTAAATAAGTATTTGGAGAGATAAATTGTATATACTCAATATATATATATGTCTAGAGTATATATAACATATACATATGGTATATTAATTGTATATGTTGGATTAATACATTACATACTTAATATTTAATACACACATAAGGTACATATGATGTGTATATAAGATACACATTACTTGTGCATATGTGTAATATCCTAAATTTTTGAAAAATTCTAATTTCTGGAAATTTGATAAAATAAATTATAATTTAAATGGATAAATTAAATTAATGGTTTTAAATGAAAAATGAAGGGTTTTTAAATGAAAAAGTGGATAATATATGTGATATATATGCAAAATATACATAACATATAAAAGTCAACACTTTTTAAAAGAAAAGTCAAAGTAAAAGGGTATTTTGGTAATTAAATCTTAAAATTTTAAAATTAATAAAATAATTCAAAAATAAATTATTTTTGAATGGAAGAGAGAATTTTGGACTTTTAATTTATTAAATAAATAAATAATTAATAAATTAATAAATTATTTTAACATATATATGGTTTAAAATTAAAGGGTGAAAGAAAAGAGAAATAAAAAAAATAAAGTCTTCTTCTTCTTCTTTCCTTCAAGGCCGAATTTCATGGCTTCAAGAGAGGGATTTGCTTCTTCCATACTCCAAAAATTGAAGAGATTTTAAGGATTCAAGTGGAGTTTTAGAAGTTTATTCATCAATTGGTAAGCTTTCTTATCAAATTTTCAAATTCTATGGAAAAGTGTGTTATGTAAATTTTGAAATTCTATAGTAGCATGATTTAATTGCTTAATTGGATATGAATGAAGTTGTTTTGATTGGTTATTAATGATTTTAAGGTTGGATTAAAGAAATGGTTGAGTTTGGGTAAGATTGGTGAAGAGAGAGAATTTAGGGTTATGTAATTTTTGGGGTTTTGAAATCATGATTTTTAATTGTGTAAATTGATTCCAAATGAGTTGTTTTGATACATAAACAAGTATTTTAAAGTCAAATATTGGATTTGGTTATGTTTGGTTGGAGTTTGAGAATGGAAGTGGAGATTTAGGGTTTTGGAAAAGTGATTTTCCAAAGTGGTTGAATTGTGTGATTTTATTTGTTTAAGCATGTTGTTTAGTATTAAAAGTGATGAAAATAAGATTGAAATGAGTAATGGACTGTGTTGGAATGGAAAACCTTCAATGGGGGAAGGTTATGGCATTTTTGAGATTTTGTGTATAAGAGTGTATTGTTATAATGTAAATGATTTAAATGTATTAAAATATGTTTTTAATGATATTAATAAACTTAAAACACTAATTTAAATGGCTTGACATGATTTTTCAAAGTTAAAGTGAGGTGAAGCTTAATTTTGGGATTTGGTTTAGAGTGATGTTTAATTATGGTTTGATGTTGAGAATACCTTAGAATATGATATTAAATGATTATATATGATCACATTTGGTGTAGGCATTGAGGGAGGTTGATTTGCTTCATCCAAGTGGTGAAGGGCAAGTTGGAAGGATAAGATTGGAGGTTGTATTAAGCTTGCTTTGGGTTGCTAGTAGAGGTATGTACAAACTTTGAGTATAATGTTTATATTTGCATGACATTTGGACTTAACACATTTTGGTTGAAAAATGTGTTAAGCTACTTGGTTCATTGATTGAGTATGAATAATGTGCTATGACATTTGTAATGTCATATATGTGTTAAATGCATTGTGAAAAGCCATTGATAATGGCTAAATTGTGTAAAGTGTGAAATATGCATATTATGTGAAAATACCCAAAGTAATTGGGTAATGTATTGTGAATGCAAAAATGAGATATGTGGAATAATGAAATGAATTGATATTGATAAAAAGGAGAAAAAAAATGAGAAAAGTGAGAAAAATGAGAAAGATGTGAAAAATGAGAAAAAAAAATGTGAAAATAAGGCAATGAGCCTAGTTTGATTATGAGAAATAAAATGAGAAATGAATTGTGAAAGTATTTGATAATGAGATAAATGAATTAATTGTGTGCCTAGTATGTTATTCAATTTTTAGAGTTCTGGATTTGGCGGCATGCCTATGAATTGCTAGGCAGGTGAAAAGACCAGGTCGTAAGCCAAGCCCAACTGATAAATGATAAATATGATGTTTTTGGGGTGAAAAGACTGGGTTGTAAGCCTAAAAAATCGTAGCAGTCTAGCCGGGTTGAGGACCAAGATACTGGGGCCTAAGTGTCTAGTCGGGTTGAGGTTTAAGAGACTGGGGCTGTTACATTATCCATGGATATATATATTGCCTACGGGCTAGACACATGGTGTCATTATGGACCAAAGCAGTAACTCTAAAATTTGAATAGCATATTAGATCCTTTTTGGGCCCATGCTTGTCTTTGCTTTAATGTGAATATGAATTGTGCTACAATTGAGCAATATAATGTTATGAGTTGTGAGTATGAAATATTTGAAAAATATAAGAAAGTGAAATGATGTGACCTCTATATGCATTGTGCATTGGCATTACTTTACATTTTTATTATTATCAAAGTTTGTACCACTAGGCTTCGGCTTAGCGCGATTGTAATTCGTCGCGCAGGTGTCATGGACGTTTTGGTAGAGCTGGAGAGTTTTACTAGACCTGGTTGGCTCTAGGTTTGTATTTATTGAGCTTGAAGAGTTGTTTTGGGTACATCAAGATCAAAGCCAGTTGCCAGCATGTACATTTTTTATATTATGTATGTTATGATATGTTTTTGAAGCATATATTGTAAATTGAAAAGAATGATTTGAATAATTTTGTTTAAGATGGGATTTTATATATAATGTTGATATATATATATACCTACCTATATATAAGTATTTTGAGAAAATATGGAGAAATTGAGAAGTATTGGTGAATTGGTGAATTGATTTTATTTGGAGTGTTTATTTTATGCAGGTTGTGCTTTGTTGAATTTTGGAAACGTTCAAATTACAAACAAAACTCTGGGGAATTTTTTTCAAAGATTTTCATATAAAATATTTATTTTGGATTCCTATAACAAGCAAAGAATATTTATATACTATTTATTTTATATATTAGTATTTGAAATCTTAAAACAAAAATGTAAAATTTTTTATTAAATCGGTCTGTGACATTTTTATATCGTATATGCGTATTTTACATATGCTAAAAATATGTATTGTACGTATATAGGGTATAAGGGTGTTACATTTATTTGTGGTAGAAATGGTACCGGATTGTACTCGCTGGCTCTCTTAAGGGAGAGGTCAGGTGTTAAATCCGAGGAGGCGACTCCTTTGGGAGCCAAATAAACAAATCCTGCTGAAGGGCCCGCGAGGGCAGTCCAGTACTGTGGCGGCCTGCAGGGTTGAGGGCTGAGACTACGGTCCACCTACTGGAGAAAAGGCTCAATAGACCAGCTGTCGTAAAACCATGCAGGTGTGGTCGTTACAGAAAGACTTAGGACAATAACTTGTATTCTTCAACCATTGTATGGAGGATTTGCATCACATGCCAAGGCACACTTCAGACAATGGCAATTGTGACATCCAATAACTTAAACGAATGCTTGCTCTATTTTGAAGAGTTTAAAATTTGAATTTTTAAAAGATATATTCAACTTCACCCCTCAAGAAATTAACTTTTAAGACCTTATTTCCTATAAGCTACTATAATACTTGTTCAAGTTTGTAATGCCCATTCAACTAAGATGAAGAAAAATTGAGATTTAGGTAGAAGGAAACTTAATACCCATTCATATGACTCAATACCTCTAACATCCCCATTTTTTTTATTTCTAGATACATGAGTGAGTGACAGTGTTATTTTAAATCCACGGGCATGGCATTAGTGAGCCATAACAGTGGCATTGGTGTTAAGTTTGTTTGAAGAGTTTTCCTTATCTGACAGTGGTAGTTTGGATCCCACGGGCGTGGAAATTGGAGAGCCACGGTCGTGGCAATGGTTTGACTGAAGCAGTGCAGGGTGCCAAGCTGTCCCCATGGGCATGGCTTTTGGATGCCATAGTTGTGGCCTTGTTTTGTTTAAATATGGTTTGAGAATTTTTCATGTCATTCAATCACCCATTTTCACCTTTTCTCTCAATTTTCTCTCTTTATCACCATAAGAAACCTTTGATTAATTGAGTGAAACACAAGATTTGATAATGTAAACCTCTTTAAATGTGGTTAATAAGGAGATATCTAGATCAAAGCAAAGAAGGAAGAAGAAAGAGGTTAGTATGTTTAAAGAGATATCTTATTGTTAGTTGATTTAAGCTTGAATCTATAGTAAGTAATAAAGATGAGATGATTTTAATAGTATTGTTAGCTTAAAGCTTAATTTATACTTGATTAGAGAAGGAATCTGAAAAGTATTGAGTTAAGTGTTGTGAGTTGAGAAGAAAGAGATGATTTAAGTTGAATAATTGAGAATTGAGGAATGATTATTCCAGTAACTTTTGTATCCATATCTTGATTAGGAAATCAAGTTATGAAGAGTTTGAGAATGAGAATATTTGAGGAGTTTGGACTTAAATTGGCTACTAGAGGTAAGTACGTGTAAGTACATACTTGATTGGTATATTTTATCAATTGAATTGATAAAACATGCTAAGAAAACATTGAAATATTGCATCCATGAGAAATGATATTCTTTATTAATATTTAGTTATGAAATATTATGCTAAATGATTGAGCCATAAAATTATGGCAAGTGACAAAGTTATATATAAATTGTGAAAACATGTGATGTGTATTGTGAAAGTGGACGAGAATCGAATGAACAGTGTGAAAAATGATAGTAATTAAATGAATGATGATATGATGGCATAATGCATTCTAAGTGAATCATGTATTATTTTATTTATTATTTATGTATACCACTAAGCTTTTGAACTTAGCGCGGTTGTGTGAATCATGCAGGTTAGTAGATTGCTGCTCAGAAGATGAGTTGATTGTTGCCACAAGGATAATTAAGGTGTTATGAGACCAACTTAGAAGGTTTTGAATTCATGTATTAATTTGATGATCGGTATTTTAAGAATATGTATATTTGTAATTCAAGATATGTATAAAGTATAATAAAATTGATAATATTATATTTTTTAAAATCTTATTTTAATGTATAGATATTATCTTTTATATTTTATTTAACTATTTGATAGGTGAATGAAAGAATTATCAATTGAATTATAACGTAATATTCTTATAGACTATATACTTGTTATACACACTTGAGATATGTGTATGGTAGGTATATAGGATATGAGGGTATTACAATACCTGTTCAAGTTAGATGGAAATTAGAAAGAAGGGAGATGAATGATTGTTCACTTGGAGAAACATCTATCTATAAACTCAAATGAAAGGAAATTTTAGCATAAGAAAATATAATGTTTGTTCACTTACTATCCCTACTTCGAGGAATTCAAGCTAAAGGGGATTTTAGGTAGAATGGAATGCAACAAGTGTTCACAAGTTAAAAAAGATGATTATTAATGCAAGATCTACAAAAAGTTAGAGACATGTGAAGAAGTAATGCCCATTACCCAAAAAGTAATGATCATTATTGATAGTAACATAAAGAATCTATAGAAATCTACTAATAGTTATTTTTACTTTTATTATCAAAAAGTCAAGTTTTCTGAACTAGAACCTTAGGGCTAGAAAAAGAGAAATGCCCAAACAATAAAAAGAATTTAGGAGAACTCTTTTAGAGACTTTTGCCAAGTAAAAATATGAAAAATCTTATACCTCTAATCTCATTGCGCTTACACTTCTATTTTATTTTTTTCTCTTTGAAAAATAAAGTGTTGTTCATAGAGCACTCTATTGAACATCATCTTGTAAAAAGCTAAAATGATTTATTTCTATCATTTTGTGAGTTTTTCATTATAATAGTCTTAAAAGATTATAACTCTTTTTGTACATGAGTTCTTGTAATGCAATGGAAAAATCCCGAAGTAAAACTATTATAAGGGATAAATGCCATAGTACAACCAAAGGCAAAATGCATGATTCATTAAGTGAAAGACATTAACCAAATAGTTAGATATGCCACAAGCAAATATCACATAGCTTGATTGACTGCAAGTTGAATAAGTTATGACCCTCTTTATATCATTATGTAATATTTCAGTGGTTGCCATGGTGGCATATTTATGCTATTATAATGTTACCGCAAGTGCACGGGTTGCGCAAGTAATAAAGTAGTGAGTAAGATATCATTCCACTAGGGACAAGGTCAATTACTAGTACAAATTTTAACTGTTGTTTAGCAATCAAATAATTTTTGTGATGATTAAAATAAAAGAAGAATTACTTAATAAATTAAATTGAAGAAAATTTGAGTATTGTGCAAAAAGAATTGATGATAAAAATACTATCTAGATATTGACTCCCCCTGGCCATAAAAATATTTATGAATATCAATTCAATTAAATCAAATAATAGAGTTGAATTGACATTCCTCTAAATTAGACTAAAACCTCTCTCGAGTGAGTTAATCCCTAATCACTAAGTAGAATTCTAGAAATCTCTTCTCATGCATAATTAAATAGATCGTGCAACAGGAAGAAGGAATTATAAACCAAAGGATCTTGTAAGTCTACTTCTAACACTCCAATCAACCCTTAATTCTAATGAGAATTCTATTCATATCAAGCTTTTTCAAGTCAATAATATGAAAATTATAACCAATTAATAAGCATGCTATTATCAATTGGAAATAAACAATTAAGAATGATAAGAATAAGACAACTCAATTAAATAATTTAATTTAATAAAAAACTATTCAATCCATACAATAAAGCTAGGGTTCATCAATATCTAGATAGAAATAATTTAGTTCATGTTCATAATCAGAAAACCAGAACAAAAGAAATAAGTAAAAGAATTCAAACAATCCATGATAAATGATTTGTGTTTCTTCACTTCAATCCTTGATTCTTGATTTAAATCTTATATAACTTGGATCTTCACCTTCAATCTCAGTTTCCAAACTCTTTTTCTTCTATGGAAGTCGGCTCTAAGTGATAAAAATGCGCTCCATAATTTGCACTTCAGTTTAGATTTTATACCCCAGAGATTCAGCCTGACACGCCCATTGACACGACCATGTCTCTGGGCGTGTCGATGATGCTATTTTTTAGCGTTAATGACATGGACAATGACACGCTCATGTCCTTAGGCATATCGTAGCTACTGTAATACAGAATTAATGACACGAGCAGTGACATGCCCATGTCCTTGGGCGTATTGGAGCTTTTGTAAGGTGGGCAAATGACACGGTCATTGACACGCCTGTGCTGTTGGGCGTCTCACTTGAAAATTTTGCCCAAAATATCTCTTTTCCTTGTCTTTCATCCATGATTCCGGCCTAAATGACCATAAGGCCTCAAAATGTAAAAGATTTTCGAAATCAACCCTAACAAACACTTGAACAAACAAATTAAACTCAATTTGACAATAAATATACTAAGAAATATGGGCAAAAATCTCATCAATTATACACTTGTAACACCCTTATACCCTATATACGTACAAAAAAAAATTTTAGCATATGTAAAATATGCATATACAGTACAAAAATGTCACAGACGGATTTACTAATTTTTTTTTTTACATTTCCAATTTAAAATTTTAAATTCTAAATATATAAAAATTAAATAGAACATAAATATTATTTACTTGTTATAAGAACCCAAAATAAATAATATATATAAAAATCTCTGGGAAAAATTCGCCAGAGTTTTGTCTGTATTTTGGATATCCCAAAATTTAGCAATTACTCAACCTGCAAAAAGAAAACACTCCCAATAATTTCCAATCACCCTCTCAACCATACTTCTCAATTTCACCAATTTTCTCAAACATTTATACATATAGATATATATAATTTAAAACACACTTACTCTCCCATTTCAAATACATTGACCCAAACATTCTTTATAATATACAATACGTAAAATTCAAAACATAATATATTATGCATAAAACTCAAAATGTACAATAACATAAAAATATATACATGTTGCTGGCAGTGTTTCTGATTTCGATAGCAACTCTACAAGCTCAACTACAAGTCTAGACCCGACCTGGTCTAGAAGAACTCTCTGGCTCAACTGGGTCTACCTTTTCACCTACGCGATGGAAATAATCGTGCTAAGCCGAAGCCTAGTGGTACAAACTTTAACAATAACAATATAACTCAATGAAATACCAAATGCACAATGCATATGATGTCACATCAATCCACTTTCTTATATTTTTCAAATAATTCATAAGAACAACTCATAACATTATATTACTCAATTATATCATAATTCATAATTCACAGTAAAACAAAGTCAAGCATGGGCCCAAAAAGGATCTAATATGCTATTCAAATTTCAGAGTTATTGCTTTGGTCCATAATGACACCATGTGTCTAGCCCCGTAGGCAATATATATATCCATGGATAATGTAACAGCCCCAGTCTCTTAGGCCTCAACCCGGCTAGACCCTTAGGCCCCAGTATCTTGGTCCTCAACCCGGCTAGACTGCTACAGTTTTTAAGGCTTACGACCCAGTCTTTTCACCCCAAAAATATCATATTTATCAGCTGGCCTGGCTTACGACCCATTGTTTTCACCATTCCAGCGTATAGCCCGTAGGCAATCATAGGCATGCCGCCAAACCCATAACTCTGAAATTTGAATAACATACTAGGCACATAATTTATTCATATTTCTCATTATTAATCTCTTTCTCATTTTTACATATTCAATCAAGGCACATTGCCTTATTTTCACTTTTTTTTTCACTTTTCTCATTTTTCATATCTTTCTCATTTTTCTCACTTTTCTCATTTTTATCAATATCAATTCATTTCATTATTACACATATCTCATTTTTGCATTCACAACACATTACCCAATTACTTTGGGTATTTTCACATAATATGCATATTTCACATGTTACACAAATTAGCCATTATCAATGGCTTTTCACAATGCATTTAACACATATATGACATTACAAATGTCATAGCATATTATTCATACACAATCAATGAACCAAGTAGCTTAACACATTTTCCAACCAAAATGTGTTAAGTCCAAATGTTATGCAAATATAAATATCATATTCAAAGTTTGTAAATACCTCCACTAGCAACTCAAAGTAAGCTAAAAACAACCTTCAATCCAATCTTTCTAACTTACCCTTCACCACTTGGATAAAGCAAATCAATCTCCCTCAATGCCTAAACCAAATGTGATAGCAAATAATCATTTAGTATCACATTTAATGGCATTTCCAACATTAAATCATAATTACACATCACTCCTACAAATTTTCAAAAATTTAGCTTTTCCTTACTTCAACATTAGAATTCCATTCTACTACAATTAAATTAGTGTTTTAAGTTTATTTATATTATTAAAAACATATTTTAATACATTTAAATCATTTACATTATAAAAATGCACTCTTATATATAAAATCTCAAAAATGGTCTAACCTTCCCCCATTGAAGGTTTTCCACTCCAACACAATCCATTACTCATTCCAAGCTTATATTCATCACTTTTAACACTAAACAACATGCTTAAACAAACAAAATCACACAATTCAACCACTTTGGAAAATCACTTTTCCAAAACCCTAAATCTCCACTTCTATTCTCAAACTCCAACCCAACACCACCAAATCCAATATTTGACTTTAAAATACTTGTTTATGAATCAAAACAACTCATTTCGAATCAATTTGCACAATTAAAATTTATGTTTTCAAAACCCCAAAAATCCATAATCCTAAATTCTCTCTCATCACCATTCTTTAACCAAACTCCATCATCTCTTCAATCTAACCTTAGAATCATTGTTAACTACCCAAAAGAACATCATACACACCAATTCCAACAATTATAACATACTACATAAAAATCAAAATTCTCACATAATCTAAATTTCCAAGGAATTCAAAGAAAAGAGATGGAAACTTACTAATTTTGGTGGAAATCACCAAAAATTCACTTGAAACTTGTTAATTCCTTCAATTTATGGAGTATGGAAGAAGCAAAATCCTTGGTCTTCAATCATCCATGGAAGCCACATTCTTGAGAAGAAGAAGAAGAAGAAGAAGAAGAATATTTTTAATATTCTTTCCTTTTCATCTTTTCTTTAACCACATATATATTTATTAAAATAATTTAATATTTAATTATTTAATTATTTTTTTAATAAATTAAAAGTCCTAATTTCCCTCTTCCATTCAAAATTAATTTATTTTTGAATTATTTTATTAATTTTGAATTTATAAGATTTAATTACCAAAATATCCTTTTCTTTTAAAAAGTGTTGACTCTTATATATGTTATGTATATTTTGCATATACATCATATATATATTCCACTTTTTCAATTAAAATCCCTTCATTTTTCATTTAAAACTATTAATTTAATTTATCCTTTTAAATTATAATTTATTTTATCAAATTTTTCAAAAATTAGAAATTTTCAAAAATTTTGGATGTTACAATTCTCTCCCCCTAAAATAAATTTCGTCCCTGAAAACTGACTCTGCATCACCTGCTCACTTTCCCATGTCGCTTCCTCAGTGGTTTGATTCCTCTAAAGGACTTTCACAAGTAGCACCCTCTTATTCCTCAATTCTTTAACCTCTCGTGCCAAAATCGCCACTGGTTCTTCCCCGTAAGTTAGATCTGGACTCACCTCAATGGACTCCACTGACAAGATATGAGATGGGTCAGACCTGTATCTCCGAAGTATCGAGACATGAAAAACATTATGTATTCGATCTAACTCTGGCGGCAAAGCTAGTCTATAAGCCACTGGACCAACTCGCTCCAACACCTCATATGGTCCTATGAAACGAGGACTCAACTTTCCTTTGTGGCCAAATCTCAAAATTTTCTTCCATGGAGACACCTTCAGAAACACTTTATCTCCCACACTAAACTCTATGTCTCTTCTCTTTAAATCTGAATAAGATTTCTGTCGGTCTGAAGCTGCTTTCAAACGACCCCGAATCACCTTCACTTTCTCCTCTGTTTCCTTAATCAAATCGGGACCAACCAGTTTACTTTCTCCAACTTCATCCCAACACAAAGGTGTCTTGCATCTCCTGCCATATAAAGCCTCATAAGGAGTCATTCCAATACTCGACCGATGACTATTGTTATAAGCAAATTCAATTAATGGCAAAAATCTGTCCCAATTTCCAGTAAAATCAATGACACAGCTCCTCAACATATCCTCCAAAATCTGTATCACTCTCTCTGACTGTCCATCTGTCTAAGGATGGAAAGCAGTACTAAAATACAATCGAGAACCTAGAGCATTATGCAAACTCTTTCAAAACCTCAAAGTAAACCGGGGATCTCAATCTGACACCAAAGAAACTGGGACTCCATGCAACCTGACTATCTCATTAATATACAGCTCAGCCAATCTCTCAAGAGAATAATCCATCCGAACTGGAAGAAAATGAGCTGTCTTCGTCATCCGATCAACTATCACCCAGATTGCATCATGCTTCTTCTGAGTCAAAGGTAGTCCAATCACAAAATCCATTGTCACTCGCTCCCATTTCCACTCTGGCACTGATAAAGGTTCGAGCAACCCTGAAGGAACTTGGTGCTCAGCCTTCACTTTCTGGCAAGTGAGACATCTGGATACAAACTCTGCTATGTCCCTCTTCATACCTTACCACCAATAATGTCGCTTCAAGTCCTGATACATCTTGGTACTCCCAGGATGCATAGCAAAAAGTGACTGATGTGCTTCCTCTAATATCATTCTTTTCAATTCTGCATCATCAGGAATACACAATCTATCTCTGTACCATAGACTGCCATCATTCCTCACATAAAAGTCTTGACTCTCCCCCTTCTAACAAACCAACACAATTTTCTGAATTCTCTCATATGCTAATTGAGCCTCCCTAATATGATCCAATAAGACTGGCCTCAACTACAACTGAGCCATCAAAGTACCATCACCAGAAGACTCAAATCTAGCATGCAATGCTCTCAACTCAACAAGCAACGAGAGTGAATAAGCAGTCAAACCTGCCAAAGATTTCCGACTCAAGGCATCAACAACAACATTTGCCTTACCAGGATGATAATCAATTAAACAGTCGTAGTCTTTAATCAACTCTAACCACCGCCTCTGCCGAAGATTCAGCTCTCTCTGAACACCCAGGTATTTCAAACTCTTGTGATCTGTATAAATGAAACACTTTTCTCCATACAAATAATGCCGCCAAATCTTCAAGGCAAAGACTATTGCTGCTAATTCCAAATCATGCATTGGATAATTCAGCTCATGCAGTTTCAACTGTCGAGAGGCATAAGCAATGACTCTACCCTCCTGCATCAAAACACAACCTAAACCATTGTGTGAAGCATCACTATATATCACATATGGTTTACCTTTCACAGGCAGGGTAAGGACAGGAGCTTGAGTCAACATCTCCCTAAGCTGCTCAAAACTCACCTGACACAGATCTGTCCACACAAATTTAACTCCTTTTCGAAGTAATCTGGTGAGTAGTGTAGCTATTATAGAAAAATCCTTCACAAACCGATGATAATAGCCTGCCAATCCCAGAAAATTTCTAACCTCTGTCACAGTCTTTGGTGAACTCCAATTCAAGATAGCCTCAATTTTACTCGGATCAACTCTAATACCCTCTGCTGAAACTACATGACCAAGAAAAGCTATCTGATCGAGCCAGAACTCACACTTGGACAGTTTAGCATACAACTGCTTCTCTCTCAGAGTCTGCAATACGATCCGCAAATGTCTATCATGATCCTCCTCATTACGCGAATACACCAAAATGTCATCAATGAAGACCACCACAAACTAATCTAAATATGGTCTGAATACCCTGTTCATCAAATCTATAAAAGCTACTGGTGCATTCGTCAATCCAAAGGGCATCACTAGAAACTCATAATGCCCATACCTCGTACGAAAAGCTGTCTTGGGTACATCCACATCTCTGACTCTCAACTGATGGTACCCTGATCTCATATCAATCTTAGAGAATACTGCTACTCCCTTCAACTGATCAAAGAGATCATCTATACGAGGCAAAGGATACTTGTTCTTGATGGTCACCTTATTCAACTGCCTATAATCAATACACAATCTCATGGTGCCATCCTTCTTCTTCACAAACAACACAGGCGCTCCCCACGGGGACACACTAGGGCGGATAAACCCTTTATCCGATAACTCCTGAAACTGCACCTTCAACTCTCTCAACTCAGCAGGTGCCATCCGATAAGGGGTAATAGAGATAAGAGTGGTACCAGGCAACAAATCAATACCAAACTCCACTTCTCTCTCAGGAGGTACCCCTGGTAACTCATCAGGGAAAATATCTGGAAACTCAGCAACTGTGGTTATACTTTTAACCAGGGATCCCACTACTCTAGTATCTAAAACATGAGCAAGATAAGCCTCACATCCCTTCCGAATCATTCTCCCAGCTGAAATAGCTGAAACAAACATAGATGAAAGATACCCCTGCTAACTAGATACTATAACATCCCTACCATCCCGTGTTTTCAAAGTAACACATTTCTTCTTACAGTCTATGTAACACCCCATCTTAGCCTACGTTTATAGACCAAGATGGACTGTTATCTCATGGTGGTTGTGTCTTAATATTTTACTTAGCCAATTTTAAGTACAAATTTTAAAAAATTTTACCATAACCTCCCCTAAAAATGGAGGTCCCAAGTATCGACAAAACTGATTTTTCTTATTTTTGAAAAACATTTTATTTCACAATTCAATACAAGCATACTCCTAATAATCCACCCTTATAACCTCAACTACAAATCCTGCAAGAAGAATTCACACTTCTATATTCACAACCCAACTCAATTCAAAACCATACAGTTATTATACATTACTAGATTTACATGCTACATAAAGTTATCTCTTTGTATTGTTCAAATAAGTACATGCCAGTTTCTAATACCAAAATACAAAATGAAGAGCACCTCATAAGCTTGTTGATGACCGGCAGATCGCAAGACTCCTCTGCTTGCTACTGGCTCCTTACTAATAATCTACGAGTTTAGAAGAAACTAAACTCGCTAAGCATTGCTTAGTGGGTACTTTAACTAATTACGGAAAATGAATAATAAAAGCATAATGCACTTTTAAAAGCAATGAATCGTATTGAAAAATAATATCACAGTAAAAACAATCCATACATGTCATATATTCAGTTATTATCATTTTATCAGTTTGCTCCACAAGGTAATTATGAATACACCGATCTCGAAATGAGGCCTCGTATAGAATTACGCGTGGTCTTGACCTCACACGACTAATTGCCATGGTCTTGGTCTCACACGATATAACTGCGTGGTCTTGACCTCACACGACTAATTGCCATGGTCTTGGTCTCACACGATATAACTGCGTGGTCTTGACCTCACACGACTAATTGCCATGGTCTTGGTCTCACACGATATAACTGCGTGGTCTTGGTCTCACACGACTAGATGCCATGATCTTGACCTCACACGATATAATCCCCATTCCAGACCGGTTTTACTCATTTACCGAGTAGAGCATATATAACATTTCATATATACACATTCACTTCGTATATATATACCACATATTCTCCATGTATATACAGTATATCCTCACACAAATACCACATATACTCACATATGAATCATATGTATTCACATATATACCATATACACGCATATATATACCATATGAACAAAAGTTTGTAAAAATAAAATTTCTTTTATGTTAAAGTACCAAACCTTGCTTTTCCTTAGTCCTTATTCTATTTCACTTCCTTTCCTTCCTTGTCTCCTTGATTTCCTTATAATCTTCTTTGTCACCAAACTCTTTAAATCAAAAGCCTTAAACTTAGGAAAAATCACCTCCTTCTTCCTTCTCTTATGGTTTGGACGAATTCATCATGCAAGAGGGGCTTTTATACTTTATTTCCTTAGCTTATTTTGATCCAAATGGAAGCCATAAGTGGTGAATAGATGTTGACTTCCAATTGGTACACCTTATAGCAAAACATGGCCACTTTTAATTGGTCCATTTGCCTTCTTCTAATTGGTACACCTTATAGCAAAAATGGCCACTTTTAATTGGTCCACTTGCCTTCTTCTAATTGGTACACCTTATAACAAAACATGGCCACTTTTAATTTGTCTATTTGCCTTCTTCTAATTGGTACACCTTATAACAAAACATGGCCACTTTTAATTGGTCCATTTGCCTTCTTCTAATTGGTACACCTTATAGCAAAAATGGCTACTTTTAATTGGTCCATTTTCCTTCTTCCAATTGGTACACCTTATAACAAAAATGACCACTTTTAATTGGTCCATTTGCCTTCTTCCAATTGGTACACCTTATAACAAAACATGGCCACTTTTAATTGGTCCATTTGCCTTCTTCTAATTGGTACATCTTATAGTAAAAATGGCCACTTTTAATTAGTCCACTTGCCTTCTTCTTTTAATAAATGCTAGATGGCTAATTATGATCCACTTTTGGGGTGGATGAATGCCTTAGGGCCATTTGTCCATCTCTTTTTCTTTTCTTCTTTTAATAAATGCTAAATGGCTACTTATGATTGGCCCACTTGCCTCCTTTTATCTTATTTATTTGGCAAGCCCTTAGGCTTCCTTTTATTCATATTTTGACCCCCTCAACTTTCTTGTGCTGTAATTTTATAGTCTAGGGTGTGAAAATATTAAAATACCCTCAAACGATTAATCGATTGTAACTTTTAAACCGTGCGTTTTCGAGAAAAATTGAAACCCACGGTTATGACCTGATTAATCTCAAGAATATTCTTCCAGGGTCGGATATGGGCACTATTAAGAACTTCCGACACTTAATTTTTAAGTTTACATAGTTGCCCCTAACTTTTGAGAAATTTCCACTTAGGTCCTTTTGATATCCCTTTCTGACCTTGCTGTCTTTCTTTATTAATATCTTTTTACTCACAACTCCAAATTAAGTAATTCTTATTCCCACTGAAACTAGACATCCGGGGATATATTATATCAAAATTTCAGATCGATCCAAGCTATATCTGATTTTTGACGGTCCTTTGAAGTCAAGCCTACTATGCTGTCCTGAGGCAGCTTGCACATTGTCTACTAAATCCATCATATCTTATTCTGTACAACTCCAAATTGAGTAATTTCAAGTTATACATCTAGCTAAGACACAAATAAACAATTAAGTCTTCTTTGAGACTCTCTAATTCTATCATTAACTTAGATGAAATTTGAGCTCAAGTTATAGGTCATGTTCTAAACTCCTTTGTTCTAAGCCTAAATCATATCCTCTATGTATGTTTCTTACCAATCTGGAATTCGGGATGTTACAGTCTACCACAGCCCCATGCTTGGATAACCAATCCATGCCTAAAATCAGATTATATTCCCTAAAAGGTATCTCAATCAGGTCACCGAGAAACTCCTCATCTTGAACAACAACTGGACTATCTCGGTGCACCCTGCTCACCACAACACTATGCCCTAAAGGATTTGTCACCAAGACATCAAATCCTAGGGACTCAGAATGCAATCAGACACAGGCAAGATGGATGCACTTATGTATGAATGCGTAGATCCATGATCTAATAGAGCAAGGACTGAAATACCAAATAAAGAAAATGTACCCGCAATGACGGCTGAAGCATCCGGCTGCCTCTGCATCACATAAACCCACTGAGATGACCCAACCTCATCTGGCCTACTGCCTTCAGATGTAGAGCCTCCTCTCTGACTAGACCCAGGGCGACCACCTCTACTAAATCCTCTGCCACCACGACCCCCTCTGACACTGGGTCGAGAAGATGCAGTATCTGCCTGCCTAACCCCTGGTGGCTCGGGCAATCTTTGATAAAATGATCTGATGATCCACTTCTAAAACACACTCCCGAAGCACCTCTCCACCAGCAGACACCTCCGTGTACTCTACCACAGTGAACACAAGTAGGTGGAGTAGGTCTCTGAGCCACTGGGGTCGGAGCACTAGCCACTAAAATTGCAAGTCTCTGTCTCTGTCTCTGCTGCTATACTGACCTGCCAAACTACCCCTGACTCCTACTAAACCTCTGAAAATATCCCCCTCAGCCTCTCTTCACTGCTAAAGACCCTGCCTCACTCTAGGGTCTCCTAACTCTGGTCTCCTCAACCCTGGCAGCTACTGCAAGATTCTGCGCCCTCTCAACACTCCTGGCAGCTGCAACTAACTGGGAGAAATCCTGATACCGAGAGCCTGCAATGATGCACATGATAGAGGGTCTCAGTCCCTCCTCAAACCTCCTATACCTATCAAACTCGTCAGAAATGATCCCACCAGCATAGTGACTCAACCGGATAAACTCGATCTCATACTCGGTCACTGTCCTAGTATCCTGTCTTAGACTCAGGAATTCCATCTTCTTTGCATCTTTATACTCTCTCGGAGTATGCTTTTGCTCAAATTCCCGCAGGAAATCATCATAGGTCAGAACTGGTGGATCATCCAGAGCATATGGAACCGTCTTCCACCAATCATATGCATCTCTCTGCAGAAGAGATCTGGCATAATCAAACTTCTCTTCTGGACTAGCCTGTAACTGAATAAATATCCTTTGAACCCGGTCTAGCCACTGCTCTGCTACAGCAGGATCTGTAGTACCAACAAAGTCCTCGGCCCCATACTTTCTCATTTTATCATACTGCCTCACCGGCAACTGCGGCTGCGGCTGTGGCGGCTGCGGAACTGGAGCCTACCTCAACAACTCTACCATATGCCATACCCAGCCAGGCGGAACCTCATCAGTTGTTGGTCTCATAGGCACAGAAACAGACGCCTCACCAACAGATACAACTCTAGCTCCATCTCTACTCTCATCTGGAGCCACACTCTCTGCACTACCCTCAGCAGCCTGATGCGGCCGAGAAGCCATAACTACCTATATCTGCAAATAAAGCAGAAAATACTATATCAGAGATTAGAAACTGCCAGTGCCAATGCATGTATTACAATTAAAAACTATTTTTTAAATCCCTGATTTTCCCTCTCTATCATCCCACCTAGGTCGAGAACCTCAAACTTAAGCTCTGATACCAAAATAAATGTAACACCCTTATACCATATATACGTACAAAACATATTTCTAGCATATGTAAAATATGCATATACGGTACAAAAATGTCACAGAAGGATTTACTAATTTTTTTTTACATTTCCAATTTCAAATTTCAAATTCTAAATATATAAAAATTAAATAGAATATAAATATTATTTACTTGTTATAAGAACCCAAAATAAATAATATATATAAAAATCTCTAGGAAAAATCGCCAGAGTTTTGTCTATATTTTGGATATCCCAAAATTTAGCAATTACTCAACCTGCAAAAAGAAAACACTCCCAATAATTTCCAATCACCCACTCAACCATACTTCTCAATTTCACCAATTTTCTCAAACATTTATACATATAGATATATATAATTTAAAACACACTTACTCTCCCATTTCAAATACATTGACCCAAACATTCTTTATAATATACAATACGTAAAATTCAAAACATAATATATTATACATAAAACTCAAAATGTACAATAACATAAAAATATATACATGTTGCTGGCAGTGTTTCTGATCTCGATAGCAACTCTACAAGCTCAACTACAAGTCTAGACCCGACCTGGTCTAGAAGAACTCTTTGGCTCAACTGGGTCTACCATGTCACCTACGCGATGGAAACAATCGTGCTAAGCCGAAGCCTAGTGGTACAAACTTTGATAATAACAATATAACTCAATGCAATACCAAATGCACAATGCATATAGATGTCACATCAATCCACTTTCTTATATTTTTCAAATAATTCATAAGCACAACTCATAACATTATATTACTCAATTATATCATAATTCATAATTCACAGTAAAACAAAGACAAGCATGGGCCCAAAAAGGATCTAATATACTATTCAAATTTCAGAGTTACTGCTTTGGTCCATAATGACACCATGTGTCTAGCCCCGTAGGCAATATATATATCCATGGATAATGTAACAGCCCCAGTCTCTTAGGCCTCAACCCGGCTAGACCCTTAGGCCCCAGTATCTTGGTCCTCAACCCGGCTAGACTGCTACAGTTTTTAAGGCTTACGACCCAGTCTTTTCACCCCCAAAAACGTCATATTTATCAGCTGGCCTGGCTTACGACCCAGTGTTTTCACCATTCCAGCGTATAGCACGTAGGCAATCATAGGCATGCCGCCAAACCCAGAACTCTGAAAATTGAATAACATACTAGGCACACAATTTATTCATATTTCTCATTATTAATCTCTTTCTCATTTTTACATATTCAATCTAGGCACATTGCCTTATTTTCACATTTTTTTTTCACTTTTCTCATTTTTCATATCTTTCTCATTTTTCTCATTTTTATCAATATCAATTCATTTCATTATTACACATATCTCATTTTTTGCATTCACAACACATTACCCAATTACTTTGCGTATTTTTACATAATATGCATATTTCACATGTTACACAAATTAGCCATTATCAATGGCTTTTCATAATGCATTTAACACATATATGACATTACAAATGTCATAGCATATTATTCAGACACAATCAATGAACCAAGTAGCTTAACACATTTTTCAACCAAAATGTGTTAAGTCCAAATATTATGCAAATATAAATATCATTTTTAAAGTTTGTACATACCTCCACTAGCAACCCAAAGCAAGCTAAAAACAACCTTCAATCCAATCTTTCTAACTTGCCCTTCACCACTTGGATGAAGCAAATCAATCTTCCTCAATGCCTAAACCAAATGTGATAGCAAATAATCATTTAGTATCACATTTAATGGCATTTCCAACATTAAATCATAATTACACATCACTCCTACAAATTTTCAAAAATTTAGCCTTTCCTTACTTCAACATTAGAATTCCATTCTACTACAATTAAATTAGTGTTTTAAGTTTATTTATATTATTAAAAACATATTTTAATACATTTAAATCATTTACATTATAAAAATACACTCTTATATACAAAATCTCAAAAATGGTCTAACCTTCCCCCATTGAAGGTTTTCCATTCCAACACAATCCATTACTCATTCCAAGCTTATATTCATCACTTTTAACACTAAACAACATGCTTAAACAAACAAAATCACACAATTCAACTACTTTGGAAAATCACTTTTCCAAAACCCTAAATCTCCACTTCCATTCTCAAACTCCAACCCAACACCACCAAATCCAATATTTGACTTTAAAATACATGTTTATGAATCAAAACAACTCATTTGGAATCAATTTGCACAATTAAAATTTATGTTTTCAAAACCCCAAATATCCATAACCCTAAATTCTCTCTCTTCACCATTCTTTAACCAAACTCCATCATCTCTTCAATCTAACCTTAGAATCATTGTTAACTACCCAAAAGAACATCATACACATCAATTCCAACAATTATAACATACTACATAAAAATCCAAATTCTCACATAATCTAAATTTCCAAGGAATTCAAAGAAAAGAGATGGAAACTTACTAATTTTGGTGGAAATCACCAAAAATTCACTTGAAACTTGTTAATTCCTTCAATTTATGGAGTATGGAAGAAGCAAAATCCTTGGTCTTCAATCATCCATGGAAGCCACGTTCTTGAGAAGAAGAAGAAGAAGAAGAAGAAGAATATTTTTAATATTCTTTCCTTTTCATCTTTTTTTTAACCACATATATATTTATTAAAATAATTTAATATTTAATTATTTAATTATTTTTTTAATAAATTAAAAGTCCTAATTTCCCTCTTCTATTCAAAATTAATTTATTTTTGAATTATTTTATTAATTTTGAATTTATAAGATTTAATTACCAAAATACCCTTTTCTTTTAAAAAGTGTTGACTTTTATATATTTTATGTATATTTTGCATATACATCATATATATATTCCACTTTTTCATTTAAAATCCCTTCATTTTTCATTTAAAACTATTAATTTAATTTATCCTTTTAAATTATAATTTATTTTATCAAATTTTTCAAAAATTAGAAATTTTCAAAAATTTTGAATGTTACAACACTTATCATGCCATAAGACAATGTAATAGCAAAATCTTAGAGTAAAACTATGGACGAAGGACGAAATCGCATAATCTAACCAAAAGCAAAATTTCCAGATTCTAACTATTATAACTATTGGGATCAATTTCGTTTCAATTAATGGAACCCTAAATGGTGATCTTGGGAAAAGTGAACGTAGGAGAGCATATTATTTCAAACCACTACAAAAAAAAAATGACTAAGCTCATTCTATCTTTACTCTTTTTAATTTAATGCTTTGGTTTGTTGATTAATTTATTTTATTGAGTGAAAGATTGCTTAAAACTTCAAAATCTTATTCACCAGTCCTGCTACAAGTGCACAGTGTCGCAATCAAGTAATATAGTGATGAATGAGTATCATTTCCACGAGAAAGAGCCAATTCTAAGTACCAAACCACCAAATTGTTTATTATTTGGAAAGCTGATTAAGTTGAATTTATGAAAGCTAAATTTATTAAAGTAAACTTGTTTGACTTAACTTCTATAATTAAAATCATAGTGTTAGATTTCATCAATTGATTACCTATGGTCTTTCTAAATTGTTAGACAAATGATCTTAATTTTGATCCTTGACAACTCAAATGGATGATCTATTTAACTTGTATTTGAGAAAGCTTGTTGCAGGATTAGGTTGCTTCAATTAAAGGTGAACAGAACAAGTATAGCGGTCGCACCTCAACTGAATACGACCGCTCCATGCAATTACAGAATGAAACCTTGTCACAGTAGGTTTCGCGGTCAGAAGTTCGACCATAGTCGCGACCGCTCATACATAATAGCGTCCGTCCTAATATTTGCCCGACCGCTACTCAAGGAACTTAAATCATTACAATCACAGTAAGGTTCGCGGTGACAAGAACGGTGAATGATTCGACCTCGCTTACCACTTTAGCGACCGCTCATTTATAGTCGCGACCGCCCAACAATTCAAGAAGAAATTGCTCAAAGAGACAGTAGTGTTCGCGTCCTCAGGTGCGTCCAGAAGTTCGACGCGAGAATGTGAGTTCGACCGCGAAAACCTACCAAGGGCGACCGCGAAGATTCAAATTATGGCGGACATCTCTTTTGCTCTGTCAGAAAGTGACACGTGACATGACCGTTGTAATCCCACTTCAGTATTCAAAAAAGGGCGACCGCACTTTGTGATGCGCGACCGTCCCGACAAACACAGCATGGGCAAGAAATGGTCCGACAAAAACATCATGGGCAAGATTCCTGCTGTAGAGCACTAAAATTCGACCGTTGAACTTTTTCAAAAGTAGCGACCGTCCCTGGTTAAAAGGACGACCGCGTGAAGCATGAGAGCGACCATCCTTGTATGAAGGGCGACCGCTAAGTGCTTCGGACAGTTTAAGTAAAGAAGGTCTAATCTGCCAAGACTTTATTCTAAACAGCAATAACGGCTAGTAAGACCACATTGGCTATAAATACAATGTTTCCATGAGAAAACAAAAAGATAACATTATTGAGAAAAGATTTTCATAGCCAAGCAACAAATTTCCTTTTGCTTAAACTTGTATTTGAATTGTTATGAATGTTAGGTGTTAGCATTGAAAACACCATTGTATAAGTTTGAGTGTAAGCTTGGGAAACACTTAGGTTGAGAGAGTGAGCCTTGTAAAACTCTTGTGTGGGTTGTAAGTGTGAGCCTAAGAAAAACACTTGTAAAGTTGGAAGTGAGCTTGTGAAAACTTCAAAGACTAGTGGAACCTTAACAAGTTGTTAAGGAAGTGGATGTAGGATTGAAGTAAATCCGAACCACTATAAATCTTGTGTGTTCTTACCTTCCTCCATTACTCAACCAACTCTCTATTCCGCATTTCTTGTTTGTTGAGTTTTTTAAATTGTCATTATTTCTTGACGAAACCAATTCACCCCCCCCCCCCTCTTGGTTGCCATCTTGGGACAACAATTGGTATCAGAGCCCTGAGATTTCTTAAACTTAATTGTGAAATCTGATCCACAATGGCAACTTCTTCTTCATCAAGCTCTCATGGAAATCTTAACTCTATTCTTAGACCTTACTTTGATGGAACGGATTACTCATACTGGAAACACAAAATGTATTTGTTTCTAGACAGTGAAGGGATTGAACTATGGGATTTCGTGGAAAATGAGTGGAAATCTCCTACTCATGAGGTTGACGGTATTCAAGTTCCACTTCCCAAAGCTCAATGGTCAACTAGCAATATCAGAGATCGATTCAAGAACAATAGAGCTGCTTCCATCTTGATGAACTCCATTTCAAGAGAAGAAGGTGGAAGAGTTCAACATTTAACTTGTGCACACTGTATTTGGAAAACACTTGAAAACTACCATGAAGGTACAACTCAAGTAAGATTTACCAAGAAACAAATGCATGTTCATGAGTATGAGCTATTCAAGATGAAACCAAATGAAAATGTCACCGACATGACAAATCGTTTGCTTGCTATTGTCAATGAACTAAAAAAGTATGGCAAGGTATATGATCAAGGTGATGTAAACAGTAAAATCTTGAGAGCCCTAAGAGCTAGAAAGAACTTTGAATCCAAAGTATCATCCATAGAAGAAGCTCATGATCTCAGCACATTAAGAACCGACGAGCTAGTTGGTAAATTACTCACTTTTGAGCTGCACAGTGAAAAAGAAGAAGATCAAGGTGAGAAAGAAAAGAGAAAACCAATTGCACTCAAAGCAATCAAAGAAGCTGAGAGCTCAAGCAATGAAGGTACTGATGATGAAGATGAAATGGCAATGTTCTCAAAAAGAATCAATGAATGGAAAAGGAAGAAAAGATTACAAGCAAACAAAGGTACACCTCCAAAATTCTCCTTCAAAGAAAAAGAAAAGAAAAATGAGGTAAAATGCTATGAATGTGGAAAAACCGGTCACATCAAGTCGGATTGCTACAAATTAAAGAACAAAAGGAAATGGGATAAAGAAAAGAAAAAGTCTCTCAAAGCCACATGGGATGACTCTTCCTCAAGTGAAGAAGAAGAAGAGGAAGGAATTGCAAATCTTTGTCTCATGGCTATTGAAGATGACTCCAATGAGGTAAGTACTCAATCTTTTGATCTTGTAGCACATGATGATATAAGTGATATAAATGATAGTGATTTGATTGAGCACATGAATTCTAAAATAGAAAAATATTTCTCCAAAATGATGCTCTATAAAGAGAAAAACTCTAAGTTAGAAAAGGATTTTATATGCTTAAAGAACTCTACCTTAGAATTGAAAACCTCAAATGAACATTTGATGAATACAATAGGAGAATTAAATAAAAGCTCACATGACTTAGAAAAAGTGATTAAAGAGAATGAGGCATTGAAGCATGAACTAAAAGAACTAAAAGAATCAATTTCCAGATTTCATAAAGGAAAGGAAGCATTGAACACATTAATTAATAATCAAAGATCACCTTCCTTGAAATATGGATTAGGATTCAATGGCTCAACCAACATTGCACCTAGCAAACCAACATTTGTGAAAGCATCTACAATTGGAATTTCTAATGTTCATATCAAAGATGCTTGCACCAAGTCTAAAAGAACTTCTTATGGTTCACTAGGAAATAAAGCTAAAGATAATTATGCATTGTTGTTCACTAAACTTGTACAAAAGAAATCACATACTTGTAGTTGTATGTATAATGCAAAAAGAAAAATGCAGAAGCAAAGAATACCATGGCAATGCACATATTGCATGAAATTTGGACACAAAAATTTTTCCTGTTATATAAGAAAGGCTCATCTCAAGTTAGAAAACACTCTTTCTACTAACCATCAAGGACCCAACTATATGTGGGTACCTAAAAAAGGATGATCACAATTGGCTTGCAGGTATGCCTAAAATCTACTACCAATGAAAGCACATGGCTTGTGGATAGTGGATGCTCAAGGCATATGACTGGAAACGCAAAGCTCTTTACAAGTATTACCTATAAACATGGAGGTAACGTAACTTTTGGAAACAATGCTAAAGGTAAAATTCTTGGTGTTGGCTCCATTGGTTCTATTGGTAAGGATTTAATTGAAGATGTATGGCTTGTTGATGGTTTGAAACATAACCTGCTAAGTGTTAGTCAACTTTGTGATAAAGCATACTTTGTCAAGTTTGATTCCAAAGAATGCAAGATCACGAATTCAAATGGTATTATCATATTTAAAGGCACTAGAACAAACAACACTTATAATGTCAGCATACATTCAAATCATACATGTTTAATGTCTACTAATAATGATGCATGGTTATGGCATAGAAGACTAGGACATGCTGGTATGGATCAATTGAAATATATTTGCAATGAGAACCTAGTTGATGGCTTACCTAAGATAAAATATGATAAAGATAGGATTTGTGAACCTTGTCAACATGGTAAGCAACATAAAAGCTCATTTAAATCAAAAAGTGTTATAAGCACCTCTAGACCTTTAGAGCTCATTCATTTGGATTTATTTGGACCAAATAGAGTTACAAGCTTAGGAGGCAAATCATATGCATTTGTTCTTGTTGATGATTACTCTAGATTCACATGGGTTAATTTCTTAGCTCAAAAGAATGAAGCCTTTAATTGCTTCAAAACATTTGCAAAAAGAGTTCAAAATGAAAAAGGATATGTGATCACATCTATTAGAAGTGATCATGGCAAAGAATTTGAAAATGAAAATTTTGAAAGATTTTGCAATGAACTTGGCATTTCACATAATTTTTCTGCTCCTAGAACTCCACAGCAAAATGGTGTAGTTGAAAGGAAAAATAGAACTTTAATTGAAATGGCTAGAACAATGCTCAATGAATATGATTTACCATCTTATTTTTGGGCAGAAGCCGTTAATACAGCTTGCTACATTGCAAATCGTGTTTACAAAAGGCATTTAACTAATAAAACTTCTTATGAGCTATGGAATGGAAGAATACCCAGAATTGGATATTTTAGAGTATTCGGATGCAAATGCTTCATATTGAATACCAAGGATAATCTTGGAAAATTTTCATCCAAATCAGATGAAGGCATATTCTTAGGATATTCATCATATAGCAAAGCATATAGAGTATTTAATATGAAAACTCTAGTTATAGAAGAATCAATGCATGTTGTATTTGATGAATCATCCAAACTTGATCAAAAGAAAGGTATTACTTTCAATGACCCTGCAGGTACTCTTGAACCTCTTGAATCTATTGATGCTCCAAAGATCAATCAACTTGAAGAAGAGACTCAAGATCTACCTAAGGATTGGCAATACAAGAAAGATCATCCAAAGGAACTCATCATTGGAGAAACATCAAAGGGAGTAATTACTAGATCTAAAATTAATCATGTTGATGTTAATGTTGCTTTTGTTTCTCAAATTGAACCAAAAACTATTGAGGAAGCTTTAAATGATGAAAATTGGATAACTGCAATGCATGATGAACTTAATCAATTTGAAAGAAATAATGTTTGGCAACTTACTCCTAGACCTATAGATCATTCTATAATAGGATGCAAATGGATTTATAGGAATAAGCTTGATGAAAATGGTCACATTATTAGAAATAAAGCAAGATTGGTAGCCAAAGGTTATAATCAAGAAGAAGGTATTGACTATGATGAAACCTTTGCTCCAGTAGCCAGATTAAAAGCTATTAGAATATTACTTGCTTTTGCATGTCATATGAATTTTAAGCTTTATCAAATGGATGTTAAAAGTGCATTTCTAAATGGACTCATAAATGAAGAAGTTTATGTTGAACAACCTCCTGGTTTTGAAAACTACAAATTTCCTGATCATGTTTTCAAACTTACCAAAGCTTTATATGGATTAAAGCAAGCACCTAGAGCTTGGTATGATAAACTTAGTGCATATTTACTTGAAAATGGTTTTGCAAAAGGAAAAGTAGACACAACTCTTTTTGTTAAAAAGGATAAGCATAACATTTTGATTGTACAAATTTACGTGGATGACATAATATTTGGAGCTACTAATGAAACCTTGTGCAAAGAATTTGCTTCTTGTATGACTAGGGAATTTGAAATGAGCATGATGGGAGAACTCAAATTCTTCCTTGGACTGCAAGTCAAGCAATGTAAAGATGGGATCTTCATCAACCAATCCAAATATACAAAAGAACTCATCAAGAAATTTGGAATGGATGGCTGCAAAACTAGCAAAACTCCTATGAGCACATCCTTGAAATTAGGTAAAGATGAAAATGGTAAAGCAGTAGATGAGAAGAAATATCGAGGTATCATCGGATCACTACTTTACTTAACCGCATCTAGACCTGATATAATGTATAGTGTATGTCTTTGTGCTAGATTTCAAACTTGTCCTAAAGAATCACACTTGAATGCCACTAAGAGAATCTTGAAATATTTGAGTGGTACAATGCATTTAGGACTTTGGTATCCTAAAAACACATCATTTCATATTATAGGATTTTCAGATGCAGATTATGCTGGTAGCATCTTAGATAGGAAAAGCACTACAGGAGCATGTCACTTTCTTGGTAATTGTCTAGTTTCTTGGCATAGTAAGAAACAAGCATCGGTTGCTTTATCCACAACGGAAGCTGAGTATGTTGCAGCATGTTTTTGTTGCACACAAGTATTATGGATGAAACAACAATTGCTTGACTATGGTAAGGTTTTTAACAATATTTCCATTAAATGTGACAACACTAGTGCTATCAATTTGTCTAAAAATCCTATCCAACATTCTAGATCCAAGCATATAGATATTAGACATCATTTTTTGAGGGAAAATGTACAAAATCAGAACATAATCGTAGAATTTATAGATACACAAAATCAACTTGCTGATGTTTTTACAAAACCCTTGAATGAAGATAGACTTAACTTCATTAAACTCAATTTAGGAATGATTGATGGAATCACTTTGAATTAATTAAAACTTTTGCCTATCAATAAGGTTTCTATGTGCATGAATTTAATGTTTCTTAACACAATAGAAATATTTTCCACCTTTCCTTGAATCTTTCATTTTTAAGTATGTAGCGGTCGCTCCAGTATTCTTCAGCGGTCGCTATCCTGTCTGTCAGTTTCATTCAAACTAATGACTCTGAGCGCGGTCGAGAAAATTTGTGCGCGGCCGCACCAATTTGAATAGTTTCGACCGTTACAGTTACTTTCCTCACTCGCGAGCATACTTATCTTGACAATGGTCGCTAGACCATAAGTAGCGATCGCACTATCTTCAATCCGCGACCGCACCCTGTACACTCTGCTCGAAAATTTATAACCGTTGGCTGTGTGACAGGTCGCAACTCTTAATATCCAACAGTCAAAAACGGCTATTTTCTTAACTCCATCTATTTAAGAGTAAGTTACATCAAATTTCTTGGATATTTTGCTTCTGAAAACAATCTAAAACCCTAAAATCTTCTCAACTCATCTGCTTCTCAAATCAACCTCTGTTTTCCTGCTCTCATCTGTTTCTTCTATTCTAATGGCTCCCAAAAGAAAAACCACTTCCAAAATAAAGGGACAAGCCAAGAGAGTTCCAGGAATCACCATTAGAGAACCTGTTGTTGAACCTCCATCTCCTCCCCAGTCTAAAAGGGGTGAAAAAATTCACAAACCTCATCATCAAACCTCTGAGGAAGACATTAGGTATGCTATGCTTAAGAAAAAGAAGGTTGAAGGCACCAAATCACCTTTTGGTGGGATGCTGTCTGCCTTGAACATCAAGGACGAAATTGAAGGATTGTTGGATGTCCTTGGATGGGAAAAATTTGTCTTTCCAGAAGAGGTAGGCTACTCAAGTCTTAGCAAAGAATTTCTGATGTCTCTTCAAATAGAAAAAAGTGCAAACTCTGCTCTAGGTTGGTACGGGGTAAGATTTAAGCTTTTTGATCATTATCATTCCTTAACCCTAGAAGGATTTGGCAACATTTGGAACTTCCCTTCTGAAGGTATAACCTCCTACAATGACCAAATCTTCTCAAACCCAACACTTTCTGATTTCTGGAGAGAAATTTCCATTGAAACCTCTTTTGAAAAGGAATCTAAAGCCAGACATATCAAATCTCTCACCCACTGGATGCTCCATAGGATTATCACCTATACCATTCACCAAAGAGCTGATGGGAATGAGAAAGTCACCAAAAGAGATCTTATATTTCTGTATGCTTTCACCCATAACATCAAAATGAACACCACCAAGTTCTTGATTGATACCTTTTATCATCATGCTATTACAAGAACTGGTACCTTCTTCCTATCCTCTCAAGTTACTCAAATAGCTAGGCACCTAAACCTTCTGAATAATTTGAACTTAGCTACTTTGAGGAACCCTTTCACTCTAGCCTCCAATGCTATCACAATGGATTACTTAGAACATGCTGGTTGTGTAAGGAAGATAGAAGGGTCATATGTATACTGCTATGGCAAGAAAGGAGTTATGGATAAACAAAAGAAAAGGCCAAGGTATACAATTGAGGAAGAGGGAGATTCTGTAGAAGTTGCAGTAGAACTACCTTCAAAAGCAACTTCATCAAAAGCTGCTAAAGAAACTGCTTCATCCTCCACACAACTCATCCTCCATGCTATCAAGACTCTCTCAAGGAAATTCTCCAAGTTCAAGAAAAGTGTATCTAAGAGATTTCAGCACTTGAACAAGAGAATTGACCTTATATCCCACATGCACCATGATCTTTATGACATGCAAGGCAAATTGGACTTGCCTCAATGCAATCTTGAAGATTGGGATATAAGTGATCACACCCAAAGCGTTGCTGAAGAAGAAGAGTCCATTAGCACTAGCTCTGCCTCTGTTGCACCTCAAGATAAGGGGAAAGCTCCTTTAGTTGAAGAAGAGTTAGAGTTAGATGATGACTCAGAATAGCTTAGCTCTAGTTTGTTTTTGTTTGCACTTTCATATGTTTACTGCTTATGTTTCATGTCTTGTACTTTCCTCCACTTTCATATATATAATGTTTATATTCCCTTTCATTGTTTGCACTTTTATATGCTTGTTTTGCTTAACATTTGTTTCATTTTGCCTATGCCAATGGGGGAGAACAATACCAAAATGGAATGAACCAAGTGGAATGAACCAAGTAACAGTATACAAAAATGGGAAAACAAGAATAAGAACAATAATGTTGAATATTTGCAATAGGGGAGAAATGTTTATGGGGGAGAAATGTTTGCATCAAACAATAACCTTTGCACCAAGATAAACTATTAATCACAATGCTCTTAACGATGATTGTTGCATATGTTAAGGGGGAGTATTTTAGACTTATTATTTTTCTCATCATTCCATTTGAATTGTCAAAGTCAAAATGGGGGAGATTGTTAGACAAATGATCTTAATTTTGATCCTTGACAACTCAAATGGATGATCTATTTAACTTGTATTTGAGAAAGCTTGTTGCAGGATTAGGTTGCTTCAATTAAAGGTGAACAGAACAAGTATAGCGGTCGCACCTCAACTGAATACGACCGCTCCATGCAATTACAGAATGAAACCTTGTCACAGTAGGTTTCGCGGTCAGAAGTTCGACCATAGTCGCGACCGCTCATACATAATAGCGTCCGTCCTAATATTTGCCCGACCGCTACTCAAGGAACTTAAATCATTACAATCACAGTAAGGTTCGCGGTGACAAGAACGGTGAATGATTCGACCTCGCTTACCACTTTAGCGACCGCTCATTTATAGTCGCGACCGCCCAACAATTCAAGAAGAAATTGCTCAAAGAGACAGTAGTGTTCGCGTCCTCAGGTGCGTCCAGAAGTTCGACGCGAGAATGTGAGTTCGACCGCGAAAACCTACCAAGGGCGACCGCGAAGATTCAAATTATGGCGGACATCTCTTTTGCTCTGTCAGAAAGTGACACGTGACATGACCGTTGTAATCCCACTTCAGTATTCAAAAAAGGGCGACCGCACTTTGTGATGCGCGACCGTCCCGACAAACACAGCATGGGCAAGAAACGGTCCGACAAAAACATCATGGGCAAGATTCCTGCTGTAGAGCACTAAAATTCGACCGTTGAACTTTTTCAAAAGTAGCGACCGTCCCTGGTTAAAAGGACGACCGCGTGAAGCATGAGAGCGACCATCCTTGTATGAAGGGCGACCGCTAAGTGCTTCGGACAGTTTAAGTAAAGAAGGTCTAATCTGCCAAGACTTTATTCTAAACAGCAATAACGGCTAGTAAGACCACATTGGCTATAAATACAATGTTTCCATGAGAAAACAAAAAGATAACATTATTGAGAAAAGATTTTCATAGCCAAGCAACAAATTTCCTTTTGCTTAAACTTGTATTTGAATTGTTATGAATGTTAGGTGTTAGCATTGAAAACACCATTGTATAAGTTTGAGTGTAAGCTTGGGAAACACTTAGGTTGAGAGAGTGAGCCTTGTAAAACTCTTGTGTGGGTTGTAAGTGTGAGCCTAAGAAAAACACTTGTAAAGTTGGAAGTGAGCTTGTGAAAACTTCAAAGACTAGTGGAACCTTAACAAGTTGTTAAGGAAGTGGATGTAGGATTGAAGTAAATCCGAACCACTATAAATCTTGTGTGTTCTTACCTTCCTCCATTACTCAACCAACTCTCTATTCCGCATTTCTTGTTTGTTGAGTTTTTTAAATTGTCATTATTTCTTGACGAAACCAATTCACCCCCCCCCCCCCTCTTGGTTGCCATCTTGGGACAACATAAATAATTAACCGAATTTTATATTTTTTTTATTATTGGTTGAATCTTTCTAAATTAAGTATTAGTCCCTCTCAAGATCTAAATTTAATCTTGATATTAACTCATATATATATTCTCATTATCACAAGAATTAATTCAATTCATTAAGTTTTGTAAAAATCTTTTAAACAACCACTTAAGTATTTTTTTTATATCTAAGCAAAAATTACTTAAGATTATTATCTCCTTAAACTAATATTTTGCTTCCATTCTTACTCCATCATATAATATCTTAGATCAAATAATTATTAGCTAGATAATTACAAGCATTAAGCACAAAGATAATAAAATAATCAAAGAAAAATTTTATTGAATTAAATTAGCATGAAGTTCACCATAGGAAAATCAAAATAATATTCTAACCCCAAATTAGGGTGTTAACCACTCATAATTAAAAATAAAATAACAAAAGAATTGAGGCCATTGAATTAAAACATTGAAACTAAAATTCCTTAAAATTAAAAGAAAAGTAGAGTAAGAAATAGATCATTAATGAAGACTTGGATTGAATGAAACTCTTGATGTAGCTTCGGTCTCTCAAAGCAAAGCCTCCTTCTCCTTCCTTTCCAAAGAATCCTCAAAGGAAGGTAGAATAACTTGTAAAGAGATAAAGATAATGAGAATATGGTTGGAGACTTGCTTATATGGTGGTTTGCATAGTCCTAAACTGATTAGGAATAGAATTTGGGAAAAATCTTGGAGAAAAACTGTATCTTCTAATTTAATGTGGGCATACATATAAAAATGCATGGGCATGAATAATGGTCTTGACGTTGCTGTGAAAAATTTCTCCTTCGGATAGGTGGATTTCAAAATGCATTGCCATGCGAATTCAATTTGCATGGCCGTGTACTTAGACTTGAGTCTAGTCTTCTTTGGCTTCTTCTTTTTCTTCTTGGCATAAGCATTTCGGTTTGCATGGAAGTGCAAAATGAGTTGTACTGTCGTGCGTTTGTTTCTCTTTTGTTTCTAAGTTGCTTCGTTTTTTTTTTTTTTTTTTTTTTGCATCTCTTCTTCCTTCATCTTTCCATCAATTTTCAGTCATATTGCACTCCAAACTCACATTTTGTAAAGCCAAACTTCTTTAAAAAAAAAGAGATCATCAAATTCATTTGATTAACATGTAAAAATATAATTAGAATAAACACAACACTATATGCAAATATGGCTTTATCACTCAACATACTTTACACTATGAACCAATATGTCTATATGCTGCATTGTCTCTCTCAAAAAGTGGTTGGGAAAAAAAATGCTCAAATATAACCCTAAACTATTATCCGAATTTTGAGTTGAACCTTAAAATTTTTTTGAACAAATACCATTTTTGTCAAAATAAAAAATCCATTTTGGCCCTCGTCGTAACAACATACCAATTGGTTGTTAAAAAATGTTGACATGGCTTTGTTTCAGACTCATTATTTATATATTTTAAGCAAAAAAAAAACATATATGACCTAAAATATTTTTTAAATCTCGAATTGGACCACAAAATTTTTATAGTGAATTATTCTAAATATATATATATATATATGTTTGTTATTATTATTAATATTTTTATATTAATATAAATATTTAGATCAACAACCATAATTAATAATAAAAAAGATAAAATTTTAAAAGAAAGAATAAGTAAAATTTATCAAAATTTATTTATGTAAACACATATTTGTTGTTCTAATATTATTTTCTTTTTTTCTTCATTTGATTTATTCACTTAAAGTTATTAATATATGAAAAATAAATAATCTATTTTAAAATTCTTAAATTTTCATATTATTTACCCTATTAATTAACTCACATTTATTTTAAATTATTTTTAAATAGTAAATTTTTATATAAAAATTTCAAATATATATAAATAATAAATAGAGATTGATAATTATAAAAAAAGATTTGTGATTATCTACATGAGTTACCAATATATAAACATTTGAAAATTTATATAAAATTAAGTATTTTAAAAAATAATTTAAGTTAAATGTGAGTTAATACCAATCTATTTATTTTTTATAAATTTTGAAATTTTATATAAAGTTTAAGTATTCAAAGAATAATTTAAAATAAATATGTGTTAATTAACATGGTAAATAATATGAAAGTTTAAGAATTTTGAATTTTTTAATTTGAGAAAGGTGGTGGTTTGGGTTTTCACAATCTCTAATGTTTTAATTTAGCAATGCTTGGTAAAGCAAGGTTGGCTATTTATCTTTAATCCCACTTTTCTAGATCTTAAGAGTTTTAAAAACTAAATATTTTCAAGGTAAGAATTCTTTGGGTGCTTGTTTGGATTCCAATCCTAGTTTTATTATTATTATTTTTTGGCAAAAATCCTAGTTTTATTTAGAGAAGTGTTTTACTTGCTAAAGATTTGCTTAAGAAGGGTATTTATTGGAAGTTGGTGATGGTTCAAACATATATGTGTAGAGAGATCCATGATTACCATGAAGCTCCTAATTCTTGTGTTTCTACTGTGATGGGTCAAGATTTGGAGGAACTCTGAGTTATTGATCTAATTGATAGTTATGACATGGTTTGGAACTTCAATAGTTCAAATAATTGATTTAATAGGGAGGATGTGGTGCATGTTATGAGAATTCTCCTTCTTAAATTTTGTAGAGAGGACAAACGTATTTGACATTATTTTAAATTTGGTATTTACTCAGATAAATTAGGTTTTTATTATGTTGCTATGGGTATCAATACAGATTTTCTCTCTCCCTGTGTTCCAAGTGATTGGGTTTCTCTTTGGAGCCTCCAAGTCCCACCAAAAGTCTTTTTCTGGCATTCTGCGAGGTTCTATCAACCAAAGCTATGGTTGCAAGTAGAGAAGTTGTTATCGACGTCTAATGTCATGCTTGTGGGATGCTAGAAGATATTGATCATGTTTTAGTCTCTTGTCCTCAAGCCTCTAGAAAATGGAGTTCGATGCATGTCAACATTACTGGGTTGCAAGTTTCTGACCTTTTTGCTAAAATTTTCTCTAAACAAGATGTGCAACATCAATCTAAGCTTACTACGATAGCTTGGAGCTTATGGTATCATCGCAATATAGCCATTTGAAGGAATGTTTAATGTTCTGCAGGTGATGTCATTCTTTTTGCATTGTCTACTTTACCGGATTGGGCTGATGCAATAAAGATCAGAGGTGTAACTCATGCTCAACTTTGCAGGTTAGTAGATCATTAAGATGAGAAAGACAACCTATTAATTGTATCAAGTGTAATGTCAATGGAGATATTTTTGTCAACGAAAACAAATCTAGCTTCAGGGCCATTTTGGGATAGTTTAGATGCATCCATTAAATGTTGTTCAGATTCTTAAGTTGGTTCATTTGAACCTCACGTCATTGAAGTTATTGCATTAAGAGAGAGTTTATTATGAGTTGCTAGTAGAAGGTGGAGGAATGTTGGTATGGTTACTAATTGTCAAGAGTTTTATTATGCTCTTCATGTTGCTATTGATGTTAACTCTGAATTTAGTGATATAGTTGCCAAAGGTAATGTTTTGCTTCACAAATTATAGGGCTGCAAATTATTATGGTCAAAAGAGACATGCTAACAAAGTTACTCATAACTTAGCTAGAGTGGCTTTGTCTTATGCTAGTGTCACTTATTGGAGTCAAGCTCCTCTCATTTTAAATTAACTTTCTATGAATGTTGAAGCATTAGACTCTAGTTTGGGTATATAGGGTTGGCCTATAATAGTACCTTATTTAGTATCTCTGTTTTTATTTTTTTGATTAACAAAAAAAAATTGATTGTTTTTTATTTTTAAATATTGTGGTTGATTATCGAAGTATTAATATTAATATAAAACTATTGATAATAATATCCACATATATATTTCTGAAGTAATCCACTGTAAAAATTTTGAGATCCAATTTGAGATTTAAAAATTATTTTAGAGTATTTATATTTGATCTTTTCGCTTAACATTTTTTAAATGGTGGATCTCATACAAAACCACGTTAGCATTTTTTTTAATTGCCATCTGGTATGCTATTATGGCAAGGGCCAAATGGTCCTTTTCTTGACAAAAAGAAAAGAGACATTTGGTTCAAAAAAAATTGAAGTTCCAACTTGAGATTTGGATAATTGTTTAGTCATATATAAGCCTTTTCCCCGAAAATGGTTTTTGGAGTCCTGCAGTAGCAGACTGCTAACTCTTAAAATCATTTGATTTTTGAAAAATAAGAGTACAAATTATTGATACTAATTGTTAAACCCAATATGATAAATCCTAGAGGAAGGTAAATAGTGTTTGAGGATTTTATGTCAATCTTTCACCCAAATAAATAAAAATAGTCAAACAATCAAAATAATAAATAAAAAGAGAGAAAGGATGATGGGAGTTTTGCCAATTTTATAGTGATTTGGAGCAAAACACTTCTATTCCAACTATTTCTCTAAGTATGCAAATTGGGGTTCAACTAGTGTAACGAAATTGTGCCCAATAGTTTATGGATTTTCACAGGATTTCGCTATTGTTTTTGTGTTGGAATTCCATTCACTAGCTTTTTTTTTTTTTTTTTGACTATTGTTCTCCTTTGGATTTCACCCTTGGATTTCCAGGATTTTGTCCAAGAGATCTAGTTTCTGCTAAGATTCTGCCTACTAGCTCATATAACAGTTACAGGATTTCCGCCATTAATGCATTAACATGTACAACGAGAGTTATAATCTCTCAAAACCTTCACAAGAAAACTCTCGAGATCAAAAGAAGTGAAGTTCACTGGCTTTTATAAATGAAATACTCCAACTGTCCAACATTATGGCTGTAAGCACAATGACTCTTTAAGAGAGTGAAAAAGCAATAAACTTCGACATTTTTGAACTTCCTATAAACTCCAACAACTATAAAATCTCACGCAGATCTTGTATGTAACAAATAGTAATAGAGGTTATATTTCTTGTAACAGTCATTAGAATACTGTAATCAATGTGACTTTGCTTTCTATCTGAAATTCACATTTTCTTCGTCAAAGATAAATGACTGTTACGAAAATATGAATGAGCGTTGCTATTGCTTCCATGTAAATGTGTCTTAAGGACTAATTTCTTTGAGTGCATCTTTATTGTTCCCTCCAAGATCCAACATTCGAACTTTCTTAGAAATGTCTAGTAAATATTCCGAACGAATTTTACTTGTCCCTTTGTCTAATATAGTTTCAAAATGTCACTTTGATATAATGTGCATTATACTTTCTGGATGAATGTTGAGCTTCTTACTACTTGAGTCATCATATATACAATGGGCATTAATCTTGTTGCATGGGCGCTACAATAGTTAATGCCTAAATGATCATCCCAACTACATGCGCAAATCATACTAAATGGCGATTACAATTGCTATTGTTTGATGTTTCAGAAATTTGCTTGAATATTGATGCTGTAGCAATCGTATTAAGTTTTGGCAACTGCTTTACTAGTAAAAAGAGAAATAATAAATTCAAGTTTTAGTATCATTATTAAAACACATGTGGAGATAATAATTATTAAAATATAATAAAATTAAAAGAATAGAAAAATATCAAAAATCAAGATATATATTTATTTCTCTGTAAAAACCTTTTTCCCCCTCCTCTCTGTCTTTGTTTCCTTGGTGCTAGACAAGCCGCCCCTCTTCCCTTGTTTCTTTTCGTGGCTTTCTTTGCTCTCTTCCTTTTTTGTACTGCAGTCTTCAGTTTGCCCTCTTTGGAGGGATGTGCATCATTACGAGAGATGTGCCATTAGACTTTTGAGCACTAAGACTTGAAATTTTTTTTTTTTTTGTTTCTACCATAGGTGTGGCGCTCAAGAGGGTTTGATGTTTCCTCACGACCATGGCTCTTCAAGTTTTCAAATCCTATCATCACCCATTGAAGGGTGTAATGCTCTAGATAGTCCGACAGTTAAAACACTTGACCCTCTTTAAAAGAATCATTATCTCCTATTCCCTCAAAAAAAAAATTTTTAAGTAAAATCTCGATCATCATGGATCAGTCCACAAATCGCCATGCAAGATTAATGTTGCTCTCTCCATCTCTTTGTAGATCTAGATTTTTCCATTTTTAGATATCTAGACAAATATTAGATTTACAGGTTTTCTTGAGACTCTTGTGGGTTAATGAATGAATGATCAGTTATTTTTTTGAAAAAAAAGGGCCAAAAATCAAGTTCATCACCATACACAATCACTATGCATCAGGTATTAGAGTGAATTACAAATTTGCAATCTCAGCCAACAAATAAAAAGAGTCGTTTATAGCTTTCACCGGAATTTTGAAGAATTCGCCATCGGTTCCGTCTAAAGAATTAAAGAATACAACAATAGCATGTAGCTGCTAACCAAGGAGCTGGAATTATCCTTCGCTGCCCTGGACCTTAAGGAGACAAAGCCCTGGACCTTAGAGAGACAAAGTGAACATTTTAAACGTGCAAAATGCTTGAAAATGAAAGGTTAAAACTACAACAAACCAAACATGAAAATTTTTAAAGTAGAATATTCTATAAACAGAGATACATTCACAAAGCCCTATTCTAATTAAAACTGATAATAGTCTTCTCTTTTACCTTTTGAGTGGCTTATAGACAACAACAGTAACGAATTTGGACTGGAACCGATGAGTCATTCCCAGAGCAACTAGAGATTGAGATGCCCATCCTTTCTCTATAAATAGGTGATTAAGCATAACATGTGAAGGCTTGGATGAAGAAGACGAGGAAGCTTCATTTGTATTCTCCATTCCAAGAACAGTTAGATGCAACTGCTGTGGAACTGTTAAAGGCTCTTTTGCAAAATCTTCCTCAGTTGGAAATGACTGACTATAAATAGAGTCTGGAGATGGTGGAGCCTCAAATTCAGCCACACTGTCTAAGTTCTCTGGCACATAATCCTGCATGGAACATCCGAAAGATTTCAGTGTGCTAAAACATTGATAATTCATCTATCTTTTTACCATGCTATTAAATAATACCTAACCAGACTGTTGTTTATTTTTCTAAATAAATCATGCAGTCCCACAAAAGTGCTGGTATCAAAAACATTTTATCAAGTGTATATCAATGTATTCAAATAGCTGAAGATTTCACATATTGTTTAGCAGATATATGCATCAAACTTAAAAGATCCTACCCATTATGGAGCAGTTCAGCCATTAAAATTTAGAATCCAGTCCAGACAGTGAGCAAGTTGATGGGCTAGTTTTCGTGGAAATTGGTATCTAGATTTGTTTACAGGTAGCAGGGCCACATTAGGCCAGTTTGAATCTGCTAATCTAATATTGACGCAAGCAAGTAATGATGGTAGTTACATACAACTGCACAAATTAACAATGTGCCCCATATCCCTATTACTAGTTTCCTTGCATTTTCCATTATGGAAACTTGTCACTCATACCAACATTGGAGAACATCTAAAACTATTTTTCTTAAAATTGACGTTCATAAAAACCCAACTTAATCGATCAATGTTTTTTAATTGGATGATTCATGCAAATTTTTCTCCCCACACCACCATCACTTCCACTGCACTGCCACAGCAATACCATCTCTATTGGCATTGGCATACCACCATACTAGCTTACAGACAACATTATAGCCACCAGCCATTAACAAAACATCACCAGCTTGACAGTTTCACCAGTCATAGTCATAATCACTTTACACTCGACGTCTTAAAAAGAACAACTATGATAACACTCACACCAATAATGTTATTTCAATAACATTAGACCACCATTTTGCTGATAAATGAAATATTAAATTGCCTTTTTTCCAGCTAAACAAGTCCTAAGTTTTACCCCAAGAAATGCAATGAAGAAAAGCGAAATCACCATTAAAAAAAAAAAATCCAATAGATGAACCCCTCTTCTACCCCAGCTATTTCCAAGAGAAGTCCCTAAAAAAGTAAAGATCAAAAATCAGAACACATAGTACATGCACTCTTTTATCGCAGAGTAACAGGGAAAGAGAATAGGATGATGGTCCTTAAGCATTAATAATATAATCAAAAGCACCACAAACATTGTATGTCCCAAAAGAATGTCAGCCTCATTTTTGTTCAGAACACTGAAATGAATCAATAGAAAGATCTTCAAAGTTTGTGTAGCACCTGCTATCTACCAATTGCAGCAGAAAGTTAAATTTTACAGAATGATCCAAAATCACATGCCTGTAAAGCATCGCAACACAAATCCTACAACACATCAGATGATTATGCCTTTCTAGGTCCACAGACATGTAATCTAGATAATTGGAACTAATTCTATCCAGTACTTAACCAAACAAAAAGTTCTAATCTTAGACTGTATTTTGGCATTCCATAAGAGAGTGATTGAGTAATTTGAATAACGAATAAGAATAAAAAGGATTAAAAAGGATTTGAAAGAAAAACCCTTTGACATATCCGAGTCCATACTCAAACAAATCTGATAGATAAAGAAAGACAATTATACAAATAACAAAAGGTCAATCGTCTTTCTCTCATTGGCCTTTCATCCGTTAAAAAGGAACACCAAAGAGATGATAAACACACCCAAAGTATAAAAATTAAAAAAAAAGAATGATCTACAATAATTAGGAAGACAATCAAGAAGAGAAAATAACTATAGAAGAGGAATATCTGTTTGTCAGAAGTATTCTCACCAAAGAATGTAAGAACCACCACCAACCTTCAATCTCAGTACGGAAAACAAAAACAAAATTGAGAACACATGATGACTAAATCTGAGAAATTGAATTTCAAGTGACAGTGTGACACTGATCTAACCTTTATGCACCACTTTGTTAAGGCTGGAAGATGAAGTTCCTCCTAAACACCTCATGAAAGAAAGAGTTGTTCTTAAGGAAAATGTCTTTGATCATTTCCCTACGCATGTATATTTTGACATACAACATTTGGAATGCTCATAATACCCTTGAAACTAGGTTTACAATAATTATCCCATGCAATGAAGCAATGATATTTTCTTTTCCTTATAAAAAGGAAACCCTCTTGGCAAAATTGAGCATACATGATAATTAAATCTGAGAAAGTGATAGTGAGACATTGATTTCAACCCTTATGCACCACTTGTTAAGGCTGAAATGAAGCTCCTTCTAAACACCTCATCCATGTAAGAGTAGTTCTAAAAGAATATGTAGAATAAGTAGTTCTAAAAGAATATGTAGAATGTGTCTTTGACCATTTCCCTAGTTAAGTATATTTTGCACACCCTATTCAGAACACTCAGAATACCCTTGAAACTAGGTTTATAATAATTCTCCCATGCAATGAAGCAATCACATTTTCTTTTCCTTAAAAGAAGTTAACAACTCTCTTAGCCACATGGAAAAACATTATTCTTAACAAAAAAGAAAAAAAGGAATACTAGAAAGACGGCATTTGATGGAAGTGATATAAAATCTTATCCGGATGAAAATGCCTTTCCATCCATGGCCCATCCAAATGCTAAGTTTCTGGACTCTAGAGTTTGAAGCATAAGATCTCAAAAATATTTTATGTGGATGTACTTCTAAAGGACTCTCCAGATAGATCAATGGACATTGCACATTCTCATATCAGATAGATCAGTGGACATTCTCATATCAGATACCAAACAAAGAAGCAAACAATCCATGCAGATACCATAATACCAAACAAATCACCCCTCGACAAAAAACCTTCAACCTAGCGCAAAAAGGGAAGATATTCTTGCAATTAGCTAAGAAAAGAAGGTGTCGTCAACAAACCACAGCTGCAAACACAATAATTTTCTCACAATAATATTTCATGTGTTAAAAGAGACAGAAACCGCAAAACTACATTACAAAATGCACTTGCTATCACAGTGTCTCCATCTAGGACCACAATCCTCCTATCCACGAGCTTGCCAACAAATATTAAATTAAAGGATTCACCCAAACAACTCTAATTATTTAAGAGTATATGTTTAGTGTGTCTGGTATAAATTTAAGATATGTATAGTTTTTCATAACGGTACAATTCAGTGGGGAGATTGACTTGAGGATCAAATAAGAATGGGCACCATCCCAAAGCTCCTAAAAGCAGTTCGATTTGGTTTGGAATAGGTAAAATATCTTAGGTATTTTCAGGGTTTGGATTTTGTCGATTTGGTACAAGATATCTGATTTTCATGCTCAAACCTACCCCCAAGCATAGTTGTCAAATCAAGATTCAAATTGAAAATTGAAATCCTCAATTTATGAATCAAGAATTGACAATTAAATATACTTGCAAAACTCCATGCAACTTCTAGATTAAATTAAAAATAATGTATACTTATGTAAAATAAACTAATTATGTCAATGACACATTTTGACAAATGTAGAGGAGAATACCTATTGGACAGTATGTCACTCTACATTCACAAAATGCATCAGAAAAATTAAAATAATAAAACAATAAAAAAGAGGATATGAGACCAAATTAAGAAGTTTCAAAAGCTAGACCCCATATGGATGTAAACAGTTGGTGACAAGAATAGCTAATAGAAAAGAATACTAAAATACAAAGTAAATGGGGATGGAAAAAAGGAAAAGAATATTAGATTACTTGGGGGAATAGCAGAACATAGTTGAACAATGGCAAAGTAGATATTCCGGTAGGAATGAGAGCTAGTGGTCCTTGTGTGACTTTTTGTTTTATTTGTTGAACAGCAGCAAGTTGTCATCTGATTTTCTTCTCCACAAAGATGACAAGCTATCATTTAGTTCTCAAAGCGCTCGACATACATGATATTTCCTTGATTCACTAGACTTTTGAACCCACAAAATCAAATATTAAGGAATTGACAGGATCATATCAATTTGCCAATTCACTTTATTAAACCACTATTCATGTATATTTCTAATTCAATCCATAGATTTGAATTGCTGGGGAGAGAATATAGATCGAATTGTAGGAGTCAAAATCAAGAATCCTATGATTCTAACAACCATCGTAGCACCACATGATCTATAAAAAAGACCCTCAACCAAAATTGAAAGTACTAATTGCCACATTAATAATGCTAAAATCCTTAATTCTCATCCTTAAACAAAAGAATGATAAGGCATTCATACTCCATTCACTCTCCTTGACAATATTCAAACTTGGCTCATGGAAAACCATATGAACCAGGCTTATCATTTTTTTTCCTCAAAATGTACCTTCAAGACTTCACAACAGTCTCTCTAGCTACATAGCTCCATCTATCATTAGAAATAAGACTTCAATCTAACCATTCAAATATATCTAATGCAGCTTCCTTCAAGTGAAGAATCTTATAAAATGGTAATGTACTAAGCAACAGAAGTAGGAATCTGTTCTTTGGCCACTTTAACTCCATGAAAGATCTCAGTTGGAAAATCTTCATTCAAAAACCACTCTATGCTCATCCTTCTCTTCCAACCAACCTTCTTTCAAGAGAACTTTATCAAGCCCATTCTCCAATGTTTTTCCATCTCAATTGAAATTCCAGTATCAGCTCCTCTTCAGCAAATCTGTCCAAATCATAAACCTCTCTAAAAAATATCTCGCCTATTAAAAATACAATAAAAAATAATCTTAAGCAACTCTTTAAATTATACTTTAAAAATCTCTATTTTCCAGAAATTCCATAGCTTTGCTTCGCATTCTGGGTTCTTGACCACTCCTTTCATGAAATAACCACATACTGTAAACAGAAAAGGTCCCACAGTTCTCATTGTGGATAACAAGGGAAGATATTTATTAGCTGGACTAGGATTTCAGAATGCAATTGAAATTTCTTTAACAAAAACTAGATATAAAAACAGAATAACAATTGACATGCTGCTAAAGTGCCAAACAGCATGCCCATTAGCATTCTCACGTATATATGAATGTCTCCTCCCTGATTTCAGATCCTGATAAAAATGGACAACAATTTTCCAGTTTCAAATTTACACATACTTATTTCATAACGATAGTCTATATAACAACCAATTCAGGACTATTAGACTCTCTATAAGAGAGAGAGAAAATTCTATAGAGAAAAAAGACCAACCAGTGTCTAAAGTGCAAGGACAAACAATGGATACTTACATTAACATCAAGAAGATTACAAACACGGCCCATTTCATCAACTACACAAGGAAGATCTGGAATATATCTCCATTCCCCATCTACAATGAACTTATAATGGTATATACCTGATGGGAGGACCAGAAGGATAGAGTGATCCTTACCAGATCTTTGTAATTGCTTCCTGCAACCAGAAATAAAAAACCAGAGTATAATGTGTTATTCTTTCCCTTACAGCAAGGGTCATTATTTTATTAATTTTAATTTGTACTAATCTTTCCAATATTCTATAACAAATAAGTGGCTAGTTAACCTTGACATCCAATTGTCCCAAGATCCTTCCACAAACACTTCATTACCACCATAGTTCCAGGAGATAATGGTAGGGATTCCTTGTTCAGGAGGATGATCAACTCCTCTAGGGGATTCATTACGCCACATCTGATTTAGAAGAGGTGGGCCATCAACTCTCTGCAAAGGGGCTACAGGAACCTGCAAAATGTACAAAAGAAAAATGAGATATTGAGTTAATCAAAGAGATTGATGCAATTTAGTCAATATTAGATTAAGTTACAAAAGCTATATTATATAGGATTGAAAATAGAATAGTCAGAAAATTATATCAAGTTTGAAATGAAATGAAATGGACAAATGCATGTGATCCAGATCCCACAAGTGTTCACAAGTTCACAATATCAGATCATAACATGTCAGCACATAGGGCCCAAGACATTTAGATACCATGGTAGGAACTTGCGGCATGATAGATTTGTAGATAAATAAATAGAAAAAAAAATTGTGTGTTGACAACTTGATGGCTCCCTTCAGACTCATTCATCCATGAAAGTAAAAGATATGAAAACAATATTGTGTATTTATTCCAGTGAGCTCTTTGATTCAACTTTCAACTTTTCTGTAAAAATAGAAGATTTGAATGGCTGTTAAATATGAAATTAAAAAATAAAGATTCTATGAATCAAATCAAATAGTTAAGGTTTTAGAAAATGGTAAATAGTGCAGAACTCCCCTATACTGCTCTTAATTGCAAAGAGGAGCTCACTGTTTAGAAAAATTATACAAATTGATAGATTCAGAAACCCACATTGTATTCCTGCTGAATCAGGAGAAACAAAACTTAATCTGATAAAAATTGTGTCGATTGTTGGTCATGCTGTACTGGACCTTTTTTAGCTCTTTCTTCTGTTCTGCTTATTTGCTGTTCAACCAAGCCTAAAACACAAAAATTCTTTAATCTCAAAGTCCCGCCACTCATCTCTACCTTCTAATCTTTGTTGCAGCTTTTCACTACATGAGATAATAGCATCACCAACAACTTTAACAAGATATGTATTATGGGTGTTGGTTAGTCCAGTAATGCATACAGAGGAATCATTAAAGATGAAGCCTCTACGAGTACAATTGCTGTGAAACAACTGAACCCAGGTTCAGACCAGGGAGAAAACAAGTTCAAGACAGAAAATGAAAATTCTTTCTTAGTTTCGACAGCTTCACTTAATCTCTCTAATCAATTATTGCAGTCCAAAATACGAAATGATCCTAGTTTAAGACTTCATAGCCCATGTGCTGCACCAATATAGATCTCTAGCCTTTTATTCCATGTACTGGGAGTTGTTTGTTGATCAAAAGCCATCAATGTGAAGTATTGGAGTTGTAAATCCAAAGCCACTCTAGGAAGAGTGTTTCAGCATCATTTTCTTCAGGGATGGAAAACTTCGATATTCTTGCTATTGCTTCAAGATGTATCTCAAAATTCAAACGGGGGTACCCATTTTCTTTCTGCACTTCTAATTGAAATTCCTTTATGTTACTGAGGATATAGATGTAGAGTTCCCCATCTTTTTCTACCTAATGGAAAAATCTATTGTTCCACGCGCACTCTTTTCTTGATCAACTTTGCCTTCTGCTTCACATTTACTGATATTGTGATCACTTTGGAGTTGACAATTGTCTGACCATATCTATTATATTCCCTTCCTAGAAACGAATGAAATTGGCATAAAAAAAAGAAAAGAAAACATCAAACGTCTCACTAAAATCTTGTCAATTCGCTCTCCAGACTAGTGAGTTTTGCACTCCTTGCAAACTATTGTTATTGTACAATGAAAAGGCTAATTCTATCATATGTGCAAAAATGGTAAATAAACTGTTATTAATTAGTTAATATGCAACAGAATAGTACTGAAAGCAAGAAAGAAAATACTGAAAAACTAAATTGGCAACTCTAATATGAATCCAAATGAAAAAATTCAAATATTTACAAACAGATTGAAACAAAACCAATTAATGCAAAAAGAAGAAAAACCATAAATTTTGATATCTATCAACAGATTCAACACTCCAGCAAAATCAAGGTGCATTTTGTACGATCTGCATAAATATAACAAAAATTCAAAAATAAAGAAAAATTCAAAAATAAAGAAATAAAGGAAGAGAGGAAAACCTGAGGAGCGAACATATGAGGGGAAACGGCACGAGCAGGGCTATGACTATGAGGCGGCGTATTAGCATTATTATTAATATTATTGTTAGTAGCAGTAGTACTAATATTATTAGTCATAGAATCGGAAGAAGCAGCAGCAGCAGCTGGTAGTCGATGATGCGAATCGGCGGCGGCGGCTTGAACGGTCGATTCACCGTTAATTCCGTCTTCATCTGTCCCTTCTCTTCCGTTTACATTTCCCATTTTATCTCGGTATCTTGCTGAAAACAGATCTGCCAAGAATTATTTGAATCTAAATCGGAATCTGAATAAATAAAAAAAAGAGAGTTATATGCAATGCTGCACCGAAAATGGCATTTCAATGCACCAATCGAATGCAAGTACCTTTGTTTACATTTTTTTTATTAATATAAATAAAATTATAATAATGCTTTTGCGTTATATTTAATAATTAATTTATGAAAAAAGAAAATAATGAGAGATTGCAACGTCAGACAGAATACAGGTACAGCTAGAAACTGTTCTAATCCAAAACTTGACGATGTGCAGCAAACTACGAAATGGATAACGATGGGAGGATGCACTATAACAATGCAGACACGTGTTACATCACCCAACATTTTGGTCTATACATATCTGATGAAAAATGTGGAGGTCCATTTTTTTTTTCAACTCAAATTCTTTAATGTTTATTTTTTTGCATGAAAATAACTTTAATAATGGAAATGCGATTTTCCGTGGATTCACTCATTATTTTTAAGTGAGCGAGATTTTATTCATATTAGTTACGGTCCACACGACGCGCAAATGTAAGTTTTTTTCAGGGTTAATTATACAAGGAGTTTATCAACTTTCATATCTTTAAAATTCTTAAATTAAATATCTTTCAATTTTTAATATTACATCAATTAAATCTTTAAACTTTAATTTTTTAATTAAAATTTTTTAACTTTTAATATTATATTAATTAAATTTCTAAATCTAATTTTTTAACTCCCAAAAAATAAAATAAAAAAATAAAATAAGAAAATAACATATGAAAAATTTTAATTTAGATTTAATTTTTAAAAATTAATATAAAATTTTTTAATTTTAGATTAGAGTTTGAATTAAAAAGAATAAATTATGAATATTAAAATATCGATAAAATAGAGAGAAATATAGTTAGATAAATTTTAGTTATAATTAGTAAATAATGAATATAAAATTTTTTTACTATTATTCAACATATAAAATTTGAATTATTTATTTTTTATTTTTTTATTTTTTCATAGCCGAAAACTGAATTCAAAAATTTAATTAATGCAATATTAAAAGTTGATAAATTTTTAATTGACAAATTAAAGTTTAAAGATTTAATTAGTACAATATTAAAAATTCAGAAATTTTTAATTAATAAATTAAAGTTCATAAATTTTTTAAAAAAAATTGTGAAAATTTATGGAGTATTTACGTAATTAACCCCTTTTTTTATTATATTTGCTTCTATTTATTTTAATAATAGTATCACTCTAAGAAAGTTAATGTATAAATCATTTTAGAAATAAATAAAAATTGAAAATATAAATTATTTCTGCTCCCTATTTCTCAAGTTTTATTTTAAATTTCAAAATATTTGATACGGACTAGTTTTCTTATATTAATAATTTTTTTCCAAATTCAGTTTTTAAAAAAATAATTTTTTCAAATAGTCAACAAATTAAATTAATAAAAAAATAATTATTATTTTAAAAATATTATAATTAAGAATAAATACAGAGTTAATTTTATTATAATTACATCTTTTGAATCTAACACATCTTTTCGGTATAGCTTTATTTTTACAATATAAATTTATATATACGATAATAGGTTAGATTATAAGAACTTGAAAGGATATAACATCTAATTAAGAAATTAAATATAAATAAATAGTAACTAAACATTTCTTGTTTTTCTAAATTCTTTACCTTTTAAATTCTCAATTTATATAAACCATTAAAAATATGTTAAACTCATTTTTGTAATAAATACTAATAAATTGTAATTAATGTGAATAAGTAGTCATATTTTATTTTTATAAATTTCTTATTTTTGAATTTCCAATTTTTCTGAGTAAAACCATAAAATACGTAATTTTTATAAGTTTTTATATTATATATATATATATGTATGTATGTATGATATAATAGCTTATATTTCTTTCATTTTTCTTATCTTTTATGTATACTTATCATTAGCCCACGCGAACCATGAATGCAATTTTTTTTTATCTAATCATTATAGTGGCCAACTTTTTTGCAATAATAATTTTTTATCATAAAATAGCCAATAAATTAAATTAATGAACTAAAAAAAAGTAGATGAGCAAATAATTAAAATACTAGAAAGAAATGAATAATTAAAAAACTAAAAGATCATTCAAAGAAACGAATAATTAAAGAACTAAAAGATCATTCTACTAGATATTTTATAATGAACACATCAAAAATTAGATATAATATATTTAACTATGACAAAAATAATTTATAGCATCAACTTAACTGCTAATATTTAATTTAAATTAAATTGAATAATTTAAGGGAGAAATGATGAGTTAGAAGTGAGAAATAAATAATGTATATGTGAAATATAAGAGAAATATATATTACATATAAAGTCAAATATGAGTTAGAAAAGTCAATAAATAGTAGTAAAATGAAGGGTAAAATAGTAATTTCACTTTAAAATAAATTAATTAAAAAATTCATAAATGATTTATTTTTTAGTGGAAGAATTAATTTAAAGAATTAAAAATAAATAATTAAATAATAAATAATTAAATATTATATATAAAGATGTTTATTTTTAAAAAGAAAAGAAAAGTCAAAAAGAAATAACTCATCTTCTTCCTTCTTCATCTTCTTTGGCCAAACTCCATAGCAATAAAAGAGGGGGATTTTTGCTTCTTTATCACTCAAGTTTGAAAGGATTTCAAGGGTTTTAAGTGATTTTTAAAGGATTTGCAACTTGTAGGTAAGTTCTTTAATTTTTTTAAATTTATGGAAATTTTGAATTATGTAAAATTTTGAGTTTTGAAGGGGTTATTTTTAATTGGTTGAATGGTGTTGGGTAATGATAGTTTGATGTATATATATAGTGATTTTAAGATTAAACTTAAGAAAAGTTTGGAATTAGTTAGAGTTTAAAAGAGGAAGAGAGTGAGCTAGGGTTTCGAAAATAGTAAACACAAAGAATTTATATTTATTTGATTTTATGATTTAAATTATATTATTTAATATTGTTAATAATATAAATAAACTTAAATTACAATTTAGAATTAGTTAGAATGAAATATCAAAATTAAAGTGGCTTAGGGTAAAATTTTGGAGAAAATATGATACATTGTATTTTAATGCTTAAAATGTGTTAAAACATAATGTATTAGGTATATTTAAGCTAAAAACTCAATTTGGAATATGTTGGAATGATTTTCTAAAGTTAAAGTATATTATGGAAAAAATTTTAAAAAATTATAGAATGGTGCCTTAATTTTTGTTTTAGGCTCTAAACACCTAGAAAATGTAATGTTAATTGATTATGTTTATTCACATTGAGTATAAGTGTTGAGTATATAGGATTTCCATCAACATAGTGGTGAAGGACTTTTGGGTGAATTGAAAGTGGAGTGGAGTTTTAACTCCATTGATTATTTCAAAGAGGTTAGTACATACTTTATTTGCAACGTGTGTGATTGTATTGAATTTTGGCATAACACATTACATATATTAAATGTGTGATAATACTTGATGATTTTTATGAACATGTATGTATAGCATTGTTTGAAGTAACAATAATTGATTTGTATTGATTGTGGCATGATTAGCCATTTAAGAATGGTTAAATGAATTATTTGTTCAAAATATGTAAAGTGCAATTTATGCACTGATATGAGAAAGTAAACCACACTTGCATTATTTATGATAATGATTTATGGAAACTATAGTGTGAGTGTAAATGTAATAGCAAATTGAAAGAAATGTGCATTGTGTGTACCTTATAAACTATCTAGTTGCCAGAAGATTGCACTTGGATGTTGGTATACCATAAACCAAAATGTATAAGACACTAGGCGTGATAGAGATGTGCTTACACTCGAGTGAGACACCAATAATATACAAGGCAATGATATAATTGTATAAGGTATTTAGGCTCATCTTTAGTGTGTTGTTTAATGTGTATAAACAATGTTTGACATTTAAAACATGATGCAAACATGGTATTATATCTGCGTGACATTATTTTTATATTTAATTAAAGTATGTATTACTATACAATATGCTTAGAGCAATTAAATTTCATCGCGCAGATGACAGGGTAGATCCGGGAGATCCAGAGAGTGTTGTTAGACCACCCCAGGTCTAGATTTTTGTGTGTAAAGACCTTTGAGCTACTGCAGACCAGTACCACTTATATATCATATATACACTTTTAAACTTTTTAGAAAGCTTTTGAGTATGTACATTATATATATATAACCATGCATGTGGAGTAAAATATATGTTTTTCTTTTCGTGTAATATATTAAATAAAAATGAAATTTATATTTTTATATATGGATGTTTTTTTGTTAAAATATTGGTGGATTGAGTTGTTTGGGTTATTTTTGGAGAAAAGTATGTATTGAAAAAAATATATGGGAGTGTATTTTAATTGTTGATTGTGTTATTTGAAATTTGGAATTATCTAAAGTATAAACAAAACTTTGGCAAAATTTTTTTCAGAGATTTTCTATTTAATATTTTTTTTACTTTTTAAATTACTAATGGTTAATTTTATTTATTTATTAAAATACATTTTAAGTGTTCTTAAATGGTTACCATAAAATTAAGAAAATTTTAAAACAGACTATAATGTAATATTTTTTGTATTTAATATACGTATTTTACATATACCAGGTATATATATATTATACATATATAACATATAAGGGTATTAATTTATTTTGGTATCAGAGCCTGGTTTGAGATTCTCGACCTAGGTAAATTTTTGAAGAGAGAAAATGAAATTTTAAATGTGATTTTAACATGTCATACATGCATTGCGCTGACATTTTATTTGGTCCCTGATGTGACAGTTCTTTCTGTATTTTCAGATAGTGATGGATATGGCGTCTCGGACACATGAGTCTAGTGAGGGGAGCGCCGAGAATGTTGCTCCTAGAGAGGGTGATGTTAGATCTGGTGCAGAGATAGCTGGGGAGGCATCAGTGCCAGCTAGACCAGTTGTTGAGGAGATTCTGCCATGGTGGGTGCAACATATAATAAATTTATTACGGCAAGCTCTGGTGGAGCCACAGCCGCAGCAACAGCTACCGACTAGAAAGTATGACAAGATAAGGAAATTCGGAGCTATAGATTTCTTTGACACTACAGATCCAGCTATAGTGGAGCATGGCTGAATAAAGTTCAGAGAATATTTATCCAGTTATAGACTAGTGCAGAAGAGAAGTTTGATTATACCATGTCTCTGCTGTAGGGGGACGCTTATGACTGGTGGACGATAATTCCTCATGCTATGGAAGAACCTCCGATATTGACATATTATGATTTTCTGCAGGAGTTTGATAAGAAATATACTCCTCGTGAGTATAAAGATATTAAGAAGAAAGAGTTTTTGGGTTTAAGATAAGAATCAAAGATTGACAGACTATGAGAGAGGTTTCATCAGATTGAGCAAGTATGTAGGGGGAATTGTGACTGATGAGATTGATAGATGTCAAAGATTTGAGGAGGGTTTGAGGCCATCTATTATGTGTTTGGTAGAAGGCTCACGATATGAGGATTTCTCCAAGTTAGTTATAGTTGCTAGAAGTGTAAAGAAGGCGCTTGCAACGGTTGCCAGAGTAGAGATTAGAGATAGGAGACCATAGATTGAGGTGGGGTCTTCATCATCAAAGAGAAGTAGAGAAGTTCTTCATAGAGGTTTGTTAGAGACAAGGGACAACCTGGTAGGGGGTCTCAGCGGCAAAGGCAGAGTCAGAGATCTGCTACTTCAGTAGCTAGTGCTCCGATCCCAGTTTCACAGAGATCTCCTCTATCCCCTTGTGCTCAGTGTGGTCGAATTCACAGAGGTATTTGTTGATGTATTAGTCCATCATCAACTGGCTCTTTTAGATGTGAGTCCCGTGACCATTTTATCAGAGATTGTTCAGAGCCACCAGTGGATAGACAGACCGAGACAGTAGTTTTCAAACTTAGTGACAAAAGGGGTTGAGGTGGCAGAGATGGTAGAGGTGGCAGATTTGGATTTAGTCAGAGAGGAGGATTCACAGCGGGGACTAGTAGACCAGAGCAGGCAGGATCGTCACAGAGAGTATATGTAATGCAAAGACAGGCATATGCTTCAAATGTCGTAGCTGGTATTTTTCTTTTATTTGATACTCATGAGTATGCATTGATTGATCCTGGATAGACACATTCATATATCAGTGCATCCGTCTTGCATGTGAGTGATGTGAATTCAGAGTCCTTAGGGTTTGATGTGCTAGTTACCAACCCTTTAAGGCACAATATGGTTTTTAGTATAGTGTACCAGGATAGTCCGATGGTAGTGCAGGATGAGGAGCTTCTTGGTGACCTGATTGAGAGCCCTTTAGGTTCCCATAGCAAGTATATATCAAAAGGAACAAGGCTATGAGTGGTTATACAGTGCTTGATCTTTATCCATTGAGTGAAAGTATGGTATCACTTACACACACATAACACAGGCTCTACAAGGCATCCTAACTCATACACATAATGCAATTCTAAATGATGCAATGAATAATAATATAATAATAATAAAAAATAAAATAATATAAAGACCAATGAAATCAACTTCTCTTATCCTCAGTGGAGTCACCACTGTGAGCGAGAATTTGTAACACCCCTATACCTTATATACATACCGTACATATATCTCATATGTGTATAATACACATATAAAATATAAAGATGTTACTTTATAGTATTTTTTAAACCCTTACTTTAGTCCACATCAATTATATTTTTAATAAAAGAACATTTACAAAATCATTATACTTTTCATTAGATTACATATATATAAATTTACATTGTCTTTTTTGAAATTCACTTAAGTACATATATATTTTTATCAAAATACAACATAATAAAATTGTACATGCATGCACCTCCTTCTAGTTGGTCTCGAAACACTTTTACTCTTATCGTGACACAACTGTTTGACTTCCAAATCAATAATCTACTCACCTACGCGATTTACACAACTGTGCTAAGCTCGAAAGCTTAGTGTACATTAAAATAGCATACATCATACATACATATATTACAGAAAATCACATTCACATCACTAACATCATATTCTTATCATGTTTCTCATTTTCAATGCACTTTTCATAGCTTTTCACTATTTTCATAATTTATACAAATCTTTAACTTAAGCCATAATTCGATAGCTTATCATAACATTCTTGAAACAATACACACAATTTTCACAACCATATACATATTACACATCACATTATATTTCCATAATCTCATTTTTAATATCAAGACTTAGCTTTACTCAAGTCTTTCAACAATTCATTTCTCATCATTTAGCATATTATCTTATGCCATATTCCTTTTCAGTAATTTGCATATGTATTGTGATCATATCATTCCATGATCGCCATCATATATCTCATTTAGCCATCACATGTTTTATATACAATAGGTACCACAACATCACATACACAAGAATGAGCTCAAACAACTAATGCATTATTCAAATCTCAGAGTTACTGTTTTGGTCCATAATGACACTATGTGTTTGTGAGAGGGATTTTTGCCCCCACTCCCGGTGGAATGGTTCTTGTGACTTCGGCACTGTTTAGGCTTGGGGCCTTAGAGAACACTGACCTAAGTCCGGAGAAAATGGAGTCGCCACCCGGACGGGCCGAAAAAAAAAGAAAGGGGTGGATGACTCGATTCCTAAGGAATCCTCAACCCCCTAATGGGTTCGGAAAGTTGGGTACGTGTGGGGAAGGTGAGAAATGGCCCAGCACCCCCACAACGCCTGGTTCATTGGAACCGGCCTCCTTTACAGGTCTTAATATTATAAAATTCTTAAATATAACAATATTATCCATATTACACACAATAGTTAAAATAAAGCATCGATATATTAAAAATCAAAGCAATGTCCAATCAAAATAAATAAATGGACACCCATCCAAAGATGGAAATATGCCCTTACATCATCCATGTCTAAGCTAAATAGGAGACCTACCATGAGGTAGAAACATATCCTTTACATTGGTCTAAAATATAAAAAGCAATTTAAAGTACATAGAACTTAATTAATGAGGTACCCACAAAGTGGAAACATACCCCTTACAACATTTGGAAATAAAAAATAAATCGATAAAAGTAAATAACCATTCATCATAAATAAATCATTCATCAAAGATATTAAACATCAATCAAAATATAAACATTCATCCATGATAATTTAAATAAATCAAGCATTGAACTTAAATAAATCAAAGCATATACTAAACTATATAATCAAATAAGGTAAGTAAAGATACAAATTGAAGTTTACTGTTTCTCATTTAAAGCTCTTTAATTAATATTTAGGGTTTTAGAATTTATTGGTTTAGGCTACTGTAAATTTTAAGGGAATTGAAATAGATTAAGGTTTTATATTTTAAGAGATTAATAAGGTTTTTTTATTAACGAAATTAGGGTTTGAGGGGTAAAATTATGAAATTAGGGTTTGGATACTTTAAAACATTTGAGTTTTATAATTCTTAACTACTGGATTTCATTAGTATAGCTTCTGGATTCTTATTTTGGATTTACTATATCGGGTCTGAAAGGTTTAGGTTTATAAGATTTTAAATATTAGAGTTTTGAGGACTAGGGTTTATGAAAACTAGGGTTTATGGTTTTGGTTTTGAGAGAATTAGGATTTAGGAAAACTTAGGGTTTATATTAACTTGTTTGGGGTTTACTGTTTTGGTTTTGGATTTGAAGAAAATAGTGTAGAGTTTTATAAAGTAATTGTGATTTTAGAAATTGTAAAGTGGGTTTTGAGTTTGAATATTTAACAAAACATTTGAAATTTTGGAAAAGAATTAGAAGAAAACCAGTTTAGGGTTTTTAAAAGCTTTTGGAAATAAACAAAACGATTTAAGGTTTATAGAAACAGAAAATATATTTTTTAGGATTTTTGGAAATAAAAGGATCAATTTAGGGTTTTAAAGTTTTGGAAAATTGGAAAGCAGATTAGGATTTTGGGAATTAATAAAATGATTTAAGGTTTTGGAAAGTTGGAAAGTAGATTAAGGTTTTAAGATTTTGAAGAAATAGATTAGGGTTCTTAGATTTTAGAAGAAACAGAAAATTAATTTTAGGATTTTTGAAAATAGAGGAGATGATTTAAGGTTCTAAGGTTTAGAAGAAGTAAATTAGGGCTCTCAGGTTTTTAGAATCAAAAGAAAGAATTTAATTATTCAAGCAACTGTAAGAAAAAAAAAGACTAGATATTCAAACATTCGTTTGTTGGTTCCACCAAAAATTGCTTCTTGGATGAACAAGGACAAAGGCAAGATGGCTGCCTTTGATGGATTGATTGCTTGCTTATTCTCTTCTAAAAAGTCCGATCGTTTTACTGTCAAGTCCCTTCAATTTTTAAAGTCTGATCTCTTCAAAGTTTTTCCTCCCCTTTTTCTGTGTCTTTTTAGTCTTATTTATAAAAAATTTCAATGATTAATTTTAATTGTTTAAGAAAACTGTATTTAATTAGGAAAAGAAAACCGAAACCAAATAGAATTTGGTTTCAGAAAAAAATTGAGTCGGAAAATTTCTCTAGCGAAAAAACTGCAGCGGGCCGCTGTGAGAAATTGCGTGAAAACTTGCAAGGGCGTGCGAGGGGCTGCGGGCAAAATGGCCCAAGGCCATTTCGTCCAATGCTTTCAGCGACGAATTTTTTTCGTCGCCGATTTTTCTATCGCGGATTTTTATTTTTATTTATTTGTTTATTATTTTTATTTTTTATTATTATAATAATTTTTTTAAAAATTATAAAAAAATATTATTTAATTAAGATAACATGAAAATTATTTTGGACTAAATAAAATATATTGGAGTAGGCTGGATCAAAAATTAAGAGTTTACAGTTTGCCCCCTGCTTGAACGATCTGAGACTTTAGTAAAAGAGAGTGAAAAGCAATAAGACTTAATTTTTCTGAGATGGTTGAGGTTTTGGGTTCTGGACCCAGTTTGAGTTATGGACTCAAAGAATAATTTTAGGTTCTAGACCTAAGGATAGTTTGGGTTCTAGACCCGAGCTAAGTTCTAGACTTAGAAGGAATTTTAGGTTCTGGACCTAGAGGTAATTTCTGGACTTAGAATGAATTTTAGGTTCTGGACCTAAGGAAAATTTGAGTTCTGAACCTGAGCTAAGTTCTGGACATAGAAGAGATTTTAGATTTTGGACCTAAGGAAAGTTTGGGTTCTGGAACCGAGCTAAGTTCTGGACTTAGAAGAGATTCTAGGTTCTGGACCTAAGGATAATTTGGGTTCTGGACCCGAGCTAAGTTCTGGACTTAGAATAGATTTTAGGTTCTGGACCTAAGGATAATTTGGGTTCTGGACCCGAGCTAAGTTCTGGACTTAGAAGAGACTCTAGGTTCTGGACCTAAGGATAATTTGGGTTCTGGACCCGAGCTAAGTTTTGGACTTAGAAGAGACTCTAGGTTTTGGACCTAAGAATAATTTGGGTTATGGATCCGAGCTAATAAAGATTTAATTATCTGTAAAAAATAATTTTTTTGGTTTTAAAAAGTTTGGCTAATTTTTATGCACATGTCTTCTCCTTGCCCCTATGTGTAAAAATATTTATATACACGCAAGTATTTGAATGATTAAATTGAATGATTGAATTTACTATTTATTTACTGTGTAGTTACTGTTCATGCACTATTTATTATTCTTAAATAGTAACCTACTATTTGTAAATAGTAGTTTACTATTTATAAATAGTAATTCACTATTCATAAATAGTAATTCACTATTTATAATAGTAATTTACTATTTATCAATAGTAAAAATCACTATTTATCAATAGTAAAATTTACTTTTTGAATTTTGTTTTTTCCTTGCCATTCCTCTATATAAACGAACAAATTTCTTCATTTCATTCACAGAAGATTTTCATTCCTTTCGTTAATAGCTACAATTCTCTCAAATTTAGCATATAGTTTTGAAAAAAATACATACTTCAAGATCAAGAACTCATTCTAATACTGAATTATTGGAGTTTATTCGGCATCATGAAGGTGAAAATATAGATCTACTAGCCGGGATGCCACTTCATTGTAGTTCAAACCAAAAGACCACGGTAATTTTCTGTTATTTTTTATTCGTCTTTCTGTCATTTATTTATTTTCTGTTTTATTTTCTTTTTCATTTTTCTCTTTTTTTTAGCTTTTTTCTTTATTTTGTATTTATATATTTATATTATTATTATTTTGTTAGGAAAATTTAGGAAAAATATATTAATTTAAGCAGATAGAATAATATGTACTTACCTGGTATTAACTTACCTGGCTATGTGTTAGCGTGATCATTGTGTTGTTTGGGCCGGAGGATGTATCTACAAAGCCCGACAATGGTATGATGTAGCGCCTTCTCGGGTAAGGCAGATTATCCGAGATTGCGGCTTTGAGAGCTTCATCTTACAATTACCATCTGAGGAGTATCTGACAGACCGGAGCGTAGTCCAGGCGCTCGCAGAATGATGGTTGGACACAACTCATACTTTTCACTTGCCCATTGGAAAGATGACAATTGGTCCGGTCAATTTTGCTACTATAACTTGCATTCGGTATGATGGTGTTCCGGTTCCTCTTACCAACAACATTTTGACTTTTGAAGAAATTCAGCAATTAATTGGTATGGAACCATAATATAAAAGGCCTTTTAAGATAAAAATTGAGCCAATTCGTAGTTATTGGATGAACTATGAAGGCCGGGTTCACAGAGACACTGCCCAACAGTATGCTCGAGGATTCTTGTCATATTTGCTTGGGTCGACCATCCTAGGCAGCACTGAATCCGCTATCCATTTGTCAGTGTTGAGGGCCCTTTCTTATTTTAGGACGGTACCACTTTATGGCTGGGGTGAAGCTGGTCTAGCCTGCCTTTACCATGGTCTTGACAAAATTTGCCGAAAATAAGAAGTCTTTTGTTGGCTTGATGGCAGTTGTCGAGGTATTATTCTTCTGCCAATGTCAATTCCCCTCTTTTCTTGCATGAATGTGATCTTTATTATTGTTGTAAGCATGGGCATACGAACATAATCTTATGAGGGTACCCGGTATTTCTTGAGAGAGAGTCGGGTATCCAAGGTTAAATCTCTGGTTGTCAGATCGCGTGGACGTTCCCAGCTCCCATCATGTGCATACCCAACGCTTCGTGTTGAGCCACTTAACTTGGGACCAGGTAAAATAGCATTAGTATGCTTTAAAATTTATATGAAAGTTTACTTACCTTATGTCATTTTTCAGGTGAATTTGGCTTGGTGGAACCCAGAAGAACGGACAAACTGGACTCCCTTCATGAATGCTGCATTATTTTTCCAACATACTCGCCGAGTCATCGCTGGCCCAGTGTCTAGTGGTTGGTTTCTTGGAGAGAGAGTTTATGAGTGGTTTCTGGGGCCAAAGCAGCGGAGGGTTCTGATGCCTTGCCCGGAATATACTTTAAATATTACATCAATACCGGAGGATGCATGGTGGTTGGCCTGGCATGGTTATGATATTGAAACATTTCTCTATCCATCGGGTGCATCTTATGCCCGTTTTATTCAAATGAGGCTCTTGAACTTTGATGTATCTCCTGTTGGTGTATGAGAAATTCCCAAAGAAATTGAGGGTAGAGATGAAGAGGAACATCATGGAGATGCAGGTGAATTCGTTCTATATCTCGGGGCTGGCACTTCTCAGGTAAACCTTCACCATTTTTCATTGCAAGTGCTTCTTTCGTATTTTGACTTTTTAATGATTGTTGTAGGTTGCTGGCTCATTTGATCATGAGGCTGGACCTTCTTTTACTGACCCTTCATTTGCTCATTCTAGTTCGCCAGATATGCCATCTCATCCATAAGGTATTGATATAAATTACCTGGTAAGTTTTCTTGTTTCATGGTAATTTATGCTATATGTATGCATGATTATGTATGCTCTTACCTTTTCCTTCTTGGCTCACAGCGGATGCTTGAAGAACAAAATAAGAAACTTCAAGAAGAGTTGGCTGCTAGTCGTCAGCAGGCTTCTCATTTTAAAAATTTATATCATCAATCAGAACAAAATTTTTGAGACTTCCGATTTCAGGGGATGAGGGATCCTGGTGCTTCTTCATCTAGAGGCCCCCAAACTGATGACCATGAGATCCTTTTGTCTACTTCTGATGAGGACCATGATAGATCAGAACTCCGAGGTAATAGGAATTTTGGTGCTCCTGCTTCGGGTGAACTTGGGATGAGTAATTTGCCTCCTCCTCCAACAGGCGACGACTTTTCCAGGGCTTTATTTGATGGCCTACCACCACCTTCTTAGTGACGTATAAATATTGTATCAATTGTATAAACATTGTACAATAAGCATAAAAATAATAATAACAATATATAATTTCCATCTTTATTGTAACTTTTTTTTGTCATTTCATTTTTTTTTGTCATTATCACTGCTCCACAATTATCATACTTTCTTTTTCATATTTCAATATTTACACAACATCACTTATAAAGCCAAATGCAATACGGTAAAGTAATTTCATCGCTAATTCTTTTCCTTATACAACATGGTGTCACCCTTTTCTCATCACCTTTTTCTTATCAATTTTGGAAAGGCTTGTTTCTTCTATATAAATCACCTTTTACGCCATAATTTCATACAGAAGCCAAAAGACTTTCCATTTCAACGTAAAAACTCCTTTTAACAATTTTGACTTTCCTTCATTCATCAACCATGACCGAACTTCATTTAAAGAAGATAAAAATTCTATTTAAGAATACGGATGCCATTCACTGGAAGCAAATTTCGTGGTCAAAACTTGATATTTTAAAGTGTTTTCAAAATGTTAAATTGGACCACTCATTTTTACATGCCATGGCTTCCTTTTGGAATGTGGATTCTAGGATATTTAAAATTAATGGCTTTGAAATATGTTCCTTGATTGAAGAATTTGAGGCCATCCTCGGATATCCAAATAATCAACAAATGGCGTTACCCATATTGGTTTCCAAGACTCAACAGAAAATGTAGATGTTATTTCAAATTTCAAAGCCTGAAGTTTTTCAATTGATGAGAGGTGAGAAAATTCTACTTACTCCCTTGATTGATTTTTGTCTCTCTCATTTGGCTCCTACTAAGGCATGGGGACGTATGCTTTGTCTTTGCTTGCTTGGCCAATTCTTGCTTGTTTCTTCTGATGGCGATATTGATCCACGAGTATTGGATATTATGGACCAAATGGAAGGAGGCTTGTCGTTGGTACCCGTGATCTTAGTCGAAACTTTAGTTGGATTAGACCGACTTAAATTAGGATTGTTAAAGAGATTGACCGAGAGTCCGTTGCTGCTTCAGGTAATTTCCTAAACTGCCCTTTCGGATTTTCAATTTAGGTTTCCTTTTTCTTCTTCTTTTTTTTATTGCTTTAATTTTTGCCTAGTCCGCCCATACGGGTTTTCGGAGCTAACGAGCTGTCCTAATTTTTGCCTAGTCCGCCCATACGGGTTTTCGGAGCTAGCGAATTGTCTTAATTTTTGCCTAAGTTGCCCTTACAGGTTTTCAATTTAGTGGACCTCTTTTATTATATTTTTTTATATTGTTCTAATTTTTGCCTAGTCTGCCCATATGGGTTTTTAGAACTAGCGAGCTGTCCTAATTTTTGCCTAAGCTGCCCTTACGGGTTTTCAACTTAGCGGACCTTTTTTTTAAATTTAATTTCCCTCACAGATTTGACTTCAGGAGCGTCTTTGCTTGCTTGATACTCCATCTATGAATTTTGCTAGATATCTGCCATGGCATCATTCTGCTGGGAAGCTATCCTGCTTCTTCATATGCTGACTGGGTTGACTAGATCCATTCACGCGCTGAAGTCAACATCCGTTGGTTGGTACCTTGGTGGAAGATTTCTTGTATCACCATGCAGACATACTTGATGTATGTTCCCCTTGCTGCTCTTCATCAAGGTACATGCTATGATCCTCACCGACTTGGCCGTCAGTATGGAGCTGAGCCTCGCGATTCTGACTTCACTCCTGATTTAGACATGCCTTGCTTGACTGAAGCTTATTTGGATCAGCTGAGGCAAAGCTAGCTTGCATATTACACTTATCGACTGCCATAGATTTTACATTTGTCAATTCAGAAAGTGTATTGTTAGGATGAAAAATAATTAAAGTAATGAAAGATGCTTCTTTTCCATTTATAATTTGTCATCACCTTTTGCTATTGTGTTTATTTATTTCCTCCACATCTGGTTAAATACTTATAACAGTGAACATAGAACAACTTTAACATTAATTCTATTTTATTAAATTGGGGAACAACCAAACATAAAGCCAGCATACACAAGATCACTCCTGTTGCCAACTAGCCATTTCGGGTTTTCTAATTGATGATTTTCTCTCATTTAGCCCTAATTGTTGCCTACCCCGCCCTTTCGGGTTTTCTGAACTAGCAGACTGCTCTAACTTTTGCCTAGGCCGCCCCTTTTGGGTTTTCAACCTAGCAAGCTCTTTTTTTTATTTTATTTTATACATAAAACCTCTTCAACCTGTCAATGTTTACTAGCTCACTAAACTCGTTCCCATCCATGTCTGATAGCTTCACTGCTCCCTTGTTCATGACTTGTTTCACAACATATGACCCTTCCCAACTAGGCCTAAACTTCCCTCTTGGATCATATATGTTAGGCTTACATTGCTTCAACACTAAATCCCCGACTTTGAGTTTTCTAATTTTAACCCTTCTATTGCAGGCCCGAGCTATCTTCTTTTGATACAATTGATGATGATATAGGGCCTTTAACCTTTTCTCTTCTAGTAAAGCTAACTGTGTGTATCTACTTGCTACCCACTCCGTTTCAGGTAGTTCAGCTTCCAAGACTACTCTCAATGACTTGATCTCAATTTCAATTGGCAACACTGCTTCCATCCCATAAACCAAAGAGAATGGTGTCATTCCAGTAGGTGCTCGCACACTTGTTCTATATCCTCATAATGCAAAGGGAAGCATCTCTGACCAATCCCTTTAAGTCTTGGTCATTTTGGACAGAATTTGCTTAATTGTCTTGTTTGTTACTTCTACCACACCATTAGTCTTTGGCCTATAAGGAGAAGATTTGTGATGATGGATTCGGTACTTTGAGAATAAATCCTTAACTGCTCCTTGAAACTGTATCCCATTATCTGATATCACACTATGCGGGACCCCGTATCTGCAGATGAGGTTTTTTTTTAATAAATCTAGCCATTTGACTTGTGCCCAGATTGTTGAAGGACTCAACTTCGACCCATTTCAAAAAATAATCTACTGCTACTATAATGAAACAGTGACCGTTTGAGGTTGTCGGATGTATCTCCCCTATAATGTCAATACTCTAGGTGGCAAAGGGCCAGGGTGAAGACATGGAATGCAATTCTTCAGGAGGCATGTGATTCAAGTTACCGTACATCTGACATTGTTGGCACGTCTTTACAAACTTAATACAATCTTTCTCCATGGTCAACCAGTAGTAACCTTGTCGAATAATCTTCTTAACTAGGGCCAAACCACTCATGTGCGGACCGCAACTTCCCGCAAGTATCTCTGACATGATGCGCTCCACTTCAGGCTTCCTTAAATATCTCAAATGCACCCCATCAGGCCATTTTCGATATAACTCTCTATGGAATGTGATGTATTGCAAAGACCACCGCCTTATGACTCTTCTTTCTTTCTTCGTTGCCCCCGATGGGTATTCTCTTTCTTTCAAAAATCCCCTTATAGTATCATACCACGCATCATGGTCTGTATCAGTTTCCATGATTGTCTCATACTCATAACAAGGAGTTGATGAACTGGTCAAAATCAGAGGCTTAAGGAATAAGCTGACAGGATTTTCCCATACCGAAGCCAATGTGGCTAGGGCATCAGCCATCTGATTTTCTTCTCTTGATAGGTGTATAAACCTACACTCCTTAAAGTTCTTCTTCATCATGGTCAAGTAATGGTGGTATAGTTTTAATTTTTCTTCTTTCAACTCCCACTCTCCATTTTCTTGGGATACTACTAGTAATGAGTCGTCAAAAACTTCCACCTTATCCACCTTTATAATCATTAGGGTTTTCAAACCAAAAATACAAGTTTCGTACTCCACCATATTATTGGTTGTCCTAAATTTCAATTTTTTGGCTAAAGGGATGAGTTCCCCTTCGGGCGATTCTAGTATGACTCCCAAATCTGCTCCTTTCCTGTTTGCTACCCCATCAAAATATATTTTTCACCCTTGTACTTCAATTGCCTCTAAATGTTCATTGGGAAATTCCAAGACTACCTCTTCGCTATCTGGTAATGGTTGTTGGGCCAGGAATTCTGCTACTGCTCTACCTTTGATTGTTTTCCTAGTTACATATTCAATCTCAAATTCTTCTAATATTATTAACCAGCGACCATATTTCCCAATCAAAGAGGGTGTCTCCCTTAAGTACTTCATTGGATCCAACCTGGAAATTGCATGCACACTATAAGATTGAAAGTAATACCGCAACTTCTTAGAAGATCAAACCACGGCTATGCAGGTTTTTTCAATGATACTATACATAATTTCATAAGGTAGGAGCTTTCTACTCAAATAGTAGACTGCATGCTCAATCCTTGATTCATCTGCTCGGGCTAGCATGTCTCCTATTGACTCTTCTTCTATTGCTAATTATAGTAATAGAGGTTTGCAGGGTTTAGGTGGTTTTAAAATAGGTGGATTCAACAAATATTCTTTTATTCGCACAAAGGCCTTTTGACACTCTTCATTCCACAGGACTGGCTGATTCTTTTTAAGCAATCTAAAGATAGGCTCACAAATTGTTGTGAGTTTTGCTATGAATATGCTAATGTATTGTAATTTACCAATGAATCCCCGAACTTCTCTCTCCGTCTTTGGGGCTGGCATATCCCTGATTGCTTTAACTTTGTCAGGATCGATCTCAATGCCATTCGGACCAATCACATGTCCCAATAATTTGCCTAAGGTAACCCCGAACACACACTTCTTCGGGTTTAATCTTAGCTTATATTTCAAAGCTCTATCGAAGAATAACTCTAAGTTTTGGAAGTGCTGTTCCCTTGTATCCGATTTCACCATCATATCATCAACATATACTTCAACTTCTTTGTGCATCATGTCATCAAATAGTGTGGTGGCCATCCTTTGGTAGGTTGCTCCAGTATTCTTTAAACTAAACGGCATCACCCTATAACAAAATATACCCTATGTAGTAATGAAAGTAGTTTTGGCTTTATCCTCTTGGACCATTAACACTTGGTTGTATCCGAAAAATCCATCTACAAACGAGTGTAGCATGCTAGAGGCTGCACTATCAATGAGACCATCTATATGAGGTAAAGGAAAATCATCTTTAGGGGAAGCCTTGTTTAAATCTCTATAGTCCACACAGACCCTTATCCTTCCATCTTTCTTTGGCACGGGTACTATGTTGGCTAGCCAATCTGGGTATTCTATCACTTCAAGGAACTTCACTTGTATTTGTTTAGTGACCTCTTCTTTAACCAATTCAGCCCACTCAGGTCTTAATCGCCTAAGCTTTTGTTTGACAGGTTTCACGTGAGTATAAGTAGGAATAAGATGTTCGGCTATGTCTCGATCTATACCAGGCATGTCCTCATAAGACCAAGCAAATACTTCTTCATATTTTTTGAATATTTTTTCCAATCTCTCTCTCTCATCAGGAGTAAGGTCGGATGCTATGCTAATGTTTTTAGGGTTTTTGATTGTTCCCAAATTTAATGATTGTGTGTTAACAGAATTAATATTAAAGATGCTCATGAAACTGCTATTTGAATGTATGCAACCATTAGGAGAAACATCACACAAGTAAGCAAAATCAGACTTTATTGCATTCATTTTGGAAAAGAAAACATCATCATCCTCATACAAAGTAGACAAATTAAAATCAAAATCAAAATCATTGTTCTCAAAATCATAAGGCAGAATGTCTTCAAACTTTTCTTCAACCAAGGCAGCAATCTCCTCCGGAGTCTTCTTGGCTTTTAAGACAGCTTCATTCTTCTCTTTCGGATTGGATTCTTTGTTGTCTGGCAGGGTGAGCTCTTCTCGGCAACATCTGTAAAAATTTCAAAACCTGGGATCAACTTTTCCATGAATATGATTGGCTCGGGCTTCCCTTGGAGTGGTCCCATATCTGAAGCTTTGACAAAGATCTCCTCAAGTGGTGGGAAGCTCATCTTCTCACTCTTCTTTGGCTGGACATTGTTATATTCATTATATCCAGGGAAGTTTGAGTTTTAAAATCAGGTAGCTTTCTCAAACCGGCCTTACCCTTTCCAAGACCAGCTCCGGGAAGGTAGTTCATGTTCTTCATCATATTCAAGACTTTGGAGTCCACTATTTCATCATCAAAAATTGCAGCTACTTAGAAACCATTGAGAGGCATCTCAATCATTAGAGTGTTAAAAATCTCATTATCTTCGGCCTCGATGACCACTGTCTCATCTCCGTTGGGGAACTTGATCTTTTAATGAAGGATGGAAGGAACTCCACTAAGAGGATGAAACCATGGTCGCCCCAAGAGTAAGGCGAAGGTAATGGGTATGTCCAAAACAACAAATTCAATAATAGATTCAATTGGACCGACCTTGACAACAACTTTGAAAGTTCCTTCGACATGTCTCTTACTGTTGTCATAAGCCCGAATGGTTACCTTGGTCGGGTTTAGATCCCTTGTTGACATGGCTAGCTTTGGCAATATTTTAAGTGGACAAACATTTATGGCGGCATCATCGACCATTACACATGGAGTCCTTTTCCCTTTGACTTCTATTTTGATAAAGAGAGGGCGGATGTGAACTCTCCCCTCCTCCGGTAAGTCCACATCAGAAAAAGAAACTGCTCCCATATTAACTTCACTCTTTTCTTGAACATATTCACATTTCATTACTCCTCCAATTTTTATGAAATTAATCAGCTCATCCGGTGTTGTGGAGGTAGAAATTGGCATGCTAGCTAAGGCTTTGGCCATAGTTTCTCGGTGCTTTTTAGAAGTAGCCAATAAGTCCCAAATGCTAACACTTGCTTGGGTTCTTTTCAATTGCTTGAGCACATCATTGTCTTCCTCTTCTTTATTTCCTACTTCAACTTCTTTTCCCTTATTAATTTCTATCTCCTTAGGTGGTGACTTTGCATAAGGCTTACAGGATCTAGTGTTCATTACTTCATCTTCTTCGGGCTCGGACCAAGTCCATTCCTCTTTCTTGGATACAAGATCATCATCACTATCGCTTGAATCCCAAAATCCATTGACAACACAAATTGTTACTTCTTTACCCACCATAGCTTGTTTAATTTTGCCAAATACCTCCTCTTCTTTGGTTGCTTCTCCACCTACATCTTGAAAAGAAGACATGACAAAATCTTCATGCAAACCTCCTCCAATCATGAAGGTTGCCGGCAGCGATACCTTATTGAACTTTGGTAATGGGTTGTCTTTGGTGTTTGGCTTATTGGGCTCGGGTAGCTTTCCATTATCAATTAGATTTTGGATCTCATGTCTCAACCTCACACATCTATCCGTGTCATGTCCTTGCATTTGGTGAAATTGACAAAATGCTTTAGTGTCAAAATTAGGTGGGAGAGGGTTAGGCAAAGGATGAGGATTTAAGGGCTGTAGCAATCCCTTTCTTTGAAGTTTATTGAGAACCCAAGACATCGGTTTCCCCAATTCTGAAAAATGACTCCTTGTTCCTTGGTTAGTAGCATTGACACCGACTGCCTTTTGCATGCTTTGGCTACCAGATTGATAGTTTCCTTTCTCGTTCCTTCTTGTTGAAAAACGGTTCTTCTCTCTTTCCCATTCTTCAATTTGCAAACCAGCTTGGAGAAGGTCTTTGAAATCACGGATGAGTTTATGAGACATCCTTTCACGAAGACTAGGCAACACCCCTCTCGCAATCATCCTTATTTGATCAGATTCATTGGGCCTCTTCTTGAGCAAAGCGCCTTGTTTCTCCATCTCTTCACATAATCAATAAAATTCTCATTCGACCTTTGCCTAATGGACTCCACTTCCATTAAGGAAACTTCCATCTCGACATTATATCCATATTGCTGGATAAAGGCCTTGTATAGCAAATTCCAACTCTTTTGTTTTCCGTCATCTAAGGTATTGAACCAATTTTGGACAACAAGATCCAATGAGAGCATGAAGTACAAATAATTTGTCAACTTCGGACATTTCTTCGGTTTTTAGTTTCTTCTCAAATTTCTTTTCTAAGTCGCAATCATCTTTTCAACATCAGAAGTTTTGGTTTTCTCCATAGCTGATCTTTCAACAATCTTCGGTTCTTTCTTCTTATCTTGAGCATCTTGGTAGTATTGAGCCCAATCATCATAATCATCAATGATCACCTTTTCATCATCAAAAACCACTTCACCTACTTTGGTCTTCCCTTTGTCCTTTGGCTTCTTAGTACTAGCAGATGCCTCGGCATGATTTTCTAAAATTGCAGTCAATTGGTTCTTCATGGACTCAGCTAGGGCCTCTTTTATTTCTTCCATTTTGGCATTGAGGGCTTCATCCACCATTCTTTGAATTTGTTCGGGATCCATTATTTTTGGTGAGCAAGTGATTGAGTCGTTGCTAGATTCTTCGCTATCGGCGTAGGTCGGATTGTCGTAAGCTTTTAAACTGTCGTAATACAGGGCTGTGAGCCAGAAAGGATATGAGATGCAAATGTATGCATGTATGCATGTATGCACAAACAATTAACAAACAAGGACAAATAAGACGTTCCTTCCAACCTTATAACATCCACACACGAATGGCGAGTCTCTTTTCCTAGGTATATGGTTAACAAAATACCAACATGGGGTACCTTGTTTTTGAATATTTCCCTCGGACGTTTCAACCAATAGTTATATTTTCAAAAATGGAAATCAATCCATGATAATTCCCATAAATTAGGTTTTAATCCATTCAACCAACTAAAGTAGTTTTTATGCTATATTGGATTAAAACTAAGTTAAGAGGTTTATTATAAATAGATTTCTCACTTGAAAAAGTAACTAATGATTCATACCAAAAACAAGCCCATGATTAATTATTCTTAGTATAAACTAGGCTCACAATTGATTTTTGGTATTTTGTAATTGACCTAAATAATTTGCAATCTCTTTGTAAGAAAAGGTTTGATAAAAATAATTTTGTTTCTAAGCCCATTATAAAAAGATTTCAGAAAAAATATATTTTGGGCTTTATATTTGGGTTATGAGCAAAATAATTTTTAACTTATTTTGGAAAAATTTTATGTCCAAAGACCATTTTGAAAAGTTTTGAAAATGGTTTTGGTCTTTTGGAATTTAAAGAAAAATTTATTTTGAGCTTACAATGTACTTAGGTCATATTAGAAAAAGAACAAATCAAATAAGCCATGATTTAAGCCAAGATAAATCAACCATAGTCAAACAACATGCATTTGGGGTAAAAACCTAAGAAAAGAAACTAGGCCAATTACATGAACTTTAGTCTTTGGGTTAAAAGGCTTAGGTTCCCATAGCAAGTATATACCAAATGGTACGAGACTATGAGTAGTTATGCCATGCTCGATCTCCATACCTTGAGTGAAAGTATGGTATCCCTTACATAATACAGCACGGGTAACACATGCGTCCTAACTCACGCACACGATGCAAACTAATATGATGCAATGGATAATATCATTATAAGAAAGAATAGAATAATATAAAGACCAATGGAATCAACTTCTCTTATCCCCAGTGGAGTCGCCACTGTGAGCGGGGATTTTTGCCCCCACTCCCGGTGGAATGTTTCTTGCGACTTCGGCACTGTTTAGGCTTGGTGCCTTAGAGAACACAGACCTAAGTCCGAAGAAAATAGAGTCGCCACCCGGACGAGCCGGGAAAAAAAAAGGGATGGATGACTCAATTCCTAAGGAATCCCCAACCCCCTAATGGGTTCGGAAAGTTGGGTACGTGTAGGGAAGGTGAGAAATGGCCCAGCACCCCCACAACGCCCAGTTCATTGGAACCGGCCTCCTTTACAGGTCTTAATATTATAAAAATTCCTAAATATAACAATATTATCCATGTTACACACAATAATTAAAATAAAGCATCGATATATTAAAAATCAAAGCAATGTCCAATCAAAACAAATAAATAGTCACCCATCCGAAGATGGAAACATGTCCTTACATCATCCACGTCTAAGCTAAATAGGACACCCACCATGAGGTAGAAACATGTCCTTTATATTGGTCTAAAATACAAAAGCAATTTAAATTACATAAAACTTAATTAATGAGGTACCCACAAAGTGGAAACATACCTCTTACAACATTTGAAAATAAAAAATAAATCGATAAAAGTAAATAACCATTCATCATAAATAAATCATTCATCAAAGATATTAAACATCAATCAAAATATAAACATTCATCCAAGATAATTTAAATAAATCAAGCATTGAACTTAAATAAATCAAAGCTTATAATAAACTACATAATCAAATAAGGTAAGTAAAGATACAAATTGAAGTTTACTGTTTCTCATTTAAAGCTCTTTAATTAATATTTAGTGTTTTGGATTTATTGGTTTAGGCTACTGTAAGTTTTAAGGGAATTGAAATAGATTAAGGTTTTATATTTTAAGAGATTGATAAGATTTTTTGATTAACAAAATTAGGGTTTGAGGGGTAAAATTATGAAAATAGGGTTTGGATACTTTTGAGTTTTATTAATTCTTAGCTACTGGATTTCATTAGTATAGCTTTTGGATTCTTATTTTGGATTTACTATATCGGGTCTGAAATATTTAGGTTTATAAGATTTTAAATATTAGAGTTTTGAGGATTAGGGTTTATGAAAACTAGGGTTTATGGTTTTGGTTTTGAGAGAATTAGGATTTAGGAAAACTTAGGGTTTATATTAACTTGTTTGGGGTTTACTGTTTTATTTTTGGATTTGAAGAAAATAGTGTAAAGTTTTATAAAGTAATTGTGATTTTAGAAATTGTAAAGTGGGTTTTGAGTTTGAATATTTAATAAAACATTTGGAATTTTGGAAAAGAATTAGAAGAAAACTAGTTTAGGGTTTTAAAAGCATTTGAAAATAAACAAAACGATTTAAGGTTTATAGAAACAAAAAATATATTTTTTAGGGTTTTTGGAAATAAAAGAATCAATTTAGGGTTTTAAAGTTTTGGAAAATTGGAAAGCAGATTATGATTTTGGGAATTAATAAAACGATTTAAGGTTTTGGAAAGTTGGAAAGTAGATTAAGGTTTTAAGATTTTGAAGAAATAGATTAGGGTTCTTAGATTTTAGAAGAAACAGAAAAGTAATTTTAGGAATTTTGAAAATAGAGGAGACGATTTAAGGTTCTAAGGTTTAGAAGAAGTAAATTAGGGCTCTCAGGTTTTTAGAATCAAAAGAAACAATTTAATGATTCAAGCAACTGTAAGGAAAAAAAAGACTAGATATTCAAACCTTCGCTTGTTGGTTCCACCAAAAATTACTTCTTGGATAAACAAGAACAAAGGCAAGATGGCTGCCTTTGATGGATTGATTGCTTGCTTATTCTCTTCTAAAAAGTCCAATCGTTTTACTGCCAAGTCCCTTCAATTTTTAAAGTCCGATCTCTTCAAAGTTTTTCCTCCCCTTTTTCTGTGTCTTTTTAGTCTTATTTATAGAAAATTTTGATGATTAATTTTAATTGTTTAAGAAAATTGTATTTAATTAGGAAAAAAAAACCGAAACCAAATAGAATTTGGTTTCAAAGAAAAATTGCGGAGGAAAATTTCGATGGCGAAAAAACTGTTGCGGGCTGCTGTGAGAAACTGCGTGGAAACTTGCGAGGGCACGAGAGGGGCTACGAGCGAAATTGGCTGCGGGCCATTTCGTCCAACGCTTTCGGCGATGATCGTCGTCGATTTTTTCGTCGCCGATTTTTATTTTTTATTTATTTGTTTATTATTATTATTTTTTATTATTATAATAATTTTTTTAAAAATTGTGAAAAATAAATACTAAAATAAATATTATTTAATTAAGATAACACGAAAATTATTTTGGACTAAATAAAATATATTGGACCAGACTGGGTCAAAAATTAAGGGTCTACAGTATCTAGACCCGAAGGTAAAATATCAATGTAATAGTCAAACTAGGCCTGAGCTTACTACCCGGCCTTTTCACCTAGCCCAGTTTTAAGGACTTATTTCTAAGGCTTACAACCCAGTCTTTTCACCTCTAAAATATTTTCATAGTGACGTCAAGCGTGTAGCCCCATAGGCAAATAGAGGTATGCCGCCAAACACATAACTCTAAAAATTGAATAACATATTAGGCACACAATTAATTTACATTTTTCATTCTCAATTCCTTTTTTATTTTTCCCATTTTCTCATTCATATAAATGTTATTTCTTTTCAACATTTCATTCTCATCATAGGATATTTCATAACAAAACTACATCACCCAAACAATTTGGGTCATTTTTATATTTTGCACATAGTTCACATTTCATTCAATTTAGCCATTAACAATGGCTTTTCACAATGCATAACGATGCATACATAGCAATTCACATGTTTTAGCATCATTTTCATGAATACATAATGTATCAAGTAGCTTAATACATTTTTCATCCAAAATGTGTTAGGCCAAATGTAATGCAATCACATTCCATTTTTCAAGAGTTTGTACATATCTTAGAAAACACTCCAAAATAAGCTTTAAAACTTCCTCTAACCTTCTCTTCCAAGTTGCCCTTCAACACTAGAGTTGGGCAAATTACTATCTTCAATGCCTATACCAAATGTGATCATAAATGACTATTTAATATCACATTCTAAGGTATTCTTAACATCAAATTATTTAAAAAGAAATTACAAATAAAAAATAAAAAAAGAGTTATTCTCAAGTGACACGTGCAACAACACGAGCGTGTTAATGATCGTGTCATTAACTCATTCATACAGAAGCATTGACAAGTCTAATGACATGGGCGTGTCACTGCCCGTGTCATTCATTTTGCCTCATAGAAAATTTGACATGCCCAACAACATAGGCATGTTAATGGCCGTGTCAATTATCTTATCTCATAGTAGCTATGACACACTCAGAGACATAGCAGTATTAATGGTCGTGTCATCAACGTTAAACTCAGCACCGTTGACACGCCCAATGATATGGCCGTATCACTGGCCGTGTCAGGCAAAAGTTCTACATTTCAAACTCTCAACCATATAAACACAATTATTCCAAACTCAATAATACAACACCCTTAATCATCATCTTATTTTATATCCATAATTCACCCATCAAATCAACACTTATATAATTTCAATATATCATAACTATCATCTTATTCAATCAATCATCACTTTATCACATAACACCTTGAAAGAAGAAGAAAGAAAAGAAATCTCTTCTCTTTTAATCCAACCTTAAAATCATCATTAGCTACTCACAACAACTTCATACATACCCAAATAAAACATTAAAACATGCTAATACACAAATCCCAATTTCTCCAAATCATATTCTTTCATAGTATTCCAAAGAGATTGTAAAATTGATAAAGAACTTACCAATTGATGAAGAATCCTCAAAATTTTCACTTGAATCCTTGAAATCCCTTTTTAAAATTGGTGTATGGAAGAAAGAACTCTCCTTAAGCCTCTCTCTCTCAAGCTCACGTTCAAAGGAACAAAGAAGAAGAAGAAGAAGAAGCAAATTTCAACTTCTCTTCATTTCCATCCTTATATATATATATTAATTATTCTTTTATATGTGTTGTATATATTTGGTATATGTATATGTCATATATATGACATGTTTATTTCAAATATATTTCAAGTATATATATAACATATACATATATATTACATCTATCACACATATTCATCTTATATTTTCTCTATCCATTACACCAATATACTCTCCTATAATTACTATTCCAAAGTATATCAAAAATCGAGGTATTATAATTCTCTCTCCCTTAAATAATTTCGTCCTCGAAATTATCCAGTACAATAATAATCCATCCATAACAAAATACCATCTTTAATTTTCATATGAAATTAATCATATTATCAAATTATTATTTCATCAAATTACGCAACCTCTGCTCTCCCCCTTAAGGTCATTCTCAATCATCTTCTTACAATTAATCATAACTCATCACTATACTTATTTATTTTTTTTCTCAGCGAAACAATCATGATAAATCATTACATCACAAATCAAATTATCATTAGGCAAAAATTAGTTCATCTTATTATTATATATGCCTCACTCATCTATTATGCTCAAAATATTTTATCACTTCATCATTTTATAAATATACTCTCTTAACCTTAAATTTAAAGGTTATTGAATTATGTCTTAACACTGACTATCCAATCATCACAATCATTTCTAGGATTGTATTTCTATTCAATTATCTCTTTCTTATATTTACAAATAGACATTTGTCAAACCTCAATTGATAACAATTCTCTTATTTCTGATATACTTAATTCCTTCTTTAAAATGTTCTTCTCTTAGCATTAACATTAATACAATGCCTTTAAACTTACTTTACTGATAATCAATTTTTTTCTTTTATAATCATTTACAGCTGATATACCTTAACTCATTTCATGTCCATGCATATATCAGAATATTACATCATATACATTATCACATATCTCTCACACTATTAATACAACTATACATATTAAATCTCAATAATGATTCGCAACCTTAGCGCAATCTAAATCAATTGCTCTAACATCACAATATCAACATCACAACCTCATTTGATTCAAGCCAACACTTAATTTATTTAAACTTATCATTATATTTCAACTCATGACTTAACTCTACTTGGTCAAACTTATATTCAAATTTCGATTCTCTTCGAATCCATCATTTCAACTTTCTGAAATTAATGATTATTTATAACAAATCACTTCAAATTATTTTTCAATATTCATATTTTTTTATTATCTCTATACAATTTCCACATAATTCTCATGATTATCGCATACCAAATTCATTATCCATAGTTCATTCACTTAAACATCATTTTCATCAACTTATTCACATTATACCAATTTTTGAACATATTTAATATAACTATCAGTCAAGTTTTATAATTTCTCCCATTTATCATCTCCTCACATTTTCATGCCATTACTATATTTGCATAATCACTTTCCTATCACATTATCCATAACTCATCACATTTTCACAATTCTCTTCTCTTTCCACAATTTCTATAATTATAAATAAATTTCTAACATAAAATTATATGATACAACTATGCAAACAATAAGTCTTAACCATATTTCTTGAAGCATAACTATCAATCTCACTAAAACTATCCTACAGTCATGTCATCTCAGACCCATGCCTGTGGATAACAAAACTAATTTGCCAATATACTAAACAAATCACACAGCCATGGCATATTAATGATCACGCCTGTGGCTTATAAATCAATACTGCCCCCTCTATCATTCTTCTTCAAATATTTCCAATCACAATGCTAGGTTCATATCGCAAAGATCATATATTTATTCTCTAAACTTTTGCTACATAAAGAGTTAACACATTTCAACTCTATTTCAAAGCAATTTACTTTTAATCACTTATGTTTCAAAACAATTTACTCTTGATCACTTGATCATCATTAGCCTAACTTATAGTTCAACAATATTATCATTAACTACTCTTATATATACACATTTGTTCATATGCTAATTTTACATAATTTCTATTTATTACTCCATTTCTAATCTATCTCTTACAAAAACATTTCATTCATTTTTTTCCACTTCCACACTTTTTTCGTTATACTTCTCTTTTCCTTACAATCTCTTATTTATACACATATACATAGAACATTTTCACACGCATACACTTTGGGCCCAAAAAACTATACAATCATGAAGTTCACATTTAGTCCACATCAATTCCACATGCATACACTTTTGGCCCAAAAAACACTTTTACTCTTCTCACGGCACAACTGTTTGACTCCCAGATCAACAATCTACTCACCTGCGTGATTTACACAACTGCGCTAAGCTCGAAAGCTTAGTGGTTCATATAAATAGCATACAACATACATACATACATTATAGAAAATCACACTCACATCACTAACATCATTTATCATCATATTATTATCATATTTCTCATTTTCAATGCACTTTTCATAGCTTTTCACTAATTTCATAATTTATACAAATCTTTAACTTAAGCCATAATTTGATGGCTTATCATAACATTCATGAATTAATACACACAATTTCCACAACCATATATATATTATAAATCATATTATATTTCCATAATCTCATTTTTAATATCAAGACTTAGCTCTACTCAAGTCTTTCAACAATTCATTCATCATTATTAACTTATTTTCTTTTGCCACATTCCTTTTCAGTAATTTGCATATGTATTATGATCATATCATTCTATGATCACCATCATATATCTCATTTAACCATCACAGGTTTTATATACAATAGGTACCACAATATCACATACACAAGCATGGGCCCAAACAATTAATTCATCATTCAAATCTCAGAGTTAATGTTTTTTTCCATAATGACACCATGTGTCTAGCCCCGAAGGCAAAATATCAATGTAATCGTCTAACTAGGCCTAAGCTTATGACCCGGTCTTTTCACCTAGCCCAGCTTTGAGGACTTGTTTTTGAGGCTTACGACTCGGTCTTTTCACCTCAAAAATATTTTCACAGTGATGCCAAGCATCTAGTTCTATAGGCAAATATAGCCATGCCGCCAAACACAAAACTATGAAAATTGAATAATATATTAGGCATACAATTAATTTACATTTTCCATTCTCAATTCCTTTTTCATTTTTCCCATTTTCTCATTCATATCAATGTTATTTCTTTTCAACATTTCATTCTCATTATAGGATATTTCATAACAAAACCACATCACCTAAATACTTTGGGTCATTTTCATATTTTGCACATAGTTCACATGTCATTCAATTTAGCCATTAACAATGGCTTTTCACAATGCATAATAATTCATACATAGCAATTCACATGTTTTAGCATCATGTTCATGAACACATAATGTATCAAGTAGCTTAACACATTTTCCGTCCAAAATGTGTTAGGCCAAATGTAATGTAATCACATTCTATTTTTCAAGAGTTTGTACATATCTTAGGAAACACTCTAAAATAAGCTTTAAAACTTCCTCTAACCTTCTCTTCCAAGTTGACCTTCAACACTAGGGTTGGGCAAACTACTCTTTCTTAATGTCTATACCAAATGTTATCATAAATAACTATTTAATATCATATTCTAAGGCATTCTTAACATCAAATCATTTTAATAGGAATTACAAATGAAAAAAAAGAAAAAAAGATATTTTCAAGTGACACGCCCAACAACACGGGCATGTTAATGATCGTGTCATTAACGCATTCATACAGAAGCATTGACACGTCCAATGACATGGACATGTCACTGCTCATGTCATTCATTCTGCCCCATAGAAATTTTGACATGCCCAACAACACGAGCGTGTTAATGGCCATGTCAATTATCTTATCTCACAGTAGCTACGACACGCTCAGACACATGGCCGTGTTAATAGTCATGTCATCAACGTTAAACTTAGCACTGTTGACATGCCCAACGACATGGCAGTGTCGCTGGCCATGTCATGCAAAAGTTATGTATTTCGAACTCTCAACCATATAAGCACAATCATTCCAAACTCAATACTATAACACCTTTAATCATTATCTTAGTTTATATCCATAATTCACCCATCAAATCAACACTTATATAACTCCAACATATCATAACTATCATCTTATTCAATCAATCATCACTTTCTCGCATAACACCTTCAAAGAAGAAGAAAGAAAAGAAATCTCTTCTCTTTCAATCCAACCTTAAAATCATCATTAGCTACTCACAACAACTTCATACATACCCAAATAAATCATTAAAACATGCTAATATACAAATCCCAATTTTCCCAAATCATATTCTTTCATAGTATTCCAAAGAAATTACAAATTTGATAAAGAATTTACCAATTGATGAAGAATCCTCAAAATCTTCACTTGAATCCTTAAAATCCCTTGTAAAATTGGTGTATGGAAGAAAGAACTCTCCTTAAGCCTCTCTCTCTCAAGCTCACGTTCAAAGGAACAAAGAAGAAGAAGAAGAAGAAGAAATTTTCAACTTCTCTTCCTTTCCATCCTTATCTATATATATATATATAAATTATTCTTTTATATGTGTCGTATATGTTTGGTATATGTATATGTCATATATATGACATGTTTATTTTAAATATATTTCAAGTATATATAACATATACATATATATTACATCTATCATACATATTAATCTTATATTTCCTTTATCCATTACACCAATGTACTCTCTCATAATTACTATTCCAAAGTATATCAAAAATTAGGGTATTACAAGATTTTTGCCCCCACTCCTGGTAGAATGGTTCTTACGACTTTGATACTATTAAGCTCTAGGCTTTAGAGAATACGGGCCTAAGCCCAGATAATAGGAGTCGTCACCCAAACGGGCCGGGAAGGTAGAAAGGGGTGGATGACTCAATTCCTAAGGAATCCTCAACCTCTATTAGGTTTGAAAAGTTGAATACGCATAAAAAAGGTGAGAATGACCCAGTACCCCCATAACGCCTGGTTCATTGGAACTGACCTCCTTTTTAGGTCTAAATATTATTGAATTCTTGTATTATTATAATATTATTCATACTACATATAATTATAATAAATATCCATCATATTATAAATCAAAACAACCAATCAAAATGGGCACCCATACAAGATGGAAACATGCACTTATAATTGTCCAAATATCCACAAAAATAAATAAAATAGGACACCTATCAAAAGGTGAAAACATGTACCTTACAATTATCCCAAAGTATGTAAAATTAGATTAAATAACCAAAATAAATAAGGCACCCATAAAGTGAAAATGTGCCTTTTGTATCTTCCTCAAGATTCAAACAACACAATTATACCATTCATAAGCAATAAGTGACTTGAAGACACGATTAACCATCAAATAATCATAAAATTAAACTTTAATTGATAAAACTAAGGTTTAACATCTAATTAGGGTTTGTTTATGTAATTAGGGTTAGGGCATTCAAAATTAGGGTTTAATCCTAAAACCAGAGTTAAAATGTGCAAAATTAGGGTTAATCCTAAAAACTAGGGCTTAATTATGCAATTTAGAGTTTCAATCCTAGAATAAGGTTTTTACATGTAAAACTAGGGTTTGGGAATATAATTTTGATTAAAACATGCACAACTAGGGTTTGTTTGTGCAAATGAGCATTTTTTTTTCCTAATCTATGGTTTGATTCATGCAAATTAGGGGTTTTTTTTTTCCTAAACTAGGGTTTTATTCATGCAAGTTAGGTTTTTGAATTAATTTCTCAAAGTATAATGGTAAGTTTGCAAAAATATACCATGAGGATGATTAGTTAAATTAAACAAATTGGTGTCGAGTGGCAATCTACGACGAATCAAGAAAATCAAACAAAATAAAAACTAAACAAATGAAGATGATCAATTTAAATTGGCTAACGAAACCAAACCAGTGTTGCTGGCTCCACCAAGATGTTTGTTGAACCAAGCTCAGTGCTTTAATTCACAATGGCCTTGAAGAGTCTGGATCAATTAAGATTTCTTGGTTGATGTTTAAACAATCCGAAGATTGTTTATTATTCCAGCTATTGTCTCTCCTTATTTAAACTTCTGTTTCTCTTTGCTTCTACCTTCTGTTTCTCCTTGTTTCTTATAATGTTGACTGTTTAATTCATAATCCTCGGCTGCCCCTCTTTTCTGATTCTGATTTTGTAATATCTGCTGTTTTAATTAAATTAAATAAGTATTTGATGATTAATTAAAGTGTGGGTAGAGGTATATGTGGGTATGTACTTGATGTATACATAAAAGATATATAATATATACAATATATATATACTTAACATATACTTATTGTATATGTTGAATACATATCATACACCTATATACAAGATATACACATATTGTACACATAATATACACATAAAGTATACATTATCTATCATAATATACACATAAAGTATACATTATCTATGTATTAGTTATATAAAGTTTATATAAAATATAAATAAAATATACATATACCTAAAATATATAAGACATATATATATAAGTATTTATGTGTAGAAGATTGAAGTAAAATAAATAATTAGTAAAAGACAAATAAAGTCAAAGGAAGAGAGAAAAGTTGTGGTGGACATTAAAAGAAAATAAATAAATAAATAAATAATATTTTATAATTTCTTATTAAAGTGAGGGGCATAATAGGAAATTGAAGTATATAAGAGTTATGTTCATCTTCTTCTTCACCATTGGAGGTCGAATTGGAGAGAAAGAGAGAGAGAGAGAGAGCGCGCTCTTCCAAACACTAAATTTTCAAGGTTTTCAAAGAATCAAGAAAGAATCAAGAAAAAACAAGTACGTACATATCTTAAAGCTTTTAATTTTGAGTTAATAAGCTTATGTATGAAATGTTTAGTGAGAGAAAATGTTTCTAAATTATTAAGTTTATAGACATTAATGCTAAAATGATGAATATGTAATGAATTGTTGGTTGATTGATTAAAATGGACAAAGTTGATAAATTTAGGGTTATGGAGAGATAATGTGTAAAGTAGGATTTTGATATGGATGATGTTAATTGTTGAAATGGAATAATTAAATGTTATTAAATGTATATGCCATGATTCTATAGTTAGAATTTTGATATGGATGAGTTTGGATGAATTTCATGTTATGGGAAGAATATGTAATATTAAGGTTTTCAATATAGGTGATTGTTAATTATTAAAATGAGATGAATTAAGAGTGTTTTATTATAAAGGTTATGATGTTGTGGTTGAAAATGTGATATAAGTGGATTTTGGTGAAGTTAGTATGTATGGTTATAGTATGTGAATTTGGAATTTTTGAAAGGGGTTTCCATAATTATGAAAATGAATTATTTTATTATTATTTTAGTAAGTAAGTAATAAATTTATGGTTAAATGTTGATTATGAGTTGGGTGGATAAAGTTTAAACACAGTGGAGAATGGTGAAAATAAGGGTTGTTGAGAATGTTAAGAAAATGATGATGTCTTATGTAATGTAGGTGATGGGTGTTACATTGGGCATTGGTCCAATGTAAAATGATGATTGTACTTGAGATGCATAAAGAATATTAGTGTTGTGTAGTATGGTTAAGTATAAGGACATGTTAGTGAACATAGGATATATTGTGAATATAATTTAAATAATATGCATTGTGAGGAAGAATTGTGGAAAATATAGAAAATTGACATAGGGGATAAGGATATGAAATTGGATGTGGAATTTGAAAAAAAAAAGAATGGTGATAAATGTTATTATATATAAGGGTATGTGTGTTGTTATGATCATGACATATTAGTTAATGTAATAAACAATTATGTTATACATGTATATGGTGTGGGGAAAATATAGAGGATATATATATATATATATATGTGCAATTGAAAGGGATGGAATATGGTGAAATATATAAAAATATGGGAAATGTGGATAAAGTGAATGATAATGTGAAATGCAATGTGTTTGTGATGTGATAAAAAGTGTAAAGTGAGTCACATTGTAAATGTGACTCATGATTGTTAAATGGTAATGTGAATGTGAAGTATGTGTGAATGTGTAACATGGAAATGGTTAGAAAAGGTTGTTGTTAGCACTGTAGAGTCAGTTTGCCAATGGTTTGTCATGATGTTTGTTGTGCCTACAGGTGAGACACACTTGTGCCAAATATCTTTGTGAATAGGAGATGGCCTTCGGGTGATAATAGACACTTTGTCTCCGATATCAAGAGAGGGCAGCCTACTGGTGATTTAAATGACACTTGCCCTCGGTGTCAATAAAGGCAGCCTACGGGTGATGATATGACACTAGCCTCGGTGTTTATAGGGGCGGCCTTCAGTTAATTGATGTGACACTTGCCCTGGTGTTGAGATGAATTAAATTGGTTTTGTGTAGAAAATGGTTGGGCCCAACATGTATGTGTGTATGAGTATGTGTGTATGTATGAGTGGTTTATAAAACCATGAGAATCTTTGAGAATATATGCGATGCATTGTGCGGTGGTCTTTATGCATTGAGTAGTACTTTTTATTTAATTATTTATTATTCTTAAGATATATATTACTAAGCAAATTGCTTAGCACGGTTAGATGTATCATGCAGGTGACATGACTGCAAAGTAGAGTGGTCCAGTGTGAGTTGAGCTAGCAGTGTCTGTTTTGCCACAAGACTGATCATGCAAGGATTACATAAATGTATAGTTTTTAGATTTTGAATTTTGGTTTTATAAATTCTGAGATACATTATATATATATATATTAAGTTATTTTGAGAATGTTATATATGTACATTTACAATGTATTTTGGTGAGGCTTGTGTTGGATTTAATGTGTAAATTAATGAAATGGTGATTTGGTGGATTGGTTGTAAACTTTATTTTGGGAGTAAAATTTTATGCAGGTTGTGTGATCGTTGAAATTGGGATTTATTAAAATTACTGATAAACTCTGGTGAAATTTTTTCAGAGAATTATTTTTAATTTGCAACATATTTTAAGTATTAAACTAAGGATTTTATATGTAAATATTGTAGTACCTTTGTATATTAAATATGTATTTTATATATACAGAGGTATATATATTATATGTATTTAGGGCATAAGGGTGTTACAAGTTTTATATTTGTAAGCAGCAATTAGGGCAACTTTAGCTCATTAATCCTCATCCAATTCAAACACACTCTGCTTATTCGAACCTATTTGAGTTTAACCACCACTAAAACTAAACCTAGCCTGAATTAAGGACTCATGGTGAATTGGCATTGGTCAATTCACCATGGATGGGCATTCATGGCGAATTGGCCTGAGGAAGCCTCATAGTGAATTGGCTATTGCGCTCTACTTAACACTACTAAAAGCCACTCTCGCAAGTGTATGAGGTTGTTATAGTAATGCTGGAACATCCCAAGACCGTCTCATAAGGAAGTTGTTTATTTGTAATAATTTGATTAAAATAAAAGGATTAAAGATTAAGTGTGTAATATTGAAAAGGTAAAGAAGTTTAAAATTAAAAGTAAAGTGAATAACAGTTTGCACATAATTAATTTAAAACTTTCAGAATGGTACCTAGGATTTATAGTTCGATTTAATTAAAGTTTAATTCTTAAATATCCATTAATATAACCTTGTAACTTAATTATTCCTTAATATCAATTATCAATTCATTAGTTCTCATATTTATGAATTAATAAAAATGAATTATTTTTGAACTTACAAATTAAGTTAACCTTACAACTTATATTTATAATTCATTCTTAGGGTAGTTGAATGCATAGTTTCAATATCAAGTTTTACCTCTTGATTTTTCTCTCAATATCTAGAGATTAATAGATAGCCAATCTATTAACCTAACATACATTCTAATGTAATCAATTCATAATAAGACTTATTAATGAAAATTATTGAATTAAATCATTTAATCAAATCTACTGCAAATCCTAGGCATAGGTAATTTAGCTCATCATCAAAATAAGATCAATATTCATCTCAGTAGAATTCAAATTACAAATCTTCATTCAAATATTAATGTACATAAATAATAAAATCTGGAAAATGAATTAATTGAGAGAATAGAAAACCCATTATGAAGATTACTAGAGTTGGAACTTCTTATTCTTCCTCTACCTCCACTTGAAATTGATGAAAAACTTCCAAGCCTCCTTCAAGCTTTGCAAATCAATTATTCTATCTCTGTGAAATGAAAATGAAAATGTCTCAAAAACCTCTCAACTAAAAAAAAATTGAAAAATCTCCTTCTTCTATTTAGCCTCCTCCATTTTATGCATTTCTTAACTTTTTCTTTTCAAAAACAGCCCTTATTTTGCTCTTGAAATTGCTCCTTAAAATGTGCTTCTGTGTCTGTCACTAAAAAGCTTTTAATAATTAAAAGGAATATTCATAGACACAGCTAAGCATGGTTTGTTTAGGCCATGTCTCAGTTTTTCCTTGGACACGACCAAAACATGTTAACGTGTTCAACACTGCCTTAATCTTCCTCTTGTTTTCTTGGAATGTGACACATAGAACACGACCAAGCTTGAAGTTATCCTAGCCATGTCATTGACATGGCCAAGATGTGTGGGTGTGTTCAAATTTGTTTCTTGTCTTGAAATTACAAGAAGAGACACGACCAAGCTTTGTATGACTTGGTCGTGTTCTATACTCTTATTTCCCAATTAACTTCAACTAGTGAATTTAGTCATTTAGCTCCATTTTATAAGTTTTCATGCCTCAATCTAAAACGAAAAAAACCTACAAACAATCTTAAACAAACATCTTACAAAATCTTAAAAAAAAAACAATCAAAAACACTCTTAAAAGTATAAATATCATAACAATTACCCTGCACTTAATTCTTTTCTTGTCCCTGAGAAAAGTTATCAACAAAATAAAACAAGAAAGAGTTTATCAAGCTCAAGAATTATAAGGTAACATCAAGAATTCCCTTCTTATAATGTTCACAATCATTATTAAATCAAGTAAAATTAGTACTCATGCAATTTAATGGCCTTCTATGTGTACCAAAGGTTGTCACTCCCTCACAAAAATCTCTTAAGTATTTGAACAAGGTAGTGTTTACACTCTCATCATTCAATGAAAGAGTATCTCTATAGGCTTACTTATTAATCAAATCTCCACCACTTAATTACAATCAAGCACAATCATAAGGTCTTTTCATTTGGTTGTAATGGGACTTGAGGTAAAGGTATGACATTTGGGAATGTAAGTTATTCATGTTATTCATTAAGTTCAAGAGCATTTAAAAAATGAAGTAACTAAATATATATATGCCCCAACAATCTCCAAAAGCAATCTTGACTCACTTAACACTTAATGTTAAAATACCCCATGCAAGATGTGAATACTCGAATTTTGAGGCTGGGAAAGCCGATTTTCTCAGACTGCAGAAGACCGAGCCAGACCGGACGACCACAGTAAAGTTCACCGAAATTATGTCTTCATGGTACTTGAAATGTCCGGAGCGATGCAAGGATCACGGATATGGTCTCAGAATAATTTTTGGAGGTCCGTAGCTCCCGAAAAATCAGTTTGAACGAAAAATCATGCGTGCCATTATGGAGGCTCAACCGCGGCGGTCCGCCCGCCGACGGAGGCGGTCCGACCGCCGCCGTTTCTGTTTTTTCCCTTTTTCCGGCTTGTCACTTCCACGGCGGTTCGACCGCCGTCCAGTCCGAATTTTGTCTGTAAAAGCCTCCAAATTTTCAGAAAAAGGGTTCGGTTTTTTTGAATTTTTTCGGGCGGACGAATTCTTCATTTTCCATACGCTTAAGAACTTCTTTTGGACTTTTCTTTGCATAAATCTAACCTTGTGCTGCAGAAATTAATCCGTAATAAAAAATCATAATCCAAGGTCCAAGAAAACGAGATTTGGAACTTCGAAGTGGGAAAATCCTAAGCAAGGTAATATCCTAATTCATCCTTTGTCAATTCAAGCATGTCATAAACATTCCATCTTCTTCTTAATTTCTTTTTTTTTGGTCAAAGACCTAATCCTTTTCGGTCTAAGGCCTAGTTAAGTAATCAATCAATCTTTCGGCATTAAGCCCTGAATCAATCAATCTTTTTGGTCAAAGACCTAATCCTTTTAGGTCTAAGGCCTAATTAAGTAATCAATCAATTTTTGGCACGAAGCCCATCAAAGTTAAAATCAATCCTTTGGCACGGAGCCTAAATCGCATTCTTTTTGGTACCAAGTACCCAAATTTCATCAAAATTAGCACTAAGTGCTCGAAATCTCACAATTTTGGCAAAAAGCCTGACAATGCACGAAGCATATACACACGTATGCATAATGCATAATTGCCTTTAAATAGGCTTTTCCGAACTACATGGGCTTTGATCTCTCATAAAAAATGAGAGTATGTAGGCATATTTGGGATTCACCCCAAATAGCAAGTCCACAATTTACTAATAATCTGTTTGTCTTCTTTTCTTCATCCCTTTTAGGTTCATTTCTTCTTTGGCAAGTTAATCAAATGCATGACATAGTCCCCGAATCCTCATTGGGTTCGTAGATTAGAAACCTTTACATTGGATGCATTATTGGAGTCAAACAAGGGTTTTCTTAGTTTTTCCCTTTGAACAGAAAAAACTGAGTGGCGACTCCTAACAACAAGTGAACGTTCATCCGAATCCTTTTCGGGTGGATACCGAGGTTCACAATTTGGCGACTCTACTGGGGACCATAAAAATGATTTATGGGATCTTAGTGGACTACAATTGTTTATTTGATTAACTTGCCCTTCTTTAGGGTACTTTTATTTATTTTATAAGGTACCTTAGCAATATATATCCTTTCCTTAAGGATATTGGAATAAAATTGACAAAAGGAATCTTTTTCCTTTGATGGACCCCTTGTTTGATTAATTGTGCAGTTGTTTTGTCATTTAGAGAATCTTTTTCTCTTGCATTATATAGGGGAATCATTTTCCTCCATTGCATAAAAAATTATTTTCAAATGAATTTCTTCTCTCTCTATTCAAAATTCTGAGTCTGGATAGCAAGTAGCGCTGACCGGCAGGTCTCCTTGATTATGCCGGCGAACAGCCAAAGCGTTCTCCCTGTTGTCGCAAACTATTCCAATCCTTTTAGAGTGGTCCATGAGTAAACGTATTGTTGGACCCACGCAAAACTCTTTGTTTCACATGTGGTTAGGTATATCTTACTCAAGACTCAAGGGTCCCTATTATAAGCCTATTCTTTATTTTTCATGTAACAATAGAACCCTCCCTTAGGTTGTATGTACCCAATAATAGTGCCACATTCCATTAAAATGAATTATGATGTGATGAGGTGCATTCATGCAACATAACAACATTGTTTTGGGGAAAACCTTTTGATATATGCAAGTGGACCAAGAGTCTTCCTACCCTACACACTACCCTGATCCTTTACCCTTAACCTTTGCAGGTACCCACTATCCATGTGCCTCCACCTATACAAGCTACACCAACTCCAACTGTGCAATCACCCACAAGTCCTACTACCCCAACTTCACCAACTACTGCAATTACTGAAATGGCTATTATTGAACAGATTAAGGCCTTGCTAGATGGATAGGTTAAGGAGATTGAAGCTAGGATGCAAGAAAGAATTGATGAAGCCTTAACCGCCCAAAGGGTAGCCATCTTGGCCGAATTGGGAGGGGCACCAAAGACAGCCACTATTCCTGAAAATGTAGGGAAGGAACCTATTGTGGGACAAACTAGTACCCCCATGACTGCTCAGAATAATACCCCTGTCATCAATCTGGAGGATCCACCCTCTAAGAATGCTACTGAAACTGATGAACTAAAAAAGAAACTTGAATTGCTTGAAAGGTCAATCACTGCCATGAAAACTCATAAAGAGGTGGTAGACATGGATTCCTTATCCTTGTTTCCCCAAGCTAGGTTGCCTCCAAAATTCAAAATGCCTGGGATGGACAGATTTGATGGGACTACTTGCCCTAAAACCCATCTGAAGATGTATATGGTGGCCTTAAGCCCTTGGGGTTTAAATGACGAGCTCTTTGCTCAACTCTTCCAACAATCCTTGACTGGTGCTGCCCTTAAATGGTTTGTAAGCCTGGATCGTGCCAAGATTAAGACCTGGGAAGACATCTGCAATGCATTTAACACTCAATACCACTACAATATTGAGGTAGATGTCACTAGAAGGGAGCTTGAGACTACCAAACAAAACAACAATGAACCCTTCTCCTCGTTCCTTATGAGATGGAGGGCGAAGGCTGCCCAAATGATTAATCGCCCTTCAAAACAGGAGCAGATTGATATTATAATCAAGAACTTAAGGCCTACATATCAAGCTCAACTGCAAACCCAATACTTACCTACTTTCAAATCGCTCATTGCGACTGCAACTAAGGTAGAAGATTTGATACAATTGGGTAAGATAGTGGATGAGGGAGCTACTTCAAAGTATAAGAAACAAGGCCAAGCTGCTTCCTTAAGCAAGGTCAATGAAGTGGCCAATATTGCCCCTGCGAATCCTTTACGTGTGGGCAATCTTGGGCAGAGAAATCAGCCAAGAAGGCAATATACCGACCTTGGGATGCCCCTTCATCTAGTGTTTAAAAAGGCTATGGAAGGAAAGTACTTGAAGCCTTTGGACCCAAGGCCTCCTCCAAACCCATTACCCTCCAGTTATAGGGCCAATGAGTACTGTGAATACCACCAAGGAAATGGGCATAGAACAGATGCTTGCTGGACTCTGAAAAACCGCATCCAAGATCTGGTGGATAGTGGTGACATCATTCCTCTCAGGAGTCAACCAAACATTAATACTAACCCTTTGCCCAATCATTCCATCCATGCCATCACTGTGGAAGAAGAGCTGTTTGATCCTTTTAAACTTCTCTTGGAAATGAATGAAGTATGTGTGCTGGATCTGAATGACCTCGCTGAAGAGGTCGATGCTTTGACAAGGAGTGGAAGGCAATATCAGCCACTTGACTTGGGGAAAGCCCCTAAAACCCCGAATCACCCATATAAGAAGATGCCATAACCAAAAGAAGACCCTGTCCTCTCTCAGCTTAAACAAACTCAAGCTAAGGTGTCAATTTGGGAGCTCCTTGCTTCCTCATTCCCACACCGTCAGGCTCTCAGTAAAGCTTTGAGTCAACTTAATACATCAGTAGACACAAGCTCAGAAGCTTTGGTGGCCACTTTGACCCAATCAACCAAGGCATTGAGTATCAGGTTTTCTGATGCAGATTTACCAGAAGATGGCATGAAACACAATGATGCTCTATACATCACCATACAAACTGGGGGAAAGACTGTGCCCATGGTTCTCATTGATAATGGGTCAGCCTTAAATGTATGTCCCTTGAAAGTAGCAAGCTGTCTGGGATTGGAGGCTACAAATCTTATACCTTCTGATCAAATTTTTAGAGCATATGATAACACTCGAAGAGAAATTTTGGGTGTTGCTACTCTGGAAGTTGCTATTGGACCGGTGAAAATGGGAGTGCCGTTCCAAGTCATTGATGTACTCGTGAGCTTTAATCTCCTCCTTGGAAGGCCGTGGATTCATCAGAATAATGCTGTGCCTTCTTCATTACATCAAAAACTTAAGTTCCCTTTTGAAGGAAAAATCATCACTATTAGAGGAGACACATGTGAAATCAACAAGAAAACCATGGTTCAGTCTCTCTTTGAGGTTGTTCCTGGTGAAACTGCTATGGCCTTGACTGGGTTCCATTATGACACTGTTCAATGCATTGAAGGAGAAAGGCCCAAAGGGCCATTTATCCTATATGACTTTGGGGAGGTCCAAGTCAATTGCCTGGTGGGAATGATGCTAAGGGTAGGTCTGCTACCCGGGATGGAAATGATAAGGTCTGGGAGGAAATCATCTATAGTTCGGCCATGGGAAGAGCCTGAGAATAAGGGAACTTTTGGCTTGGGGTACAAACCCACAGACGAGGAGATAGAAGAGTTTGGGCATGGGAAGAAGAAAAAGAAGATTTGGGGGGCAAAAAGCCTCAAAATGCGCCCTTACTTTAGAACTCTGAATGGTCACTTTTGCAAACCTGGGAAAGCAGTTCCTTAATGTGGTTTTCAGGAACCATTCTATTCTCCTATGACTGGAAAGAGGTTACCGGGTTTTGAGATGTTCACTGATGTTTTTGCCATAAAGGAAGAAGAGCCAGAACCTATAACTGACCCACAAGTGGAAGATTTCATGCAGCCTAGTCTCTTTGATGAGGTTGCTATGATAACCAATTTTGAAGAAAAAAGGGACTTCACGAAGCTGATCAAGACCACAGATGGACCACTGATGAACTGGTATGCCGAGGAGGGACAAGTGGCTATAGTCAAATCTAGTCCTGTGTCACACCCCGAACCCGAGTCTTGTACTGAGTCAAATCCTGAGTCAAACACCGAGTCAGAGTTTAGTTCTGAGTCTTCCTTAGCTTCAGGAATAGAAAACCCTGATGTCGAATGTAATGTAACTCTGGAGGATGACTCCGACATTATTAATGAAACTGTTCAAGTTCTTGGTTACCCTGTGTCTTTTGCTTTCCAAGTATTATCTAGCAAAAATGAAATAAATGAAATAAAAGAAATGAATGAAAAGATAATAATTGGCAAAGAAAATGAATATACATACATTGCATATGATTGTGTGAATAAGGAACAGGTTGTTGAGTGCATCAGAAGATATGTCGACTGCTTCATGTGGAAGACAAGTGATGTCACGGGAATAGACCCAGCAATAGCAGTTCATAAGATCCCGCTATACCCCGATGCAAAGCCGGTTAAGCAGAAGTTGAGAAGAATGAAGCCAGAATGGTCTTTGAAAATTAAAGATGAGATTGCCAAGCAACTGGATAACAAGTTCATAGAACCAATTGTCTACCCTTCCTGGTTAGCAAACATTGTGCTAGTCCCGAAGAAAGACGGAAAGGTCAGGATGTGTGTTGACTATAGAGATTTGAATAAGGCTTGTCCCAAGGATGATTTCCCGCTACCACACATCGATTTGCTAATAGACATGATGGCTGGGCATATGATGGTTTCCATGACTGACCTTGCGGTTGGGTACAATCAGATCATGGTGCATCCACCGGACAAAGAGAAGACAACTTTCATTACAGAATGGGGCACTTTCTGCTACAGGGTTATGCCTTTTGGATTGATAAATGCAGGGGCTACCTACCAAAGGATGGCGACAACAGTCTTTCATGACATGATTCACAAAGAAGTAGAAGTGTATGTTGACGATATGATTGTCAAGTTAAAATCTCCAGAAGAGCACGTTGAAGCACTTGAGAAGTTCTTCCTTAGACTTCGCAAGTACAATTTGAAGCTTAATCCTGCAAAATGCCTATTTGGAGCAACATCAGGCTTATTTTTGGGATATTTGGTCAGCAAGAAAGGAATAGAAGTTGATCCAGCAAAGTCAAAGGCTATTCTGAAAATGCCTCCACCAAGAACAGAAAAGGAGATTTGAGGTTTGCTAGGTAGATTACAGTATATCAGTCGATTCATATCGCAGTTGGCAGAGACTTGTGGTCCTATCTTTAAGCTACTAAGGAAAGGTGCTTCACAAGAATGGAATGAAGACTGCCAGAAGGCCTTCGACAAGATCAAAGAATACTTGTTAAGTCTGCCAATTCTGCAACCTCCCAGAATGGGAAAACCTCTGCTCTTGTATTTGTCTGTAACAGATGAAGCCATGGGTGCAATGCTAGCTCAAGAGGCCGAAGGTACAAAGGTAGAAAATGCAATTTCTACCTCAGCAAAAGGATGCTGGACTATGAGTTAAAGTATAACAGGATTGAGAAGTTGTGTTTAGCATTGTATTGGACTTGCACGAAGTTACAACACTACTTGTCTTCTTACACTACTTGTGTCATCGCGGAATAGAGTCCCTTGAAATTCCTTATGGAGAGGCCTGTTTTGGACAGCAAAATGGCAAAGTGGGTGTCAACATTGGCAGCTTTTGACTTAAAATTCATTCAGAGGAAAGCTGTGAAAGGTGGGGCAATAGCTGACCAGTTAGCAGAATTACCCGTAAAAGACGAGATGCGAGAAATGAATTTCCCTGAAGAAGACCTTTTGAATGTGGAAAGAAGTGTTTGGGAGATGTACTTTGATGGGGCATCCAATTATCATGGAAATGGAATTGGGATTGTGTTCAAAACTCCTTGTGGAGAATACATTCCCTTTGCAGTTAAACTTGACTTTAGCTGCACAAACAATGAAGCAGAATATGAAGCTTGCATCAATGGGCTTGAAGCCGCTCTGGAATTGGGGATTAAGAACCTAAAGGTCTACGGTGATTCTATTTTAATAGTATCACAAGCTTTAAGGAAATGGAAGATAAGAGAAGAGCGTTTGGTTCCTTACCTACAACGCCTTGATCATTTGGCACAACAATTCGATGATCTGTCCTTCGAATATCTCCCAAGAGCAAAGAATCAGTTTACTGATGCCCTGGCTACTTTAGCTTCCATGGTCAATATCAAGGAGGGGAAAGCCATTCGTCCATTGAAAGTTCAACTTCAGGAGCAACCTGCCCACATAATGCATTTGGCCGATGGCAGACCATGGTTCTGGGATATCAAGAGTTATCTCAAAGATGGAAGTTATCCGGAGGGATCATCAAGGGTTGATCAGAGAGCAATAAGGCAGCTAGCCACAGGTTACATTCTTAATGGAGATATCCTCTACAAAAGAAGTTGGAATGGAATGCACCTAAGGTGTGTGAATGAAGCAGAGGCTAAGCAGATAATGGAAACGGTACATAGTGGTGAATCAGGACCGCATATGTATAGGATCGCCTTGGCGCGAAAAATAGCCAATCTAGGTTATTATTGGTCCACCATGAATACAGACTGTGTGGCGTTTGTGCAAGAATGCCATCAGTGTCAGATATTTGCTAAGCTGCAGAAGCAACCTCCCGTTGCCCTGAATCCAATCACTTCTCCATGGCCCTTCGCTACTTGGGGAATAGATATAATTGGCAAAATACATCCAAAAGCCTTGAATGGACATCAGTTTATCTTGGTAGCGGTGGATTACTTCACGAAGTGGGTTGAAGCAGCTTCCTATGCAGAATTAGATGCCAAAAAGGCAGCACAGTTTGTCCGAACCAACATCCTTTGTCGGTATGGAACACCATTTGAGATTATCACTGATAATGGAACTCATTTCCAAGCAGAATTTGCTAAACTCTTGAAGGATAAGAAGGTCCAGCATCATAATTCCTCTCTTTATAGACCTCAAACAAATGGAACTGTAGAAGCAGCAAATAAGTCTATAAAGGTGATCATACAAAAAATGATCAAGGAACATAGGTGTTGGCATGAGAAGTTACCACTGGCTTTGTGGGGATATAGAACATCAATTAGAACTCCTACTGGGGCAACCCCGTATTCACTGGTGTACGGAATGGAAGCAGTACTCCCCATTGAACTGGAAGTTCAATCGGCGAGGATAATTCAAGAAAGTCAGATAAATGAAGCTGAATGGATTAGCAATTATCATCATCAGTTGTTGGGTTTGGATGAAAAAAGACTTCAAACTCTACATCAGATTCAAGGGTATCAGAGGCGAATGGCCAGACATTTCAACAAAAAGGTCAAAGATCGAAAGTTGGAAGAAGGTTGTTTGGTTCTGAAAGAAATCAGAACACCTGTTACAGATCCTCGTGGGAAGTTTCATCCTCTTTGGGATGGACCCTACATTGTAAAGAAAATACTTTCCAGCGGAGCCATCATCTTGTCTGATTTGGATGGTCTGGAGTTCACAAACCCATGCAATCTAGATTAATTAAAGAAATATTATGTATAATCATGCATTGTAAGGAACTACATTAGACCTGATTCTCGCAAACTAATTCGAGATATGTAGGCAGCTCTCCTTGAGCACGGTCTAAATTTTAATAAAAATCATTTATTCATTTTTCTTTTGCTAAAAAAAAAATTTCCACTAAGTTGAAAACCCACAAAGGGCAGCTTAGGTAAGAATGAGTAAGAGCTCGCTAAGTTGAAAATCCGAAAGGACGACTTAGGCAAAAATTAGAGCAAGTAAACAAAGTAGATAATGCTTGGAAAGCAAATAAAAAAGTCATTCATTCCAAAAAAAAAATCATTCATTCCAAAAAGAGTCATTCATTCCAAAAAAGAATCATTCATTACAAAAAGAGTCATTCATTCCATAAGTCCTAAACATCCAATGAACCAAAAGTTACAAGCAACCCAAAAAAGCAGACAATAGAGTCAACCCTAGGATCTAAATCCTACGTCTCCTACGTGGGGCAGAGTCTTCGGTATCTTCCTTAGTTCCGGAACTTTCTGCAACATCTATTTTCTCCTCATCAAGAGGAACCACATCCTCTCCCTCCAAATCCTGCAGCAATGCTTGCCTCCTTGGCTTTTCAATTGGCCAAACTTTGGCTATAAACCAAGTCCTATACTCTGGAGTAGGCTGAACAAGAGAAGGCTTTGCAAAAGGCTTGATCATCTGATGGTTCTAACCCAAGTTCGTAGAACAGCTCGAGTAACTCCGGGAGTAATAGGGGAAGCAATGGTAAGCCCAACAGGAAGAGGAACCCTCTGATCAATCCCCATCTATCTGAGGACACGAGAAGCACTATACCATGTACTATGAGTGAAACCAAGAAGGTAGACATGGTTATGCATTGCATTTGCCTCCATGAAGCGAGGAATTCTATACCAAGGGATGAACCACAACAATTCTTATGGTCCGAGCTCATACAACCAGATGATCCACTTAGCCATAGAGGGAAAAGAAATCTGGATTCTTTTGGTGCGGTACTGAGAAGGGTTATAAGTCAAGGCATGGGGAGCGGCAACCACTCGGAGATGGTCTCTCAGCCAAACCTGAGAAAATAGATCCTTTCTATTTACAAAGGGAAAAGAGAGATGATGAAATGAAAAAAGCAAAAAGTATAACAGAATTACCTGAAGAATGATCGGGGTAACAGTTCAATTTTCAAATCCGAGTGCAGTTCTGTCAAGACTCTGAATGGTCTCAGCCAGAATCATACCACCAATGCAGTTAAGTTCTTCCATTTGCCTAACCATAGGGCAAAGCTTCAAATCTCTAAAGCCAGGATCATGGTTGAAAAGAAACCCGGCTAACAGGCAGAAAACAAAAGCTCGCATCCTATGTTTCAGTTGAACCTCATCTTCAAAATTAGCGGTCAGGAATTCATCAATCAAAGGAAGCAGCATCGCCTTACTCCCATCCATGATCATAGCTTGAGCTTGAGGCCTTGTAAAGTTGAAAAGCCTCTGAAAAGACCCCACATAGCCAACTTGAATCTCATGCCTTACAAGAGGGGCATTTGGGTCACATCCAATAATTGAGCAGAATTCCTCAAAAAGAGGACACATCTCCTCCATCCGGGCACCAAATCTGAAAACGTGGGCTTGGGGATCCCAAAATCTGATACAAGCATGCAAGAAATTCCAATCCACAGCTACACCTCTAAGGGTGGCAACAGCTTTCAATCCATATCTTCCCATGTTGATCCTTTCAACATTATGGAGGCTCTTGGTCCAGTTATGCATCACATGGTTAAAAAGAGGGTTCATTATTGAGAGAAAAATAAAATCCTGCAGTGAAAAACCTATTTTCTGGTCCGAAAATACACTTCAAACTTCATTTTTTATACAGCCCTGGCCCAGACGGCGGCCCGACCGCCGTCCACGGCAGTCTGACCGCCGTCGACCCAGTTTCGACTCCCGTTTTTGATGTTTTGTGAAATTTTTTGAGTTTTGACCCTGTTTAGGCCCTGTTAGGTGCTATTTTTGGGGGTTGTTTCAGGGATTTATTTTGAAAATAGATTTCTAAAAAACAAGCATCATACATACATATTTGCTATCAATACTAACAAATAATGCAGGTTTGTATCTAAGTTCAAATAATAGGTGAAAAACATGGAAAGTACAAAGTACAGAGTAAGAATAATTCAAATATGACAAATATAATCCAAGACAAATATAAGAAATTAGCGCCGGGCTCTCCGTCTTTGTGGCCTGTTCTGCCTCTCATAAGCACTATCAGTCCAAGCACCAGTCAGCTCATCCGAGAAAGCAGTGATCAGTGCAGCCATGTCAGCAACTAGGCCCGCAGGTACCTGTAAAAAAAGACAGAATCACAGTCAATTTCAAGAGAACTTTATGAATCCTTTTCATGAAAAGTTCTAGAGGAATATACCTGAGTGATGTGAGCGAGGCTCCGATATTGTACACCCTCCACACTAATTGGTCTGGTCACCCAACCGTCGGGTGCATGATAACGAACAGCATAAGGCAGCCTCAGGTCGGCCAAAGCAGGGACCGGTAGCCGCAAGGATGGATGGGGGAGGCCTCAAATGTGATGAACTGCTGCTTGCCCCAGTATGTGGTGGTCCAGCCCTGAAAGCGGAAGCCTCGGCCCTAGAGGAAGAAGGTCTGTCACCTTGCCAGCTGGAAGAGGGATGGTCTCCTGGAGTGCTAGAACTGGGAACCAAAGAATGGGAGGACCGATAAGGTGGTGCAGGGTCGAACCGTGTCCCAATGCGTGGCATCAGTCGCTGAAGACAGTAGAAATCATAATCATCATCCGGGGCATAGGCCGACTCGAAGGGATCACCCTCATACTGGGACGCAAAAACAGGTAGAAGCTTCAGAGATAGCATATCATCGGGGGTCCAGGGGAGCTACATGGAAACCGGTGATCTGGAAAGTCACTCTCTCAGCGAGATAATACCGTCGATACTCTGGATGAGGAAGTATGAATTGAGGGCGAGTCAGGAATTGTGATCACTGAAAGCTGTGATCTTGAGCAATCCACTCTACTAGCCGGCTAGACATCGCTGTAAATATAACCTGTAAAAATTTATTATGTTAGTGAATCATTTTCTCTAATACAATAAATAAGGATGAGAATAAGCATTTACCGAGTTCATGGAGCAGCTGTCAAAGAACGATCTCAGCTCTCTGATAGGAAGCTTCCTCTTTGGTGCTTCTACCCTCTCTTTATACCATCTCCAGGCAATGGGAGAAAGAGGATCTGCAGGGGCAGGTGGCTCACGAAAAAAGGGGCGATACCAGGAAAGTACTCGTAAGCCCAAGTCTGGAAAAGATGAAGAAGATATCAGAGTTGGTGTATGTCAACATATGTAAGATAAAAGAAATGTTCTTTACATTACCTCCCAGAAGTAGTACAGGCCACATGGAGCAATGCAGGTATAGCAGAGGTCAGACATGTCGTCATAAAATCTACACAGCATCATGCTAGCCCAATCAAATGTTTGAAGTCGTGACAGGTCGAGTAGGCTCTTCAGCACATTGAGACTCACTGCGTCTTTCCTGTTTGCTAAGAAGGAGCTAGCAAATAGGAGAATCAGGGTAAACCTGGCAACCTGATCAGCAGTAAGATTGCCTACCTCGTAGCTAGTATAGATGGTTGGCGCCTGCTCTACAAGCCACCTCCGCTGAATGCAGCGAGGCCCCTGATGTCGAGGATAATCAAACCCGATCAAAGTGACCATGTCGGCTGAAGAAATGTCATGCCGCCAGTCATCATAGTACTCCACCATCTCAACGCTGAAGGGAATCCCAGAAATGACGAAAAAGTCGGTAGGCGTCATCGTCATCTCCCCCCAAGCAAAATGGAAGGTATCAGTAGTGGGCCACCATCGCTCGGCCAGCGCGCAGATCAACTCCCTGTGGATATCTCTGCCCACATCTATAGTCCTCAAATGGTGGAGGAAAGAAGTCTGATAAGATCCCCCACCGGATGCCCGGCATCAAAGATGTAAGCCGGAATAGTGCTCATGGGTCTCTCGGCGATGGATATCCTAATCGCAGAGTCCTAAAAAAGCAGAGGGAGGGATTTTCTAATTCATTATTGTGGACAATTTGGGGGGCAACTTCAGAAAAATTTAAGTCCTTTCCCCAGCCGGGTGTGACTTCCTAGAGGATTATTTCTAAGTTCTTTACTAGAAATAATTACTGATGACAGAACATGGTGAAGCTTGGAATTACTCCTGATTCATTATTAGAGCTAATTCAAGTACATGTAAAGGAAGGATTCCTAAAATTTTTTTCTAAGTTCCTTACTGGAAATAAATAAAATTCCTAAACATGCATACTAGATGAGTAAATGAGAAGGTACTTACCTCATAGCAGCCGGTCCAGGAACTGTGCTTCTCCTCCTCAAGTAAAAGATTGCAGGGAGGGAGTGAGATTTCGAAGTCTTTTAAGCCAGTGAAATCCATCGTCAAAAGAAAGTTTGAAGGAAATGAAAGAAGAAGAAAGAATGAAAGCAAATGAAAATGGAATGGAAATGAGTCTATTTATAAGGAAAAAGGTGAAAACGCGGGTCTTTTGCACCTCGCTCAAAATTCTCGTTTCTGACGACCACTGAGCCCCATAAATCATTTTTATGGAACCCAGTGGGGGGCAATTGTGAATACTCGAATTTTGAGGCTCGGAAAGCCAATTTTCTCAGACTGCAGAAGATCGAGCCAGACCGGACTACCACAGTAAAGTTCACCGAAAGTATGTCTTCATGGTACTTGAAATGTCCGGAGCGACGCAAGGATCACGGATATGGTCTCAGAATAATTTTTGGAGGTCCGTATCTCCCAAAAAATCAGTTTGAACGAAAAATCATGCGTGCCATTATGGAGGCTCAACCGCGGCGGTCCGCCCGCCGAACACCGCGGCGGTCCGACCGCCGCCATTTCTGTTTTTTCCCTTTTTCTCAGCTTGTCACTTCCACGGCGGTCCGACCGCTGGAACCGGCGGTTCGACCGCCGTTCAGTCCGAATTTTGTCTATAAAAGCCTCCAAATTTTTAGAAAAAGGGTTCGGTTTTTTTGGATTTTTTCGGGCGGATGAATTCTTCATTTTCCATACGCTTAAGAACTTCTTTTGGACTTTTCTTTGCATAAATCTAACCTTGTGCTGCAGGAATTAATCCGTAATCAAAAATCATAATCCAAGGTCCAAGAAAACGAGATCTGGAACTTCGAAGTGGGAAAATCCTAAGCAAGGTAATATCCTAATTCATCCTTTGTCAATTCAAGCATGTCATAAACATTCCATCTTCTTCTTAATTTCTTTTTTTTGGTCAAAGACCTAATCCTTTTAGGTCTAAGGCCTAGTTAAGTAATCAATCAATCTTTCGGCATTAAGCCCTGAATCAATCAATCTTTTTGGTCAAAGACCTAATCCTTTTAGGTCTAAGGCCTAATTAAGTAATCAATTAATTTTTGGCATGAAGCCCATCACAGTTAAAATCAATCCTTTGGCACGGAGCCTAAATCGCATTCTTTTTGGTACCAAGTACCCAAATTTCATCAAAATTAGCACTAAGTGCTCGAAATCTCACAATTTTGGCAAAAAGCCCGACAATGCACGAAGCATATACACACGCATGCATAATGCATAATTGCCTTTAAATAGGCTTTTCCGAACTACATGGGCTTTGATCTCTCATAAAAAACGAGAGTATGTAGGCATATTTGGGATTCACCCCAAATAGCAAGTCCACAATTTACTAATAATCTGTTTGTCTTCTTTTCTTCGTCCCTTTTAGGTTCATTTCTTCTTTGGCAAGTTAATCAAATGCATGACATAGTCCCCGAATCCTCCTTGGGTTCGTAGATTAGAAACCTTTACATTGGATGCATTATTGGAGTCAAACAAGGGTTTTCTTAGTTTTTCCCTTTGAACAGAAAAAACTGAGTGGCGACTCCTAACAACAAGTGAACGTTCATCCGAATCCTTTTCGGGTGGATACCGAGGTTCACACAAGAGAATTTAGAATCCTCTCATTTTGTTACAAAAATCATAATCTAACTTATTCCAACCTTAGCCATAAGGGTAATGATTTCTAAATTTTTCTTTTAATTTTTAGAATTCAAATTGATTCTTATTTCTTAGATAGCAATAACAAAAGAAAGAAGAAAAATTCTAATAAATAAATATAATAATTGCAAGGTGTTTTGCAAATTTCAACCTACTAAATTCAAACCCACAATTATTTGACACAACAACTAAATTACTAAGTTCTTCAAATGCTCTTGTTCCTAATGAAAGGACAAGAATTTGAATGAAAAATTTCACGGCTAAAGTAAATGTGTAAAAGAAAGAAGTGAGAAAAAATAAAATAGGCTCAAAATTGGCTTACTAAAGATATATATATATATATATATAAGGTTGGCCTTTAAAGCTAAATGTGTAAACCTAAATATCTTAATCATATTGATGCCTAATTAAAATTTTGATGTGGTCTCGAAATACATATCTAAGTAAGTTCTAGCAATACATCAATCAAGAATGCTCACTCAAAGAATAACAAGTTGGTATCCAACTTAAAAGGCTCAATTTCTCACAAGTTAAAGGTAATGCAAAGAATAACAATCAAAATTGACAATGAGTATCAATTCTAGTCAATTTTTAAATTCATTCTTTAAAAAATTTCAAAGGTCATCTATCAAAAATGTGATAACCATTTAGCTTTTCAAAATTCATTTATTCAAAGGAAAATATTATATTACTAAAACTCAAAAAAGATAAGTTAAAAGTAAAACTTTGTACCCCACACTTAAAGATTCACATTGTCCCCAATTTGAATATGCATAAATTAAAAGAAAAGGAGTTTAAGTAAAACATGTCTTCCATTATTCCATGGTGCGATACAAAGGCTACTTCTATCATTATCAAAAACACACATTCATTGTTCCACAAAGAAACAAAATGAAAACAAACGGCATGTAAATATAAAGTATTAATTACTAAGAACAAAAATTAAAACATCTAAGAACATAAAATAATGACTTTCATATGACTAGCTAAATCTACTGGAGCGGAGGTTATGAAGATGATGCAGTGGAGGGGTGAAGACTAAGAATCCTAGACAAATTGTTATTGGTGAGTTCAAGTTAATTAAGCATCGGAGCATGATTGCGATTAACTTTCTCCTTGAGTGCCTCTATTTTGCTGATCAACTCATAGTTATCTAGAATTGGGGCATCTTCATCCAAACTCAGTGAGTCAGAGTTAGATTCATCATCAACTCGGGGCCGCTTCTGTCTATCATCCTGGGAACTTGGCTCACCAGAAGTCATCACATAGGTACCTCCACTCTTTGTTACCATATGCATTTTTTCAAGTGTGGCAACTGATAACATATCACTACCATAAATCCTTTGCATGCAGCAATTATCAGGATGAAAGTCTTTATTGAGAGCAATGGCGAGGGTGGTGATCTATCCACTGGTGCGCGCGAGCCTAAATGCTATAGCAATACCGCAAGTGCACGGGTCGCCCAAGTAATAAAGTAGTGAGTGAGTTATCGTTCCATTGAGGATAAGGTCAAGTACTAGTGTAAATCTTAACCGTTGTTTAGCAAATCAATAGTTTTGTGATGTTTTGTAATTAAAAACAACTAATTTAATAACTGAAAGTAAAGGAAAATTAAATGTTGTGCAAAAAGGATTGATGATAATAATACTATCCAGATATTGAATTTCCCTAGCCACAATTATATTTATGAAAATCAATTCAATTAAATCACATAATAGAGTTGAATTGGCATTCCTCTAACTTAGACTAAAACCTCTCTCGAGTGAATTAATCCCTAATCACTAAGTAGAGTGCCGGAATCTCTTCTCAAACACAATTAAATAGATCTTGCATTAGGAACAAGGAACTATAAACCAAAGGATCTTGTAAGTCTATCTCTAGCACTCCAATCAATCCTCAACCCTTATGAGTATTCAATTCATATCAAGTTTTCTCAAGTCAATAATATGAAAATTGCAACCAATCAATAAGCATGCTATTATCAATTGTAAATAAATCATTAAGCATCATAAGAATAAAACAACTCAATCAAATGATTCAATTAAAAATGATTATTCAATCCATACAAATAAGCTAGGGTTCATCAATATCTAGATAGAAAATGAATTAGTTCATATTCAAAACCAAAAAAACAGAACAAGAGAAATGAGTAAAAGAAACCAAATAATCCATGGCAAATAATTTGTATTTCTTCACTTCAATCCTTAATTCTTGGTTTAGGTCTTTTATAGGATGTATCTCCTTATTCAAACTCAGCTCAAGACTCTCCTCTTTGCTTCAGCAGTTGGCTCCTTCTCCCTTGTTCCACACTTCACGTCCCCTAATCACTTTATTTTCTTCTCCTTTTAACTCCCTTCAAAGCTCATAGCCCATACCTTCTAGCTCACAACCCATATCTTCCAACTCACACCACTCTCTCTTGTCTCCCACATTTCCTTTGTTTTATCTTTCTTTTCCTTAAATTAGGTAAGCTTTTCTTTTGTTTAATATTACTTTTGGCAAAAGCTAGTCTTTTTTTTCCACTTGTCTGTAAAAGAATTTAATTATTCAAGGTTGCAGAAGGTGACACGGCCAAGCTTGCTGGTCGTGTCTCCTTCTGCCATTTCTTTCCTTCTTTTCTTCTAGGTGACACGGCCAAGCTCCTGGCCGTGTCATGTGACACAGCCAGTGGCTTGGCCGTGTCATGTGGGTATGTCACCTTTTGCTTCTAGCTTTATCAATTTGTTTTCTTTATTTCCAAGGGTGACACGGCCAAGCTCCTGGCCGTGTCATGTGACACGGCTAGTGGCTTGGCATTGTCATGTGATGGTGTCAGCTTCTGCCTGCATTTCTTTGGTTTCTTGGTTTTGCTCTTTAGGTGAGACACGGCCAGTGGCTTGGCCGTGTCAGCTACTGTCTTGCACTTCTTTTGAGTGACACGGCCAAGCTTGCTTTGGCTTGGCCATGTCTTGCTTGATTCATGCTTTTTCTTCATTGTTTTGATCATCCAAGGGAGTTTTTGCACTTTAACCTAAAACAAACACTTAAAACAAACTTTAAACAAAAATCAAATGAATCATTAACTAAAAATAGATAAAAATCATATTAAAAACAAGTATAAAATTGATCTCATCATCCACCAATATAAATTATCCATTTTCTCTTGTGAACCACATTATCCAGAACTTCTGCTAATCAGAAACCAGTGCTTACAGGTGTAGCATGGTAAGCACACCATAAGAAGAATAACTCATTGAGTTTAACTACTCTGGGGCTCTCCTTTCTTGTAAAAAAAACTATAGGCCATAAATCTGTGCAAATATCTTAAGGCAGGATTCTTAAATTGAGTTGCCTTGGCTGATTTAGCCATATACATCCCAACCAATCCTAATGTACCCATGCATACTATTGCTTAAAATCTTTAGGAATAGTTTTATGCCCCTCAAGAGAGAAACCAAATATTTCAGTGAATTGTTCAACAATGATCATATAGTGTCTTCCATTCAATTTTAACCCTAGCCTAGTGCAAAGCTTAGAGTCATCTCTGTCTAATTTAAGGGAGGAAACAAACTCAAGAGTTAAATCTTGAAATTGCAATTGTTTGAGGGTGATAAATTTCTCCCAATGCAAATTCTTCACATACACCTCAGAATTCTCCCTAATTTGTAAAACATCCAAGGAGTTATCACTTACATACCTTGAGGGGAAAACTCCCCTTGCTTATATAGCCAATATCCTTGAAGAAGAAAAAGAAGATGAAAAGATGTTCCTCCTCCTATGGTGAGACACTTGCTTTGTTCTTAGTATCTTGAACTTGATAAAAATGAAAGATGGAAATGATTTGCTTGTGTTTTGATAAAGAAAATCCATTAGTTTGATGGAAAAAAAAAGATTTAAGGGATGGGTGGTGTCTTGGCCATGTGGGATTGGCAATGGAGAGAGCGAAAGTGGAGTTTTAGCTTTTGAATGAGAGAGAAATGAAGGATAAAATTGGGAATTTAAGTTGTTTAAATGGGTGACACGGCTAAGCTTGACTGGTTTTGGCCTTGTAAATGTTTAAATACATGAATCATGTCTAAGACTTGCAAGAGACAAAGCCAAGAACAAGACCAAGATGGTTGAGTGTGTCTGGTTTTGCTTCAAAATTGAGTGTTTAAGGAGTTTATAAGACACAGCTAAGATGTCAGCCCGTGTTTTATTCTGTCTAAAAATAAGATTTTTATGAAATTGCTTGACACGGTCAAGACTTGTGGTCGTGTCTTGTGCTGTGTTTAGAACACATTTTTTAAGGATTGACATGGGCATAGACATGGCCAAGACCTCCGGCCGTGTTTGCTACTGTCCAAATTCAACATTTTTATAAAAATTGACAATCTAGCCTTGTCTTTTTTGACTTGGCCGTGTCTCTAGCCGTGTCAGCTACTGCCCAAAAGTAATTAAGCTCTCCTCTTCTTTTTCTTTTTCCTAAAACTTCACCAAAATAGAGTAACCCATTACAACACCTATTCCAGATAATTTTATTCAAGCTTTTAACAAACTAGCATGGAAAATTTAGAAATCAAAAATCTCTAAAAATAAACCAAAACAAGGAAATGAAAACCAATGGGTTGCCTCCCATCAAGCACCTCTTTAACAACGTAATAGCTGGATGTGGTTGCCTTATGCACCAGCGAATACCATACTTTCAATGGTTTTTGCAACCTGTAGCTCCTTCAAGTAGGGTTTCACCCTTTGGCCATTTACCTTAAAAGTCTCATTGGTCTTCAAATTTAACAATTCTACAACTCCATATGGGAATACTTGAACAAATTGAAACGATCGACTCCAACGGGACTTTAATTTTTCAAGAAATAACCTCATTCTTGAATTAAACAAAAGAACTTTCATCCCAAGCTCAAAGGTTGTTCTCCAAATCATTTATCATGCATTGCCTTAGTCTTTTCCTTGTAAATCTTTTAGCTCTCATAAGCTTTATTTCTAAGCTCATCTAGCTCAGAAATTTACAACATTCTCTATTCTTTTTTCCCATCAAAGTCCATATTTGTAGCTTTAATTGCCTAATAATTCTTGTGCTCCAATTTCACTGGTAAGTAGCAGACCTTGCCAAAGACTAATTGATATGAACTCATTCCCAAAGGTGTTTTGAAAGCTGACTGGTAAGCCTAAAGTGGTTCTAGAAGATGGACCGCCCAATCCTTCCTTATTATGCTCACTTTTTTCTCTAAGATTCTTTGGTTTGTTTATTGGAGTTCTCAGCTTGACTAGATGTTTGGGGATGATATGGAGTTCCCACCTTGTGCCTAATACCGATTTTAGTCATTAGCTTTTCATACCACTTGTTGCAAAAATGACTTTCTCCATCATTGACTATTGCTTTGGGGTCCTATACCTGCTTATAATATACCCCTTCAAGAACTTGAAAATAATGTTAGCATCATTAGTCCTATTGGGAATAGCCTCCACCCACTTAGAAACATAATCTACTATAAGAAGGATATATTCAAAACTAAAAGCTTTGGGAAATGGCTCCATGAAATCTATCCCCCATACATCAAGAATTTCTACCACAACAAAAGTAGAGAGAGGTATTTCATTTCTTTTACTTATATTTCCTACTCTTTGGCACCTATCACATCTGATACTAAAATTATAAGCATCTTTAAAAAGAGTAGGCTAATACAAACCACTTTGAAGAATCTTCTCAGCGTCTTCTTACCTCCAAAATGTTCTCCACAATACATGTTTTGAAAAATTACGGCACTTGCAATTGTTCTTCTTCTGGCACACCTCTTATAATGATCTCATCCCTGCAAATAAATAATACTTATAAGAATGTAAAAGCCTCTTCTTTTCCTAAAAATTCAAGTCCTTTCTCAAAACACCACAAGAAAGCTAATTAGCAATATTCGCATACCATTGTACTTGTGTTATGGAAAACAAGTGCTCATCAGGAAATCTTTCTAGAGCATTTTCAAGAGAAATATGTGCATCATCAACATTGGAGGGTAGCCTAGAAAGATGGTTAACCATTATATTTTCACTACCTTTCTTTTCCCTAATTTCAACATCAAACTCTTGCAGCATAAGAACCCGCCTAATGAGCCTAGGTTTAGCTTGTGATTTAGTCAACAAGTATTTCAAGGCCACATAGTCTGAAAATACAATGACCTTAGAACCTATTAAATAAGATCTAAATTTATTAAGTGCAAACACCACAGCTAACATCTCTCTTTTAGTGATTGTGTAATTTACTTATGCATCATTTAAAGACAAACTTGCATAATAAATTACACATATAAGTTTATTTACCCTTTGGCCTAACATAGCTATAGACCCTTAATTTTGGCCTCAATAAGTTCAATCCCAATTAAAAGGGTCAGGTCAAGTCTAAGAAACTTAAACCTAGTTCGGTATAATTTTAGAGGCTTAAACTTAGTCTTGTTAAATTTTTAAAAGCTTGAATTAAGTTCGGTTTAATTTTAAAAGGCAAAAATAAAGTTGTTTTAACTTTAAAAGCCCAAACTATATATGGATCAACTTTAAAAGACCCAAACCGGGTCAGTTTGGCCCAAACCAAAAATAAAGGACCATGTTGAATCGGTGTGCCAATTCGACATGAGCCAATTTGACATGGACAAGGCTCCATGTCAAATTGGCAAAACTTCTGCCCCATTTCAAACAATTATAATTCTAATAGTGTTGGGATTGGCTCGGGCTTTTCCAAAATAGTTTAGGACTCTTGAACAGTTGCCCTAATTTGGCTTATAAATAGCCAATTAAATAAATATAAGAAAGATATAAGAATTATCAGAAGCAAGAGCAAAAAAAAAATGAAGCGATAAAAGAAAAATAGAAACAAAAAGCAATTAAAGAGATAGAAGCAAAAACAAAAGAATGATAGTAGCCAAAGTTTGATCCACGGATCATTGAACCTCTAGCCAAAAGTCAATTGATTTAGGTAATAAGATAAAAAGCTTGATTCAACGTATTAAATTGGTGGAGCAGACAAACGCAGGTTTGATTTCTTTTAACTATCTCAATTCAATTGTTTACTCTTACGAATTAATTTATTGCATTGTTCTATTAATAAGTGGTGTTGCAAATGCCATGGAGTAAGTCATAGGTTTGAATTAGAATTGGCAGTAGCATCAATGCATGTTCTGCCATTATTTTCATAAATCCAAAACTCTAGTCTTATCATATGGTATCTTAGTTTTAGGATCAAAACTTACTATTACATAACCAAACCCTAATCTTACATGTTTTAGTTTGAATTACATTTTGAACCTTGGATTTGCATATTAAACCCTAATTCCACAACCAAATCGTAATTTGTCAACAAAACATATTTGGCAAATCGCCTACCTTTCATGAGTGCTGCCCCCGATCCCTTGCAAGGGGCGCTAGCCCCTTAACCCTCTCCAACTAACTAGCTAGCGGGATCACTGTATGCACATCGCCTTATATTTCCTTAATGTGTTAATATTAAAATGTCTTCATTTATTTTTCTTTTTAATTATTCAATTATTTTCATATATGTTGTATTATTTTTCCTTGCTTTATTCTTTTCCTTAGATTCATATGTATTTTTAAAGGAAATTGTAAAAGGCATGTATCCACACATGTGGGTGCCTTATTTATTTAATTTGTGCAATTTAATTTATTTTAAGAATTTTGAAACTATTGTGTAAGGGAAAAATTATTTATAATTTGTGTAATAATATAAATAATTTAATTTATATTATTTATTTTACTTTTTTGTGGACATTGGACATTGTAAGGGCATGTTTTCATCTAGTATGGGTACCCATTTTATTTAGTTGCTTTTAATATAATGAATATTTATTTCTTTTCATTGCATGTATTATGGATAATATTATAATAAATTAAGAATTTAATAATATTTACACCTGGAAAGGAGGCCAGTTCCAAAGAACCGGGCGTTATAGGGGTGCTGAGTCATTCTCACCTTCCCCTTGCGTACCCAACTTTTTAAACCCAATAAGGGGTTGGGGATTCCTTAGGAATCGAGTCATCCACCCCTTCATTTCTTTCTCGGCATGTCTAGGTGGTGACTCTTATTCTTCGGATTTAGGCCCGTGTTTTTTAAGGCCCAGAGCCTAACAGTATCAAAGTTGCAAGAACTATACCATTGGGAGTGGGGACGATAATCCCACTCACAACAACTCCAATAACATAGTTTAAAGCATCAAGCATAATCTCAAAAGGCAAATCCCAATTAGGAGCAACAATCACAGGGGCAGAAGTTAAATTTCCTTTTAAAATGTTAAATGCTTCCAAGCATTTATAATAAAAAACAAATGTTATATCTTTTCCAAGTAAATTACATAAAGGACGTGAAATTTTTGAAAAGTCCTTTATAAATCTCCTATAAAACCCAATATGTCCCAAAAAAAAAAACTCCTAATTCCCATAGCATATGTGGGAGGTGGTAAATTAGCAATCAAATCTACTTTAGCCTTATCCACCTCAAAGCCCTTATGAGATACAACATGCTCCAAAACAATACATCGATCTACCATAAAATGACTCTTTTTCTAACTCAAAGTTAAATTGCATTCAATACATCTTTCAAGCACAAGAGTCAATTTATGTGAACAATCATCAAATGAAGTGCCAAAAATAGAGAAATCATCCATAAATACCTTAATGAACTTATCACCATGTCAGAAAAAATGGATAGCTTATATCTTTGAAAAGTAACTAGTGCATTGCAAAGCCCAAATGACATCTTTCGAAAAGAAAATGTCCTAAAAGGACAAGTGAAGGTTATCTTATGTTAGTCCTCTAGTGTTACAAAAACTTGGTAATAACTTGAAAGACCATCAAGAACACAATAAAAAGCATGACTAAATAATCTACCTAGCATTTGGTCAATGAATGGTAAAGGAAAATGGTCTTTCTTGGTAGCATGATTTAGCTTCTTATAGTATATATACATTCTCCACCTAGTTTGTATGGGAGTTGGTACTAATTCTCCTTTCTCATTCTTTGGTACCACATGTACATGACTAACCCACTCACTATCAGCTATAGAGTAGATCACCCCCTCATCAAGGAGTTTAAGAACCTCCTTCTTAACCACCTCACTCATGTTTGGATTGAGCCTCCTCTTGGCCTCTCTCACTGGTTTAGCTCTTTCCTCTAAAATAATTCTATGCATACACATGGAAGGACTAATGCCCTTAATGTCACTCAATCCCCAACCAATGGCCTTCCTAAGTCTCTTTAGTACTCTCACAACTTTCTCCTCTTCCTCACCACTGAGAGTTAAAAAATTGATCGTTGGTTGTTTATTGTTCTCCTAAAGAAAAACATATTTCAAATTCTTTGGGAGTTCTTTAAGTTTAACTAATTTTGGTTAAATCTCCTCTTCCTCTACCTTAACAATCTGAAACTATGACATTTTCATTTGGGTCATACCTTTTCTTTTTGGTATTTAATTCCTTGAAAAACTTGGCATAAGCTGAAATGTTCTTAATTACCTCAAGTAAGGGAAGATTTATAGTTACCTTAGAGAGCATGTCATAAATTTTAGAAAATTTCTTATCTTGCTTCTCATTTTTCAACCTACTTGGAAAAGAAATTGATGGTCTGTAAAGGTTGGAAGACTTATGCAAATTTGGTAAAGTTGATGCCTCGACATTCTCCTCCTCCTTTGATTGACTTGGTTGCTCTAGGTTGGCATGTATCTCTCCTCCGTTCTTTTCTTGATTAGTACCTGCATCCAAAGAATCAGCAACTGTTATTTATTACCTTCCATATAACATCCTAAAATTTTTGAAAATTTTAATTTTTAGAAAAATTAGAAAAAATAAAATATAATTTAAAGGATAAATTAAATTAATGGTTTTAAATGAAAAATGAAGGGATTTTAAATGAAAAAGTGGAATATATATATGATATATATGCAAAATATACATAACATATATAAAAGTCAACACTTTTTAAAAGAAAAGGGTATTTTGGTAATTAAATCTTATAAATTCAAAATTAATAAAATAATTCAAAAATAAATTATTTTTGAATGGAAGAAGGAAATTAGGACTTTTAATTTATTAAAAAAAATAATTAAATAATTAAATATTAAATTATTTTAATATATATATATATGTGGTTAAAAAAAAGATGAAAAGGAAAGAATATTAAAAGTCGTCTTCTTCTTCTTCTTCTTCTTCTTCTTCTCAAGAACGTGGCTTCCATGGAAGTTTGAAGACCAAGGATTTTGCTTCTTCCATACTCCTTAAATTGAAGGAATAAACAAGTATTTTAAAGTCAAATATTGGATTTGGTGGTGTTGGGTTGGAGTTTGAGAATAGAAGTGGAGATTTAGGGTTTTGGAAAAGTGATTTTCCAAAGTGATTGAATTGTGTGATTTTATTTGTTTAAGCATGTTGTTTAGTGTTAAAAGAGATGAATATAAGCTTGGAATGAGTAATAGATTGTGTTGGAATGGAAAACCTTCAATGGGGGAAGGTTAGGCCATTTTTGAGATTTTGTGTATAAGATGTATTTTTATAATGTAAATGATTTAAATGTATTAAAATATGTTTTTAATAATATAAATAAACTTAAAACACTAATTTAATTGTAGTAGAATGTAATTCTAATGTTGAAGTAAGGAAAGGCTAAATTTTTAGAAATTTGTAGGAGTGATGTGTAATTATGGTTTAATGTTGGAAATGTCATTAAATGTGATACTAAATGATTATTTGCTGTCACATTTGGTTTAGGCATTGAGGGAGGTTGATTTGCTTCATCCAAGTGGTGAAGGGCAAGTTGGAAAGATTGGATTGAAGATTGTTTTTAGCTTACTTTGGGTTGCTAGTGGAGGTATGTACAAACTTTGAATATATTGTTTATATTTGTATGACATTTGGACTTAACACATTTTAGTTGGAAAATGTGTTAAGCTACTTGGTTCATTGATTGTGTATGAATAATATGCTATGACATTGGTAATGTCATATATGTGTTAAATGCATTGTGAAAAGCCATTGATAATGGCTAATTTGTGTAACATATGAAATACGCATATTATGTGAAAATACCCAAAGTAATTGGGTAATATGTTGTGAATGAAAAATGAGATATGTATAATAATGAAATGAATTGATATTGATAAAAATGAGAAAAGTGCGAAAAATGAGAAAGATGTGAAAATGAGAAAAGTGAGAAAAAAGAGAAAAGTGAGAAAAAAGAGAAAAGTGAGAGAAAAAAAAAGTGAAAATAAGGCAATGTGCCTAGATTGAATATGTAAAAAATGAGAAAGAGATTAATAATGAGAAATATGAATAAATTGTGTGCCTAGTATGTTATTCAATTTTTAGAGTTCTGGATTTGGCGGCATGCCTATGATTGCCTACGGGCTATACGCTGGAATGGTGAAAAGACTAGGTCGTAAGCCAGGTCAGCTGATAAGTATGATGTTTTTGGGGTGAAAATACTGGGTCGTAAGCCTCAAAAACTGTAGCAATCTAGCCGGGTTGAGGACCAAGATAATGGGGCCTAAGGGTCTAGCCGGGTTGAGGTCTAAGAGATTGGGGTTGTTACATTATCCATGGATATATATATTGCCTACGGGGCTAGACACATGGTGTCATTATGGACCAAAGCAGTAACTCTGAAATTTGAATAGCATATTAGATCCTTTTTGGGCCCATGCTTGTCTTTGTTTTAATGTAAATTATGAATTATAATACAATCGAGTAATATAATGTTATGAATTGTGCTTATGAAATATTTGAAAATATAAGAAAGTGGATTGATGTGACATCTATATGCATTATGCATTTTGTATTGCATTGAGTTATATTTTTATTATCAAAGTTTGTACCACTAGGCTTTGGCTTAGAACAATTGTTTTCATCGCACAGGTGACAGGGTAGACCCAGTTGAGCCAGAGAGTTCTTCTAGACCAGGTCGGGTCTAGACTTGTTGTTGAGCTTGTTGAGTTACTATCGAGATCAGAAACACTGCCAACAACATGTATATATTTTTATGTTATTGTATATTTTGAGTTTTATGCATAATATATTATGTTTTGAATTTTACATATTGTATATTATAAAGAATGTTTGGGTCAATTTACTTGAAATGGGAGAGTAAGTGTGTTTTAAATTATATATATCTATATGTAAAAATTTTTGAGAAACTTGGTGAAATTGAGAAGTATGGTTGAGATGGTGATTGAAAATTATTTGGGAGTGTTTTCTTTTTTGCATGTTGTGTTTTGATAAATTTTGGAATGTCCAAAATACAGACAAAACTCTGGCGAATTTTTTTTCAGAGATTTTTATATATATTATTTATTTTGGGTTCTTATAATAAGTAAAGAATATTTATATTCTATTTAATTTTTATACATTTATAATTTTAAATTTTAAATTGGAAATGAGAAAAAAAAATTTAGTAAACCGGTCTTTGACATTTTTTTACCGTATATGTGTATTTTACATATGCTGAAAATATGTATTGTACGTATATAGGGTATAAGGGTGTTACATTTGTTTTGGTATCAGAGCCTAGGTTTGAGGTTCTCGACTTAGGTGGGATGATAGAGAGAGAAAATGAGGGATTTGAAAAATAGTTTTTAATTGTAATACATGCATTGGCACTGGCAGTTTTTGATCTATGATATAGTATTTTCTGCTTTATTTGCAGATATAGGTAGTTATGGAGTTCCTGAGTCTAAGATAGGATACCAGGACAGTGACCGAGTATGAGATCGAGTTTATCCGGTTGAGTCACTATGCTGGTGGGATCTGTAACACCTCGATACTCCATATAAGTACTACACATATACCTGGTATACGTACAGTAAATATATAAAGTATAAAGATGTCACATTTCGTTACAATTTACAAACCTTTAACATATCTCAAACCACAATACATTAATTTAAAGAACATTTACAAAATCGATATACTTTTAATGATCTTATAAATATACAATAATCTTATCTTTCTCGAAACATCATTTATACACATGATTACATTCTTGATAAAAGTACATCATAATTAAATTATACATGTATGCATCACCCTCTAGTTGGTCTCGACAAACTCTTACTCTTCTCGTGGCATAACGCAAGACTTTATATCTTTCATCTGGTCACCTGCGCGATCAAACAACCGCGCTAAGCCCGAGAGCTTAGTAATACAAATATATAATATACACATACATTATAAAAATATTAGCATATAATGATATATCAATTCCATGTAACTTTAGCTTATCATATCTTTTCTTTTAGATTGTACCTTTCATATATCTCAACTAAATCATATTTCAATACCCACATTCCACAACATACTTCCTAACATTATTTTATTCACCATTTACCAATCATGAATAACATTTCCAACAAGGCAATCATTAACACCAACCACAATCCATCACCAATACTCACAATCAACATATCAATACATACACATTACATATCATACCTCATAACATTGTTTAATTCACAATTCACCAATCATAAGTCACATTGTCAACAAAATCAATCATAGATCTCATTATTCATCTAATTCAACATTTGTATATCACATAGACATCAAAGACAGACTCGGGCCCAACAGACACTAATATGCAATTCAATTTTCAGAGTTAATGCTTTGGTTTGTTATCACATTTATCAATATCATATACCCAACTAGGCTTCAAGGATCAAGTTCAACCAAGCTTCAAGGGGAGCAAAGCATGCTAAGCTTCTACCCAACTTGGCTTCAAGAACTAATCCAACCTAGCTTCAAGGGTGGTAACATCTCAATTAGGCTTCAAGGATCCAATCCAACCTAACTTCAAGAGATTGTTACACTTATTAGGCATGCCACCAACAACAAACTCTGAAAATGGAATAACACATTAGCCACACAATTCATTTAGATTTCATTCTCAATTCTCATTATCATTTAGGCAAACATGCCTCATTTATCTCCATTGAATCACATTAGCCAATAACAATGGCTTCACATTTTATTTCACAATATAACACTTCATTATTCAAGTGTATAGTTATCTCATCCATGATCACATTATATCTCATATAGCATCATTCATCATAGCCAAACACAATGGCATTGTCTCATATCATGTCTTATTTGAATTATCATTTCATCTTTTACATACATAATCATTTACCTCATCATATCCTTTACATGTCATATTCCACCATTGATATATATATATATATACAACATCAATTACATTAACTAGGTAAACATATCATTCACATCATTATAAATTGCATTGTACATACCTTTTTGGATGATCCTCATCTCTTTCACCCTCAAGAGTTATTCCCACCAAGCTATCCATAATCAATGACTTCATCCTCTTTTTCACATTTTACATATAGCCTCATTGATATATATATATATACAACATCAATTACATTAACTAGGCAAACATATCATTCAAAGTGCATAACATAACATTGCTAAATCTCAACAATGCAATTAGGGCAAAACACAATTGATATGATTCATAGCTTTATGATCTTCCACATTCCTTTGATTAGATCATTCTTGTGTTTAAAACATATTTATAATGTTCATGTTTAAGTTTAGAAACAATGGAACCTTTGAAGAATCAAAACAATGTAAAAAGAAACAAAGTATAAAGCAATAGGTAATTCATTTGTAGGACACACCCAACCCATTTGATGGACACGCCCAGCCACTTGATGGAACACGCCCGTGTCACTAACAACAAAAGAGGCAGTAGCCAATTCAACAATTGACATGCCCAGCACCTTTGATGGACACGCCCGTGTCACTAACAACAAAAGAGGCAGTAGCCAATTCAAACAATTGACACGCCCAACTCAATTGATGAACACGTCCGTGTCTCTTCAATGCCTATGGCCGTGTCACCCATCACCAAAACCAATTCTCTTCTAATTGCACTCAAACACAATATTCATCATATAACATGCTTCAAATGAATATAATCAATGTTTTAAACACATATTCATCACAAGAATTACTTCACAACACATTAATATAACAATTAAACACATCTCAATTCAAAACCCTAAAATCAACATCTCCACCATTTCCAACAACAACCTCTAATTAAACTCATAACTTAAAATCAATTTAACACTTGAACACACAACACAACACATCTCAAATCCACCAAATCACAAAATCATCAAACCTTACTTCACTTCCAACACAACTTCCAATTAAGTAAAGAAAACAAGAGAATACTTACCATCTTTCCAACAAAACCAACACCAATCCAATCCTTTAGCTTGTAATCAATTTCAATACTTGTAAACACATATATAACACACTAAATCATGAAATCAATCCATCACAACCTATCTCAAACATTAACAAAGGAAAACAAGTAAGTACTTACCTCAATTGATGAATTCCACCAAATCTCCACCTAATCCTTTGATTCTTCCTTCAATTCTCTTAAAACCCTAAGGTTTAGGTGAAGATCAACTCATCTCTCTACCTCTCTCTCTCTCTCTCGTGCAAGAACCAAAAGGAGAAGAAGAAGAAGAAGAAGAAGAAGAGAATATCTTTATTTCTTTTTCCTCTTCCACGATAGCCACATATATGTATATAATAATAATAATAATAATAATAATAATAATAATATAATTACTAATTACCAAAAATCCTCCACCAAGCATTTCATTTCAAGCAATTACTCATATACCCCTTATCACTTAACTTAGCTTTTGTCTCTTATGAACCCAATTAAGTAATTCCACATGCCATATAAAAATATCTCCTCTTGCATTGACTCTTTCTCTTTGACCATTTTATATGCTATATATATCACCATATACACAACATATAAACTTGTCTCTAAACCCTAAATTTCCCCAAAACACATATACATATATTTTCTTTTCTCAATTTAAACCAACAACAATAACAACAACAACAACATACAAAACTTCTGGGGCATGCATAGGGATATTACAGGATCATTTCTGATGAGTTTGACAGGTGCAGGAGGTTTGAGGAGGGACTGAGACCCTCTATCATGTGCATCATTGCAGGCTCTCGGTATCAGGATTTTTCCCAGTTAGTTGCAGTTGCCAGAAGTGTTGAGAGGGCGCAGAGTCTTGTAGCAGCTACCAGGGTTGAGGAGACCAGAGTTAGGAGATCCCAAAGTAAGACAGGGTCTTCATCAGTGAAGAGAGGCCGAGGAGGACATTTTCAGAGGTTTAGTAGGAGACAGGGGTAGTTTGGCAGGTCAGTACAGTAGCAGAGACAGAGACAGAGACTTGTAGTTTCAGTGGCTAGTGCTCCGACTCCAGTGGCTCAAAGACCTACTCCACCTACTTGCGTTCATTGTGGTAGAGTACATGGAGGTATCTGCTGGTGGAGAGGTGCTTCAGGAGTGTGTTTTAGATGTGGGTCGTCAGAACATTTTATCAGAGATTGTCCCGAGCCACCAGAGGTTAGGCAGGCAGATACTGCATCTTCTCGACCCAGTGTCAGAGGTGGTCGTGGTGGCAGAGGTTTTAGTAGAGGTGGTCAACCTGGGTTTAGTCAGAGAGGAGGCTCTACATCTGGAGGCAGTAGGCCAGATGAGGCTGGGCCATCTCAGCGGGTTTATGTGATGCAGAGGCAGCCGGATGCTTCAGCCGTCATTGCGGATACATTTTCTTTATTTGATATTTCAGTCCTTGCTCTATTAGATCCTGGATCTATGCATTCATACATAAGTGCATCCATCTTGCTTGTGTCTGAATTGCATTCTGAATCCCTAGGATTTGATGTCTTGGTGACAAATCCTTTAGGGCATAGTGTTGTGGTGAGCAGGGTGCACCGAGATAGTCCAGTTGTTGTTCAAGATGAGGAGTTTCTCGGTGACCTGATTGAGATGCCTTTTAGGGAATATGATTTATTTTTGGGCATGGATTGGTTATCCAAGCATGGGGCTGTGGTAGGCTGTCAGAAGAAATGTGTTACTTTGAGAACACGGGATGGTAGGGATGTTATAGTATCTAGTGACCAGAGGTATCTTTCATCTATGTTTGTTTCAGCTGGGAGGATAATTCAGAATGGATGTGAGGCTTATCTTGCTCATGTTGTAGATACTAGAGTAGTGGGATCCCTGCTTGAAAGTATACCCACAGTTGCCGAGTTTCCAGATGTTTTCCCTGATGAGTTGCCAGGGGTACCTCCTGAGAGAGAAGTGAAGTTTGGTATCGATTTATTGCCTGGTACCACTCCTATCTCTATTACCCCTTATCGAATAGCACCTGCTGAGTTGAGAGAGTTGAAGGTGCAGTTGTAGGAGTTGTTGGATAAAGGGTTTATTCGCCCTAGTGTGTCCCCGTGAGGAGCGCCTGTGTTGTTTGTGAAGAAGAAGGATGACACCATGAGATTATGTATTGATTATAGGTAGTTGAATAAGGTGACCATCAAGAACAAGTATCCTTTGCCTCGGATAGATGATCTCTTTGATCAATTGAAGGGAGCAGCAGTATTCTCTAAGATTGATCTGAGATAGGGTACCATCAATTGAGAGTCAAAGACGTGGATGTACCCAAGACAGCTTTTCATATGAGGTATGGGCATTATGAGTTTCTGGTGATGCCCTTTGGATTGAGGAATGTACCAGTAGCTTTTATGGATTTGATGAACAGGGTATTCAGACCATATTTAGATCAGTTTGTGGTGGTCTTCATTAATGACATTTTGGTGTATTCGCGTAATGAGGAGGATCATGATAGACATTTGCAGATCGTATTGCAGACTCTAAGAGAAAAATAGTTGTATGCTAAGCTGTCTAAGTGTGAGTTCTGGCTTGATCATGTAGCTTTTCTTGGTCATGTGGTTTCAGCAGAGGGTATTAGAGTTGATCCGAATAAAGTTGAGGCTATCTTAAATTGGAGTCCACCGAAGACTGTGACAGAGGTTAGAAGTTTTCTAGGATTGGAAGGCTATTATCGTCGATTTGTGAAGGGCTTTTCTATAATTGCTATACCACTCACCAGATTACTTCGAAAAGGAGTTAAATTCGTGTGGATAGATCAGTGTCAGGCGAGTTTTGAGCAGCTGAGGGAGATGTTGACTCATGCTCCTATCCTTACCCTGCCTGTGGAAGGTAAACCATATGTGATATATAGTGATGGTTCACACAATGGTTTAGGTTGTGTTTTGATGTAGGAGGGTAGAGTCATTGCTTATGCCTCTCAACAGTTGAAACCGCATGAGCTGAATTATCCAACATATGATTTGGAATTAGCAGCAATAGTTTTTGCCTTGAAGATTTGGCGGCATTATTTGTATGGGGAAAAGTGTTTCATTTATACAGATCACAAGAGTTTGAAATACCTGGGGGTTCAGAGAGAGCTGAATCTTTGGCAGAGACGGTGGTTAGAGTTGATTAAAGACTACGACTATTTGATTGATTATCATCCGGGTAAGGCAAATGTTGTTGCTGATTCCTTGAGTCAAAAGTCTTTGGCAGGTTTGACTGCTTATTCGCTCTCGTTGCTTGTTAAGTTGAGAGCGTTGCATGCTAGATTTGAATCTTCTAATGATGGTGCTCTAATAGCTCAGTTGCAGTTGAGGCCAGTCTTGTTGGATCATATTAGGGAGGCTCAATTAGCAGATGAGAGAATTCAGAAAATTGTGTTGGTTTGTCAGAAGGGGGAGAGTCGAGACTTTTATGTGAGGGATGATGGCAGTCTATGGTATAGAGATAGATTGTGTATTCCTGATGATGCAGAATTGAAAAGAATGATATTAGAAGAAGCACATCAGTCACTTTTTGCTATGCACCCTGGGAGTACCAAGATGTATCAAGATTTGAAGTGACATTATTGGTGGTCAGGTATGAAGAGGGACATAGCAGAGTTTGTATCCAGATGTCTCACTTGCCAGAAAGTGAAGGCTGAGCACCAAGTTCCTTCAGGATTGCTCCAACCTTTATCAATGCCAGAGTGGAAATGGGAGCGAGTGATAATGGATTTTGTGACTTGACTACCTTTGAATCAGAAGAAGCAAGATGCAATCTGGGTGATAGTTGATCGGATGACGAAGACAGCTCATTTTTTCCAGTTCAGATGGATTTTTCTCTTGAGAGGTTGGCTGAGCTGTATATCAATGAGATAGTCAGGTTGCATGGAGTCCCAGTTTCTTTGGTGTCAGATCGAGATCCACGATTTACTTTGAGGTTTTGGAAGAGTTTGCATAATTTCCTAGGTTCTCAATTGCATTTTAGTGCTGCTTTCCATCCTCAGACAGATGGACAGTCAGACAGAGTGATACAGATTCTGGAGAATATGTTGAGGAGTTGTATCATTGATTTTATCGGAAATTGGGGCAGATTTTTGCCATTAATTGAGTTTGCTTATAACAACAGTCATCAGTCAAGTATTGGAATGACTCCTTATGAGGCTTTATATGGTAGGAGATGCAGGACACCTTTGTGTTTGGATGAAGTTGGAGAAGATAAACTGGTTGGTCCCGATTTGATTAAGGAAACAGAGGAGAAAGTAAAGGTGATTCGGGGTCGTTTGAAAGCAGCTTCAGACCGACAGAAATCCTATTCAGATTTAAAGAGAAGAGACATAGAGTTCAGTTTGGGAGATAAAGTATTTCTGAAGGTGACTCCATGGAAAAAGATTTTAAGATTTGGCCGCAAAGGTAAATTGAGTCCTCGTTTCATAGGACCATATGAGGTGTTAGAGAGAGTTGGTCCAGCGGCTTATAAACTAGCTTTGCCGCCTGAGTTGGATCAAATACATAATGTTTTCCATGTCTCGATGCTTCAGAGATACAGGTCTGACCCATCTCATATTTTATCATTGGAGTCCATTGAGGTGAGTTCAGATCTGACTCATGAGGAAGAACCAGTGGAAATTTTGGCACGAGAGGTTAAAGAATTGAGGAATAAGAGGAAACCACTTGTGAAAGTCCTTTAGAGGAATCATGCCATTGAGGAGGCCACATGGGAAAGTGAGCAGGCGATGCAGAGTTAGTTTCCCCAATTGTTCCAAACTTGAGGACATGTAATTTCGAGGGCGAAATTTCTTTTAGGGGGAGAGAATTGTAACATCCTAAAATTTTTGAAAATTTCTAATTTTTAGAAAAATTGAAAAAAATAAATTATAATTTAAAAGGATAAATTAAATTAATGGTTTTAAATGAAAAATGAAGGGATTTTAAATGAAAAAGTGGAATATATATGTGATATATATGCAAAATATACATAACATATATAAAAGTCAACACTTTTTTTTTAAAAAAGGTATTTTGGTAATTAAATCTTATAAATTCAAAATTAATAAAATAATTCAAAAATAAATTATTTTTGAATGGAAGAGGGAAATTAGGACTTTTAATTTATTAAAAAAATAATTAAATATTAAATTATTTTAATATATATGTGGTTAAAAAAAAGATGAAAATGAAAGAATATTAAAAGTCTTCTTCTTCTTCTTCTTCCTCTTCTTCTTCTCAAGAACGTGGCTTCCATGGAAGTTTGAAGACCAAGGATTTTGCTTCTTCCATACTCCATAAATTGAAGGAATAAACAAGTAATTAAAGTCAAATATTGGATTTGGTGGTGTTGGGTTGGAGTTTGAGAATGGAAGTGGAGATTTAGGGTTTTGAAAAAGTGATTTTCCAAAGTGGTTGAATTGTGTGATTTTATTTGTTTAAGCATGTTGTTTAGTGTTAAAAGTGATAATATAAGCTTGGAATGAGTAATGGATTGTGTTGGAATGAAAAACCTTCAATGGGGGAAGGTTAGGCCATTTTTGAGATTTTGTGTATAAGAGTGTATTTTTATAATGTAAATGATTTAAATGTATTAAAATATGTTTTTAATAATATAAATAAACTTAAAAAACTAATTTAATTGTAGGAGAATGGAATTCTAATGTTGAAGTAAGGAAAGGCTAAATTTTTGGAAATTTGTAGGAGTGATGTGTAATTATGGTTTAATGTTGGAAATGCCATTAAATGTGATACTAAATGATTATTTGCTATCACATCTGTTTTAGCATTGAGGGAGGTTGATTTGCTTCATCCAAGTGGTGAAGGGCAAGTTGGAAAGATTGGATTGAAGATTGTTTTTAGCTTACTTTGGGTTGCTAGTGAAGGTATGTACAAACTTTGAATATATTGTTTATATTTGCATGACATTTGGGCTTAACACATTTTTGTTGAAAAATGTGTTAAGCTACTTGGTTCATTGATTGTGTATGAATAATATGCTATGACATTTGTAATGTCATATATGTATTAAATGCATTGTGAAAAGCCATTGATAATGGCTAATTTGTGTAACATGTGAAATATGCATATTATGTGAAAATACCCAAAGTAATTGGGTAATGTGTTGTGAATGAAAAAATGAGATATGTGTAATAATGAAATGAATTGATATTAATAAAAATGAGAAAAGTGAGAAAAAATGTGAAAATAAGGCAATGTGCCTAGATTGAATATGTAAAAATGAGAAAGAGATTAATGATGAGAAATATGAATAAATTGTGTGCCTAGTATCTTATTCAATTTTTAGAGTTCTGGGTTTGGCGGTATGCCTATGATTTCCTACGGGCTATATGCTGGAATGGTTAAAAGACTAGGTCGTAAGCCAGGCCAGCTGATAAGTATAATGTTTTTAGGGTGAAAAGACTGGGTCGTAAGCCTTAAAAACTGTAGCAATCTAGTCAGGTTGAGGACCAAGATACTGGGGCCTAAGGGTCTAGCCAGGTTGAGGTCCAAGAGACTAGGGCTATTACATTATCCATGGATATATATTGCCTACAGGGCTAGACACATTGTGTCATTATGGACCAAAGCAGTAACTCTGAAATTTGAATAGCATATTAGATCCTTTTTGGGCCCATGCTTGTCTTTGTTTTAATGTGAATTATGAATTATGATACAATTGAGTAATATAATGTTATGAGTTGTGCTTATGAAATATTTGAAAAATATAAGAAAGTGGATTGATGTGACATCTATATGCATTATGCATTTAATATTGCATTGAGTTATATTGTTATTATCAAAGTTTGTACCACTAGGCTTTAGTTTAGCGCGATTGTTTCCATCGCGCAGGTGACAAGGCAGACCCAGTTAAGCCAAAGAGTTCTTTTAGACCAGGTCGGGTCTAGACTTGTAGTTGAGCTTGTTGAGTTGCTATCGAGATCAGAAACACTGCCAACAGCATATATATATTTTTATGTTATTGTACATTTTGAGTTTTATACATAATATATTATGTTTTAAATTTTACGTATTGTATATTATAAAGAATGTTTGGGTCAATGTACTTTAAATGGGAGAGTAAGTGTGTTTTAAATTATATATATCTATATGTAAAAATTTTTGAGAAACTTGGTGAAATTGAGAAGTATGGTTGAGATGGTGTTTGAAAATTATTTTAGAGTGTTTTCTTTTTTGCAGGTTGTGTTTTGATAAATTTTGGGATGTCCAAAATACAAACAAAACTCTGGCGAATTTTTTCCAGAGATTTTTATATATATCATTTATTTTGGGTTCTTATAACAAGTAAATAATATTTATATTCTATTTAATTTTTATATATTTAGAATTTGAAATTTTAAATTGGAAATGAGAAAAAAAAATTTAGTAAACCGGTCTTTGACATTTTTGTACCGTATATGCGTATTTTACATATGTTGAAAATATGTATTGTACATATATAGGGTATAAAGGTGTTACATTTCACTCCTTAAAACTGTGATTGCTTTGGCTTACTCTGGTTGGCTTGAAAACTTCCTTTTTTTGGTGTGCTTGAAGTTACTTTACCAATTGCCCAACTTGAATTTCCACCTTATTTAATGATGCTTCCAAAGAATCAAACCTCTTGTTGTTCACTTCTTGATTTTGTGTTCTAATTTGAATAAAAGCATTCAAATTATATTCCAGTGTGGGTTTCTTCAGTTGATCTTGATTTGAAGATTGTCCTTGAAAGTGAGGACCTCTTTGATAAGGCTGAAAGTATTATTCAGGTGGAATTTGCTGCTGATTTTTCCAAGAGAAGTTCGGATGGCTTCTCCAACTTGGATTATAAGAGTTAGAATATAGATCATTTCTTCCCTTTATTGGAAACCCTTTAAGGCATTCACTTACTCTTTCCCTTCTTAATATTGTTCAAAGCTCGCAAAACACATAAATGCACTGTGTCCTGTAATGCCATATGTCGCCATACATCTTGGCTTGGCATAGGTAGGTTTCTTCTTGCATTTAGCATCTTAAATTGCCTTGTTAATTCTATTATCTACCTTGCCATTGCAAATTTTGAGTTCACCTCATATTCTCCTTTGCGCCTTTATCCTCTGCTTTTCTGCTGTGAATTTGCTCCTAGCATCTCAAGCAACCTTATATTTTCAGTAGCTATTCTCTCACCATTGCACTTCTTGCTGCATTATCTACTGTGTTCTGACTTTGTTATGTGAGCTCATCATAAAAGAATTGGTTAAGTAACTATTATGGATAATGATGATGAGGACACTGGAATAATAAAAACTTAAAGCGATCCCACACCTCATGAAATGGTTCACTATCCATTTGGGTGAGTATTACAATACTTCCCCAAAGCTCCTTTTTCTTCTAATATGAATAGAATTTGCTCATGAACTTATTATAAACTTCAGTCAATGTAGTCAATGAATTTTCTGACAGGGTCATCAACCATGCCTTGCCCATATCCTTTAGAGTGTATGGGAAACACCGCATCTTAAGCTTATCTTTAGTCAATGTTTGCAAAGGGAATGTGTGCAAAGTTGAATAAAAATCACGAATGAAATTGTGAGGGGTCTTCATTCGGCATTCCATGAAAAGAGGGCAGCATACTATAATGAGTATTTTTCAGCTCATAGTTTCTTACTGCATTACTCAACCATATGCAAGATGTGGTTACCCCAATAATTGGTCATACAAACTCTTTCGTGGGTTTTTCTTCTACTTTCGCCATTTTTTTTATGTCCTCTTTGAATTGCTCTTCAATGTCTTCCCCTTCTTGTCCTAAAGGATCTACTTCACCAGTTGTAGAATGTCTATGAATGTTGTCTACAAAGGGAATAAGTTTATTGTTTTGGGACATTAGCCTTACATAAATCACCTGGGCAATTCAAAAAGAAACCCTTAAGCAATTAAATAAATGAATCAAATTATCACCTAAATAACCTTCCTCGGCAACTGGGCCAAAACTTATTGAGCTTTACTTAATACTACTAAAAGCGACCCTCACAAGTATACGAGGCTATTATAGTAATGGTGGAACGCCCCAAGGTCGTCTCATAAGGAAGTTGTTTGTTTGTAATAATTTGATTAAAATAAAAGGATTAAAGACTAAGTGTGTAATGTTGAAATGGTAAAGAAGTTTAAAATTAAAATTAAAGTGAATAACAGTTTGCACATAATTAATTTAAACTTTCAGAAGGGTACCTAGGATTTACAGTTTGATGTAATCAAGGTTTAATTCTCAAATATCCATTAATATAACTTTGTAACTTAATTTCTTCCTTAATATTAGTTAACAATTATTAATTAATTAGTTTCACATTCACGAATTAATAAAAATAAATTATTTTTGAACTTGCAAATTAAGTGAACCCTAGATCTTATGTTTCTAATTCATTCTTATGGTAGTTGAATGCATAGTTCCAATATCAAGTTTTACCTCTTAGTTTTTCACTTAATATCTAGAGATTAATAGGTGACTAATCTATTAACCTAACATTCATTCCATTTCCATCAATTCATAACAAGGCTTATTAATGGAAATTATTGAATTAAATCATTTAATCAAATCTACTTCAAATCATAGGCATAGGTAATTTAACTCATTATCAAAACAAGATCAAAATTCATCTCAGTAGAATTCAAATCACAAATCTTCATTGAAATATTAATGTGCATAAATAACAAAATCTAGAAAATCAATTAATTGAGAGAATAGAAAAAACCTTATGAAGATGACTAGAGTTGGAACTTCTTGTTCTTCCTTCACCTCCACTTGAAATTGACAAAAAACTTCCAAGCCTCCTTCAAGCTTTGCAAATCAATTCTTCTATCTCTGTGAAATGAAAAACAAAATGTGTCCAAAATAATTATCTCAACTAAAAAAAATGGAAAAAATCCCCTTCTTCCATTTAGCCTCCTCCATTTTATGCATTTCTTAACTTTTACTTTTCAAAAAGCAGTGCTTATTTTTCTCCTGAAATTACTCCTTAAAATTTGCTTCCCTATCTGTCACTAAAAAGCTTTCAATAATCAAAAGGCATATTCATAGACATGGCCAAGCTTAGTTTGTCTTGGCCATGTCTCTTTAGTTTTTCCTTAGACACAACCAGTACATGTGAATGTGTTTGGCACTGCCTTGATCTTCCTCTTTTTTTCGTGGAATGGAACACATAGAACACGGCTAAGCTTGAATTTATCCTAGCCATGTCATGTGACATGACCAAGATGTGTGGATGTGTTTAATTCTATTTTCTATCATGAAATTGCAACAAGAGACACAACTAGGCTTTGTATGACTTGGCCGTGTTCCATACTCTTATTTCCCAATTAGCTTTAACTAGTGAATTTGGTCATTTAGCTCCATTTTATAAGTTTTCATGCTTCAACCTAAAACATAAAAAACCTACAAACAAACTTGAACAAACATCTTAGAAAATACGAAAAAAAAATAATAAAAAACACTCTTAAAAACATAAATAAAAATGATCATAAAATTGGCCAAGGCCAATTCATCATGATCTTGCCTTTTGTGTTGGATCAGCTCGGTTTGGGCGTTTAAAATCAAACCAGACTTATTTTAGGCTTTTCAAATTGTATCAGACTTAATTCGGGCTTTTAAAATTGAACCAAACTAAATTTAAGCCTTTAAAATTTGATCAGACTAGGTTTAAGCTTCTAAAATTGGATTAGATGTGGCTTGGCCTCTTTTAATTGAGACTGAACTTGTTTAGGGCCAAAATTAAGGGTCTATAGATACCAGGGTAAGCTTTTCTTAGGTTGATAAAAAAATATGCATTTATTGTCCTAAATTATTTCCTCCTCTTTACTTGTCTAACTTTTTATGAACATTGCAGGTAGTTGGACAATCAAGTGTGTTAGACAAAAGATCTCAATTTTGATCCTTGACAACTCAAATTGAATGATCCATTTAACATGTGTTTGAAGAATCTTGTTGCAAGATTAGGTTGCTTCAAAAAGACTGAACAGAACACTTCTAGCGGTCACACCCGACATGAATACGACCGCACCATGCAATTGAAAGATGAAACCTTATCACAGTAGGTTTCGCGGTCAGAAGCCCGACCTAAGTCGCGACCGCACTTAAAGAAGAGCGACCGTTCCAATTTATGGACGACCGCTAACCAAGGAACTCAAATCTTTCTAATCACAGTAAGGTTCGCGGTGACAAGAACGGTGAATGACACGGCCTCACTTGCTGCTGTGGCGACCGCCCATTAAGAGTCGCGACCGCTCTACAATTCAAGAAGAATTTGCTTAAAGAGACAGTAGTGTTCACGTCCTCAGGTGCGTCCAGAAGTTCGACGCGAGATCCTCAATTCGACCGCGAGGTGCTATTTAGGACGACCGCGACATTCAAATTTTGGCGGACATCTCTTCTGCCCTGTCAGAGAATGCCACATGACATGACCGTTAAAAACCCACTTCAATATTCAAAAAGGACGACCGCACCTTAGTGATGCGCGACCGTCCCGACAATCGCAGCATGGGCAAGATTCCAGCTGCAGAGCACTCAAATTCGATCGTTGAAGCTTGTTTTAAATTCAGCGACCGTGCCTTGTCTAAGGACGACCACGTTAGGTATGAGCGCGACCATCCTTGTATGAAGGACGACCGCGAAAAGCTTTGGACAGTTTAAGTAAAGAAGATCTAAACTGCCAAGACTTTATTCTTACTATCAATAACGGCTAGTAAGACCACATTGGCTATAAATACAATGGTTCTACAAGAAAAGAACAACAAGAAGCAAGAGAAAATAGATTTTGATAGCCAAGCAACAAATTTTCTTTTACTTAAACTTACATTTGAATTGTAATGAATGTTAGGTGTTAGCATTGAAAACACCATTGTATAAGTTTGAGTGTGAGCTTGGAAAAACACTTGGGTTGTGAGAGTAAGCCTTGTAAAACTCTTGTTTGGGTTGTGAGAGTGAGCCTCAAAAACTCCTTTAAAGGTTCTTGAGTGTAATCCTTAGAAAACACTTGTGAAGTTTGGTGTGAACTTGTGAAAACACCAAAGTTGGAAGTGAGCTTGTAAAAACTTCAAAGATTAGTGGAACCTTAACAAGTTGTTAAGGAAGTGGATGTAGGATTGAAGTAAAATCCGAACCACTATAAATCTTGTATGTTCTTTCTTTCTTCCATTACTCAACCATCTCTTAATTCCGCACTTCTATTTTGTTGAGTTTTTAATTGTCATTATTTCTTGAGGAAACCAATTCACCCCCCCCCCTCTTGGTTGCCATCTTGGGATAACAATTGGTATCAGAGCCTGAGATTTCTTAAACTTAATTGTGAAATCTGATCCACTATGGCAACTTCTTCTTCATCAAGCTCTCATGGAAATCTTAACACTATTCTTAGACTCTACTTTGATGGAACTGATTATTTATACTGGAAACACAAAATGTATTTGTTTCTAGACAGTGAAGGGATTGAACTATGGGATTTCGTGGAAAGTGAGTGGAAACCTCCCACATATGAAGTTGACGGCATTCAAGTTCCACTTCCCAAAGCACAATGGTCAGCTAGCAATGTCAAAGATCGATTCAAGAACAATAGAGCCGCTTCCATCTTGATGAATTCCATTTCAAGAGAAGAAGGTGGAAGAGTTCAACATTTAACTTGTGCACATTGCATTTGGAAAACACTCGAAAACTACCATGAAGGTACAACTCAAGTAAGATTCACCAAGAAACAAATACATGTCCATGAGTATGAGCTATTCAAGATGAAACCAAATGAAAATGTCACTGACATGACCAATCGCTTGCTTGCTATTGTCAATGAACTAAAGAAGTATGGCAAGGTATATGATCAAGGTGATGTAAATAGTAAAATCTTGAGAGCCCTAAGAGCTAGAAAGAACTTTGAATCAAAAGTATCATCCATAGAAGAAGCTCATGATCTCAGCACATTAAGAACTGACGAGCTAGTTGGTAAACTACTCACATTTGAGCTACACAGTGAGAAAGAAGAAGATCAAGGTGAAAAAGAAAAGAGAAAACCAATTGCACTCAAAGCAATCAAAGAAGCTGAGAGCTCAAGCAATGAAGGTATTGATGATGAAGATGAAATGGCAATGTTCTCAAAAAGAATCAATGAATGGAAAAGGAAGAAAAGATTACAAGCAAATAAAGGTACACCTCCGAAATTCTCCTTCAAAGATAAAGAAAAGAAAAATGAGGTAAAATGCTATGAATGTGGAAAAACTGGTCACATTAAATCGGATTGCTTCAAATTAAAGAACAAAAAGAAATGGGATAAAGAAAAGAAAAAGTCTCTCAAAGCCACATGGGATGACTCTTCTTCAAGTGGAGAAGAAGAAGAAGAAGGAATTGCAAATCTGTGTCTCATGGCTATTGAATATGACTCCAATAAGGTAAGTACTCAATCCTTTGATCTAGTAGCACATAATGATACAAATGATATAGATGATAGTGATTTGATTGAGCACATGAACTTTAAAATAGAAAAATATTTTTCTAAAATGATGCTTTATAAAGAGAAAAACTCTAAGTTAGAAAAAGATTTTATATGCTTAAAGAACTCTACCTTAGAATTGAAAACCTCAAATGAACACCTGATGAATATGATAGGAGAGTTAAATAAAAACTCACATGACTTAGAAAAGGTGATTAAAGAAAATGAAACATTGAAGCATGAGCTAAAAGAACTAAAAGAATCAATTTCCAAATTTCATAAAGGAAAGGAAGCATTAAATACATTAATTAATAACCAAAGATCACCTTCCTTAAAGTATGGATTAGGATTCAATGGCTCAACCAACATTGCACCAAGTAAACCAACATTTGTAAAAGCATCTACAATTGAAATTTTTGATGATCATATCAAAGATGCTTGCACCAAGTCTAAAAGTACCAAAAGTACTTCTTATGGTTTGCTAGGAGATAAAGCTAAAAATAATTATGCATTGTTGTTCACCAAACTTGCACAAAAATCACATACTTGTAGCTGTATACATAATACGTTAAATACAAAAAGAAAAATGCAGAAGTATAGAATGCCATGGCAATGAACATATTGCATGAAATTCGGACACAAAAATTTCTATTGTTATATAAGAAAGGCTCATCTCAAGTTAGAAGGCACTTTTACTACTAACCATCAAGGACCCAACTTCATGTGGGTACCTAAAAGAAGATGATCACAATTGCCTTGCAGGTATGTCTAAAATCTACTATCAACGAAAGTACATGGCTTGTGGATAGTGGATGCTCAAGGCATATGACTGGAAATGCAAAGCTCTTTACAAGTATTACCTACAAACATGGAGGTAATGTAACTTTTGGAAACAATGCTAAAGGTAAAATTCTTGGTGTTGGCTCCATTGGTTCTATTGGTAAGGATTTAATTGAAGATGTATGGCTTGTTGATGGTTTGAAACATAACTTGCTAAGTGTTAGTCAACTTTGTGATAAAGCATACTTTGTCAATTTTGATTCCAAGGAATGCAATATCACAAATTCAAATGATATTATCATATTTAAGGGTACTAGAACAAACAACACTTATAATATCAATATTCATTCAAATCATAAATGTTTAATGTCCACCAATAATGATGCATGGTTATGGCATAGAAGACTAGGACATGCTGGTATGGATCAATTGAAATATATTTGTAATGAAAATTTAGTCGATGGCTTACCTAAGATAAAATATGATAAAGACAGGATTTGTGAACCTTGTCAACATGGTAAGCAACACAAAAGCTCATTTAAAACAAAGAGTGTTATAAGCACTTCTAGACCTTTAGAACTCATTCATTTGGATTTGTTTGGACCAAATAGAGTTACAAGCTTAGGAGGCAAATCATATGCATTTGTTCTTGTTGATGATTACTCTAGATTCACATGGGTTAATTTCTTAGCTCAAAAGAATGAAGCCTTTAATTACTTCAAAATGTTTTCAAAAAGAGTTCAAAATGAAAAAGGATATGTGATTGCATCTATTAGAAGTGATCATGGCAATGAATTTGAGAATGAAAATTTTGAAGGCTTTTGCAATGAACTTGGCATTTCACATAATTTTTCTGCTCCTAGAACTCCACAACAAAATGGTGTAGTTGAAAGGAAAAATAGAACTTTAATTGAAATGGCTAGAACAATGCTCAATGAATATGATTTACCATCTTATTTTTGGGCAGAAGCCGTTAATACAGCTTGCTACATTGCAAATCGTGTTTACAAAAGGCATTTAACTAATAAAACTTCTTATGAGCTATGGAATAGAAGAATTCCCAGACTTGGATATTTTAGAGTATTCGGATGCAAATGCTTCATATTGAATACCAAGGATAATCTTGGAAAATTTTCATCCAAATCAGATGAAGGCATTTTCCTAGGATATTCATCATATAGCAAAGCATATAGAGTATTTAACAAGAAAACTCTAGTTATAGAAGAAACAATGCATGTTGTATTTGATGAGTCATCTAAACTTGATCAAAAGAAAGGTATTACTTTCAATGACCCTGCAGGTACTCTTGAACCTCTTGAATCTATTGATGCTCCAAAGATCAATCAACTTGAAGAAAAGACTCAGGATCTACCTAAGGATTGGCAATACAAGAAAGATCATCCAAAGGAACTCATCATTGGAGAAACATCTAAGGGAGTAATTACTAGATCTAAAATTAATCATGTTGATGTTAATTTTGCTTTTGTTTCTCAAATTGAACCAAAAACTGTTGAGGAAGCTTTAAATGATGAAAATTGGATAACTGCAATGCAAGATGAACTTAATCAATTTGAAAGAAATAATGTTTGGCAACTTACTCCTAGACCTATAAATCATTCTATAATAGGATGCAAATGGGTTTATAGGAATAAGCTTGATGAAAATGGTCACATTATTAGAAATAAAGCAAGATTGGTAGCCAAAAGTTATAATCAAGAAGAAGGTATTGACTATGATGAAACCTTTGCCCCCGTAGCCAGATTAAAAGCTATTAGAATATTACTTGCTTTTGCTTGTCACATGAACTTTAAGCTTTTTCAAATGGATGTTAAAAGTGCATTTCTGAACGGACTTATAAATGAAGAAGTTTATGTTGAACAACCTCCTGGTTTTGAAAACTACAAATTTCCTGATCATGTTTTCAAACTTACCAAAGCTTTATATGGATTGAAACAAGCACCTAGAGCTTGGTATGATAAACTTAGTGCATATTTACTTGAAAAGGGTTTTGCAAAAGGAAAAGTAGACACAACTCTCTTTGTTAAAAAGGATAAGCATAACATTTTGATTGTACAAATTTATGTGGATGACATAATATTTGGAGCTACTAATGAAGCCTTGTGCAAAGAATTTGCTACTTGTATGACTAGGGAATTTGAAATGAGCATGATGGGTGAACTCAAGTTCTTCCTTGGACTGCAAGTCAAGCAATGTGAAGATGGGATCTTCATCAACCAATCCAAATATATGAAAGAACTCATCAAGAAATTTGGAATGGATGGCTGCAAAACTAGCAAAACTCCTATGAGCACAGCCTTGAAATTAGGTAAAGATGAAAATGGTAAAGCAGTAGATGAGAAGAAATATCGAGGTATCATCGGATCACTACTTTACTTAACTGCTTCTAGGCCTGATATAATGTATAGTGTATGTCTTTGTGCTAGATTTCAAACTAGTCCTAAAGAATCACACCTGAATGCCACTAAGAGAATCTTGAAATATTTGAGTGGCACAATGCATTTAGGACTTTGGTATCCTAAAAACACATCATTTCATATCATAGGCTTTTCAGATGCTGATTATGCTGGTAGTATTTTAGATAGAAAGAGCACTACAGGAGCATGTCACTTTCTTGGTAATTGTCTAGTTTCTTGGCATAGTAAGAAACAAGCATTGGTTGCTTTATCCACAACGGAAGCCGAATATGTTGCAGCATGTTTTTGTTGCACACAAGTATTATGGATGAAACAACAATTGCTTGACTATGGTAAAGTGTTTAACAATATCTCCATTAAATGTGACAACACTAGTGCTATCAATTTGTCTAAAAATCCTATCCAACACTCTAGATCCAAACATATAGATATTAGACATCACTTCTTGAGAGAAAATGTACAAAATCAGAATATAATCCTAGAATTTATAGATACACAAAATCAACTTGCTGATATGTTCATAAAACCCTTGAATGAAGATAGACTTAACTTCATTAAACTCAATTTAGGAATGATTGATGGAATCACTTTGAATTAATTAAAATTTTTGCCTTTTAATAAAGTTTCTTTGTGCATACATGTATATTTTTGCCTAAACATTAGAAATATCTTCCATCTTTCCTTGAATCTTTCATTTCTAAGTTAGTCGCGTTCGCTCCAGTGTCCATAGTGACCGCTATCGTGTCTGCCAGATTCATTCAAACAAATTACTCTGTGCGCGGTCGAGAAAATTTATGCGCGGGCACAAAAATTTGAACAGTTTCGACCGTTACAGATAGTTTCTTCACCCGCGAGCGTACTGATCATGCTAATGGTCGCTGGACCAAACTTCGCGATCGCACCATGTTAAATCTGCGACCGCACTCTGTACACTCTGCTCAAAAATTTATAACCGTTGGCTGTGTGACAGGTCGCAACTCTTAACTTTCAACAGTCATAAACAGCTATTTTCTTAATTTCATCTATTTAAGTGTATGTTACATCAGTTTCTTTGATATTTTGCTTATTAAAACACACAAACTTCCCTCTGAATCTCTAAAATCTTCTCAAAATCATTTGTTTCTCAATCACTCTCTGTTTTCCAGTTCTCTTCTGTTGTTTCTGTTCTAATGGCTCCCAAAAAGAAAACCACTTCCAAAATAAAAGGACAAACAAAGAGAGTTCCAGGAATCACAATAAGAGAACCAGTAGTTGATCCTCCATCTCCTCCACAATCTAGAAGGGGTGAGAAAATTCACAAACCTCACCACCAAACTTCTGAGGAAGATATTAGGTATGCCATGCTGAAGAACAAGAAAGTTGAGGGAACCAAATCTCCTTTTGGTGGGATGCTTTCTGCCCTAAGTATCAAGGACGAGATTGAGAGATTGCTAGATGTCCTTGGATGGAGAAAGTTTGTATTTCCAGAAGGGGTAGGTTATTCCAGTCTGAGCAAGGAGTTTCTTATGTCTTTTCAAATAGAAAAGAGTGCTAACTCTGCACTAGGATGGTATGGGGTTAGGTTTAAACTCTTTGATCAATACCAATCCTTAACCCTAGAAGATTTTGGCAGCATTTGGAACTTCCCTACTGATGGTATAACCTCCTACAATGACCAAATCTTCTCAAACCAAACTCTTTCTGAATTCTGGCAAGAAATTTCAGTAGAAACTTCTTTTGAAAAGGAATCAAAAGCCAGACACATCAAATCTCTCACCCATTGGATGCTCCATAGGATTATCACCTACACCATCCATCAAAGAGCAGATGGGAATGAGAAAGTAACCAAAAGAGACCTCATCTTTTTATATGCTTTCACCCACAACATCAAAATGAACACAACCAAGTTCTTGATTGACACCCTCTATCATCATGCTGTTACAAGAACTGGAACTTTCTTCCTATCCTCACAAATTACTCAAATAGCTAGGCACCTAAACCTACTAAATGATTTGAACTTAGCTACTTTGAGAAACCCTTTCAATCTTGCCTCTAGTGCCATCACCATTGACTACTTAGAGCATGCTGGATGTGTAAGGAAGATTGAAGGATCATATATGTATTACTTTGGCAAGAAAGGAGTTGTGGATAGACAAAATAAAAGGCCAAGGTATACAATTGAGGAAGAGAAAGACTCTGTGGAAGTTGCTGTGGAATTACCTCCAAAGGCTACTTCATCAAAAGCTGCTCAAGAAACTACCTCATCCTCTACCCAACTCATCCTCCATGCTATCAAATCTCTCTCCAGGAAACTCTCTAAGTTCAAGAAAAGTGTCTCCAAAAGATTCCAGCACTTGAACAAGAGAATTGACCTTATATCTCACATGCATCATGATCTATATGATATGCAAGGCAAACTGGACTTGCCTCAATGCAACCTTGAAGATTGGGATATAAGTGATCATACCCAAAGCCTTCCTGAAGAAGAAGAGTCCATTAGCACTAGCTCTGCCTCTATTGCTCCTCTTGATAAAGGAAAAGCTCCTTTAGTAGAAGAAGAGATAGATGAGGATGATGAATCTGATTAGATTTACATAGTTTTTCATAATTTTATATTTACATTTTGTGTTCTGCCTTGATTTGTTTTGTTGTTTTTTTTTTGTTTACTATCTCCTTGTATTTTTCTATATTTTAATAAACATAATGTTCACTACTTTTAAATCATCAATGTTTAAATCATCAAACAATATTTAAACTAAATAAACATTTTGCCTATGACAATGGGGGAGAAATGAAATAACTTGGAATGATTGTTGAACATTTGCACCAAGGTATGTTATGTTTATTGACAATGGGGGAGAAATGTTTGCATCAAACAATAACATTTGCACCAAGATAATCTAATAATCACAATGCTCTTAATCATGATTCATGCATATGTTAAGGGGGAGTATTTTAAACTTATTTTTTTTTCTCATCATTCTATTTGAATTGTCAAAGTCAAAATGGGGGAGATTGTTAGACAAAAGATCTCAATTTTGATCCTTGACAACTCAAATTGAATGATCCATTTAACATGTGTTTGAAGAATCTTGTTGCAAGATTAGGTTGCTTCAAAAAGACTGAACATAACACTTCTAGCGGTCACACCCGACATGAATACGACCACACCATGCAATTGAAAGATGAAACCTTATCACAGTAGGTTTCGCGATCAGAAGCCCGACCTAAGTCGCGACCGCACTTAAAGAAGAGCGACCGTTCCAATTTATGGACGACCGCTAACCAAGGAACTCAAATCTTTCTAATCACAGTAAGGTTCGCGGTGACAAGAACGGTGAATGACACGGCCTCACTTGCTGCTGTGGCGACCGCTCTACAATTCAAGAAGAATTTGCTTAAAGAGACAATAGTATTCGCATCCTCAGGTGCGTTCAGAAGTTCGACGCGAGAACCTCAATTCGACCGCGAGATGCTACCTAGGGCGACCGCGGCATTCAAATTTTGGCGGACATCTCTTCTGCCCTGTCAGAGAATGCCACGTGACATGACCGTTAAAAACCCACTTCAACATTCAAAAAGGACGACCGCACCTTAGTGATGCGCGACCGTCCCGACAATCGCAGCATGGGCAAGATTCCAGCTGCATAGCACTCAAATTCGACCGTTGAAGCTTGTTTTAAATTCAGCGACCGTGCCTTGTCCAAGGACGACCGCGTTAGGTATGAGCGCGACCATCCTTGTATGAAGGACAACCGCAAAAAGCTTCGGACAGTTTAAGTAAAGAAGGTCTAAACTGCCAAGACTTTATTCTTACTATCAATAACGGCTAGTAAGACCACATTGGCTATAAATACAATGGTTCTACAAGAAAAGAACAACAAGAAGCAAGAGAAAATAGATTTTGATAGCCAAGCAACAAATTTTCTTTTACTTAAACTTACATTTGAATTGTAATGAATGTTAGGTGTTAGCATTGAAAACACCATTGTATAAGTTTGAGTGTGAGCTTGGAAAAACACTTGGGTTGTGAGAGTAAGCCTTGTAAAACTCTTGTTTGGGTTGTGAGAGTGAGCCTCAAAAACTCCTTTAAAGGTTCTTGAGTGTAATCCTTAGAAAACACTTGTGAAGTTAGGTGTGAACTTGTGAAAACACCAAAGTTGGAAGTGAGCTTGTAAAAACTTCAAAGATTAGTGGAACCTTAACAAATTGTTAAGGAAGTGGATGTAGGATTGAAGTAAAATCCGAACCACTATAAATCTTGTATGTTCTTTCTTTCTTCCATTACTCAACCATCTCTTAATTCCGCACTTCTATTTTGTTGAGTTTTTAATTGTCATTATTTCTTGAGGAAACCAATTCACCCCCCCTCTTGGTTGCCATCTTGGGATAACAAAGTGATTCCTTCTGTGATAAGGCTGGTCCTTTTTTAATACTTTCTTCTTATGTTGATCTTTCCTTTGGTCCTCGAGGCTTTGATTTTAATTACTTAGTTTGTAGCCTTGTTTCATGTTGACTTATGCTATATGTATGCATGATTATACATGTTCTTACCTTTTCCTTTTTTTGGCTCATAACAAATGCTCAAAGAATAAAATAGGAAGTTACAGGAAGAGCTAGATGCCAGCCATTGAGAGCTAAGCACCAGAAGTTAAAATGCTACTCATTTTAAAGATCTCTATCATTGGTCAGAACAGAACTTCTGAGACTTTCGGTTCTAGGGCTTTAGGGACCTTGATGTTTCTTCATCAAGAGGACCCCAGGCTGATGACCATGACATGTCTCCTCCCTCTTCAACCGATGACTTTTTTAAGGGCTTTGTTTGATTATGGATCACCTCTTCCTTTTTAGTGATTAGGCTGTATCGTATCTATTAATGCACATGTAATTACACTGAATTTTGTAATAATATTGACTTTTACTTTTCCAATTTGGCTTTCTTCTTTTTTTACATAACCCCTTTTTGACTCTTTTTTTTAACATATAAACAGAGTCCATGATGAATTCATTCAAATGAATTCGTCATGGATAAGGATTTTCCTTTACAAACCCATGATGAATTCATCTTGTTCCCTACGCGGTCTCCTTTCCTTTTCCACTTATGTTTCGTAATTCAAAAACCAACACTGATTCGCCTCTCAAACTTTCTCTATTTAAACTCTCAATTTGACTTGTGCATAACCATTCATTCATATGCGATAATTCAAATTTGACAAATCACAATATGTCTGAAGAAAATTTAAAAAAGATGAAGGAATTATTTAAGAGTATTGAAGCTATTCATTGGGAATAAATATCTCGATCGCAAATTAATGCTTTAAAGTGCTTCCAAAATATCAAATTGAATCAACCCTTCTTGCATGCTATAGGCTCCTTTTGGAATGTAGAATCTAGGACTTTTAAAATTAACAATTTTGAGTTGTGTCCCATGATCGAGGAATTTGAAGCCATACTCAGATATCCAAGTGATTATCAGATAGCATTGCTCATATTATCCTCCAACTCTCACTAAAAAATTTAGCTACTATTTCAGATATCAAAACTTGAAGGTCTTCAATTAGCCCGAGGTGAGAAAATTTTACTTGGTTCTTTGATTAATTTTTGCACATCTCACTTGGCTCTAACAAAAGCATGGGGTCGTACGTTCTACTTATGTATGCTTGGTCAATTCTTTCTTGTTCAAATTTAGAGACAAAAATTTGTATAATCAAATGTAACGTGTCCCTTACATTAATCTTTTGATTTTTTTTAATAATAATAATATTTTAATTATCAACCTCAAGTTTTCAAACTTAGAACATGTATTCCTTCTAACTTAAATAGTCCCAACAGTTTCAGAATTGTCATTAAATAGGCAAAAGTGGCCACCACCACACCTACTTTATCAGAACAAATAACTAAATACTTTTTACAAAGATAACACCAAACTATTTCTTATCCAATACATAATATATATTGAATTATGAGAGAGTATATGAAACATCCAATTGACTTTGTATAGCTATTTTTTTTTAACACAAGCTTCTATTAATAAAAATGGACTTACTTTCTCATGTACAAACCATTTTTCTCATTTTTGGGGCCCCATTATTCGATAATTATCTATAGATAAGCTAAGACTCTCGGGTTTTTTTAGTCTTTATTTATTGGCCAATAAAATAACCCGAAATAAAGACTAATTTTAAGTCATAAGCTTTTAAACAAATTTTGTTTTATAGTTTTTAATATTTTTTTAGAATAAGAAAAATAAGAGCAAGCCTTTTTTTAAAGATTAGACATTTGTTTATACTACCAATTTTATTTGTCTAATGTTCTTGCATATTAATGTTCTACATGATAAATTTTGATTGATACAAATAGATGTATCTATAGGGTTGTGGTGATGTCTTTAGTTATTTTTACAAAATTTTCATTCTTTTGATTATAAAAATGATTCTATTGATAAAAAAATAAAATAAAATAACCAAAGCCAAATTATTCTAATATAAAAATGTTCATAATAAAAAACTCATAATATTGAATATTAAAAGTTTTTATATATAATTAATGGTACATAAAATCTAAATTCTTTCAAAATGCCCATGTTTTAAAAAAAATGACAAATTCAATTTTAGTAAATTTAACACAATTGGACAAACATCTTGCCAACTAAAAAATAAAATACAAGACATTTTTGTAGACAGAATCAACAAAAATAAATGTTCCAAGATTTCTATAGTATATGAGATATTTCGCCAATTGTGGACTTAAATTTTCTTACCACCTATTTAACTTTTCACTTTTTTTTTTTGTTAAACTTTGGCACTTAGCAGTAAGTTTTTTATATGCAAATTTAAAGAGTTCTATATCTTGCTTTTGAAGCACCTCATAGTTAATTTTATACATAATCATATTTCTATGATTATAGTCAACAATGTCTAAGACAAAGATAGATCCTAAATGATCCAAAGCAGCACAAAAAAATTTTTTTTGGCATCTTCAGGAGATTCAAAACTGAAACCCACCTTATGTGCAAGATGCCTATTGCCTAAATTATTAAAACATGCATAATAAATTGTACAAAATTAATTATTCTCTCCATTTATTTATGCATGATATTCTATAATAAGTAATCCTAATTATTGCAAGACATTGTCAAAAATGATATTCAAAGATGTTTTCACAGTTACCATCTTTAATTGTCACTAAAAGTTTAAAATTCACTATTTAATTTTGAAAAGAAATTTACTGCTTGAAAAAAAAATCGTACTTCTTAGACATACCTTATGCTCTCTACCACTTTCTCATTTTTTTTTTCTGCAACCACCTCAATCCATTTTTTTTTTGTTTTAATACTCTCCATTTCCTTTTCACTTTTTCTTATTCTTATATGAGAAGGGAAAAAAATCCTCTTTTATATAGTTGCACATTTCTTTTCGTTTAAATCCCCTACTTTCAACACTCATCTCATGCATTTGGATTTCATTATCTGTGAATAAATAAGGTAAAATCTCATAACTAAACTTCCTTCTTGTTAATTATGTTTTTTTACCCTCCTTTTTTTAATTTATTATGGATCCAATTTATTATCTTATTTTTTTTACTAAAGAAGGATTTTGAGCATCCATTTCATCTTTTTCTCATCTTATCTTTTATGTTAAATCTATCCCTATTTTATGTGTTTCATTCGTATTTTTTTTTAGAAATTCCATATATTGCCTAAAAAGTATTCTTTTGCTTATTGAATTCCTAGAATGAGCATGTTATTGAGTTTAATTTTTATTATTTTATTCTTATAAATGAATATCTGAATATATTCATCATTGTATTATTTTTCTCTACAAAAATTTATCTTTATTTTTCAATTTTCTATATATTGTCCTTGTTCGATTCAAATTTTTATATAATATATTTTTTTGTATTTTTGTATTTCTTTTATTTTTTTGAATTTTGTATTTGCTTATATAATCTTTTACTATGGTGATAATTGGTTTGCATGTGTATGTATATATTTTGTTAGCGTCAAGTCTGAATATTTGTCAATATGTAGACAAATCTAGGATCCTTATGTGCATCTATATGTTTCTTAGCATGCTTTTGTAGTATATGGGTCATTTATTCAATGCAATCACTTCCTGATCACATTTACTTGAAAATTACATACCCATGTTTATAATGGCAGAAAAAGTAAATAAATGCTAAAAAAAGTGCAATAAGAAATTAAATAAACTTTGTTGAATTTTTACCTTTATGAGCTTTAACTTGTGAATATTGTTCGCTTTGTTGAATTTTCGAGTTTGTTAAATACACTTAATGTATTAACAAAATTTAAGTTTTCACAGTTTCCTCTGCCAGGAAAATGAACTTTGGTTTTCTCTTTTCTTATTATGTTGTTTTTTTTTTCTTGAATTTTCTCTCCTGTATTTTTATATCAATTTCATTTTCCTTTTTTTTTTCCTGTGTTTTCTTCCTCTATTTATAGCGAAATTAACTTTTTTTCTATTTCATTTTCCTCTTTTTTTAATTTATTTCTTTTTTTATGTTTTCTTGGATTAGAGTTGCTGCTTCCCCATAAATTGACATGCACTAATTTTTTATTGTTACTTTCAAGTTTTTTTTTTTTTGTATTTGGAATATATATATGTAAGAAAAATGATGAAAAATGTCATTAGTAATTTTTATTAATTCTTTTTTTAATTGCCCCTTCTTTTTTCTTTTTTTTTTACAAATGAGTTACGACAGTTGCCCCTAATTTTGTATGATTAATTAATTAAAGTTGTGCAAAAAGTTTATAGTTGATCATTTTATAAGGCTTGGCCTCATCAACAATCTATTATGATCATGAATTATTTTTCTCTTTCTCATTTAAAAAAAAGGGTAAAACCCAGGACTTGATCCTAAGGAATTTTAGACTTGACAATAAAATTTGAGGAAAGATGATATAAAACTTGACCTTAAAAGTATTTAAAGCTTGACTCTAGGAAAAAAAATCTAAGACTTGACTTTGGACGTACTTAAAATTTGACTCTAGAAACTTTGAAAAATGAAGGGGAAACTTAGGCGTAACCTCAAAAGAACCTAAACCTTGACTCAAAGATCTCTTTTGGAAAATAAAAAAGGGAACCAAAGGTTTGTTCTAGGAATGACTGATGCTTGACATTATGGACTTTTCTTAGAAAATGAAAAAAAAAAACCTAAGACTTGACCCTAAGAGCGCCTAATGCTTGACATTAGAAATCTTTTAAAAAAAAATAAAAGGGAAACCTAAGAATTGACTCTAGGAGTAGCTAATACTCGATATCAGAGACTTTTTAGAAAATGAAAATGAAACCTAAAACATGACCCTAGGAGTACTTAATGCTTAACACAGGAAAATTTTGAAAAAAGAAAAAGGAAACCTAATAAGGCTCGATCCTAGGAGTGCCTAAAGTTTGACTCTATAAACGTTTGGAAATAAAGAGAAATTCAAGCTTGACTTTAAGAGTACTTGAAAAGTAATTTTTGTATGTAGACTCTTTTGATCATATTTGGGAATTTAAATATCTATTTTAAAAAAAAAATGCTTAAAATTTGTATGCCATATTTGTTTTCTTGTATCTAAATGCTATGTTAATTTCTTTTAAAATCATCTTTTTGGTGATTAAGAATTTTTCTTTTTGAAAGAAAAATATGACATCAGAACTGTAATAATCCATAAATCTAGAATAAATCCAGCACTTAACTTTGGTTACGAGATCTTCAAAATGTCTTCTTGGATTCTGTTCAAGAAACAATTCTGGATCTTAGAACAACCTTATCTGTGAATGCCTCTATAAGCATCTTATTAGTAATTGTTTCATGCATTAATGTGTGTTATTTTCATTCCAAGTTTATAGTTTTTATGTCTCAAATACAGATCTGCTAAGCTTAGTTTTTAGCATCGTGCTTACTTTTTCAAATATTTCAAAAATAAAATTTAACAAAATATGTGCTTTAAGGCATAAGTTGGACACATTCATGTTGGTTTATCAAATTTCTTAGTGGTTGTTTTGTTAACTTTTATCCATTGTTATTATTTTGGAAGTTGTAGATGTGTTTAAATAAAGGAAAATTTATTAAGGAAAAACCAATGACTCATACAACATCTGAGTTCACGAGATTTGTTATGTCCTTTCCATCCAAATTGGCTAAAATGAGAGCTCCTCTAGAAAATGCTTTCTTCACCCCCATATGGACATTCATATTTTGGAGTCCATTTTCCTCAAGGATCTTGATGTTTAAGAATAATCTTTTTGAGCACAAATTCCCCCTTCTGAAATTTTCTTGCCTTTATCTTCTATTCATGGTCCTTGATAAATTCGTCTATGATATAATTAACCTTGATACAAGGCTGCCAATCTTTTTTTTCTTCAATAAAGTTTAGCTGATCATAACGACTTTGCACCTCATCAAGCTGAACTTCTGTAATAATCTTGAGAGAAGAAATCTAGACTTCAATGGGCAATACTACCTTTATGCCATATATTAAAGAAAATGAATAGATATCCTAACAGTGGTTCTATAACTATGAAGAGCATAAGAAAACATTTCATGCTAATCGTTATATGTTATTGCCATTTTCTAAATTATCTTCTTGATATTCTTATTGGCTCCTCAACTGTACCATTCATCTTCGGATGATATAGGGAGAAATTATAGTACTTGATTTTAAAATTTATACGCATCTCTATCATATCTTTATTTCCAAAATTTTTCACATTGTCAGTGATTATACGCTCAGGCTGACCATATTGACAAATGATAATCTATTTAATGAATTTTTAAGACTACATTCTTTATCATATTGGTATAAGAGGTTGCTTCTCCCCATTTGGTAAAATAATCAATTGCCATCAAAATGAATTAATGACCATTAGAAGCTTTAGCGTCTATTATGCCAATCACAGCCAGTCCCCTTATCAAAAATGGCCACAAGGAAACCATCACATGCAAGGGTGCCAGAGGAGAGTTGATATCATCAGCATATATTTGACATTTATAACATTTTTGGACATAGCTAATGCAGTCTAATTCTATTTTCAACAAGAAGTAACTCATTCTAAGAATTTTATGAACCAACACATGTCAACTTAAATGCATCCCACAAAACCCCTCAAGCACTTCTTTTATCAATCTCTGAGCTTCTTTTTCATCCACACATCTAATTAGTATTGTATCATAGTTTCTTTTATATATAATATTGCCACTTAAAAAGAAATTCATTGCCAGTCAATGAATTGTTCTTTTATTAGTGGCTGAGGCTTCTGGAGAGTATGTCCAATCTTTGAAGTATTGTTTGATATCATGAAACCATGGCTTATCATTGCATTCCTCTTCAAGGTTTGTACAATAAGTATTGACCCCTCTTTTTTTTATCTTGATGGGAGGCATCTTTCAACAAGTGTCTAGTCAAAAAATTACAGCTAATGTAGCTAATGTATCTGCAATTTGGTTCTTGATTAGGGAAACATGACTGAAACTTATAAATTCCAAGCTTTGAGATGAATTAAAAACATATTATAGACCAATTTTGGATATCTGGTTTCTCATTCTCCTTTTCACTAGTTGATTATTAATGCAAGATCATCATACACTTCCAACCTTTTGATCTTCATATCAATAGAGACTTTTATTCCAAAAGCACAAACTTCATATTCAACTATATTATTGGTGCATTCAAAACACAATTTAGTTGTCGTAGGGAAATATTTTTCTTCTAAAGATATTAGGATCACTCCTATCCCACTTCTTAAGGTGCGAAGCACCATCAAATTTCATAAAGTATCCGCTTTCCTGATTCCTATGACGCCCAAAAATTAGTATTACAATTTTAGTGATGTTTTATTATCTTTTTTTATTTGTAAGAGGAATTATATTCACTACCTAGATATAAATTATAATTATATTTTCTTATTTTTATTTTTTGATTATTGTATCCATTGTCTGAAAATAAATATTTTTTTATTTTTTATTATTATTTTTAATAGTTTTATTACCATCATGTACATTTTTTATTTGAAAGTTAATGATTTAATATTTACATTTACTACCTGAATGTAAGGATTTTACTACTTAATATTCGTTAAATTTATTATTTATTAAATTTATTATTATTATTATTTTAAATTATGTCCACTCTCTGGACATAAATGTTCTAGTTTCATATTTTTATTAAATATTTTTTTATATCTTCTATTTTATTATTAGCTAATTAATACATGTTTATTAATTTTTTAAGAAAAAATTTATTTTATATTGAGGTGAACTTGAATTCAAAACTTAATTTTGAGTACTTATGTATTCGCTTGACGGAATCAAAGTCCCCATAGTTTGAATATTTTATTATTGCTAATATTGTTATTGTTGTTTTTATTTTTATTCTTAAACATAATCTTTCTATTTTTATTTACTTTTATTTTATAATTAGCATTCAGTTTTTTTTGTTTATATTAATGAATTTATTTTTTAACATGCCAATTTATTTTATTTTAAATTTTTTTAATAATTATGTTCATTGTCTAAATATAATCATTGAGTTTATTTAATTAATGTTATTTCACGTGCATGTATCTATATTCTATTTTTAAATAATTTTTACCATTTAATTTTAATGTGATATTCATATTATACCTGTGAGCGGGGATTTTTGCCCTCACTCCAGGTGGAATGGTTCTTGCGACTTTGGCACTATTTAGGCTCAGGGCCTTAGAGAACACAGACCTAAGTCCGGAGAAAATGGAGTCGCCACCCGGCGGGGATTTTCAAATAAGGGCTACTGTTTCTATTTAAGATTCTTTATTTCATATGTTTAGGGTTTTGGAATTTATGGGTTCAAGCTACTATAGATTTTAAAAGAATTAAAATGGAGCAAAATTTTAGAATTTAAGAGGTTGATAAAGTTTTTTGCTTAACCAAATTAGTGTTTGAGAAGTGAAATCATGAAACTAGGGTTTGGACACTTTAAAACATTTAGATTTATGATTTACGGTTACTGAATTATGGTTTTTAAGCTTACTGTATTTGAATTATAACATTTTGATTTATATGGTTTTAAGGTTTTAAATATTAGGGTTTAGAAAAATTAGGGTTTAGGTTAGTTAGTTTAGGGTTTACTGTTTTGGGTTTTGGAGTTGAATTAGGGTTTTAGAATTTTAGAATTAGGGTTTCGGAGAATACATTAGGTTTTAGAATTTGAAGAAACAATTGATAATTTTATGAAACTTTATGAAAATAAACAAAATGATTTAAGGTTTATAGAAACAAAAAAGATGTTTTTTTAGGGTTTTTGGAAAGAAAAGGATTCAATTAAGGGTTTTGAAAATTTGGAAAGCAAATTAGGGTTTTGAGATTTTGAAAAAACAAAAATAACAATTTTAAGATTTTTGAAAAACAAAGAAACGAATTAAGGTTTTTAAACTTTAGAAAAGGTAAATTGAGGTTCTAGGGTTTTCTTGATTTTGAAGAAACAGAAACAATAATTTTTAGATTTTTGAATGATGAAGCTATTGTGAATTAATGAAACAAATAAAGAAATTCATACCTTCATTTGTTGGTTCCACCAAAAATCACTTCTTGGATGAACAAGAACAAAGACAAGCTTTGCTGCCTTTGATGGATTGAATTGCTTGTTTACTCTCTTAAAAAGTCCGATTGATTCAAAGTTTTCCTCCTCAATTTCGGTCTCCAATTTCTCCTCAAAATTTTCATCCAAAATCCCCCCCTTTTTTGTGTTGTTTTAGTCCTTATTTATAGAAAATTTTTGTGATTAATTTTAGTTATTCACGGAATCTAACATTAACTAAGAAAAGGAAACCGAAACCTAATTGTATTTGGTTTCGGAAAAATTTGCGTCAGAAAAATTGCGCTAGCGAAAAAACCAATTCATCCACGCTGATTTTCGGCGATGACTTTTTCATCGCTGATTTTTCCGTAGCCGATTTTTATTTTTATTATTTTTATTTATTTTTTATATTATTATTTTTTAAAAATTTTTTAAAAAATAAATATTAAAATAAATATTATTCAATTAAGATAACACAAAAATTATTTTGGACTAATTAAAATATATTGGATAACATAAAAATTATTTTGGACTTATTAAAATATATTAGACCGGACTGGGTAAAAATTAAGGGTCTACAGTTTGCCCCCTGCTTGAACGATCTAAGATTTTATAGAGTGAAAAGCAACAAGACTTAATTTTTGATGAAATGGTTATTTGAATTTGTTTTGGGTACTTGGACCCGAGATTGAACTTGATTTAGGTACCTGGACCTGAGATTGGGTACTTGGACCCGAGATTGGGTACTTGGACCCAAGATTGATTGGATTTGGGTACTTGGACCCGAGAATGGGTACTTGCACCCGAGATTTAATTTGATTTGGGTACTTGGACCCGAGATTGGATTTGATTTGGGTACTTGGACCTGAGATTGGATTGAATCTGGGTACTTGGACCCGAGATTGGATACTTAGACCCGAAATTGGATTTGATTTGGGTACTTGGACCCGAGATTAAATTTGATTTGGGTACTTGGACCCGAGATTGGATTGAATTTGAGTACTTGGACCCGAGATTGATTTGATTTGGATACTTGGACCCGAGATTGGGTACTTGGACCCAAGATTGGATTGAATTTGGGTACTTGGACCCGAGATTAATTTTATTTGCGTACTTGGACCCGAGATTGATTTGATTTGGGTACTTGGACTTGAGAATGGGTGCTTGGACCCGAGAATGGGTGCTTGGACCCGAGAATGTGTACTTGGACCCGAAACTGATTTGATTTGGGTGCTTGGACCCGAGAATGAATTGAATTTTGGGTGCTTGGACCCGAGACTGAGTTTGACTAACCTTTTATTCAATTGAGAAGTTTGATTGCTCCTGCTGTTCTACGCATTATGGTTCTTCACCCTCAAAATGGATCTTCATCCTTTGAGATCGGGTCTTCACCCTTGAAAATGGATCTTCATCCTTTGAGATCGGGTCTTCACCCTTGAAAATGGTTCTTCATCCTTTGAGATCAGGCCTTCACCCTTGAAAATGAATCTTCATCCTTGGAGATTGGGTCTTCACCCTTGAAAATGGATCTTCATCCTTAGAGATTGGGTCTTCACCCTCTGAAATTGGATCTTTATCCATTAGAGATTGGGTCTTTACCCTTGAAACACGGATCTTTATCCATTGGAGATCAGGTCTTCAACCTTAAAAATGGACTTTCATCCTTTGGAAATCGGGTCTTCACCCTTGAAAATGGATCTTCATCCTTTGGACTTCGGGTCATTACCCTTGCTTCAGCTTTTTTAGTTGGACTGATCTTTTGTCTTTTGCATCTTCATTCTTTTGAGAGTTCTAATGTTCCATTCTTTTGTTCTTCCTTTTTGCAAAAATTCAGCTATTTTTAATTGGACCTTATATCCTCTCCTTGCCTCCTGCGTAGTTTTAAAATGTTTTATATATACTCTAAAAATTGAAAAGGAGAAAATTTGCCCCCTGTGTAGGCTCAAACCCATGATTTTTCTATGCGGGCTCTGATTGATATTTTTGTTGTTTAGTTCTTCGCACAAGCATGCATTTCTTCTCTTTGCAAAACTACTGGAACTTTCTCAAGCAATGGGCTTTCCTTGCCCCCTGATTTGACATCTTCTTTTGATTCTTTACTTCACAGAGTGTTTGATGTTCACTTTGATAAAGAATAGACAATACAAGACAAGAAAGTGTGATGTGATATGCTCATGTATGCATGATATGCATGATAATACTCACAGCGGTTTAATTGACTCACAGACTGAGGTGATCAGCAGAAGTATTCTCGTTGACTCCTTTTCGACTCTCGTTCAAGTCCTTCATTGGAATGATAGAAAGCTTTGCATTTATGACTTTTATCTTCAAGATGTTGAGAACATGAGTGGTGGAGACCCCAAACAGCAGAGTCAGGGATGCATCCATTTCAAACTATGTTTCAGTGTGTTAGTTGATAGCTTCTTCATGACCTTGCCAATAATCATTTCATTTGCCCAATGTGTCCTTTGGAGGTTCAACATATTTTCCTTAACTTGAAGGCTTTGTATGACAAAACACTTTTTTTTATTTTTTTTTTTGAATTTTTTTGAATTTTTTTTTTGAATTTTGATTTTGAAATCAAATGTTGGCTTTGCCAAATTAATGTCAATGTACCTCAGGAGTTGATTTTCCAAATTAACATATCTATAATACGACAACCCTAGTTATCGTACTAAACTCGAAAATTATTTCTATTTAAGCAAGAACTATTGCACTTCAGTTAGGCATATACACATTACTTGGCCAAAGGTCTCATTTGAGTTTAAATATTGTCTATCTCATATGCATGCTCATCCAAACTATCTCAACTAATAGACTCTACCTACCAAGAGAGATCAACAAGTCTTTAATAGGCTTGAAATGGGGTCTATAAGGGACACGGGTTTAAATGAAGGCCATTTTGAGATTGGAGCTGGTGTGACACAAAAGACAAACCTTCACACTACAAATTTCTTATTGGAGCTTTAGGCAACTGGGAGCAATCTTTTTAGATTCCAAATTCTCTCTATCTTCTTGGAATTAATCTGGTTCTTGATTGGGATAGTCTTTTCCTTTCCAAAAAGTTTGGTTCCCAAATTTGTTTCTTTTCTTCTTTTCGCTTTTCTTTATTTTTCTTACTCTTCCCTTTTCTTTCTCTTTATTTTCCTTACTCTTCCCTTTCTTTGAGCATTTTATCACTTTGTCCTTCTTCCTTGTAGGACTGTTAAATACAGAACTTTCAAGAACTGAATGGTCTTTCTCCTTTTTCTCCAATTTTGATTGAATCTTTGGTTGGGCTGGACCAATTCAAGTCAAACCATCCTTATGAAAGCTTTTGCTGCTTTAGGTGAAAGAGAACTCAGTTGGCTTTCTGAACTGCCTTTTTGGGTTTTATTTTTCTTTTTGTTTTCTTCTTTTTTTCTCTTTTTTTTCTTTTCTTTTGTCCTTTTTCTTTTCTTCTTCTTCTTTTTTTCTCTTCTCTTCTTTTTTTGTTTTTTTTCTTGTTTGGTTCTAGCTCTAAAAGAGTTATCTTGTTTATACCAACTTGGGCTTCCAATAATGGATGAGTGGAGTAACATAAATCTTCTTTAACAGGGATAAACCATTTGTTACTCTGATGTTGTCTTGATATATTAGAGATATTAGAGAAACTCCAACTACCCTTATGGTCTTGATAACTTCAACTCCCCTTATGGCCTTGAGAACTTCAGCTATCTTCATGTTCTTGACTAATCATTGCTTTCTTTGATCTTCTTGCCTCTTCATCTTAGTGATCATAAGACTTGTCAAAAGTATCACAACAGCTCAGGGTAGGTTATTAGGGTTTGTAATGAAAAGAAAGCTAAAATTTTATGAAGGCTCAAAGGGACGACTAGGGATTGATATTTAATAGAGTGGATACTAGTTGTTGGCTAACCAAACAATGCCTAGATCATCTATCCCTTAAATAAGTAGAGTTCAATTTTACCTCGAAAGTTTGTCAAAGCATGTTCTAAGACTGACTAGGACCTAGACAAAGGTAATTATGCAGGAGCCCTCTCTAAGTAAGCATACACAATTCAATGCTATAGAGCAATTCCCTTATCTAGTAAAGTCATTCAAGTCATGATGCCTAGACACATTAATTTATAAACATCAAGCTAAATTCCTCATCGGTTGAGCATCAAAATGAACAAAGACCAACAAAAATTTTGATGAAAGTAATTTATTCAAGCAACTTTAAATTTGAAAAACACGATAGTTAAATATTAAAGAAAGTAAAATTGAAAAGAAACATTCAAGCTAAGGAAAGTTCATTTGAGTTTAAGCTTCTTTTCCTTTCACATCTTCAATATTTCCATCTTGAAAGGATGATAAAACAAAATCTTCTTTCAATCCTTTTCCTACCATGAAGGTTGCTAGTGGTGGCACCCTGTTGAACCTTGGAAATGAATTACCTTTGGTATGGGGCTTGTCCCACTCAGGTAACTTGCCATTATCAATTAAATTCTAGATCTCATGCCTCAACTTCATACAATTGTCCGTTTTGTGACCAGGCCTTTGATGGAATTGGCAAAATGCATTAGTATCAAAGTTAGGTGGAAGAGGATTAGGCAAAGGACGAGGAGTCAAGGGTTGTAATAATCCCCTCTTTTGTAGCTTATTGAGAACCCAAGACAGTGGCTTCCCTAATTTTGAAACTGCCTCATTCCTCCTTGACTAGTGGCATTAACATCAACTTCTTTTTGTGTGCTTTGATTGCCCGACTGGTAGTTCCCTTTCTCATTCTTTTTATTGAAAAGGGATTCTTCTCCCTTTCCCACTCTTTAATTTGTAGACCAGCTTGGAGAAGTTCTTTTAAATCCCTTATAAGGGTGTGAGACATTCTTTCACGGAGACTAGGCAACACCCCTCTCACAATCATCCTTATTTGATTAGATTCATCGGGCCTTTCCTTGAGCAAAGCAGCCTTATTTCTCCACCTTTTCACATAATCCACAAAATTCTCATTTGGTCGTTGCTTAATGGACTCAACTCCATTAAGGTAACTTCCATCTCAACATTATACCCATATTATTGGATGAAGGCTTTATAAAGCAGATCCCAACTCTTTTGTGTTCCATCATCTAAGGTATTGAACCAATTTTGGACAACAGAATCCAATGAGAGCATGAAGTACCTTAGGGTTTGAGGCTTAGTAGCTTGGGCAGACTGCATGGCAGTGATATACTGCTTCACATGGAGATGAGGATTTTCGGTTCCATCAAACTTAGCGAATGATGGCATATTGAACTTGTATGGGACTTCTTCATCTAGCTCAAATCATTTGTCAACTTCAGACATTTCCTCGATTTTTATTTTCTCCTCAAATTTCTTTTCTAAATCAGCAATCATCTTTTCAACATCAGAAGTTTCGGTCTTCTCAATAGTTGCCTTCTCAATAACCTTCAGCTCCTTTTTGTCTTGAGGATCTTGGTAGTATTGAGCCCAATCATCATCATCAATGATCACCTTCTCATCATCAAAAGCTACTTTACCAATTTTAGCCTTCACATTGTCCTTTGGTGCTAGCAGATGCTTCGATGTGATTTTCTAAAATTGCAGTCAATTGGTTCTTCACGGTCTCAGCAAGGGCCTCTTTTATTTCTTCCATTTTGGCATTGAGGGCTTCATCCACCATTCTTTGAATTTATTTAGGATCCATTATTTTTGGTGAGCAAGTGATTGAGTCGTTACTAGATTCTTCGCTACCGGCATAGGTCAGATTGTCAAAAGCTTTTGAACTATCGTAATCCAGGGCTGTGAGCCAGAGAGGATCAATGATATGAGATGCAAATGTATGCATGTATGCACAAACAATCAACGAAGAAAGATAATTAGGACGTTCCTTCCAACCTTATAACATCCACACACGAATGGTGAGTCTCTTTTCCTAGGTATATGGTTAACAAAATACCAACTTGGGGTATCTTGTTTTCGAATAATTTCCTCGGATGTTTCAACCAATAGTTATATTTTTAAAAATGGAAATCAACTCATAATAATTCCCATTAATTAGATTTTAATCCATTTAACCAATTATAGTAGCTTTTATGCTATATTGGATTAAAACTAAATTAAGAGGTTTATTATAAATAGATTTCTCACTTGAAAAAGTAACTAATGATTCATGCCAAAAACAATCCCATGATTAATTATTCTTAGTATAAACTATGCTCACAATTGATTTTTGGTATTTAATAATTGACCTAAATATTTTGCAAGCTCTTTGTAAGAAAAGGTTGAATGAAAATAATTTTGTTTCTAAGCCCATTGTAAAAATATTTTAGAAAATATGGATTTTGGGCTTAGTATTTGGGCCATGAGCAAAATAATTTTTGATTTATTTTTAGAAAAATTTTATGTCCAAAGACCATTTTGAAAATGTTTTGAAAATAGCTTTGGTCTTTTGGATTTAGAGAAAAGTTTATTTTGAGCTTACAATGTACTTAGGTCATATTAGTAAAAAAATAAACCAAATAAGGCATGATTTATGTTAGGAAATCAAGGAGATCACTGCAAACAAAAACACGCAGCGGAAAAATTTTTGATCTCCGATTTCCCACCAGGATCCATGCTGTTCGTTTAATTCGACGAAAGTGTACAAAGAACTAACATGTTGATGATTCAAAATCACAGTTTGGAAGAGATGCCTCGATCGCGAAACACCCTCTATCGCGTATCCACAAGAATGCTACCGTCTGGAGTTCTAGCTCTCTGCAACGGCGAACTGAAAAACGTTTTCTCTAAAATGTATTAGGGTTTCGAAGTTTTTCGTTCTCTTTTTTTTTTTATTTTCTAATGTTAACTATATCAAGACTTAACGTCTGGAGTGAATATAATCACTCCAGAATCCAATTCGAAATTGGATAAGGTAAGTCAAATTCAGAATCCAAATCTAATTAGGATTCTGAATATATTATCTAATAATATATATAATTGGATAAGGTAAGTCAAATTCAGAATCCAAATCTAATTAGGATTCTAAATATATTATCTAATAATATATATATATATATAAAATGAAAATAATAATAATAATAAATATTAACATCTAATATTAATATTATTAATATTATATCCAGCCCAAAACGCATTCTTGTGTGTGACCCGATAGGCCCATATTAATTGGCAGTCAATTTAATCTCTATTAAACCAACAAGTCATAATTGGCCTCTAGCAAGGCGTTACAACTTCCCAATTAATATAAGGAATGTCCAATTTGCCTAATAATAGTACATGCATTAATCCCTTTGTCACACGATATCTAGCTTGAACATAAGTCATGGTCAACGTCATACTTATATTGTCCAAACTTATGATTACTCGATCTCCAAGTAGACTGATAAAAACAAATGAAATTGATCACACTATCAATTCATTTGAGCACGGCCATGCATTTCACAGTCTCACTTATCGAGGGGCCCAAAAGATATCTCTCTCAAAGAGAGGGACAAATTCTATCTTGATTGTTCATTATCCTCTACATAATTTCTATCATATATGATCATAACCTTTATTACTATCCAGTTACGGATAATGTTTGATCATGTCAAAATATAATAGTCCTTATATTGGAAACTATGACAATCTCAAGTCAAAGAATTAATACATAACTATCATGAGATTTACTTATGACACTAACCCATGTAGTAATCTCATGATGGGTCTAGCCAATACATTGTTCTCTAACAAGTATCTATGAAATTGATTTGTATCACTATACACATAACCATCTGATGATTATCAAATCAATGTTCATACTGGTTAAGAATTATTTTTTTTCTCTATAACAATAATAAACCAGGGACAAATATCAAAATTGTGTAACATGCAAACAAACAATAATGATAATAAAACCTCATTTATTAATAATGAATATATAACATAAAGATCCAAATAAATGGCCTAGGGCACATACACTAACAATGATTTAAGCCAAGATAAATTAACCATAGTCAAACAACATGTATTTGGGGTAAAAACCTAAGGAAAGTAACTAGGCCAATTATATGAGCTTTAGTCTTTTGGTTAAAAGGCTTAGGTTTCCATAGCAAGTATATACCAAATGGTACGAGGCTATGAGTGGTTATGTCATGCTCGATCTCCATACCTTGAGTGAAAGTATGGTATCCCTTACATAACATAATAAAGGTAACACGGGCGTCCTAACTTACGCATACTATGCAATCTAATATAATGCAATGGATAATATCATTATAAGAAAGAATAGAATAATATAAAGACCAACGGAATCAACTTCTCTTATTCCCAGTGGAGTCGCCACTGTGAGCAGAGATTTTCGCCCCCACTCCCAGTGGAATGGTTTTTGCGACTTCGGCACTATTTAGGCTTGGGGCCTTAGAAAACACTGACATAAGTCCGGAGAAAATGGAGTCGCCACTCGGACAGGCCGAAAAAAAAGAAAGGGGTGGATGACTCGATTCCTAAGGAATCCCCAACCCCCTATTGGATTCGGAAAGTTGGGTACGTGTGGGGAAGGTGAGAAATGGCCCAGCACCCCCACCGGTTCATTGGAACCGGCCTCCTTTACAGGTCTTAATAATATAAAATTCTTAAATATAACAACATTATCCATATTACACACAATAATTAAAATAAAGCATCGATATATTGAAAATCAAAACAATGTCCAAGCAAAACAAATAAATGGACACCCATCCAAAGATAAAAACATGCCCTTACATAATCCATGCCAAAATAGGACACCCACCGAAAGGTAGAAACATGTCCTTTACATTGGTTCTAAAATAGAAAAGCAATTTAAATTACATGATATTTAACTAATGAGGTACCCACCAAGTGGAAACATACCTCTTACAACATTTGGAAATCTAAATAAATCGATAAAAGTAAATAACCATTCATCATAAATAAATCATTCATCAAAGATATTAAACATCAATCAAAATAGAAAATAAACATTCATCCATGATAAACTAAATAAACCAAGCATTGACCTTAAATAAATTAAAGCATATAAAATAAATCAAAGCATAATCAAATATAAAATTGAATAAGGCAAAAAAAGATTCAAATTAGGCTACTGTTTCTATTTAAGATTCTTTATTTCATGTGTTTAGGGTTTTGGAATTTATGGGTTCAAGCTACTGTAGATTTTAAAAGAATTGAAATGGAGCAAAGTTTTAGAATTTAAGAGATTAATAAAGTTATTTGATTAACCAAATTAGTGTTTGAGAAGTGAAATCATGAAACTAAGGTTTGGACACTTTAAAACATTTAGATTTATGATTTACGGTTACTGAATTATGATTTTTAAGCTTACTGTGTTTGAATTATAACATTTAGATTTATATGGTTTTAAGGTTTTAAAAATTAGGGTTTAGAAAAATTAGGGTTTAGATTAGTTAGTTTAGGGTTTACTGTTTTGGGTTTTGGAGTTGAATTAGTGTTTTAGAATTTTAGAATTAGGGTTTCGGATAATGCATTAGGTTTTAGAATTTGAAGAAACAATTGATAATTTTATGAAACTTTAAGAAAATAAACAAAACGATTTAAGGTTTATAGAAACAGAAAAGATGTTTTTTTAGGGTTTTTGGAAAGAAAAGGATTCAATTAAGGGTTTTAAAAATTTGGAAAGCAAATTAGGGTTTTGAGATTTTGAAGAAACAAAAATAATAATTTTAAGATTTTTGAAAAACAAAGAAACGAATTAAGGTTTTTAAACTTTAGAAAAGGTGAATTGAGGTTCTAGGGTTTTCTTGATTTTGAAGAAACAGAAACAATAATTTTTAGATTTTTTTAATGATGAAGCTACTGTGAATTAATGAAACAAATAAAGAAATTCATACCTTCGTTTGTTGGTTCAACCAAAAATCACTTCTTAGATAAACAAGAACAAAGACAAGCTTTGCTGCCTTTGATGGATTGAATTGCTTGTTTACTCTCTCAAAAAGTCTGATTGATTCAAAGTTTTCCTCCTCAATTTTGGTCTCCAATTTCTCCTCAAAATTTCCATCCAAAATCCCCCCCTTTTTGTGTTGTTTTAGTCCTTATTTATAGAAAATTTTTGTGATTAATTTTAGTTATTCACGGAATCTAACATTAACTAAGAAAAGGAAACCGAAACCTAATTGTATTTGGTTTCGAAAAAAATTGCGTCAGAAAAATTTCACTGGCGAAAAAAAACTGCTGTGGAAAAATTATGCTGGAAAAAAAAACTGATGCGGAAAAATTGCGCTAGCGAAAAAGCTGCCGCAGCGGCGGGAGAAATTGGCCTGCGGGCCATTTCGCTCGCAGGATTTTCCTGCGGCCAATTCGTCTACGCTGATTTTCGGCGACCATTTTTTTGTAGCCGATTTTATTTTTATTTTTTATTATTTTTATTTATTTTTTATATTATTATTTTTTTAAAAATTATAAAAAAAATAAATACTAAAACAAATATTATTAAATGAAGATAACATAAAAATTATTTTGGACTAATTAAAATATATTGGACAACACAAAAATTATTTTGGACTTATTAAAATATATTAGACCGAACTAGGTTAAAAATTAAGGGTATACAGAAGCTAAACATAAAGATTTATAATACATAAATAAATATTGACCCGAGCCCAAACGGCGGTCCCGCTAGCCGGTTAGCGGGCGGGGTCAAGGGGGCAGCCACTTCCACTTTCGGCGACGAATATTTTCATCGCCGATTTTTTCGTCGCCGATTTTTATTTTTATTTATTTATTTAATATTATTTTTATTTTTGTTATTATTATTATTTTTTTAACTTTACTAATATTATCTTTTTTTTATTTTTATTAAAAATTATAAATAATAAATACTAAAATAAATATTATTTAATTAAAATATCACAAAAATTATTTTGGACTATAAAAAAATATTGGATCAGACTGGATCAAAAATTAAGGGTCTACAATATCCAAATGATTAACCAAATAAATGAAATGCACAATAAATAAAAATATTTATTTATAAGATAAAAAATAAAAATAAAAAAAATTAAATGATGTCATAATTATTTTAATCATGTACAACTTGTTTTTTTCATTGTTCTTTAATTTAGTTGTTCACATTAAGGCAAAAATAAATAAATAAATAACTAAATTACAAAAGTTGAGTAAAATATTTTGAACTAAACGAATTGGTCCATAGTGCATATACAAGCACAACCACAACTTATATATATATACATATGAGTAAAAGTGAAGGTAATATCAACTATGCATTGAGCCACTCAAATTTCTTAAGCAGATACTTTTGTCAGGCTTTCCCAAAGTACGACACAAACACCTAATCAATGGCTAAAATGTTTTTCTTTTTTTGATCAAACCAATTTGCTTGTTACTAAAAGTTTAAAACTCACTATTTTATTTTGAAAAGAAATTTACTGCCTGAAAATATATATAAAAAAACCATACTTTTCTCGTATATATAAAAAAACCATACTTCTCTCATATAGATCTTATGTTCTCTGCCATTTTCCCTTTTCTTTTTTTTGCCCGTCAACCACCTCAGCCCATTTTTTGCTTTTATCTTTTAATACTCTAGAAGCAAAAAAAATTCTCTTGCATATAGTTGCACATTCCTTCCTTTTAGCTTAAATCACCTACTTCTAATACTCATCTCATGCATTTGGATTTCATTATCCATGAAAAAATAAGGTAAAATCCATGAAAAAATAAGGTAAAATCTTTGAATTCAACTTTCTTCTTGTTAATTATGTTTTTTTTACCCTCTATTTTTTAATTTATTATGGACCTAACTTATTATCTTCTTTTTTTTTACTAAAGGAGGATTTTAAGCATCCATTTGATCTTTTCTCACTTTTTTTTTATGTTTAATCTACCCCTATTTTACGTGTTTGCTTCTTTTTTTTTTTTTTTGAGAAATCTCATATATCCCCCAAAAAGTATTCTTTTACTTGTTGAATTCCTAGTATGAGTATGTTATTGAGTTTAATTTTTTTATTATTTTATTCTTATAAAAAAATATCTAAATATATTCGTCATTGTATTATTTTTCTCTACACAAAAATTTATCTTTATTTTCAGATTTTCTCTTTATTATCCTCGCTGGATTCAAATTTTTATATAATGTTTTTTTGTGCTTTTCTATTTCTTTTATTTTTTGACTTTTGTAGTTGCTTATATAGTCGTTACCATGGTGATAATTGGTTTGCTTGTGTATGTATATATTCTGATTGTTGTGGAAATTGGATTTTTTCCACCGAATAATTTGTGAATTACTGTGATAAAAACTACACCAGGTAAATTCCCAGGAAAGTGGAGGAGTCACAAGCGGTCTAACTTAAAACCCACTTTCTTTAGACTTACACGTCGTTTGACAGAATTTACCTAGACATGTAATCCCTTTTCACAATAACCACCAAAACAGAGTTTTGCCCAACAAATAGCTATTAAATAAATAAAAGAGAGAACACCAAAATTTAACGAGGTTCGGCCAAAATTTTGCCTACGTCCTCGGACACTACCAAATATATTTCACTAAAGAAATATTACAAAGGAGAGAAGAGAAAGCTTTAGAACAAGCTATTTTGGGACAAGTTACAATTGAGGAATTGAGCTCATATTTATAGGCAAAATCCCAAGCCACTTGCAATTAATTACCATGTGGGAATTCAATCCAATCCACCAATTTTGAGCCACCAATTTTGAACCACCATTTTTGACCAATTTGGTTAGAATTGAAGCCATCTTTTTTTACAATCTCCACCTTGGCGAAAATTCCATAAACGTAATTTCTATTCTCTCTCGCAACGTTGTAGTGTCTTCAAATGCGCTTCGCAGCACCAGCTTCAAATTTGAATAATATTGATCAAGTCCAAACAATGTTTGAACTTGACTGCTGTCACCACCTTGGTCAACATATCAGCAGGATTCTCAGCGGTCTGAATCTTCTGGAGCTTCACCTGATCTTCCTCCAGAATTTCTCTAACAAAATGGAATCGAACATCGATGTGCTTCGTCCTTGCATGATAAACTTGGTTTTTTGCTAAATGAATAGCACTCTGGCTATCACAATGCACAACAACATTTTTCTGCATAATTCCCAATTCATCAAGCAACCCTTGAAGCCAAATTGCCTCTTTAACAGCTTCAGTAACTGCCATATATTCCGCCTCTGTCGTAGAGAGCGCCACTGTTGACTGTAAAGTAGACTTCCAACTAACTGGTGCTTTTGCAAGTGCGAACACATAACCAGTAGTTGATCGACATTTATCCAAATCACCTGCATAATCGGAATCACAATATCCGACTACACGTTGACCATTCTCCTTATCCTGCTCAAAAACTAATCCAACATCCACGGTGTTCAGAAGATACCGTAGAATCCATTTCACAGCTTGCCAATGCTCCTTGCCAGGATCATGCATGTACCTGCTCACAACTCCAACAGCCTGTGAAATGTTAGGTCTCGTACACACCATAGCATACATCAAGCTACCAACAGCATTTGCATAGGGAACCTTTGACATGTATTCCCGTTCTGCATCATTCTTCGGTGACTGAGCAGCACTGAGTTTGAAATGAGGAGTAAGAGGTGTACTAACAGGTTTGGTTTTGTCATCCATACCGAAACGCTTTAGTACCTTTCTCAGATATTGCTTCTGAGACAAACAAAGTCTCCCCAATTCCCTATCTCTGGATATCTCCATACCGAGAATCTTCTTTGCTTCGCCCAGATCTTTCATTTCAAATTCTTGATTCAACTAATTTTTCAGCTTCTCAATTTCTTCTTTATTCTTTGAGGCTATCAACATATCATCGACATAAAGAAGAAGATAAATGGAAGAACCGTCTTGTAGCTTGCGCAAATACACACAATGATCATATTTGCTTCTTGTGTACTTCTGCCCTTGCATAAACTTATCAAATCGCTTGTACCACTGCCTCGGAGACTGCTTCAATCCGTAAAGCGACTTTACAAGTTTGCATACCATATTTTCTTTTCCAGCAACTTTGAATCCCTCTGGCTGAGTCATATAGATTTCCTCTTCCAGATCTCCATGTAAAAATGCAATTTTTACATCCAATTGAACTAGTTCCAAATCAAATTGTGCCACCAAAGCCAATAAAATTCGAATGGAGGAATGTTTTACAACTGGAGAAAACACTTCATTATAATCAATTCCCTCTGTCTGAGCGTAGCCTTTAGCTACCAACCTTGCTTTGTAGTGAACACTATCTCTGTCAGGAAATCCATCTTTCTTTGTATATACCCATTTGCATCCAATTGTCTTCTTTCCCTTCGGCAGAATTGCTAGCTTCCATGTTTGATTCTTGTGAAGGGACTGCATTTCATTATCCATAGCTTTCCTCCACTTTACTTCTTCTGAACTTTGGATAGCTTCTTTAAAAGTGGACGGAATGCTATCATCTGCAATTGAGAATGCATAGGCCACCATATCATCATAACGAGCAGGTTTTCTTATAGCTCTTCGTGGCCTATCAACTGCAATTGATTCATGTTGCTGTGGAGTTTCTTGGATTTGAACCTCATCTTCATCTGACTCTCCTTCTACCTCAGGAGTGTCTGCAGTTTTAACATCTGCTGCTGGGATTTTTCTGTCAAACTCCACCTGTTTTGGAGTATTCTCCACCTGTTGTGGAGTACCATCTGACTGCTCTATTGTCACCTTTTTCAATAAGGTAGATTCATCAAAAGTGACATCTCTGCTAAAGATTATTTTCTTCGTTTCTGGACACCATAGCCGGTAACCTTTAACTCCTGTGGTTATTCCCATGAAAATGGCTTCTTTTGCTCTTGGATCCAGCTTTGATTCCTTAACGTGATAATATGCAGTGGAACCAAATACACGTAAGGAATCATAATCTTTAGCAGGTTTTCCCGACCATGCTTCCATAGGCGTTTTACCACCAATAGCAGTTGATGGAAGTCGATTAATGAGATGACATGCATATGTCAAAGCCTCAGCCCAAAATCGCTTGTCCAACCCAGTATTGGACAACATACACCGAACTTTCTCCAGTAACGTTCGGTTCATGCGTTCTGCCACCCCATTCTGCTGTGGTGTATGTCTAACTGTGAAGTGTCGAACAATGCCTTCATCTTCGCAGACTTTCATAAATGGATTATTCTTATATTCTCCTCCATTGTCTGTTCTGAGACATTTGATTCGTCTGCCAGTTTGAGTTTCCACCAATTTCTTCCATTTGAGGAAAACTCCTAACACTTCATCTTTTGACTTCAAAGTATACACCCATACCCTTCTAGAGAAATCGTCAACAAAGGTTACATAATAGTGCTTGCCTCCTAAAGAAGGAGTTTTAGAAGGCCTCCACACATCTGAGTGAACATAGTCTAGAATACCCTTGGTATCATGGATTGCAGTACCGAATTTCACTCTTGTCTGCTTCCCTTTGATGCAATGCTCACAAAAAACTAACTTGCAGGTTTTCACATTCTTCAATAATCCTTGATCGGCCAAACTTTTCAAGGATTTTTCACCTGCATGTCCCAAGCGCATGTGCCATAATCTGGTTGCTTCCAGATCTTTGTCATCACCAGAAACTGCTGCTGTTGTTGTTTCTATAATTGCATTACCTTGATAGTAATACAAATTATTCCTTCTCCGTACTCCTTTCATCACCACAAGTGCACCAGAGATGACTTTCATCACTCCATCTTTCGCAGTAATCGTGAGCCCTTTTGATTCCAGGACTCCTACTGAAATGAGATTCTTTGTCAAACTTGGCACATATCGAACATCAGTCAGGATCCTGATTGATCCATCATGATTCCTTAAGTGGATTGAACCAATCCCTTCGGTGAAGCAAGGATTGTCATTTGCTGTGTAGACAACTTCATGATCAAGTTTTTTAAAATCAAAAAACCATTCCCGGGTGGGACTCATATGATGGCTGCATCCGGAATCTAACAGCCATGCATTAGAAGAACTTGTCGAACATGCTGCAGGAGTGTCTACGGATGTCATGACTGCTAATGAGAAGGTTGATTCTGAATCATCACACTCAGCTACATTTGAATCAACAACAACTTTGCCCTTGCCTTTAAGATTTGGACAATCTTTCTTCCAGTGACCTTTCTCATGACAAAAGGCACATTCATCTTTTTCAACTCTGGCTTTTGAACTGGATCTACTTTTCTTCCCCCCTTTCTTTCAGCTTTGTGAACGGCCTCCAACTACCAGAGCTTCTGCCTCAGTTGTCCTTTCCTTCTTTTCTCTCTTTCTCAGCTCATGACTGTATATATCAGCATAGACATCACTGAGAGTCACATCTTTGTTCCCGTGGAGTAGAGTCGTTGTAAGAAACTCAAACTCATCAAGAAGAGATGCCAACAATAACAATGCCAAATCTTCGTCTTTAAAGACCACATCCAAATTAAACAGATCAGCCACCAACTGATTAAAATTTGTGATGTGTTCATTCATCGTGGTACCGGGAACATAATTGAAGCGAAACGGTCTCTTTTTCATAAAGAGTTTGTTCTGATTGTTTTTCTTCAAAAATTTCTCCTCCAATGACTTCCACAATTTGTTTGCTGAAGTTTCTTTCGAGAAAGCATATTTTTGCTCTCTAGAAAGACAAGAACGAATTGTACCACATGCCAGACGATTGACAGTTTTCCACTCCGTCTCCTCCATTTCTTGGGGTTTCTTCTCTTCAATAGCAACATCTAGACCTTGCTGAAAAAGAGCATCTAGAAGTTCGCTTTGCCACATACCGAAATGACCAGTGCCATCGAAAATCTCCACTGCAAATCTTGCATTTGTAACAGCATTCCTTACTAAAGTTGACGAGGACGATGCTGCAGTAACAGGTGTGGTATTTTTCTTATTGTCTATCATTTTTGCTACAAATATTTATTTAATAGCTACCAAAAAAAATTTTCAAAAAATGCGGAAACAAAACCAAGGATCCTTTTTTTATGTGGAAGATCAGACTTAGCCGCAACCACAGTGAATACTTCAAACCCTTGGCTCTGATACCAATTGTTGTGGAAATTGGGCTTTTTCCACCGAATAATTTGTGAATTACTGTGATAAAAACTACACCAGGTAAATTCCCAGGAAAGTGGAGGAGTCACAAGCGGTCTCACTTAAAACCCACTTTCCTTAGACTTACACGTCGTTTGACAGAATTTACCTAGACATGTAATCCCTTTTCACAATAACCACCAAAACAGAGTTTTGCCCAACAAATAGCTATTAAATAAATAAAAGAGAGAACACCAAAATTTAACGAGGTTCGGCCAAAATTTTGCCTACGTCCTCGGACACTACCAAATATATTTCACTAAAGAAATATTACAAAGGAGAGAAGAGAAAGCTTTAGAACAAGCTATTTTGGGACAAGTTACAATTGAGGAATTGAGCTCATATTTATAGGCAAAATCCCAAGCCACTTGCAATTAATTACCATGTGGGAATTCAATCCAATCCACCAATTTTGAGCCACCAATTTTGAACCACCATTTTTGACCAATTTGGTTAGAATTGAAGCCATCTTTTTTTACACTGATAGTGTCAATTTTGAATATTTGTGAATATGTAGACAAATCTACGATCCTTATTTGCATCTGTATGTTTCTTATGCATGCTTTTTGTAGCATACGGGTCATTTATTCAACGTAATTACTTCATAATCGCATTTACTTAAAAATTACATACCTATGTTTATTATTTCAAAAGAAGTAAATAAATGCTCAAAAAAAAGTTCAACAAGTAATTAAATAAACATTGATGAATTTTTACCTTTGTGAGCTTTAACTTATGAAATTCTATTCACTTGGTTAAATTTTTTATTTTGTTAGATACACTCCCTATATTAACAAAATTTAAGTTTCCACAGTTTCCTCTACCAGGAAACCAACTTTGGTCTTCTCTCTTCTTTTTATGCTGTGTTTCTTTTAATTTTCTCTCCTATATTTTTCTATCAATTTCCTTCCCTTTTTTTTTGTGTTTTCTTCATTTATTTATAGCAGAATTAACTTTCTTTTTGTTTTATTTTTCCTCTTTCTTTTAATGTTTTTCTTTTTTGTTTCTTTTTTATGTTTTGGAAGAACAGAGTTGCTGCTCCCCTATAATCTGAAATGCACTAATTTTTTCTTGTTGCTTTCAATTTATTTTTTTGTATTTGGAATGAATACATTTAACAAGAATGATAGAAAATATTATTAGTAATTTTTGTTTGATTCTTTTGTTTAATTGCCCCTTCTTTTTCCTTTTTTTTTAATTGAGTTACAATAACTAATAATAAAGGTTAAAATATAAAACTCTTATAAATATTGAAATTCTAATATAATTCGTATATATGTAGGAGGGTGGACACAGAAATAAAAGATTTTAAAAAATCAGCAAAACATTAGACACAAAAGAATTTTTTTTTTTCAAAATACACATTTCAGTTTATTAAATTAATTTTTTTACACTTAAACAATCTAATGAGTGTTGATACTGCATTTAGATTAGTGAAAACCTCATAAAGCAAATATATAGATTGATTGTGAACTAAATTTAGTATTTCAATCCCACAACTTATTTATATCTAAAGTAGATCAATACATTCAGAAAATTTTGAAGCATCAACTCATCAATATTATAATAATCTAATTGAAATCTTTAATTTATTATGATGCTTTATAAAAAAACATAGAATAATTATAAGGAAGACAAATACCACATAAAAATTGTAACAGCCTAATGCAATTCATGTTTCTACTGCATAATCACATTTTCCACTTACAATAATCAAAATAGAAGCTTCTCTAAATTAATATCTCAAATACCACATCAAATAGGCAAAAGACATATTTAGACTTCTCTTATTCTCTTTGCACAAACAAAATCTCCATGCCATGCCACATAACACACAAACATAGGTAATCAAAGAACAATGAAATGGCTATTTATTTTTTTGCATAAAGATAATTTTAGTATAGTATAAAGGGGTGTAGGATTGCAAAGTGTTCATAACATACAATAGAAGACAACCAATCCAAGAAAGATCTATATGTGATTAAAATTTATTTTATTTATGAAGATTGTATATGACAAATTACATTATAACAAGTTTCTAATGATAAATCCTTCAATAGTACAAAGGCTTTATGTGTATCCATCATGAGACCAACCCTTGCTACAACTCCTTGAAATATGGAATCTACAAATAAATCAAGCAAAATACTATGTTGAAATTTTCAACCAAAATTTCAGCAAACTTACATAAAACATGATTTTCTTTCCTTCTTTTTATTCAAAATCACGTTTGTTTCAAGAACTTATTCCGCCCATAATATGTCCAAAACTGCTTTTTTATTATCTAATGTTGATCAAAACCAAAGTCTTAATGAAAAAGGACTCTTCAAATTTATCTTATCTTTTTTTATTTTAATTTTTAATAATTATCATATAAATATGAAATATATATATATTGATAATTATCCAAAATTGACCGAGAGAAATATTTAATTATTCTATCTCAAATAGAAAATATTAGATTTATCCTCAATATTAATTATTTTTTTATGCTAGTAAAAAATATAATACTATTCCATTTAGATTAATTCTTTTTTTATTCAATTGTATTAAATTCTTTAATTTAATTATCAAATAATAAAATAAATGATCTATATCAAAGATCAAAATACTTATTAGAGTGCGACCTCATAGATTTAATACTAAATTGGTAGCATATTGGTTGAACCGATTTACTAATCAAAATTGGCATCTAGCAACACTCTTCAATAACTAGATAGTATGAAGTATACAATTATTTTAAATAACCTATATAAGAATAATATAATATTTCCTTCCATCAATATAGCTCTGAATCAACCATAGACATGGTTTAGCTATCAAATCCTAATAAGTTGCCAACTATGTTACATGGCAATCATAACTGACTGATGAATGACTTAAGAAACTCATTCCTTCTCTATTCATTTACACTAGCTAAGGTCTTGATTAAGTCCTTATGATTTATGACAATATAGAGCTTAAACTTATTACTAAAAGTAGACTGATCCCATCTTGATCAATCATTAATTCTACAAGCATTTAATCATACCAAACAATCTTTCAATTATCATTTTCAGATAATAGGTAGTCAGTATCAAAAGTATGATATAATTACTATGATGATCTTAGGTTAAAGGAAAAATTACATCACTCTTCGAAAGAACATCCTATTGATAGTTTATTATAATTTTAACCATTAGGAATTCTTCATTATGTTTTTTCAATGATTATATTTGTATATACATCATCTACATATATGACTTAATCAATAAGATTAACTAATTTTTATCTTATAAAAATTGTCATTTATGTATTGATCTAACCTGATCATTAATGACCTAATTTTAATGATCCGATGACCAAGAATAAATGTCAGATTTAATAATTTAAGACTTGAATCTCATTATTATAATCTCCATCATAATGCTCTCATTATTATAATTTCTATCATAATGATAAGTCTTCATATTTAATCAAGGACACTATCATATCAAATAATTAAATAATAATATGATAATAGAGAAATTAATACCATACATTTAAACTAAAATGTACTGATCAAAATGTGTTCAAATATTCACATGAAAAATTGGATCTAGGACACATTATTTCTAACAGTCTCCCCACTTGGACTAGAGCTAATCATTCATGTACTTTAAACTCAATTTCCACTTATGCTTGTCAAACTCCTTTGTACCAATAGCTTTAGTGAATGGATCAGTTGCATTTTCCTTTCCATCAATATTCTATACTTTAACGTCTCCATATTCAATGATTTCTCTAATCAAGTGATACCTTCATAGAACTTGGTTAGATTTTTGATATGATCTTCGCTCTTTTGCTTGAGCAATAGATCCAATATTGTCACACACTAATGGAACTATATATTTTATTAAAGGAACCACACCAAGTTCAATTAAGAATTTCTTCATCTAGACTGCTTCTTTGCAGCTTCACTGGCCACTGTATATTCTGCTTCAATTACCGAATCAGCTATTGTAGCTTGTTTGGAACTTTTCCAACTTATTGTACCGCCATTCAAAGTGAACACATATCCAAAAATGGATTTGCTATCATCTTTATATGAAGCAAAACTAGCATCAGTATAACTTCTAGTTTTAAATCAGAATCTCCATAGATGATGAACTGATCTTTAGTCCTTCTCAAGTACTTTAGAATAGTCTTAACCACTTTCCAATGTTACTTACCAAGATTTGCTTGATATCGACTAGTCACTCTAAGCGCAAAAGCAACATCAGGTCGTGTACATGTCATGGTATACATGATAGCTCCCATTGCGCTAGCATACAGAATTCTACTCATGCTTTCTCTCTCTTCAGATGTTTAGAACACTCCTCCCTATTGAGAGAAACTCTAGTACCTATGCGTAGGTAGCCCCTCTTGGAGTTTTTCATGTTATACCTCTTTAAGATGGTATTCGTGTATATAGACTAGGAAAGTGCAAGCAACTTTTTTAATCTAAATACTATAGATCTTTATTCCTCAATGTATCTAGATTGGGAAAGTCCAAGAAGCCTTTTTGATCTTATCTTTATATATCTTTATTCCTAATATATAAGCTGCTTCTCCCAAGTCTTTCATGGAGAACTGCAAAGATAGCAAAATTTTAGTACTTTGTAATCTTGGTATATCATTTTCAATGAGCAATATGTCATTAACATACAATACTAAAAATATATTTGTTACCTTTTGTACACAGAAGGTTCCTCTTCGCATCTAACAAAATTGAACTTTTCAATTGTCTTGTTAAAATGAACATTCCAACTCCTGGATGCTTGCTTTAGTCCATAAATGGATATTTAAATCTTAAAAACTTTATTATGATTAGACAGAGATGTGAAACCTTCAGGTTGTGTAATGTACACATCCTCTTCCAGCTCACCATTTAGGAAAGTTAATTTCATATCAATTTGCCATATTTCATAATCACAGTATGCTGCTATAGCAAGCAAAATCCGAATTGATTTGAGCATTGCCATGGGAGAGAAAGTCTTATCATAGTTAATTCCATCCTTTTAACTATATCCTTTAGCAACAAGATGAGGTTTATAGGTATCCACTTTTCCTTCTACTGCAATCCTTTTTTATAAACTCATTTATAGCCAATAAGTTTTATATCCTATAACGTTTTAACCAAAGTCCATACTTTGTTGATCTTTATGGATTCCATTTTGGATTCCATGGATTTTTTCCTTTTCTCATAGTTAGGATTTGTACAGCCATAAGATAAGCCTTATGGTTATTATCAATATGATCAACCTCGTATGAGGCATCATCTTTAACCAAAAGATTCAATCTATACGGTGCATGTCATTATTGAGTAGACCTTCTAAGTGGTTATTATATAATGTGTTCATCTTGTACTAGATCTGGTTAAGGTTCAATTGGATTCTAAGTTGGTTCACCTAACATGTTCTTAAACCCTATTTGATTTTTGAACTTTAAACATTGAAGATTATAGCTTATTTGATATCTTCAAAATATCTAGTAAAGATTGGTCAACTTGTACTTTAGGTTCTTGATTTGATGTTGATTCATTTTGTCTTGAACTTCATCAAGTTTTATTTCTTTACCATGATTCCCTTTTAAAAGGAATTCTCTTTCTAAAAAGGTTGCACTTCTAGCCACAAACACTTTATGGTTAGAAGGGTGATAGAAATAATATCCCATTATTTCTTTAGGATACCTAATGAATATGCACCTATTAGATCCTAAGTCAAGTTTGTTTGATTACAATCTCTTAACATATGCTAGATATCCTTAAGATTTAACATGCTTAAAACTTGGTTTACATCCTTTCCATATCTCATATGGTGTTGTAGAAATTGACTTAGTGGAAACTTTGTTTAATAAGAATAGTGTTGCCTCCAAAGCATATCCCCATAAACTTATTAAAAGATTAGTGAACCCCATCAGGATCTCACCATATCTAACAAGGTTCAATTCCTCCTTTTAGACACTCCATTATGCTATGGTGTCCCTAGAGGTGTTTACTGTGAAAGAATCTCATTCTCCTTGAGATATCCAGTAAAATAATCACTAAGATATTCTCCACCTCTATCAGACCTTAGTAATTTGATATTTTTGCCAATCTATTTCTCAACTCCGCTACAGAATCTTTTAAACATTTTAAAAGACTCAGATTTGTGATTCATAAGATACATGAATCCATATCTAGACATATCATCAGTGAAGTTGATGGAATAAGAATATCATTCCCTATCTTAAATTCTCTTAGGCCCACAAGTATCCGTATGAAGTATTCCCAATAATTTAGAGGCTCTTTCTCCACTTCTAATAAATGGAGGTTTGGTCATTTTTTCCTTTAAGACATGATTCACAAGTTGAGTATGATTTATAATCATACTTATCAAGGCAACCTTCCTTACAAACTTGCCAACCAAGCTTATAATGTCCAACATAAGTTTGATTTACTTGATTATCTCTTTACATCTTAAGACTAGAAACATATATAATTGAATTATCATTCAATTTATGTAAAACATAAACACCATGTTGGAGACAACCAATCACATATAAATCATCACCATGATAAATAGAGAAAATATCATTATCCAAAACAATTCGAAAGCCATGATTGATCAACATAAAAATTGAAATAACATTCAAAACAAACTTAAGAATGTAATAAAAATCTTCTAACAAGAGTATCTTGCTCATAGGCAGTATTAAAGAAATTCACTGTATAGCTAAGACTGTAACCTTTACACCATTCCCAACTTGAAGATTGGATTCTCACTTCTTCAACCTTCTACTTGTCTATAGACCCTACAACATAATGCAAATATTAAAACAACTATCGGTACCTTATACCCACATTAAAGAATCAATGGTAATTAAAGAAATCATGAAAACATTTTTCATTAAAATGTTACCTTGTTTCTTATCCTTAAGAGATGCAAAATACTCTTTATAGTTTCTCTTCTAATGTCCTATCTTCTTACAGAATAAACATTCAACATCATATTGGTCAGCTTTGCCCTCCTCACCCTTTGGTTTAGTTATACCACCTTTATGCGCATAGGGCTTCTTTTTGAATTTTTCTTCCCTTTGCCTTTGTTCTTAGAAGAGTTACCAACCATCATAACAACTCCTTTCTTCTTCTTGGATGTAATTTGATTTCCATAATAAATCAACATATTGAGCATCACATGAAGATCACAATCCATTTTGTGCATATTAAAATTAATGATGAATTGTGAAAAGGATTTTTGTGGTGACTATAAGATTAAATCTCAAGAGAGCTCCTTTCCAATCTTGCACCCCAGTGTCTCAAGTTCTTTAATAAGATCAATCATTTTGAGAACATAAGGTCCTACTGGAGAGTTCATAGTCAAATTGGATCCAAATAAAGCCTTAGATAGTTGATATCTAGTTGTTTTGTTTGTGTACGAAACTTGTTCTTAAGATGTTCAACCATTTCTATTGGATCCATATCCTGATGCTTCCTTTAGAGTTCAAATCTCATAAAAGCAAGAATGATACATTAGACAGTGAGGCATTCTTCAAAGTATTTTTAAAATTACATGGTAGCTTCTTCATCATTTTCACCTGAGGAATCATTAGCTTATCAATTGTATCTAAAAGCTTCTCATGCATGACAATAATTCTCAAATTTCAATTGTAATATCCTGATTTTTGGGATTCTTGATGTTTGGAGTGAGAAACAGTGTGATTTTGGATCCCACGGGCATGACATTGGTGAGCCATGACTATGGCATCTATTTTGGTTCTGTTTGAGGGTTTATCCTAATCTAGCAGGGTCGATTTCAACTCCACGGGTATGGCAATGAAGAGGCCACGGTCATGGCTTTATGGATTATACTGTCTGGGAAATCGATTTTGCAATGGTAGTGGCAGTTTGGATCCCACAGGTGTGGCGATTGGGGTGCCACGGTCATGGCGATCGTTTGACTGAGGCAGTGTAGGGTGCTGAGCTGTCCCCCACGGGAGTGGTTTTTGGGTGCCATGGTCGTGGCCTTCATTTATATATATATGGTTATAGAATTTTCTAAGTTATTAAATTGGCCATTTTCACTTGCTCTCTCAAATTTCTCTCTCTTTCACCATAGAAAACCCTTGATTAAATGAGAGAAACATAAAATATGTTGATAGAAACTTCTCTAAAAGTATTTAATAAGAAGAAATCTATATCAAAGCAAAGAATGATGAAGAGAAAGGTTAGTATAGTTAAAGAGATAATTTGTTAATAGGTGATTTATGCTTAAATAGTTAGTAAGATGATAAAGATGGGATAATTTTGATATTATTGCTAGCTCAACACCTATTATTGACTTTATTAAGGAAGAAACTCAAAAGTGTTGAGTATTAAACTAAGTATTGTGAATTGAGAAGAAAAGAGATGATTTAAATGGTATAGTAGAAACTTAAAGGATGATATTTCTTATAATATGTGTATTCATATCTTGATTAGGAAATTATGTTATGAAGAATATTAGGAAGTGAAGATTTGAGGAATTTGGACTTGAGTTGGCAATTAGAGGTAAGTGCATATCTTGATGGATTTATTTTATCAATTGAATTGATAAAGCATATTATGATGACATTGACTTATTCATTTATGAGTTTTATGACTTCAATAAATTTGTGTGTGGCATTGTTTGAATTAACAATGAGTGAAATGATATGTTTATGGCATGATTTAGCCATATAAGGATGGCTAAATGTGATATTTGTGCAAAATATAATAAGTGCAAGTTATGCACTAAAATGTGGTAGAGAGCCACATATGTATTGTATGTGAATTGTGAAAGAAATTGAGAAATGAATAAAGAACATGAGAAATTGAGAAATGAGTAAAGAATTTGAGAAATGATGAATGATGATGATATGTGAAAAGCATGACAAGTGTGTGTCATGAGAAAAGATGTGAAATGATAAATGTGAATTGAAATGTGTGAAACCTTATGTAATATCAATTTTTAGAGTATTGTGTTTGGTGATGATGCCTTCGGGCCAGAGCTGGGTGTCACTATTATTTTCTTAGGGCCACATGATGGGCATCACCATTATATTGCCTTCGGGCCAGACGCTGGACGTCATTATTATTGCCTTCGGGCCAGACACTAGGTGTCAAAATTAATCTAAATTAATGACTCTAGAATTTGAATATTATATGGGATTCTTATGGGCCTGGTGCATGTGAATATGTTATATGATGATTTTGTAATGGAAATGTATGTAAAATGTGGTTTTTGAATGAAAAGTATTATGCATTGTATGTCTTAATTTGTACTACTAAGCTTTTGAACTTAGCGCGGTTGTGTGAATCATGCAGGTTGGTTGATTGCTATTTAGAAGAGGGGATAGTTGTTGCCACATAAAGAATTGAGGTGCTTTGAGACCAACTTAGAAGGTGGTGCATACATGTTTTAATTTGTTAATCATTATTTTGAGTAAATTGATATGTATATACAAAGAATAGTAAGAATATATATTAACATTTGGAAGTGTTATATTTTACAAAATATATATTTAAATGCATCAAGATTTTATTTTATTAAATGTTTGACTATTTTAATATTGAAAGGATATATTTTGAACAGATTTGTAACATAACATTCTCATAGACTGTATGCGTGTTGTACGTATATGAGTTATATGTACAATATTTGTACAGAATATGAGGATATTACAATTTGGTATCAGAACTTAGGTTTGAGATTCTCAACTTAAGTGGATTTTTGAAAAGAAAGTGGAAATTTTGAAATGTGAAATGAGTTGTAGTATATGCATATGCATTGACACCTAAGTTGGTATCAGATGTGGCACTATATGATTGTGATAGTGTTTAGATTATATAAGTTAGATGATGGTGTGGAAATGTGATTCCACATGAGGGTAAAGCTAGAGAAAGAAATGATGATGGAAAAGTTATATAAATTTAATTGATGGGTTAAAAAAGATGAGTTTTACTTAAGTAAGACTAATTTTGAAATTATTGATTATTGAAATATGCTTATGGAATAATTTACAAGAGATTAAATTTGAGAATGATTTTAGAATTGAATTATAAGATTATGGAAGAAAGTGAAATCTCTACTATTGAGTAGAAAATATAAGATAATGTTGATTTAAATGAGATACGACAATTATAAATTATGTGATTAAGATATGAATAAGCAAGAGCTTGTAAGAAAGAGAGAAAGGAGAAGTGGTATGAAAGGAAAATCAAAGTAGAAAATTGATGGAAATATTGAAAAAGTGCAAAAATAATAATATGTGGTTTAATGGAATTTATGCAAGTGTATTGAATGATGTTTGATGAAATTGCTATGAGAAAGGAATGAATGAGATTTTGGTAAGGCATGATTGGAAATTGAGTTATTGATGAATAATTATATAGAATTGGTATGTGAATGATGATAAATATGAGTAAATGTGTAATTTTGAGATGCCACAGGCGTGTAACCACTGGAACACAGGCTTGGCATTGAGATTAGAACTATCTGAGAAAGAGTTAACCCATGGGCGTGGGCCTGAGATGACACAGTCGTGGGATAGTTTTTATGAGATTGATGGTTTTGTTTCATAAGATACAGGAAAGACTTATAGTTTGCATGGTTGTGTCTTATAACCTTATGTTAGAATTTTGCCTATAACTTTAGAAAGAGTGGGAAGAGTAAAGAACTATGAAAATGTGATGAGTTATGGATAAATGAAAGGAATTGTAAATGATTATAGAAAAGAAAAGGGTAAAAGGAATAATGTGAAAGAAAAATGGTTATGTAAATATGGTAATTAGATGAAAATGTGGAAAAATAAGGGAAAAGAAATATGAATACAGAAATGTAATTTGAAATGATTTATATTGGTTGCATACAATCATTAGTTTCAAGAAGTTGAAATGAATATTACTTGTGATGATGAGTCCGAAAAGACTCAGAATTTGAGAATAAGTTTGACCTAGTAGAGTTAAGTCATGAGTTGAGATAAAATGATAAGTGTAAACAAGCCAAAGGTTGACTTGAATAGAGTAAGGCTATGATTCTGATATTGTGATAGTTAGATCAATTGATCTAGAATGTAATAATTTTGTAAAGAATTACTGAGATTCAATATGTATAGCTATATTAAGAATATGAGAGACATGTAATGACATTTATGATGCAATGTCCTGATATATGTATGGATAGGAAGTGAGTTAAATTACTTTAGTTGTAAATAATAATAATAAGAGAAAAAAGTGGTAACAGTAAAGTAAAGTTAAAGATATTGTGTTAATATTGATGTTAGGAAAAGGATATTTTAAAGATTGAATTAAGTATATAGCAAATAAAAGAATTGCTTAAGAGAAATGATTGAATTGTAATGGAGATGTATAAATAATTGCAAAAAGGCTTGTTAATTGGTGTGAGTGGGGATTTTCGCCCCCACTCCAGGTGGAATGGTTCTTGCAACTTCAGCACTGTTTAGGCTCAGGTCCTTAAAGAACACGAACCTAAGTCTGGAGAAAATGGAGTCGCCACCCGGACGGGCCAGAAAAAAGAAAGGGGTGGATGACTCGATTCCTAAGGAATCCTCAACCCCCTAATGGGTTCGAAAAGTTGGATACGTGTGGAGAAGGTGAGAAATGGCCTAGCACCCCCACAACACCCAGTTCATTAGAACCGGCCTCCTTTACAGGTCTTAATATTATAAAATTCTTAAATATAACAATATTATCCATATTACACACAATAATTAAAATAAAGCATCGATATATTGAAAATTAAAACAATGTCCAAGCAAAACAAATAAATGGACACCCATCCGAAGATGGAAACATGCCCTTACATAATCCATGCCTAAATAGGACACCCACCGAAAGGTAGAAACATGTCCTTTATATTGGTTCTAAAATAGAAAAAAAAAATTTTAATTACATGATATTTAACTAATGAGGTACCCACCAAGTGGAAACATACCTCTTACAACATTTGGAAATCTAAATAAATCGATAAAAGTAAATAACCATTCATCATAAATAAATCATTCATCAAAGATATTAAACATCAATAGAATGTAAAAATCCATCCATGATAAACTAAATAAATCAAGCATTGAACTTAAATAAACTAATAAAGCATTGAAAATAAATTAAAGCATATAATAGACTACATAATCAAATATAAAATTAAATAAAGCAAATGAAGATTCAAATAAGGGCTACTGTTTCTATTTAAGATTCTTTATTTAATGTTTAGGGTTTTAGAATTTACGGGTTTAAGCCACTATAAGTTTTAAGGGAATTAAATGGATTAAGGTTTTATCATTTAAGGGATTGATAAAGTTCTTTGATTAGCCAAATTAGTGTTTGAGGAGTGAAATCATGAAATTAGGGTTTGGACACTTTAAAACATTATATTTATGATTATTAGATATTGAATTGTTATTTTTAGACTTACTGTGTTTGAATTTTAATATTTAGGTTTATAAGGTTTTAAGGTTTAAAGAATTAGGGTTTAGAAAAATTAGGGTTTAAGGCTTTAAGGGAGTTAGAGTTTAAGAAAACTTTAGGGTTTAGGTTAGCTAGTTTGAGGTTACTGTCTTAGTTTTAAAGTTGAATTAGGGTTTTTAGTATTTCGGAGAATGTATTTGATTTTAGAATTTGGAAAAATAATTTATAGTTTTATGAAGCTTTATGAAAATAAACAAAACGATTTAAGGTTTATAGCAATAGAAAAGATATTTTTAGGGTTTGTGGAAAGAAAACGATTCAATTTAGGGTTTTGGAAAATTAGAAGACAGATTAGGGTTTTAAGATTTTGAAGAAACAAGAACAATAATTTTAAGATTTTTTGAAAACAAAGAAACAAATTAAGGTTTTAAGCTTTAGAAAAGGTAAATTAAGGTTCTAGGGTTTTTTGAATCAAAAGAGACAATTGGATGATTCAAGCTACTGTGAAGAAATTAGACATTCATATCTTCGTTTGTTGGTTCCACCAAAAATTACTTCTTGGATGAACAAGAACAAAGGCAAGATGATTGCCTTTGATGGATTGAATTGCTTGTTTGCTTCTCTCAAAAGTCCGATCGTTAATCTCTGCCAAAAAGTTTTAAAGTCTGATCACTTTTTCTTAGTTTTCCTTCACTCGATCGTCCTCTAAAATTTTCCTCCCCTTTTTGTGTTGTTTTTGGGCTTATTTATAGAAGATTTATATGATTAATCTTAATTGTTCACGGAATCTAACATTAATTAAGAAAAGAACACCGAAACTGAATTGAATTTGGTTTCGGAAAAATTTGCGTCGGAAAAATTTCGCTGGCAAAAAAAAAACTACTGCGAAAAAATTTCGCTGGCGAAAAAAATTGCTGAGATCTACTGCGAGCGCTGGCGAACGAACTTGCGGGGCGCGGGCTGCCAGGCCATTTCGCCTGTAGGAAATTCCTGCAGGCAAAATGGCCTAAGGCCATTTCGTCCAACTTTTCAGCGACGATTTTTTTTCGTCGCCGATTTTTTTATTTATTTGTTTATTATTATTATTATTATTATTATTATTATTATTATTATTATTATTATTATTATATTATTAATTATAAAAACTAAATACTAAAACTAATATTATTTAATTAAGATAACACAAAGATTATTTTTGACTAATTAAAATATATTAGACAACACAAAAATTATTTTAGACTAATTAAAATATATTAGACCGGACTGGGTCAAAAATTAAAGGTCTGCAGTTTGCCCCCTGCTTAAATGATTTGAGACTATGGCAAAAGAGAGTGAAAAGCAATAAGACTTAATTTTGATGAAATGGTTACTTGAATTTGATTTGGGTACTTGGACTCGAGGCTAAACTTGATTTGGGTACTTGGACCTAAGACTAGATTGAATTTGGGTACTTAGACCCGGGATTGGGTACTTGGACTCGAGATTGGGTACTTGGACCGGAGATTAAATTTGATTTGGGTACTTAGACCCGAGATTGAATTTGATTTGGGTACTTGGACTCGGGATTGGGTACTTGGACCCGAGATTAATTTGATTTGGGTACTTGGACCCAAGATTGGGTTTGATTTTGGTACTTGGACCCCGGATTGGGTACTTGGACCCAACCCGAGATTGGGTACTTGGACCTGAGATTGGGTACTTGGACCCAAGACTGAATTGAATTGGGTACTTGGACTCGAGAATGGGTACTTGGACTCAAGATTGAATTTGATTTGGGTACTTGGACCCAAGAATGATTTGATTTGGGTACTTGGACCCGAGATTGATTTGATTTGGGTACTTGGACCCGAAATTGGGCACTTGGACCTGAGACTGAACTTGATTTGGGTACTTAGACCCGAGACTAGATTGAATTTGGGTACTTGGATCCAAGATTAGATTGAATTTGGGTACTTGGACCCGAGATTGATTTGATTGGGGTACTTAGACCCGAGAATGAATTTAATTTGGGTACTTGGACTCGGGATTGAATTTGGTTTGGGTACTTGGACCCGAGATTGGGTACTCGGACCCGAGATTGGGTACTTGGACCCGAGATTGATTTGATTTGGGTATTTGGACCCGAGATTAGGTACTTGGATTCGAGACTGATTTGATTTGGGTGCTTGGACCCGAGATTGGGTTTGACTGACCTTTTATCAATTGAGAAGTCTGACTGCTCCGACTGTTCTATGCATCGTGGTTCTTCACCCTCAAAATGGATCTTCATCCTTTAAGATCGGGTCTTCACCCTTGAAAATGGATCTTCATCCTTTGAGATCGGGTCTTCACCCTTGAAAATGGATCTTCATCCTTTGAGATCGGGTCTTCACCCTTGAAAATGGATCTTCATCCTTTGAGATCGAGTCTTCACCCTTGAAAATGGATCTTCATCCTTTGAGATCGGGTCTTCATCCTTGAAAATGGATCTTCATCCTTTGAACTGGATCTTCATCCTTGACATCGGGTCTTCACCCTTTGAAAATGGATCTTCATCCTTTGGACTTTGGGTCTTCACCCTCTGAAATTGGATCTTTATCCATTAGAGATTGGGTCTTTACCCTTAAAACACGGATCTTTATCCATTGGAGATCGGGTCTTCACTCTTGAAAATGGACTTTTATCCTTTGGAAATCGGGTCTTCACCCTTGAAAATGGATCTTCATCCTTTGGGCTTCGGGTCTTTACCTTTGCTTCAGCTTTTTTTAGCTGGACTGATCTTTTATCTTTTGCATCTTCATTCTTTTGAGAGTTCTAATGTTCCATTCTTTTATTCTTCCTTTTTGCAAAAATTCAGCTATTTTTAATTGGACCTTATATCTTCTCCTTGGCCCCCCTGCATGGCAAAATATTTGTAAGTGAATTTGAAAATATTTTATATATAGACTCAAAAAATTGAAAAGGAGAAACTTTGCCCCCTGTGTAGGCCCAAACCCATGATTTTTCTATGCTGGCTCTGATTGATGTTTTCGCCGTCTAGTTTGTCGCACAAGCACATATTTCTTCTTTTGCAAAATGACTGGAGCTTCCACAAGCAAATAGGCTTTCCGTGCCCTCTTGATTCAATATCTTCTTTTGATTCTTTACTTCGCAGGGTGTTTCCTGTTCATTTTGACAAGGAATAGACAACACAAGACAAGAAAGTGCGATGTGATATGCTCATGTATGTATGATATGCATGAATGATACTTACAGTCGTTCCATCGACTCACAGACCGAGGTGTTTAGCAAAAGTGTTCTCATTGGTTCCTTTCATATACTCGTTCAGGTCTTGTATTGGAATAAAGGAATGCTTCCCATTTATGACTTTTATCTTTGAGATATTGAAAACATGAATAATGGAGACCCCAAGCAGCAAAGTCAAGGATTCATCTATTTCAAACTATGTCTCAGCATGTCAGTTGATAGCTTCTTCATGACCTTGCCAATAATCATTTCCTTTGCCCAATGTGTCCTTTGGAGGTTCAACAGACTTACCTTAACTTGAAGGCTTTATATGACAAAACACTTTTTTTTTTGAATTTTGATTTTGAAATCAAATGTTGGCTTTGCCAAATTAATGTCAATGTACCTCAGGACTTGATTTTTCAAATTAACATATCTATAATATGACAACCTAGTTACCATACTAAACTCGGGAATTATTTCTATTTAAGTAAGAACTGTTGCACTTCAGATAGGCACATACACATTACTTGGCCAAAGGTCTCATTCAGTTTAAATATTGTCTATCTCATATGCATGCTTATTCAAACTATCTCCACTAATAGACTCTACCAACTAAGAGAAATCAACAGGTCTTTGATAGGCTTGAAATGGGGTCTATAAGGGACACGGGTTTAAGTGAAGGCCATTTTGAGATTGGAGCTGGTGTGGCACAATGGACAAACCCTCACACTACAAATTTCTTGTTGGAACTTTAGACAGTTGGGAGGCAATCTTGCTAGTCTCCAAATTCCTTCTATCTTCTTGGCATTAATCTGGATCTTTGATTAGGACAGTTTTTGCCCTTGCAAAAAGTTTGTTACCCAAATTTGTTTCTTTTCTTCTTCTCCCTTTTCTTTCTTTTTATTTTTCTTACTCTTTCCTTTCTTTGAGCATTTTATAATTTTGTCCTTCTTCCTTGTAGGACTGTCAAGTACAGAACTTTCAAGAACTGAATGGTCTTTCTCCTTTTTCTTTGATTTTGATTGAATCTTTGCTTGGGTTGGGACCAATTCAAGTCAAAATGTACTTATGAACCAAATTGAATCCTTTTGTTGCTTTAGGTAAAAGAGAACTCAGTTGGCTTTCAGAACCGCCTTTTTAGGTTTTATCTTTTTTTCCTTTTCTCTTTTCCTTTTTTCCTTTTGTTCTTTTGTCCTTTTGTTCTTTTGTCCTTTTTCTTTTCTTTTTCTTTTTCTTTTATTTCTCTTCTCTTCTCCTTTTTTTTTTTTTATTTGGTTCTAGCTCTAAGAAAGTTGTCTTGTTTATACTGACTTGGGCTTCCAATAATGGATGAGTGGAGTAACATAAATCTTCTTTAACAGGGATAAATTATTTATTATTCTGATGTTGATGTTGTCTTGATATATTGGAGATAGTAAGTGAACTTTAACTACCCTTATGGTTTTGAGAACATCAACTATCCTTATGGTCTTGAAAACATCAACTACCCTTATGGTCTTGAGAACTTCAACTATCCTTATGGTCTTGAGAACTTCAATTATCTTCATGGTCTTGACTATTCATTTCTTTCTTTAATCTTCTTACCTCTTCATCTTAGTGATCATAAGACTTGTCAAAAGTATCACAATAGCTCAGGTTAGGTTGTTTGGCTTATAAGTCAAATGAAAAGAAAGCTAAAATTTTATGAAGGCTCAAAGGGACAACTAGGGATTGATATTTAATAGGGTGGATACAAGTCGTTGGCTAACCAAACAATGCCTAGATCATCTCTCCCTTAAATAAGTAGAGTTCAATTTCGTCTCGAAAATTTGTCAAAGCATATTCTAAGACTAACTAGGACCCAGACAAAGGTAATTATGCAGGAGCCCTCTTTAAGTAAGCATACACAACTCAATGCTATAGAGCAATTCCCTCACCTAGTAAAGTCATTCAAGTCATGATGCCTAGACATATTAATTTATGACTATCAGGCTAGATTCCTCATTGGTTGAGCACCAAAATGAACAACGACCAACAAAATTTTGATGAAAATAATTTATTTAAAGCAACTTTAAGTTTGAAAAGCACAATAGTTCCAAAATATTAAAGAAAGTAAGAATGAAAAGCAACATTCAAGCTAAGGAAAGTTCATTGAGTTTAAACTTCTTTTCCTTTCACATCTTCAATATTTTCATCTTGAAAGGATGATAAAACAAAATCTTCTTCCAATCCTTTTCCCACCATGAAGGTTGCCGGTGGAGGTATTCTTCCAAACAAAGGCAAAGGGTTGTTCTTGGTATTGGGCTTATCCAGCTCTGGTAGCTTACCACTATTAATTAAATTCTGGATCTCATGCCTCAACTTCATGCAATCATCTGTTTCATGTCCAGGCCTTTGATGGAATTGGCAAAATGCACTAGTATCAAAGTTAGGTGGAAGAGGATTAGGCAAAGGATGAGGAATCAAGGGTTGTAACAATCCCTTCTTTTGTAGATTATTGAGAACCCAAGACAGTGGCTTCCCTAATTCTGAAAACTGCCTCATTCCTCCTTGAATAGTAGCATTAACATCAACTTCTTTCTGCATGCTTTGATTGCCCGACTGGTAGTAATAAAAATAATAATAATAAATAAATAAATAAAAATAAAAATCAAAGAAGAAAAATCGGCGATGAAAAAATTCATCGCCGAAAGTGTTGGACGAAATGGCTTTTGCCATTTTGCCCGTAGGAAAATCCTGCGGGCGAAGTGGCTTCTGGCCCCCCAGCTCACAAATTTCCACGGTAATGCTGGCCCGCAGCTCGCCAGTGCTCGTAGCCCCTCGCAGCCCAACGCAGTTTTCGCCAGCGAAATTTTTCCGACGTAATTTTTTTTGAAACTAAATTCTATTTGGTTTCGATTTTCTTTTCCTAATAAAATACAGTTTCCTTAAACAATTAAAAGAAATCATCTAAATTTCCTATAAATAAGACTAAAAAGACACAGAAAAGGGGAGGAGTTTTAGAAGGGAGGAATCAGACTTTGGACTGGGACTTTTTAGAGGAGAATAAGCAAGCAATCAATCCATCAAAGGCAGACATCTTGCCTTTGTCTTTGTTCATCCAGAAAATAACTTTTTGGTGGAACCAATGTACGAACGTTTGAATCTCTAATTTCTTTTTATTTTCTTACAGTAGTTTCATTTTTTGATTCATAAGATTATATACACAAAGCTTTGATCTCTGAAGATGTAATAACTTGATATTCGCTTTCAAAAACCTTAGATGATTTCCTCTGTTTCTAAATGCCTTAAAAACCTTAATTCGTTTCTTTATTTTCCAAAAATCTTAAAACATTCCTTCTGTTTCTTTTAAAAACTCAAGAACCCTAATTCTATTTCTTATAAAATTTAAGAACCCTAGTTCTGTCTTTTCTAAACCTTAAGAACCCTAAAAAATACTCTTTTGTTTCCAAAAACCTTAAAACGTTTTTCATATTTCCAAAAGCTTTTAAAAAACCCTAAACTGTTTTCCTTTCACTTTTTTCCAAAATTCCCAAATGTTTTTATTAAATGTCCAAACCCTAAATTTATCTTACAGTTTCTAACAAATCACATAAAGCTTTATAAGACTATAAATTGTTTTCTCAAATCCTAAAATCAAACATAATTTTTGAAACACCAAAAATCCTAATTCTCTCAAAATCAAAACAGTCAACCGCCGTATGGGCTCGTCGAAGGGGTCAATATTCATTTGTGTATTATGCGTCTGCGTATTTAACTTTCCTTTTTCCAAAGCCCTAATTTAGTAACTAAATTTCTAAAATCTTATTTTAAGATGCGAACTCTAAATTATATATTTATTGCTTTATTTAATTTTAGATTTGATTATGTAATTTATTATATGCTTTGATTTCTTTTATTTACAATGATTCATTTAATTTATCATGGATGAATGTTTATTATATATTTTGATTGTTGTTTAATACCATGGATGAATGCTTACTTTCTATTTTGATTGATGTTTAATATCTTTGATGAATGATTTATTTATGATGAATGGTGATTTACTTCTATCGATTTATTTTGATTTCCAAATGTTGTAAGAGGTATGTTTCCACTTTGTGGGTACCTCATTAATTAATTTCTATGTAATTTAAATTACTTTTATATTTTAGACCAATATAAAGGACATGTTTCTACCTCATGGTGGGTGTCCTATTTAGCTTAGACATGGATGATGTAAGGGCATGTTTCCATCTTCGGATTATTTTGCTTGGACATTGTTTTGATTTTTAATATATTGATGTTTTATTTCAATTGTTGCATGTAATATGGATAATATTGTTATATTTAAGAATTTTATAATATTAAGACTTGTAAAGGAGGCCGGTTCCAATGAACCAAACGTTGTGAGGGTGCTGGGCCATTTCTCACCTTCCCCACACGTACCCAACTTTTTGAACCCATTATGGGATTGGGGATTTCTTAGGAATAGAGTCATCCATCCCTTTCTTTTTTTTAGCCCGTCCGGGTGGCGACTCCATTTTCTCCAGACTTAGGTCCGTGTTCTCTAAGGCCCCGAGCCTAAACAGTGCCGAAGTCGCAAGAACCATTCCACCGGGAGTGGGGGGCAAAAATCCCCGCTCACAGTGGCGACTCCACTGGTGACAAGAGAAGTTGATTCCGTTGGTTTTTATATTATTCAATTCTTTCTTGTAATGATATTATCTATTGCATCATATTATATTGCATTGTGTGCATGAGTTAGGACGCCCGTGTTACCCGTGTTGTGTTATGTAAGGGATACCATACTTTCACTCAAGGTATGGAGATCGAGCATGGCATAACCACTCATAGCCTTGTACCATTTGGTATATACTTGCTATGGGAACCTAAGCCTTTTAACCCAAAGACTAAAGCTCATGTAATTGGCCTAGTTACTTTTCTTAGGTTTTTACCCCAAGTGCATGTTTTTTTACTATGGTTAATTTATCTTTGTTTAAATCATGACCTATTTGGTTTGCTTTTTTTTTTTTTTAATATGACCCAAGTACATTTGCAAGCTCAAAATAAATTTTTCTTTAAAATCCAAAAGACCAAAGCTATTTTCAAAACTTTTCAAGATGGTCTTTGGACATAAAACTTTTCTAAAAACAAATCAAAAATTCTTTTACTCGTGGCCCAAATACTAAGCCCAAAATTTATTTTTTCTAAAATCTTTTTATAATGGCTTAGAAACAAAATTATTTTCATCCAACCTTTTATTACAAAGAGCTTGCAAATTATTTAGGTCAATTACAAAATACCAAAAATCAATTGTGAGCCTAGTTTATACTAAGAATAATTAATCATGGGCTTGTTTGTGGCATGAACCATTAGTTACATTTTTTTCAAGTGAGAAATCTATCTATAATGAACCTCTTAATTTAGTTTTAATCCAATATAGCATAAAAGCTACTATAGTTGATTGAATGGATTAAAACCTAATTAATGGGAATTATTATAAATTGATTTCCATTTTTGAAAATATAACTATTGGTTGAAACGTCCGAGGGAAATATTCAAAAACAAGGTACCCCATGTTGGTATTTTGTTAACCATATACCTAGAAAAAGAGACTCGCCATTCGTGTGTGAATGTTATAAGGTTGGAAGGAATGTCCTATTTGTCCTTGTTTGTTAATTGTTCATGCATACATACATACATTGGCATCACATATCCTTAATCCTCTCCGGCTCACAGACCTAAAGTACGACTATTCAAGAGCATACAACGACACCACCTAAAACATTTCAAGGATGGATGCAAACCAGCTAAGGGATATAATCGATGAAGTTGTCAAAGCTAGGATGGCCGAACTACAAGACCAATTGGTTGAAATTATGAAGACCCAGTTGATTGAAATTCTGGAGATCATCAACAATGCTAATAAGGCATCTCCCATTGACATAAGAAAGAGGAGAAAGGCAGCATCAATGAAGAACATGTTCACTAATAGAGATCAAATGGAAAATGAAGGATCAATCCCTATTCTACAAGATCAGCCGAACCATATGCTGTCTAAATAGAGCAATAAGGGCGGGTACCACCTCAATGAGCAAAATCAAAAGAAAAGAAGAGGTGTTGAGAAAAATGCAGCAACTGAACCAACAAAGAGGCGTAAATTTTCAGACTTGGGGGAACCTTTGTCAAAAATGTTAGAGAATCTAATGAAGAAGGGATTGCTACAACCTTTGAATCCTCATCCTTTACCTAATCCTTTTCTGCCTAACTTTGATATTAAAGTATTTTGTCAATTCCATCAAAGGCTTGGACATGAAATGGACAACTGTATGAAGTTGAGGTATGAGATCCAGAATTTAATTGATAGTGGAAAGCTGCTTGAGCCTGGTAAGCCCAACACTAAGAATAAGCCTCTGCCTAAAATGGAAGGGCACCACCGCTTGCAACCTTTATGAAGAGTTTTATCTTGTCATCTCATCATGATATGGATAGAGAAGCTGCTAAAGATAATGTGCTACTAGACAAGATTGGGCTAACTGTGGATGATGAAGCAATGACTTTTGATGATGGAAAAAATCCTTGCCCTTGATAAATGAAGTATCTCTAACTCCAACTCAACAAACTTTCCTTAGCTTGAATGTTGCTTTTCAATTTTGCTTTCTTTAATATTTAATTGGAACAATTATATTTTTAAATTTAAATTTGTTTGAATAAATTACTTTCATCAAAATTTTTGTTGGTCTTTATTCATTTTGGTGCTCAACCAATGAGGAATCTAGCTTGATAATTCATGAATTAATGTATTTATGCATCATGACTCGAATGACATTACTAGGTGAGGGAATTGCTCTATAGCATCGAGTTATGTATGCTTACTTAGAGAGAGCTCCTACATAATTACTTTTATCTGGGTCCTAGTCAATCTTAGAACATGCTTAGACAAACTTTCAAGGCGAAATTGAACTCTGCTTATTTAAGGGAGAAATGATCTAGGCATTGTTTGGTTAGCCAACAACTAGTATCCACCCTATTAAATATCAATCCCTAGTTGTCCCTTTGAGCCTTAATAAAATTTTTAGCTTTCTTTTTATTGACTTATAAACCCCAACAACCTACCCTGAGCTGTTGTGATACTTTTGACAAGTCTTATGATCACTAAGATGAAGAGGCAAGAAGATCAAAGAAAGGAATGTATAGCCAAGACTATAAGGATAGTTGATGTTAACAAGACCATGAAGATAGTTGAAGTTCTCAAGACCATAAGGGTAGTTGAAGTTTTTAAGACCATAAGGATAGTTGAAGTTTTTCTAATATCTCCAATATATCAAGATAACATCAGAGTAATAAATGATTTATCCTTGTCAAAGGAGATTTATATCACTCCACTCATCCATTATCTCATCCATTATTAGAAATCCAAGTTGGTACAAATAAGACAACTCTTTTAAAGCTAGAGCCAAAAAAGGAAAAAAGGAAAAAAAAGAAAAGGAAAAAAAAGAAAAAAAAAGAAAAGGAAAAAAAAGAAAAAAAAAAGAAAAAAGAAGAAGAAAAAGAAAAGAGACAAAGAAAAGAAAAAAAATAGAGAAAAGAAAAAAGAAAGATAAAACCTAAAAAGGTGGTTCAGAAAGCCAACTAAGTTCTTTTTTACCTAAAGCAGCAAAAGACTTCTATTTGGTTTATAAGAACAATTTGACTTGAATTGGTCCAACCCAACCAAAAATTCGATCAAAATCAGAGAAAAAGGAGAAAGACCATCTAGTTCTTGAAAGTTCTAGGACAAAATGATAAAATGCTCAAAGAAAGGGAAGAGTAAGAAAAAGAAAAAGAAAGAAAAGGGAGAAGAAGAAAAGAAACGAATTTGGGAACCAACCTTTTTGGAAAGGCAAAGACTATCCCAATCAAGATCCAAATTGTTAGAAAAAATTTAGAGCCTATCAAGATTGCTCCCAGCTGCCCAAAAGTTTTAACAAGCAGTTTGTAGTGTGAAGGTTTGTTCATTGTGTCACATCACCTCTAACTTACAAATGGCCTTCATTTAACCCATGTCCCTTATAGACCCCATTTCAAGCATATCGAAAACCTGTTGATCTCTCTTGGTAGGTAGAGTCTATTAGTAGAGATAGTTTGAATAAATATGCATATGAGATAGACAATATTTAAACTCAATGAGACCTTTGGCTAAGCAGTGTGTATGTACCTATCTGAAGTGCAGCAGTTCTTACTTAAATAGAAATAATTCCTGAGTTTAGTATGGTAACTAGGGTTGTCATGTTATAGATATATTAATTTGGAAAATCAAGTCCCGAGGTACATTAACATTGATTTGGCAAAGCCAACATTTGATTTCAAAATCAAAATTCAAAAAGTAAAAAATGTTTTTGTCACACAAAGCCTTCAAGTTAAGAGAAGTCTGTTGCATCATCAAAACTCAAATGACACATTGGTCAAAGGAAATGATTATTGGCAAGGTCATGAAGAAGCTATCAACTGACATGCTGAAACATAGTTTAAAATGGATGTATCCCTGACTCTGCTGCTTGGAGTCTCCACCACTCATGTTTTCAACATCTTGAAGATAAAAGCCACAAATGCAAAGCTTTCGATCATTTCAATGCAAGACCTGAACGAGCATCTGAAAGGAACCAATGAGAATACTTCTGCTAATCACCTCGGTCTGTGAGTCAATGGAACGACTGTAAGTATTATTCATGCATACATGAGCATATTACATCGCACTTTCTTGTCTTGTATTGTCTATTCTTTATCAAAGTGAACAGCAAACACCCTGTGAAGTAAACAGTCAAAAGAAGATATCAAATTAGGGGGGCATGGAAAGCCCATTGCTTGAGAAAGTTCCAGTAATCTTGCAAAGAGAAGAAATATGTGCTTGTGCGAAGAACTAGACAACAAAAACATCAATCAAAGCTTGCATGGAAAAAATCTTTGGTTTGAGCCTACACAGGAGACAAAGTTTCTCCTTTTCAAATTTTTAAGTTTATGCATGAACAAAACATTTTGACTCACTTCAAATATTTTACCACGCAGGGGGGCAAGGAGAAGATATGAGCGCCAACTAAAAATAGCTGAATTTTTGCAAAAGGAAGAACAAAAGAATGGAACAACAAGTTAAGCTGGAATCCTCAACTAATAAAAGGTCAATCAAATCGAATTCAATCTCGAGTCAAAGTACCCAATCACGGGTCCGAGTACCCAAATCAAATGAAGTTTAGGATCGAGTATCCCAATTCAATTTTGGATCGAGTATCCAAACCCAATTTAGGATCGAGTATCCAAATACAGTTAGGATCGAGTATCTAAATCCTGTTTAGGATCAAGTATCCAAATCCAGTTAGAATCGAGTATCCAAATCTAATTGAGGATCGAGTATCCAAATCAACTTAGGATCGAGCATCCCAATTTATTTTAGGATCGAGTATCCCAATCCAATTTAGGATCGAGTATCCAAATCCAGTTAGGATTAAGTATCCAAGTCTAGTTTAGGATTGAGTATCCAAATCTCTCGGGTCTATAACATAAATTTTCCTTAGGTCCAGAACCTAAAAATCCTCCTAAGTCCAGAACATAGCTCGGGTCCAGAACCAAAATTATCCTTAGGTCCAAAACCTTAAATCTCTTCTAAGTCCAGAACTTAGTTCGGGTCCAGAACCCAAAATTACCCTTAGGTCCAGAACCTAAAATTATCCTTGAGTCTAGAACTCGAACCGGGTCCAGAACCCAAAACCTCAACCATCTCATAAAAATTAAGTCTTATTGATTTTCACTCTCTTTCACTAAAGTTTCAGATCGTTCAAGCAGGGAGCAGGAAAATCCTATGGGCGAAGTGGCTTCTAGCCGCCCAGCTTGCAAGTTTCCACAAAAATACTGGCCCGCAGCCCGCCAGCGCTCGTAGCCCCTCGCAGCCCGATGCAGTTTTTGCCAGCTAAATTGTTTCGACGTAATTTTTTTCGAAACCAAATTCTATTTGGTTTCGATTTTCTTTTCCTAATAAAATACAATTTCCTTAAACAATTAAAAGGAATCATCTAAATTTCCTATAAATAAGACTAAAAAGACACAAAAAAAAGGGGAGGAGTTTTAGAAGGAAGGAATCAAACTTTGGACTGGGACTTTTTAGAGGAGAATAAGCAAGCAATCAATCCATCAAAGGCAGCCATCTTGTCTTTGTCTTTGTTCATCCAGAAAATAACTTTTTGGTGGAACCAACGTACGAATGTTTGAATCTCTAATTTCTTTTTATTTTCTTACAATAGTTTCATTTTTTGATTCATAAGATTATATACACAAAACTTTGATCTTTGAAGATGTAATAACTTGATATTCGTTTTCAAAAACCTTAAATGATTTCCTCTGTTTCTAAATGCCTTACAAACCTTAATTTGTTTCTTTATTTTTCAAAAATCTTAAAACATTCCTTCTATTTCTTTTAAAAACTCAAGAACCCTAATTCTATTTCTTATAAAATTTAAGAATCCTAGTTCTGTCTTTTCTAAACCTTAAGAACCCTAAAAAATATTCTTTTGTTTCCAAAAACCTTAAAACGTTTTTCATATTTCCAAAAGCTTTTAAAAAACCCTAAACAGTTTTCCTTTCACTTTTTTCCAAAATTTCCAAATGTTTTTGTTAAATGTCCAAACCCTAAATTTATCTTACAATTTCTAACAAATCACATAAAGCTTTATAAGACTAGAAATTATTTTCTCAAATCCTAAAATCAAACATAATTTTCGAAACACCAAAAACCCTAATTCTCTCAAAATCAAAACAGTAAACCCTAAATTTTCCTAAACCCTAATTCATTGAATTTAAAACCGCAAACTAGTTAATTTAAACCCTAAAATCTTAATTTTCAACACCAAAACTTACAACCCTAAAAACCAATTTCCAAAAATTTTTGGGGCGCTGCCCCCTTGACCCCCGCCTGCTAGCCGGCTAGTGAGACCGCCGTATGGGCTCGTCGAAGGGGTCAATATTCATTTGTGTATTATGAGTCCACGTATTTAACTTTTCTTTTTCCAAATGCCTAATTTAGTAACTAAAATTCTAAAATCATATTTTAAGATGCAAACTCTAAATTATATATTTATTGCTTTATTTAATTTTAGATTTGATTATGTGAACCTCGGATTCCACCCGAAAAGGATTCGGATGGACGTTCACTCGTTGTCGGGAGTCGCCACTCAGTTTTTTTCTGTTCAAAGGGAAAAACTAAGAAAACCCTTGTTTGACTCCAATTAATGCTTCCAATGTAAAGGCTTCTGATCTACGAACCCGAGGAGGATTCGGGGACTATGTCATGCATTTGACTAACTTGCAAACAAAAGGAACAAAGAAATAAAAACAGACAGATTGTTAGTAAATTGTGGACTTGCTATTTGGGGTGAATCCCAAACATGCCTACATACTCCCGTTTGAATAGGAGATCAAAGCCCATGTAGTTCGGAAAAGCCTATTTAAAGGCGATAAAAATTATGCTTCATGCATGTGTGTGTGTATGCTTCGTGCATTGTCGGGCTTCATGCCAAAGATTGATTCAGCACTTAGTGCTAAATGGTGAGATTTAGGTACTTTGTACCAAAAGAGTGAAATTTAGGCTTCATGCCAAATGTGAGATTTTGAGCACTTAGTGCTTCGTGCTGGTGTCGGGCTTCATGCCAAGTATTGATCGCGCTTTTTGCCAAATTTGTGAAATTTAGCACTTAGTGCTAAATGGTGCAATCTTAGGTACTTTGTACCAAAAGGATGCAAATTTTGGGCCTTTGGCCTGCATTGTCGGGCTTCATGCTAAAATGGTGAGTTTTAGCACTTAGTGCTAAATGTGAAATTTAGGTACTTGGTACTGAAAAAAGTGCGATTTAGGCTCCGTGCCAAAAGGTTGATCTTAATTGTGAAATTTAGGTACTTTGTACCGAAAAGATGTAATTTGGACTTCGTGCCAACAGATTGATTGATTAGTCCATTAGGCCTTGGACCTAAAAGGATTAGGTCTTTGACCAAGAAGAAATTGAGAAGAAGATGGAATGCTTATGAAATGTTTAAATTGACAAAGAATTGATTAGAATATTACCTTGCTTAGAATCTTCCCACTTCGAAGTTCCAGATCTCGTTTTCTTGGACTTTCGATTATGATTTTTGATTACAGATTAATTCCTCCCCCCTCCAAAATTTCCCACCCTTCTAAAGAACCCGAAACAGCTATATATAGGCAAAAACCCAGCTGGACGGCGGCCGGGCCGCCGTGCACGGCGGCAGGGCCGCTGATTCCGGCGGCAGAGCCGCCGTGTACGAAAAGCTTCAGGTTTCTGCGGCTGAGCCGCCATGGATGTCGGCGGCCAAGCCGCCGCAGTCGGCAGCTGTCGGACCACCGCAAGCGGCGGCTGAGCCGCCGATACCGGAGGCCGGGCCGCCGCAGACGGCGGCTCTGCCCCCGAAATGGTCTGTCGGCCCGCCCGATCTTCGTTCAAACTGATTTTTCGGAAGCTACGGACCTCCAAAAAATATTTCGAGACCATATCCGTGATCCTCACATCGTCCCGGACATTTCAAGTACCATATTGATATATTTTCAGTGAATTTTACCGTAGGCCTTCGATCCGGCTCGGTTGTTTGCAGTCTTGATAAAATCGGCTTTCCGAGCCTCAAAATTCGGGTGTTCACAGATTATGTAGTTTATTATATGCTTTGATTTCTTTTATTTGCAATGATTCATTTAATTTATCATGGATGAATGTTTATTATATATTTTGATTGTTGTTTAATATCATGGATGAATGCTTACTTTCTATTTTGATTTATGTTTAATATCTTTGATGAATGATTTATTTATGATGAATGGTTATTTACTTCTATCGATTTATTTTGATTTTCAAATGTTGTAAGAGGTATGTTTCCACTTTGTGGGTACCTCATTAATTAATTTCTATGTAATTTAAATTACTTTTATATTTTAGACCAATGTAAATGACATGTTTCTACCTCATGGTGGGTGTCCTATTTAGCTTAGACATGGATGATGTAAGGGCATGTTTCCATCTTCGGATGGGTGTCTATTTATTTCTTTTGCTTGGACATTGTTTTGATTTTTAATATATCGATGCTTTATTTCAATTCTTGCATGTAATATAGATAATATTGTTATATTTAAGAATTTTATAATATTAAGACCTATAAAGGAGGCCGGTTCTAATGAACCGGGTATTGTGGGGGTGCTGGGCCATTTCTCACCTTCCCCACACGCACCCAACTTTTCAAACCCATTAGAAGGTTGGAGATTCCTTAGAAATCGAGTCATCCACCCTTTTCTTTTTCTCGGCCCGTTCAGATGACGACTCCATTTTCTCCGGACTTTGGTCCGTGTTCTCTAAGGCCCCGAGCCTAAACAGTGCCGAAGTTGCAAGAACCATTCCACCGGGAGTGGGGGCAAAAATCCCCGCTCACAAATACCAACCTCAAGTGCCATATCCAGCAAGGTTGAACAAGGAGAAGATGGATGCTCAATTCAGTAAGTTTCTTGAACTCTTTAAACAACTGTACATTAATATTCCATTTGCTGAAGCTTTATCGCAAATGCCCAAATATGCTAAATTTTTGAAAGATATCCTTTCTAACAAAAGGAAACTTGAGGAAGTATCTTTGGTGCAATTATCGAAAAAGAGTTCAACAATTTTGCAGAAGAGGTTGCCTAAGAAATTAAAAGATCCCGATAGTTTTACTATTCCATGTTTGATAGGTAATCTTGAAGTTCAAAGTGCATTGGCTTATTTGGGGGCTAGCATAAGTGTTATGCCCTATAAGATGTTTAAAGAGTTAGGTGTCAGAGAACCTAATCCAACACTCATGACCATTCAACTTGCTAATAAGTCAGTAATTCACCCCCGCGGTATTATAGAGGATGTGTTGGGAAAAGTCAGGGATTTCAGTTTCCGCAATGATTTTGTTGTCATTGATGTAGATGAGGATGCATATGTTTCACTTATCCTTGGTAGGCCATTTTTTAATACAGCCCGTGCCCTTATCTATGTCCATGATAGCACATTGACCTTAAGAGAGGGAAGTGAGAAAGTTGTTTTTAATATGCATTATGCTATGAAGCACCCACTTACACTCAATGAGGTGGATTCATGCAATGATATCATTGAGCATGAAACCTTAAATTGTGTTACTAACATTGTTTCCAGGATCCCCTTGAGTTGTGTTTATTGCAAGATAATGTTGAGGATCAGGAAGCACTGGAGTAGCTTGCTTATCTTGAAGCAAGCAAATCATTTAAGAGTCAGGCATATGAAACCATTGAAATGCCAAAAGAATAGAAGTCGTGACCATCTATGATTGATCCACCCAATTTAGAACTTAAGATCCTTCCGGATCATCTTGAATATGGATTCCGGATCATTTAGACCTTGAGTTCCCACCTATCTTCTGAGCAGAAGGTAAACCTCATCGAGTTATTACAAAAGCATAAGCAAATTATATCTTGGAAGATAGTAGCATCAAAGGTATTAGTCCATCCTATTGCACTCACAAAATACTAATGGAGGATGAATTCTAGCCAGTGGTGCAACCATAATGGAGACTAAACCCGAAGATGAAAGAAGTAGTAAAAGCCGAAGTAATCAAGCTACTTGATGTGGGAATTATATATCCGATTTCGAATAGCTCTTGGTTGAGCCCAGTTCAGGTAGTACCAACGAAAGGAGGGACGACGGTGATTCCCAATGAAAATAATGAGCTAATTCCAACAAGAATAGTTATCAATTGGAGGGTTTGCATTGACTACCGGAAGTTGAATGATGCAACTTGGAAGGACCATTTTCCTTTGCCCTTCATTGATCAGATGCCGGAGATATTGTATGGGCATGAGTACTATTACTTTTTGGATAGCCTTTCAGACTACTTCCAAATTTCTATTGCCCCGGAAGACCAAGAGAAAACTACGTTCACCTGTCCATATGGGAAATTTGCATATCGAAGGATGTCATTTGGATTGTGCAATGCACCTGCAACTTTTCAACAGTGCATGGTGGCAATCTTCGATGAGCTTATTGAGGATAATATAGAGGTGTTCATGGATGATTTTTTAGTTTATGGCAGCTCGTTTGAAGGTTGTTTAGAAGACCTTGAGAGGGTCTTGATAAGATGTGAGGAAACAAACCTGGTACTTAATTGGAAAAAATATCATTTCATGGTTCAAGAAGGAATCATGTTGGAACACAAGATTTCAAGTAAGGGTATTGAGGTGGATCGGGCTAAGGTGGAAACCATTGAAAAACTACCACCACCTCCCCCCCCCCCCCACCCATATCAGTCAAGGCCATAAGAAGCTTTTTGGGTCATGCAAGCTTCTATCGGAGGTTTATACGTGACTTTTCTAAGATAGCTCATCCTCTAACAAGATCCTTGAGAAGGATGCTGATTTTGTGTTTGACGAAGAATGTTTAGGATCTTTCACAACTCTTAAGGAGAAATTGACCCATGCTCCAATCATGGTGGCTCCCAATTGGAATTTACTATTTGAACTAATGTGTGATGCAAGTGATATTGCAGTGGGGGAAGTTTAAAGAGAAGTATTTTCAGCCCATCTATTATACAAGCAAGAAGCTGAATGCAGCCCAGACCAATTACACAACTACAGAGAAAGAACTTCTAGTTGTGATTTTTGCTTTTGACAAATTTAGATCATATCTGATCTTGTCCAAAGTGATTGTGTATACAGACCACTCGGCTTTGAGGTATTTATTTGCCAAAATGGATGCAAAGCCTAGGCTAATTCATTGGGTTTTATTATTGCAGGAATTTGATTTGAAGATTCAAAACAAAAAAAGAGCTCAAAATCTGGTAACAGATCACCTTTCCTGCTTAGAGAACCCAATCTTGGAGAAGTTCGAAGAAGGGAACATTGATGATCATTTCCCCGATGAGCAGCTTTACGCCATGGTAAGTGAGGTAAGTGGTTCAATTTTTGAAGTGCCTTGGTTTGCAGATTTTGCTAATTACTTGGCTGCTAGGGAACTCCCTAAAGATATGACTTATCAAGAAAAGAAGAAATTCTTTTCTGACTTGAAATATTACTTTTGGGAGGATCCTTTCTTGTTTAGGTTATGTAAAGACCACATGATACGGTGTTGCGTGGCATGGCCCTAAACAATGAATATTCTTCGTCATTGTCATGTTGGACCAACTGGTGGTCATATGGGAGCCAATAGGACTGCTCAAAGGGTGCTAGAATCAGGATTTTATTGGCCCACTCTATTTAGGGATAGCTATGATTTTGTGCAATATTGTGATCGTTGTCAAAGAACTGGAAACATCTCATTTTGTGATGAGATGCTCTAAAACATAATTCTAGTGTGTAAAGTCTTTGATGTATGGGGGATCGACTTTATGGGACTATTTCCTAGTTCTTTTGGTAACAAATATATTCTCGTAGCTATAGACTATGTCTCTAAATGGCCTGAAGCCAAAGCTTTATCAACGAATGATGATAGGGTAGTGATGAGGTTTTTGAAAAAGTTATTTTCTCGATTTGGTACACCAAAAGTGATCATAAGTGATGGGGGTACTCACTTTTGTAATGCTCAGCTTGAGAAAGTTTTCAAAAGGCTAGGTGTTACACATAGGTTTTCTACTCCTTACCATCCTCAAACTAATGGCCAAGTTGAGAGCACAAATAGAGAAATAAAAAGGATTCTTGAAAAAACTGTAGATCGATCCCGAAATGATTGGTTTGAGAAATTAGACAATGCTCTATGGGCCTTTAGGACTGCATTCAAAACTCCACTGGGTACTACGCCATTTAGGCTAGTATATGGAAAGGCTTGTCATTTACCTGTGGAAATTGAACATAATGCTTATTGGGCTACAAAATAGATTAATCTTGATCTAGCTAGTGCAGGTGAAAGGAGGAAATTACAGATCAATGAGTTGGATGAATGGAGATTACAAGCTTATGATAATGCAAGGATGTATAAGGAGCGGACTAAGAGATGACATGATGCTCACATTAAGGAATGGAAAGAGTTTCAAGTTGGAGATCATGTATTATTGTATAATTCGAGGCTTCGACTTTTTTCAGGTAAGTTAAAATCAAGATGGCCTGGTCCGTTTACAGTCAAAGAAGTTTTTCCCTGTAGGACAATCGAAATTACTCATCCAGAAAAAGGGAATTTTAAGGTTAATGGGCAAAGACTTAAACTGTATTTAGGGGGAGACTTGAATGAGTTGAAGCAGGTTTTATACCTCCAAGACTAGGGATGAACTAATCATGAACGTCCAACTAATATGACGTTAAAAAAGTGCTGGGTGGGAGATAACCCACTATTTTATTTATTTATTTATTTATTTGATATTTGTTTCTTTAATTTTTATGTTTTTAGTTTGTTTCGTTGATTTTTAATTCTTCTATCATTGGTTGGTGGTGTGTTGCTTTGAGTTCACTTGAATATGTAGAGGAAAATTTTCTTTTGAGTGGTAACTTGAGCTTGATTTAGAGACACGCCTGTGTCACTAGGCGTGTCATTTATTTTTAGAGACAGTAGCCATGACACGACTAGGGACACGCCCGTGTCACTGGACATGTCATTTAAATGGCACCACAATAGCTACAACATGCCCATTGACACACCCGTATCGGTGGTCATGTCATTTTGGTTAAATTTGAGATTCATAGTAGCAACTATACGCCCATGTCACTGGCCATGTTGATTTATTTGAGTCACAGTAGTTATGACATGCTCACTGATACGGGGCGTGTCAGTGGGCTTGTTGTACTAGTTCAGAGACAGTAGTTATGACATGCCCATAGACATGATCGTGTCTGTGGGCATATCCATGTGTTTTTAAGTCGTACCCGATTTTGAATTAAATAAAATTTCCTCTCTCCTCTCTCCCTTTTTGTCGATGTCTCTTAAAATTTTCACACTCTCACACTTAAAATCACATACTCATTCATCCTATAGGGGATTTTGACTCCCATTTCATGATTTGGAGGGGATTTAATTGTTTTTCCATCGATTTTATCGCATTTTTCACGCTATTCAGGTACACACCCTAACTTTTGAAATTTTATTTTGCTTCTTGCGATTTCTTATGATTTCAACACTCTATTTCTTGCGATTTGATTAGAGATTCTTAGAGATTTGTTGATTATTGGATTTGCTTTATTTTGTTGGATTCTTAGAGACTCTATTTTATTTTATTTTGGATTTGTTTATTCATCATAGCCAGTTCTAGGGATTTTGAGTTTTGACCCTAGTGTCATGGATGTGTTGTGATTTACTCATTGTGTTTTTGAGGATTCTATGGCTAGAATTGAGTTACATATATTGGCACACTATTTATTGATTGTTTATGCAGAATGAGTTAAAATCCTTTATTTTATTGCGTTGGGCTTTGGCGATATTGAATTGGAGCGATGCCTGTTATAGAGATTAATTATTGTATGGATTTTAAAAATTCCCTTGTTGAGAATTGGTTCATTGCTCTTGTTGGTTTAGTTTCATTGCTTTTATTATTTGATAATGCATTGCTATTATTAGTTTAATTGGGTTGGTTTATTGTGTTGATATTCCTGGATTATATGGTGTACTTTGTTTTTGAGGTTGTTCTTGTTTATTTTGCAGATAATGGGTCCTCGCAAACAAGTGCCATCCAAATTTCCAACTAAAATGGCTAGAGTTGAAGGGAGCTCAAGCCTACCCGCTACGCATCCAATCTCAAAATTTATGGCCGGCCACAAGTGCCTTCGATTCTCAACTTTGGAGGAATGAAAATGGTTTGAACTGTTAGGGAACAAGGATTGGTCGCCACCTAGGGTTTTGGATTGGGGTGCCATGGAGCAAGCCAACATACTGACCGAGATCCGGGATTTGATAAACCAACCGAGATGGGAACAACTCTTCTCCATCAATGAGCCTACATACAGAGAGTTAACCCTAGAGTTCTTCTGCACTTTTCAGTTTGATAAAACCAAGATCTCTATTATCGAGCCGATGATGAAGTTTCGGTTGGGAGGTCAGCGATTCCACATGAGCATCAATGAACTTGGTGTGCATTTGGGTTTGTTTACTGCAGAAGAGGTGCAGACCGTAGAGTACCTTAACTACAAGGTAGACTTTGCGGAGTATGATGTCCTTCCTCCTAGGGTTTGGTGCATGTTTGCACCGAATGCAGCCGAGTATCAGCCAGACACTGGATGTCAAAACTAGTCTAAATCAATGACTCTGGAATTTGAATATTATATGGGATTCTTATGGGCTCAGTGCATATGAATATGTTATATGATGATTTTTGTAATGGAAATGTATGTAAAATGTGGTTTTTGAATGAAAAGTCTTATGCATTATATGTCTTAATTTGTACTGCTAAGCTTTCGAGCTTATCACGGTTGTGTGAATCATGCAAGTTGGTTGATTGCTGATTATAAGAGGGGATGGTTGTTGCCGCATGAAGAATTGAGGTGCTTTGAGACCCACTTATAAGGTGGTGTATACATGTTTTAATTTGATAACCATTATTTTGAGTATATTGATATGTATATACAAAGAATAGTAAGAATATATATTAACATTTGAAAGTGTTATATTTTACAAAAACTGTATTTAAATGCATCAAGATTTTATTTTATTAAATGTTTGACTATTTTAATATTGAACGAATGTATTTTTAACAGATTTGTAACATAACATTCTCATAGATTGTATGTGTGTTGTATGTATATGAGTTATATGTACAGTATGTATACAGAATATGAAGGTGTTACATCAATACCAATTATCAAAATTTGGTGTAACCAACTTGTTAGTATCGAGTATGCAGCACACTGACATAATTGAAATGATAGACATATTGAGAAACCTAAAGATAAGAAAAGAAAATACAACAATATAAGAACACATCCAAATACATCATAAAAACATAGATATTAATATAAATGATACATCCACTATATTACCCTCGAAATAGTTTGTGAAATCTTTATTTAGTTTTTATTTTTTTTAATTGAGTGAAGGAATTTTTTAACAACATGAATGAGCCCCTTGGTAGTCAAGTTGCTTCTCACATATATTTTAAACTTAGGTACTTTAGCAATTGCATCCCTATACAACTTCCCTTTTTCTAGCTTCATGCCAAATAGTCCCCTGGTTGTGAGGTCATTCCCATTAGTATAATCAAGCTCAAGAATTAATTAAACTTTATACTCCTCCGGATAGTCTAAATGTTTAGTATAAAATTAAATAACTCTTTTCCATATATGCATCTTATGCAATATATAATTTTATTTTAGTCTTGAACTATAAATTTCCTAGTTGTCAAGTCGATTCTTGTAAACAGGTAATAATTATAAACGAGTAATAAAATGTTTTATATTTTATTATCTACAAATTCAATTTTGAAAAGAGAAAAATTATTATTAAACTATTTTTTTAATAATTTAGTGATCATATCACCTCAAAACAATATTAAAATATCTTGTTTTTTATTTGTTTTTGTGCAACAATGACTAAAATAAATTACATTAATCATGTAACATATTAATTCAAAATTACATAAAAATAAGCATGTAGCAAATAAATCAACATTTATATGCTAATAAAATATTCTATCTAAACATACATCTTATTCATCAAAATATAAGAAGAACAATATCATATAAAAAATTGAATTCTAAAAAAATATTATAATCAACTATAATCAGGTACATTGAATAATTACGATAACAATAATAACAACTTATATTTCATCTAATCACATTAGAAATAAAATCACTTATTCTGTATTAATCCAAATAATACTTATCCTAATATAATTAAGATAATATATTCTAAAACAATTTTAGAAAAACCGTATTTTATTATTTAATGAGTTTTTAAAATTAATTAAAACAATCTATGTGTATATAATTTTAAAATAATTTAATTTTTTTTTTGAAAAGTAAAATAATTTAATTAAACGTTCCCATTAAATGTAAAGTTTTGCCATTAAATAATCCAATTTAAGTTTACAAAGAGAATGACAAAATCATAAATAATTAGAAAAGTAATTATTAACAATCACCTGCCACCATTGTTGGCGGCACTTTACCAAGACCAGCAGCCCTATTTTTTTTTTTTTTTGAAGAAATGTATTTATCATCCAAGAAATATTAGCCATAATATATATATATATATTGAAATACCTTTATATGTGAATATATTCAATAAAAAATAAATTATAAAACACAAATAAAACCATGCTGATAACACTATATGATTGCAAAGTGTTCATAACACATAATAGAAGATAAAACAATCCAAGAAAGATTTACATGCGTTTAAATTTATTTTGTTTATGAATATTGAATTTGAACAATTACCTGATAACAAGTTTCTAATTTTAGCAAACTTCAATATAATAAGATTGTTTTTTTCTTCTTTTTAGCCAAAATCATGTTTGTTTCAAGAACTTATCTCAGCCACAATATGTCCAAAATCTCTTTTTATCATCTAATGTTGATCAAAACCAGAGTCTTAATTTATAAGGACTCCTGAAATTTATCTTTTCCTTTTTTTAAAGTTTAAAATTTAATAATTATCATATAAATATCAAATATATTTATATTGATAATTATCCAAATTTGACCAAGAGAAATATTTAATTATTCTATCTCAAATAGAAAATATTGAATTTATCCTCAATATTAATTATATTTTTTATGCTAGCAAAAATATAATGTTCCATTTAGATTAATTATTTTATTTATTTGATTGTATTAAATTCTGTAATTTAATTATCAAATAATAAAATAAATAATCTATAGCAAATATTAGAACTATCGGTAGTGTATGACTCCATAGGTTCAATATTAAACTAGTAGTATAGTGATTGAACCAATTTACTAATGAATGTTAGCATCCAGCAATACTCATCAATGATCGGATAGCATAAAGTATACAATTATATTAAAGAACCCATATAAGAATAATATAATATTTTCTTTTATCGATATAACTCCGGATTAATCTTAGGATATGGTTTAACTGTCAAATCCTAATAGGTTGTCAACTATGCTACGTGGCTATCATAACTGACTAATGAATAACTTAAGAAACTCATTTCTTCTTTATTCATTTGCCCTGGCCAAGGTGTTGATTAAATCGGTATGATTTATGACAACATAGAGCTTAAACTTATTATCAAAAGTAGACATATCCTATCTTAGTCAATTACTAATTCTACAAGCATTTAATCATACCGAACAACCTTTCAACTATCATTCTCAAACAATAGGTATTCGGTATTAAAGTATGATAAATGACCTGTTAATTACCACGATGATCTTAGGTAAAAAAAAAAATTACATCACATTCTTCGAAAGAATATCATATTGACAATTTATGGCAATATTAACCATTAGAAATTCTTCACTAAGTTATTTCAATGATTATATCTCTATATACATCATCTACATGTGTAATTTAATTAATGAAATCAACTAATTTTTATCTTATAAAAATTGTCACATATATATTGATCTAACATAATCATTAACAATATAATTTTAATGATCCTACGACTAAGAATAAATTTTAGATTAAATAATTTAAAACTTGATTTTTATTATTATAATTTTCATCATAATGACAAGTCTTTATATTTAATCGAGGACACTATCATATCAAATAATTAAACAATAATACAATAATAAAAAAAGTAATTCCATACATTTAAGCCAAAATGTATTGACCAAAATGTGTTCAAATTTCACATGATAAATTGGATCTAGGGCACACATTATTTCTAACAAGAGGCACATTAGTGTGCTGAATTTTAAAGAGGCATTCAGAAAAACTAATCAAATTGTCTAGTTATTTTGAAGGTAACTATGATTCAATGACAACAAATTATTTCAAATTATCTACTTTATGTGAACACTTGAAAAACACTAGTTTATGAGACCAACTTGCAACCTACTTTTAAAAATGACATCACTTCCATTTTCTATTATCTGCTATATATAATTTTTTAAGTTGGATAGTAGTTATTCCTATAGTAAAAAAATTTATAACCTTGATGTTCATTTTCCATCCTTACAAAGTAAATGCAATTATTTAAAAATCTCTTCAAATTGATTGTGCATCAATCAACTAATCAAATCTTTATATACTTGTTCCAACTCTATCAATAATGACTCAAAGCTCTAATGGATAAAACATAGAAATCTATTACTTGTATTTATATGCTATATCACATCCAAAAACTAAGAAAAAGCACCATTCAAGTGTAACACAAAATGTCATGATATAAAACATTTAGATAGATAAATCAACAAAATAATTATGATAATGGCAATAAAACAAAGTGATATCAATTGAATTAAACTAATTATTATTAAACTATTCGCTGTGTTGGGATACAAATTATTATCAATTAGTATCAAGAAGATTAGTATGAAGCCCTAATAGTTCAAATAGCCTGAGCCAGGGTGGGTTTTCTACGAATTTGAGGAAGTTGTTTTTGGATGGAAATGGTATTATGGACCTTGCCTCTGTTATGGAAGCTACCATTTTTGGTTAAGAGTATTGAAAGCTAGTTGAAGGGGAGCCTTGGCGTAACGGTAAGTGTTGTCACCGTGTGACCTGAGGTCACCGGTTTGAGTTGTGGAAACGACCTCTGGCAATTTCAAGGGAAGACCGCGTACAAAGACCCAATGGGTCCAACCCTTCCCCGGACCCCGCTCATTATGGGAGCATTCGTGCACCGGGCTGCCCTTCCTTAGTATTGAAAGCTAGTTGTGCTAGACTAATCATATCCCTTGTAATGGAATGGGTTCTCTTCATTTTCTCAAAGCGCCCCAATTACCATTTAATTTAATATCATGTTAAGAGCTTAAATGGGTTTAACTCTCTAATTCCTTCTTCATGCAATTCATTCTACCCTTCTCGAGATTATGATATCCCCTTATTGAAGGCTACTCTTTTTATATTTTCTTTGTTTCCTGTAAGTTTTATATGGGTTTTATGTAATTAAAAAAAATCAATCCATAAACAAAATTTTGCAAGCTACACCACAAATTCAGATGATCAGATTTAAATTCCAACAAAAAGAGTATTTTTATTTATAAAAAAATGCAAGTTCCATTTAATTTTGAATCAATGAATATCAAAAATCATGATGAATAAACCAAAACAAAATTAATTTTTGACTAAAAATAATGCAAAAAGAAAAAAAAAGAAATTAACCATACCTTTTGCATAATACATATTATAGACAAAAGAAGATTTTGGCATTTAGGGATTGGATTTTTTTTGGGTCAATAAAGTTCAATCTTATTGCTAAAAAGAATCTGTACATTATGCAATATTGCAATAAAAACAAACTCAAAATAACAAATAAACAAAATGAAACCTATAACAATCCACAATTCACATAGTAAAAACTATTAGCCAACACTTTCAAGTAGAGGACCAAACTTGAAATCAAAATAGCCCAAAAAAGTGTAGACTCATACAAAACAACTACTAAATAAACTAATACAAAACTTCTCAATAGAATAAACCAAACTCATCCTTCAAAGCTACTAGAGCAAAATTATGTGAAATTATGTTAATATTGGAAAATAATCTCATGGGGTAAAAGAATTTGCCATGTGATGAATGTGTGAGTACATGTGTGTATGGTTGAAGGTTAATAGCTAATGCAAATAGCGTGAAATGCATGGATTATAGAGTACCAATACTTATGAGGTAGGGAAATGAGATTTAATGGAGAATTAAATAAATGTTTAGAAGCCAACTAGTAAAGAAAATTAGTAAGTAAGAAGCAAAGAGCCAAGTTGGCTAAGGTGGTGAGTGAAGGAGTTAGGAAATAATTAAATAGTAACAGGTAGAAACACTTGGCAAGATGAAATTTTAACAAACTAATGTAAAATTGAGTTAAAAGTTGCATGAAGGAAAGTTAACACATGGCTAGTGATATGTTAAGTTAACAAATAACGGGGATTAAAGTAATCTACACCTGTCACCTTAGCTACCAAAAATCGACACCACCATCATCAATGTGGCTTGTCAAAATTAATTTGATTGGGAAGCGGCCAGGTGGTTTGGTGAAGGTGGAACTCTCCTCCAATGCATGGAAGAGAGACAAGGAAAAGGGGCAACCAATTCATTAAACACCATCGAACCAAGGTGGTTGAGAGAGAAATATAAATAAGAGAAAATAGGCAATATGCCCTCTAAACACTAAATCTTAACCAAGAGGATAATAGAGAATTAAGAGCAAGAGAAGGGGAAGAAGTGGTAATCTTGAGGAAGATAAAAGAGCAAGGTTCTTGGCTTGAAAAAACCAAGTGAAGCGGGAGTTAAGTCATCAACAACTATGGTGAGTGTTCCTAAACTAGTTTAACGGGTTTTATTTTAAAAGATTTGGTTAAAATACATGATAAATTCATGAATGTAACAATTGAACCATGAAATGCAAGTAGATATGTAATGCAATCAATAGTGAACTTGCTAAGAAATTTAAGAACAATTTAGTACTAAACAAATAGCTTGTTGGGGGCTATATGTTTTGGAAAACTAAATGGATTAAGAAGTTAATTGGGAATTACTAGGATAAAACTTGATTAATATATGACAAATAATGGTATGTGAAATGCTAAGTAAGAATAAATGATCTAAAGCCATGTTGATTGTGAATCTATCAAAAAAATATGTATAAGAACAACTTAGTGAAGTTAGATAAAAACTTGTAAAGGATATAAAAGCTGTATAGGAGCTGTGATTTGAGACAAGGAAGCAAATGAAGCTCAGCTAAGTCTATCTCATGATAATCAGCTAAGGAAGCTGTGATTCGGTGAAATCTTTAACAACTCAGCTAAGTCTATCTCATGAAGCTTAGCCTCAAAGCTACTAGGATCTCATTTGGAACTCTCAAGCCCCACCTAAAGTAGCGGCATTTGCCTGGTTAGCCTTACATGGTCGTATCAATGTCAGAGGTAACTTAACCAGACTTGGGCTGCTAGAACCTGATCTTAACTTATGTCCATTCTGCAGAGAAGGCAAAGAAGAAGTTGATCATCTACTACTAAAGTGCCCGTTATCATGGAACATTTGGTGCAAAGTTATAAGGTGGTGGAATCAAACTTGGTGTCCTCTGAATACCTTATCACAACTCTTTGAGCAGTGGGTTTCCTTTGAGAAGGGTCAATTTGCTAAGAAAGTGTGGGTTTCCTTATTTTTTTCTACCATTTGGTCTATTTGGCTAGAGAGGAACAATTTAGTTTTTAATAATGCCTCCTTGAATGTTCAAAAACTCTTTGACATTATTCTAGTAAGGTTGGCTTGTTGGACATCTGCTACAAATTTATCCTTCTGTCGAACAATTTTGATTTCTTTGGATTGCGTCAAAAATTGGGAAAGAACAAAGAGAAAAAGATTACCATTACCTTGGTTGCCTCCGTTGCTGGGTTCATATAAGTGGAACGTTGATGGGTCAGCATTTGGCAAACCCAGACATGCTGGATTAGGTGGCGTGCTAAGGAATTCTTCTGGGATTTTTATAGTTGCTTTCTCTTCTTATGCTGGAGTTATCGACTCTAATGAAGTAGAGTTCTTTGCAATTTTACAGGCTCTAAAAATGACGATCACCAACCCAAAGTTCGTAAATAAAGCTTTAGTAGTGGAGTCTGATTTGATTAATGCAGTAACCTGGTCTAAAGCTGCTATCGACAATATTCCATGGAAATTGAGAGACATGAAATCTGAAATTGAGCATCTTTTATCTTCATTTTCTTCAGTATCCTTCATCCACACCTTTCGGGAAGCTAATTTCGTGGCTGATTCACTAGCCAGATATGGTGTCACAAGAGATAATAATCTAGAAGATTGGTTGGAGTAGCTTAGCCCCTAAATGGGGCTTCCTCTATCAGCTTTGTCAACAAATGATGCAGATACATGTTGAAGCTTAACCTCTGACTAGTTTCTCTTAGCTCCTTTTTAGGAATGATACTATTTGAGCAGAAGGAAATATGGAATATTTTCTAGAAAGAATTTGGAATGAATGTAATGGAAAAAAGATCCTTTGGGCAGTCTAGGATCATCTGGGTAGCCAATATGTTATGTATCATTAACTTATTTCCACATTATCTAATAATATAACAGCTATTTATAAATAAAAAAAAAGGGAGCAAATGAATTCCTAGAATGAACTGCATCAAGGTGAACTTTGTGATCAATGAGTAAGGTTATATTAGTAGTAAATTTATATGTTGGATGCGCAATAAGTGAGAAAATTTATATGTTATTTGATAAATAAATAATTATATTTGCTGGATTTTTCCAAACCAAATCTGACCAAATAAAGATTATGGCCTTTATATATGTGAATGTGTAAATATGACCACATATAATGGATTAAGTATCATTTGAAATAAAGGGGCTAGTAATGAGCAAACTTGAGTATGGAACCAACGGCATAGACACCGAATCAGTATGGCAAGAAAATAAATAGAGAAGTTAAGGTTAGAAGCTAAATAACAATGGGAATGGGCAGTAGACAATTTGGTAATCCATGGTTGTCAAGTAAGGGAAAATATATAAAAATATTACAAGCAAATGGTTAGCAAAATGGGCAAATTGAGAGGCAATTAACTAGCACTAGTTTTTCATATAGATATTAAAGTGAGGCGAAAGGGCATAAAGATGGCCTCATCAGTTTATGTTATGAATATAGTCCTAGTAAAAATTGATATCCACATTTATAAATATGATTCTGAAACCTAAGAGTAGTATAAGAAGAGAGATGAAAAATAAAGTACTAAGACCAAAGATTAGGATAACAAAATGTACACATATTTATGTACTTGATAAGGCGTATAAGCCACTTAACAAAGTGGAGATTAAGGTTTAATAGAATTTGAGGTATATAAGGAAAAGGAATTAAGTATGTGTAGTTTAAATTGAGAGTGGATATGTAACTTGACAAAATTTTATGGCATTCAACCAATGCAACCTAAATTTAGAATTTTAATACATAATAACGAAGTGGATGTTATATATAAAAATGGTCATAGGAGAAGTGAATAAATAATAATAACCATAATAATAAATAATGATAATCACAATGATAAACACAAGTTAAAAAGGCAGGATATGTGTATGTGCGTACGTATGTGCAATAATACTATAATAAGGAAAATTTAAAAGGAAATTAAGAAATAGTGTCTCCAAATTTATTTACTCGGACAATCTTCATGTTGTACGTGGAGAGGAAGAGAGGAAGAATATGTGTGTATGTATGTATATAATTGTGCATATGTATCGATACGTATGTAGTACCTAACAATGTGATATAAAAAGTGTAACAAAGCTAAACAAAGTCACAACCTTTATGGACAATTATAGGCAACAAGTAAGATTAAGTTATAAAGCACCCCGCGGAATTTGAAGAGTATAGTGTGGTGTTAGGTTGCCAAAACAGTATGGTATAAATTAATAGTGTATACATGGAAATTAAAATAAGAGAAAATGTGCATGATGGGGATGGGATAAATTCCATGCACGTAAATTATAAACATGATAGTCGTGAATAGGAAGAAGAAGAAGTAATGAGGATTGTATACCCGAAAAATGTGTAAATAGTATAAATAATAACTTAACAAAGACACTATAATAAAGTCCTAAGATAATAACTATAAAACAAAACCCTAAGTAAGGAAATACTGTAAAATAAATTAGTGATAATAAGTAACTCATATGTACAATAACATAATTAAGGTTTTGTGTCACTATTAAAATGTACAACTACTTGAATTAGAAAGGTCGCCACTAATGAATATTGAATAATAAATGGCGAACCATAAAATTCTATACAAAACTATTAAATTTAAATAAAGATAAAAAAATCTATTTATATGACAAAAACCCAACCCAGATAGGGAGATTAAACCACTCAGCTATGAGCATGGAATACTGTTGAGCTTAAAAAAAGAAGTTACTGTCTTGATAACTTTTGTCAATACCGATGGTGGGATGAAATCATATTATTGATGTGTTACTATTTTTTTTTGTTTTATATTGTTATTGTACTATTAAAGAAACTTAAGAAAATTAAAGCAAAATGATTAAATTAAAAATGTTGTTGGTTAAAGAAATTAGAGATATCAAAAACCCTACTAAAGATAGTATGAGTTAAGAAAACAAGGTAATTAAGAGAGAAATTCCATAAAGGAAATTATAGAAATAAAGAGCAAATAGTTGTTTAAGAAAATAAAGTAATTTAAAGAGAATCAATAGAAGAATAGAGAAAATCTTCTAGAATGGAAATTAGGAATTGCAATAGTCATAAAACTTAGAAACCCTAAAATAGAGACAAAGGAGATAACACTCACGTAGTTAGCAAACCCTATTCAAGCTTGAACAATCTCTTATTAGAAATTCCATAAGAGATTGTAATAGTTAAGGGCTATGACAACTCTGTAAACTAATACACAAGTACAAGGGAAACAAAATATATACATAAAACCTAGTTGGGCACCGGATCAATATACTCATATGGAAGATTTGGGTTGTTGGTACATCATGTGGGTTGTTGGTATATCCTATTACGATAGATATTTAAATGTGAGACACCATTTCTTAGTGTAAAGAGTGTTCACAAGGGAAACTAAATAGGAAAAGTAGGACTCCAATATTAATCACAAGCCCAAAAGAGGTTAAGGTGAAGTGTGATAAATGTTTAAAGATAATAGAAAAAAAAAAACACAAGTGTGCTACACTGTAGATAGAACACTGCCAGTACTAAGAGCCATACTAGAAAATATAATAAGCTAAATAAACTTACCTAAAAGGGTGAAATTAATAAACATTGCACAAATGAATACTCACTAAGTTAGCGGCTCACAACATCACCTCTGTGTTTAGTTGTTTTGCATCTACACCATTTGTGGCATCAATAGAGTTTTATGGTACCATAAGCACAATTCAAGAGAATTGGGACTATCAATGAAAAAATATTAGCTATGTAACGTAAATAATGGGTTGTTATGTAAAGAATTGCAAAAAAAAACTTAGTAAAATTTTTCTATTAGCTGTACTGATACTAGGTGGCTTGTGGTTTTGACAACTTTATGATGGCCTAAATCCTAGGACCGTTGCACTCTAGAATCAAGGTGTGACAATTAGTAAGTGCTAGGAATATTTTTAAAATGTTCTCGAGTGTTAGAGAAGAGAGTTGTTTTGCTTTAGGTATAGTTATGGTATGTGATGGACTTTTATGGTTGTTAGGATGTGCAAGGTTGTGTTAAGGTGCCTTAGGTGTGAAGTGGGAGTAATGTTAAGAGTTGTTATGATTGTTATGCATAGTTATGAAAGGTAGCTTGGTGTTTGGATTTCTAACATATGTTAGTATATGTTAAGGTCAGTTAATTAATGTATCAAGGGACTATTGTGAACTGTTATATTGTATTAATAGTGTGGATTGCTTTATTTTGTATTTTAGTGTCTTTTGAAATTTCATTCGGATCTTTAAAAAAGTTGGAATAGTTTGCAATAATGAAGAATTTTATAGCCCATTTCAAACATGTCAGTTTTTGACGTGTATATATCCTAAGTGAGTTGTTACAACCATTTTTACGTTCTTCTTCTTCTTCTCAGCCATTTACAAAACTATCTTCATCCTCATCTTTACTTACAATCTCTTTTTCTTTTGATTTAATATGAAAGCCCCTCCTGCTAATAAGAAGTGTTAGTGAGAGTTTTAATTGTTACTGTTATATCCTAGGCTAATGAAATATATGTTTATTATTACATTCAATAAAATAAATGAGGAATTTTATTATCATATGTGTGTTTATTATTTTAATATGATTAAAGTTTTATAAATTGATAATTCAATTTTATGTCATCAAGTATGTGACTTGATAATAAAATATTAAATAATATGAATTCTATTATAAATTATCCCTAGTCGATCATTATTGATCGAATAAAAATAAATAAAGACTAGTATATAGTTTGACTGATTATTATATTTTACTTATTATGGATATGAGATATTAAGTCAAAACATAAATAAATGTTAGAGAACATTGTACTAGATATACCTAAAATGAGAATACTACATGAATTAATATTATAAGCGATTCTCATCACAACAGTGTTATGTAGTCATTTGACATGAAGTCATTATGATAATGTACATAAGAGTTATGTGTTTTAATATAATTTCATATTATCTTTAAATGGATTTAATAAGGATTATTGTTGGATATTTAATGAGTTGTGAAGAGGGATATAGATGGTCTAGTTAGAATTTATTCCTCTCATATCATGAGAGAGATATCTCCAGGCCTCTTGACAAGTAAGACCAAGCAATATACATAGCCATACTCAAATAAATTAATAAGAGTTATTAATGTTACTTGTTAAGTTAATCTACTTGGGAATAAAAAAATATTGATTAATCAATACAAGGATGGCATATTCCATACCTTATAATTGATCTAAGATATCTTGTGACAAAAGGATTAAATATATGATTGTGAATTAAGGCTAGTAAGATCTCCATTCTTCATTTAATTTGGATGGTCATAATTGTTTAAGCCTATTGCCAATATTAAGTGAACCTATAGAGTTGCACATATTAAACTAATTAAAATAGGTATAATTAATCTAAGTCCTTTTTTATGCATTCTTGGAAACATTATGAAAATAAAATATTTTATTTTTGTAATGATATATATATAACCCCATTAGGTTTAAGGAAAATAACAATGCATCCTTATATATAAATATATATAACCCTATTAGGTTTAAGAAAAATAATTATGCATCCTTATATATATATATATATATATATATATCTTGTTTCCAAAAGACTTTTGAAGAATCTCGATTTATATATATCAGATATATATGAATAAATTATTTTATTAATTATTGAGGATAATTAATAAAATCAAATTCAAATAAGATTAGGATAAAAACCCTAACAAATTCTCTTAAAAAGTATATATATATATACACACACACACACACACATTATATTGCCATTAGTTTAACTATATTTTTGAGAGAAAATATAGAAAGGGACTTATATAGTTTTCTGAGGAGATTCTTTAAAAAAGGAGTGCTAGCACACATAGCTGCCTATTTTAGAGTTCAATTCATTCATGGTGGATGTCATAGAGGGTGTTCATATCTAATTACACATGGTGATCCGTTTATTTTTTGAAAAGAAAATATTGAATATCGCTACAAAAGGTAAGACAGTTTAACCCATCTTTCGATTTAATTGAAAACATGGATCCTGGTAGGTTTTTTTGGATCATATTTGTTTATTCTGTTGTTTTGATTTTGTCTGATATCTATGGAAATTTAACATTAATAAAGTGTTAATGAGCATTTTAATATAGTGTTAGTGGGTGTTAGGTTTGTTAAAAAATATAACAGCTTATAGCAAAAAATAACAATCAATAAAAGTCCAAAACAGAACATAACAATCAATAACACTGAAAAACACTCTCTAACTCTTTACAATACTCCATCACCATTTACAACAACAAATAACATCAATATCAATACACCATTACTACATTCATTAATAGACAATGTTTTAAATACATTAATGATTTCTCTTCTACAAATTTAAAAAAAAAAGATTTCACATCATGTTCTTTTTAAAATAAAAAACTTAGAAAACTTACTATTCAGAATGAGTAAACATGAAGATTGATTTTTCTTTGGTGAGAGGCTCTGAGAATGATGAGTACCCCATAAGAAAATTGATTTTTCTACTTTGAGATGATTCGAGAATGACATTGAGAACATGAAAAGGTTGCAAAAGCTAAGGCTTTTAAGGAGAGTTAGAGAATCAGCTTTCTGCTTTAGATTTCAAAATTAGAAACTGATGTGTTTTTGCTTTGTTTTAGGATGAAAGGATATAATCATCCAAAGGGGTCTGCTTAGGGTTAATAAGATCTAAAATATATTAGTCTTTCTCAAGGTTTTTTTTGTTAATTTTTTAATATATTTGTATTATTATTTTTTTAAAAATAAAAAAGCTACAAAAAATCAACAAAGGAAAATATTGATCAAGTATGCTTAGGAATCAAAGGCTAAAAGAGATCAAAAATAAGCCAATGGCAGTGTGTCTATGATCTTGACGCCCAATAATCAATTCTATACTTAAGATCTCAAATCTAGACCCGGCTCAGTCTAGACGAACTCTCCGGCTCGATCGGATCTACCCTATCACATGCGCAATGAATTAAAATCGCGCTAAGCCAAAAGCTTAGCAGTACAAACTTTGATAATAATAAAGTTGAAATGCAATGCCAATGCACAATGCATACGAATATCATTTCATTTCATTTTAACATATTTCTCAATTGTTTCACAATTTACAATTCATATAAAAACAAACACAAGCATGGGTCCAAAGAATCTAGTATGCTATTCAAATCTTAGAGTTACTGTTTTGGTCCATATTGACACCCAGTGTCTAGTCCGAAGGCAAATGACGCCCAGCGTCTAGCCCGAAGGCAAATCATAATGATGCCCAACATCTAGCCCGAAGACAAGTGATGTCCAACGTCTAGCCCGAAAGCAAATCAATGATCGCTCAAAAGTTAGCCCTGAAGGCAAATAATAAGGATAATCTCATAGGCATGCCGCCAAAAACAGAACTCTGAAAATTGAATAATATATTAGGCACACAATTATTTCATATTTCTCATTATCAATCTTTTCTCATATACTCATAATTCATTAGGCACATTGTCTCATTTTCTCATCTTTTTCTCACTTTTATATTAATGTCATATGATTTCAACTCATCATTTCTCATATCCCAATATATCATTATATTGTATCACATTTTATGTAATCTAGCCATCACCAGTGGCTTTTACAATATGTTTAATACATACACAATAAACCAAATTACCCAAATACTTTGGGTCATTTTTACATATTGTACATATTTCACTTTTTACTCAATTTAGCCATTATCAATGGCTTTTCACATTACATATAATGCATTCTTTAAAAAATCATATAACATAGCATAATGCTCATGCATATTCAATGCATCAAGGAGCTTAACACATTTTTCCAACCAAAATGTATTAAGTCTAAATGTAATGCAAACAAAATCAATTTATTCAAAGTTTGTACTTAACTCTAAAAGCAATAAAATATGCTCAAACACCACCTTCAACCTTCTCTTCCAAGATATCTTTCAACACCTGGATTGGGCAAATCTAATCTCCTCAAAGCCTAAACCAAATTTGATTATAAATAATCACTTAGTATCACTTTTTAATAAATATACATGGTCTTTCTACACAAAGATAAGAACCACAAAGGAAAAATAAGGAAAAGATCTATCTTAGGCAAAATCTATAAATGACACGCTCAACGATATGGGTTTGTCTATTACCGTGCTCTATGTCCACTACACAAAAGCTTTGACACGCTCAGAAATATGGGCATGTCACTGCCCGTGACAAATATATTGCATCACAGTAGCTTTGACATGCTCAGTGACATAGGCGTGTCACTTCACGTGTCACTATTGCATTATAAAAATTTTGACACGCTCAGTGACATGGGCATGTCACTACACGTGTCACTAATACTAAAAATAGAATCATCGACACATCCAACGACATAGCCATGTCAATAGGCGTGTCAGGCCAAAATTTTGATATCAGCATAAAATAGTTACATATCCAAAGTTATCATTCTTTTCCATACTTTGAATAATCTTTCTTTTTCCTTTTAAGCCTCTAAATCACCACTTCCATTCTCAAACTCTATCCAACACAATCAAATCCACTATTTCACTTTTAAATATTTGTTTATGCATCAAAATAACTCAATTTAAATCAATTTACACAATTCAAAACTATGGATTCATTACTCAAAAGTTACATGATCCTAACTCTCTCTCTCTACACCAAACTCAACTCAAACTTAACCATTTCTTCAATCCAACCTTAAAATCATGGTTAACTACTCAAAATAACTTCATACATATCAATTCTAACCATTAAAACATACTACCTTAACAAATCAACTTCACATCTTAAGAAAATCCAAGAAAAACAAGTTAGAAACTTACAAGTGGAAATCACCAAATCTTTCCTTGAAACCCTTAAAATCCTTCACCTTGAGTAGGTTAGAAGAAGCAAAAATCCTCTCTTGCGCCATCCATGGAAACTGGCTAAGGGAGAAAGAAGAAGAAGAAGAAGAAGAAGAAGAAGAAATCTCTCTCCACCCACTTTCACTATTAACCATATATATTTTCACTTTTAATCTTAACCAAGTATATATATTATTATTTAATTACATCAAAATATCCTCTTCCATTAGCTATATAATTTATTTTTGAATTATTAAAATTCAACTTTGACTTTTAAAAATATCAACGTATATATGTTATGTATATTTTCATATATATCACATATACATTTTATTTTTTTACTTAAAATCTTTTCATTTTTTATTTAAAATTATTTATTTAATTTATCCAATTAACTTATAATTTATTTTATCAAAATTTTAAATTTTAGAAATTTCAAAAATTGGAGATATTACAGCCTAACTAGTGGTTATAGTAAAAAATAGGGTTAATTACTAAAAAAAATACTTAAACTTTACCTAGTTTTTCACTTCTATCATAATTTTTTTTTAACAAATTAGTTAATAAACTTATTTTTTTCATTTCAAATATGTCTTTTAATCGATTGGGCTTGCTTTTACCGAGAATCTTACTAATATGCTAGTCTTTTTTATTTTTTTTATTCTAAAAAATAAATGAATTGGCGTTATAAAAAAGTAATGTTCATATATTTAATTTTATAAAAAAATAAATGAATTGGCATTACAAAAAAGTAATGGGCGATTAAAAAATATATTTGAAAAGAGAAAAATATGTCTAGTCAATTTGTTCCAGTTTAGTTAGGTTTTTTTTTTTTTTTTGTCAATTTCACCAAGAGATTACACCATTTCAAATCTAACTAACCAAATTTGACATATTATTAATACATAAAAAGAAGATTTTGAATATTTAGATCTCAAACTAACTAATCAAACTATATATTAAAATTTAAAATCATAATACTAAAATTTATATTTAACATTATCCATGTTTTTAGGAAGCAATATGATAAAATTAACTTCACATCAGAAAATTTTAATGATCTTATGAGTTTGTATTTAAATAGAAATTTAATTAAAAAAATTTGTTATTTAAAATTATTGATTAAATTATTTTAAAAAGTATTCTATAATTAATAAAAATTATTCTTTGCTCTATGTGATCTCATTCCTTTAAATTGATAGTTATTTACAACATAAATATTCAACTTAAAATCCATTCATACCTTAGCTAAAGTTATTTACAATATAAATATTCAACTTAAAATTCATTCATATCTTAGCTATATATCAAATATTTATTGACAATTCTTGAAGCATATATACCATATCTTTAAGACAGAGTTAACTATGCTAACTACTATTTATTAAAAAAATTCAAGTTTTTAAGTTATTCAATTAATTATAAATTATATTATTGTTATATAAATCTGCCAAGTACGTACAATATAATAAAAAAACAAATGAATATATATATAATAAAAAAAACAAATGAATATATATATATATATACACTCAGTTTCAAGTTTGAATGGCTGATTAAAAAGGTACAAAGAAACAATAAATCAATATTTTTTTAATATTAAAAGAAAAAAACATGTATAAATTAACATATGTATAGATCTCCACCCTCCATTTCTTTTTGTTTTCTTCTCTTCTAATTTCTTTTGTTCATAAAAATTACATTTAGCAAAAAGAAAAAACTTAAGTCGAAGATTTATACAAGCAACAATATTTAAATATAATTTTTTAAAGAAAAACTAACATTTGTTATGTTTTTGCAATGCTCATTCATTTCATGATTTATTTAATTTTTTAAAAAAATAAATGAACGAGCGTTATAAAAATATAAAGTCCATTCACTTATTTTTCAAAATAAAAAAAAGGACTGACATAACAATAAAATTTTCGGTAAAAATAAGACGAATTGGTTAAGAGATATATTTAAAATAAAAAAAATAAGTTCATGAATTAATTTATAAAAAATATTGTGATAAAAATGAAAAACGGATAAAGTTTAAGTATTTTTAATTAATTAAGCCTAAAAAATAGTGAGTAGGATGTAACTTGAGAGTTTTAGCAAATTTGAAGTCAGTGAACATCATTAAGAATTATCGTTTTAATCAAATCTAAATCGAAGGGTTGTGTTGCTGTAAATTGAAATTTAAGAACAATAATAAAAACTAATGACAAATTCAAAGACAACAGTGTAATTTATTCAGCCAATCAAATAAATATCCTTCTCTCCAAACATTAAGAAATACACAAATCAATTTCATTGAAAAAGACTTTTGCAACCATGAATCAAATTAAAACAATGTATCTCTATGTTGTGATTGCAATAAAATAAAAGAGAATATTAATATTACAATTTACAATAATTCTAACAAACTATATTTATTTATTTAGAATAATACAAAATTATTATTTAGAAAAAATATATATATTTTTAATTTTTCTCAATCTGCATTTAAAAGTTTTTGAAAAATAAAAAAACTCAAAATAAAATTTGAAATGTAACTCCAAATCAAATCCAAACTTACTTTGATATACAATACTTATTTATTCAGGAGGCATTTGGTTAGAACTTTAGAATCAAAATTGAAATGACATGAAATTGAAATCATAATGTCTATTTCATTTTTTTTTTGTTTTTGTTTCAATATAAAAATTGAAATTAAATTTCTTTTGAAGTTATTTGGATAGACCCCAAATTGGAAACAATGACAATAATTTATATGTGCAAAATGTTTTTATTTTGACAAATTAAAAAATGACGAAAAATGTTATAATAAATTAGTGACTAGTAGTTTACTAATTTCATTTATAGAAATAATATACATTGAGTTAATTGATGATAGAAAATATACATAATTAAAATAATATAAATAATAAAAAATAAATATTTATTTTTAAATATAGATGAAGAGAATTAATTTGATTTTGTATGTTTAATTTTCTTCATTGAAATAATATTTTTTTTAATTTTGATTTTCATCAGAAATTAAAATTAATTAGCGAGATAATGATGGATAATTGCTCATTCCATTTATGGAATTATGGGATTTTCATTACCTTTATTCTAATTTCCACCCCAAACTAAACATTACTTTAGAGCATTCTTTATTGGAAGTAGCTGATCTATTTCGTAAAGCATATCCCATATTATTGATTTTATTTTATTATTATGTGTAGCAATCACTTCGGAGCTGACCCGATTTAAAATAAATTTTTTTATTTAGAGCTTCTTAGTTGTATCTACCAAAGCATATCCAATATTTATTTATTTTATTATTATTGTTGTTGTTGTTATTATTTTATATGCTAAATTTATGCATTATTTAAAAAAACTCTATTATCAAATAATTTTTAAAAATTTAATTTATAAAAATTTAATTTTTTTAATATTTTCAGTAATTATTATGTTTTTATTGCTTTCAATAAAATGATAATCTATTTAAATTAGGGTTAATTTTAAAAAAAAAATACTTAAACTTTTCACTAATTTTTAATTTTATCATAATTTTTTTTGACAAATTGATACTTAAAATTTATTTTTTTTAATTTTATCTTTTGATCGGTTGAACACATTGTGACCAGAAATCATGCTGACGTATCAATTTTTATTTTTTTATTTCAATTTAATTTTTAATAATTGTTAAATATTATTAACGAACATTAAAAATTAAAATTAGAAGTCAACATAAACGAGTAAAAAAAATTTAACGTCCGTTAACATCAAAAATCAACATAAATGAGTAAAAAAGTGGATGGAAATAGCAATACTGTTTAATTTCTTACTTTTTCACGATATTCTTCCTCCTACCGTCAGCCAACCTATAGAAAAATCAAGTTATATAATCTCCTTAATCCATTAGTTTTCTGCATATTATCAATTTATTCCTATAAAATAACCTCAAATCAATTTTTGGGCTCTCTTATGGCCAAATTGTCACATCCCAAAGTTTAGGTTGTCGAGTATTAGGCAAGAATAACATAAATAAGTGGTCAAATAGAGGCTCGAGATAGTCAAAAATAAAATCGGTGTGCAAAGAAGACCCGTGAAGTAGACGGGACCTAAAGGTAATTTTTCGAAAAGCCGAGGACCTAAGTGGAAATTTCTCAAAAGTTAGGGGCAACTATGTAAACTTAAAAATTAAGTGTCGGAAGTTCTTAATAGTTCCCATATCCGACCCCCGGAAAAATATTCTCGAGATTAATCAGGTCATAAACGTGGGTTTCAATTTTTCCCGAAAACGCACGGTTTAAAAGTTACAATCGATAGGGTATTTTGGTATTTTCACACCTTAGACTATAAAATTACAGCACAAGAAAGTTGAGGGGGTCAAAATATGAATAAAAGAAAGCCCAATGGCTTGGGTTTTAAATAAATAAAATAAAGAGACATTTGGACCAATTAAAAGTGGTCATTTTTGCCATAAGGTGTACCAATGGGAAATCAACACTTACACCAACACATCTTAACCTCTCTTGGCTGCCATTTGGATCAAAATAAGCTAAGGAAAGAATATAAAAGCCCTCTCTTACATGGTGAACTCGTCCAAACCATAAGAGAAGGAAGAAAGAGGTGATTTTCCCAAAGTTTAAGGCTTTTGGTTGAAGATTTTGGTGACAAACAAGATTATAAGGTAAAAGAAACCTATCTCTAGTTTTAGTTTCATGGATTAATGGTTAATTTAAGAGATTGAAATTAGGGTTCATGTAGCTAGATTTGGAGAAAATTTAAGAAATAATTATTTGAAGGATTAGATGAAAGAAATAATGGTGTTTAATGGTGAAAATAAGCTAGCAACCATTAGAAAAATCATAAGATAAGACTATGTCTATACCTAGGGTTCTTACATTTATATATGTGATGTTAAATTTCATAGGAAATCAAGGAGACAAGGAAGGAAAAGAAGTGATATAGATAAAGGACTAAGAAATAGCAAGGTTTGGTACTTTAACTAATTATTTGTTCATTTTCTTGAAATTTTTTTGTTTTAGAATTAGTGAAATGCTGTGACTTTTATGATTTTTAATTAAATATAAAAAAATGTTCTTGAAGTAAATTTTTGATATTTTGTGCCTCAATGCGTCTAGAATGACTGAAAAATATTTTTAGTTGAATTCGGAATGGTTATGATTATGGAAAAATTATTTCTGTTAGACCTGCTCTAGGAGGTACCTTGACTGAGACAGCCATCTTTCTGGATTTTTAATAAAATTTAGAAAAACAATATCCAATTGAATTTTGGATATGTTGTTGTTTATTGAGTCTAGTATTTGATAAAAATAATTTTGAACCACATTGATTGAATTTAATTTACGGAATTCACAAAATTCAAAACAGCTGCCAGGATGCAGGGCAACTGGAGCAGTCTGGTTGGGTGAACTACTTGACCAAGATTTTGTGTCCAGTTTGATCTGAAATTTTAAAGGAATGATTTTAAGATGTAAAACTAAATTCTGTAAAACTTTTAGAGTTTTTAGTTAAGTAGATTATTTTATACAATTTTTCAAAATAAGGATCAAGTTGAGTCCAAAACTGAAATTTACTATTCATATGGTCATTTTGCTAATATTCATTTGGTCATTTTTCAAAAGTAATCCAATTGATTTCTTATGTATATAAATGAGCATAATATGTTATTAAAATGACAAAATATGATATTTCACGTTGAAATAATATAAGAAACATAAGTCGATAATTGTATAATACATATTCGATTAAGAAATGACATGAAAATTTTGGCTCCACTGGGTATCTGGGATAGTACTGAGTAGGGTAAGGGTATGATATATCATACTATATGCAGTGCTGCTTTAATATAGGACTTCGGTCCAAGTTATATAGGGTGACGACCCGAGCTATATAGGACTTCAGTCCGAGTTATATAGGATGACGACCCGAGCTATATAGGACTTCGGTCCGAGTTATATAGGGCAATCGCCCGAGTTATATAGGACTCCGGTCCGAGGGCTTCGGCCACAGATTCCACAGGGTTTGGTCCGTAATTTTTTAGGGCCACAGCCACAGAATATATATACAGTTGTTTTAGTTAGTTTCTTACCATACGTTAGTCTACCAAATTACCTTGTAGAACGAACTGATAAAATGATAATAACTGAATATATGACATGTATAGATTATTTTTACTGTGATATTATTTTTCAATACGACTCATTGCTTTTAAAAGTGCATTATACTTTTATTATTTATTTTTCGTAATTAGTTAAAGTACCCACTAAGCAATGCTTAGCGAGTTTAGTTTCTTCTAAACTCATAGGTTATTAGCAAGGAGCCAGTAGCGAGCAGAGAAGTCCTGCGATCTGTCGGTCATCAACAAACTTAGGTGATGCTCTTCATTTTGTATTTTAGTATTAGAAACTGGCATGTACTTATTTGAACAATACAAAGAGATAACTTGATGTAGCATATAAATCTAGTAATGTATAATAACTGTATGGTTTTAAATTGAGTTGAGTTGTGAATATAGAAGTGTGAATTCTTCTTGCATGATTATAGTTGAGGTTATAAGGATAGATTATTGGGAGTGTGCTTGAGTTGAATTGTGAAACAAAATGTTTTTCAAAAATAAGAAAAATCAGTTTTGTCGACACTTGGGACATAAAATTTTAAGGGAGACTCCGTAAAAATTTTTGAAAAATTTTTATAAGGAACATTAAGTAAACTGACATAACCAGAGCTCGTATCCCGATGTAGCATTTCTCCTCGGCTTATTCATAGGTCGGGAAGGGGTGTTACACAAATACCAGGAAGACCGATCCTTAAGCCTCTTGAGATATTTCAACTTCATCCAACTTAAAGCCCTTATGCCATCAAATACAACATTCCCACCAAGGCTCTTTGATCATATTTCAAGGCTCTTTGAGTGGAGGAGCATGCAGTCTCTTCATTATAAAATCTTGTAAAATTAAAGATTAACAACAAGAAAATGCCAGGTACAACAAGGCATGCGAACGCATATGCAAAAAAGTGAAAATTCTATCAGAAGTAGATGTGATATGATACAAAATACCTGCAATATATTGAATAAAATTTTAAAATAATAAAAATAATGCAGGAACATCGCAAACATAACCAATCTGATTAAACACATACCAATATTTATAACAGAATACTAGCTGAAAAACATAAAAGCCATGTTATATATAAATTTTCCAAATCATAATACAAAACAAGTTGAAAAAAGTCAATGTCCATTCAGCAAACCCGGAACAACAATGCACTAAAAACATAAATCATTAGCACTTAAAATCATTATTAGACTAAATATCATGCACTGATACTAAATTGAAGTAGTTTAGCCACCAAACAAATCAGTACAAACATACCATTAAAAGTTTCTTTTTTAAAAGTAATTAGACTGTAAAAATGTTTTCCGAAATTTTTTTTTATGATTTAAACACTTTTGTATAATTCTTCAAATAATATTGTTAACTTTAAATCAACCAATTTTAATTATTTCTATCATAAATTATGAGTTAATAACTCTTCATTCTCATTTTAGAAAGGTTTTTCATTTGCTTCAACTATATTAAATATACTTGAGGTCTATTAAATGAGTTAATGCCCGTTAATAATTTTTAATGGGCATTAATAACAGGTTTTTTGTATCATATTATTTTTTAAAAAAAATCTGATGTCAACGAGCGTTAAAATTTTTTAATATTTTTCAATAATTTTTAACATTTTTAGTAGACGTTAATAATTTTTAAGTTCCATTAATAATTAAATCAAAATAAAAAAAATACGAACTGATACGTTGATATGAGTCCTGGTCATAAAGTGTCCAACCGATCAAAAGATAGAATTTTAAAAAATTAAATAATTTGACAAAAAAAAGTTTGTAATAGAATTGAAAATCCATACAAAATTTAAATATTTTTTGAAAATTAACCCTTTAAATTATTATATATATATATTGTATAATAATATCCTTTTTTTTAATGCATTTCATCAATTCATATATATTTTTATGCTAATATTTAAAGTAATAAATAAAAATATTTTAATTAAATAAAAATATAATAATAATTTATGTATATTAAATAATTTAAAAATGTAAATTAGATAAAAATATATAATTAAAACTAAAAAAATACATATACACCACTAATAATAAATAGTATTGCTAAAAAAACTAATAATAAATAGTGATACATATCCACAAGTAATAATGTATAGATTAAATGACAAAATATAAAAAAAAAATCACATAAAAGGCAAACTCGCAATACACTACTTTTTTTTTTTAATTCAATAATAATTGACTGACAATACCGCATGGCCTTCTCTGTTTTTGTAAAACAAATTGTCAACTATCCATACGTTTCCTTATTAATAATGGTTATTAATTACCATGAGCTACCACACTACACCTAATAATAATAATAATAATAATAACGATTATTACTATTATTATTTAAAGTATTATCTGATGGAGTAGATATTAAAATGCGATCCACGCTTTGACTTGGATGCTCTCAGATTTTAGATCTTAGACCTGAGACCTTAGATCATCCATCGTGTTGTGCACGGTAGCTGGTCTTTCTTCTACAGTGTGGATGTGCTAATTTGGTCAACAATTATATTGTATTACCTTATTCTCAAATTTTGGCTTTTATTTTACAGTGAATTATTAATGTTTAATCTTTTGATTATGTTAAAATATATTAGTTAGAACTCATATCTTTATAATAGTTGTTATATTTTAATTTATTTTGTTTAAAGTTCTTTTTATTAATTTTCAATTAAAATGAAATAAAATATTTTTTTATCCTTTATTAAATTGCCAATTTCCTTTCAACTAGCTCATCTCATCAACCTTGAACTTCCATTGTATTACCTAAACTCAACTTTGATTCAGTTATTATCTCAATATTAATTGAGGTCGTTATATAATTTTTTTTTATTTTTACTCTAAACAATTTGTTATTATATTTTTTTTAATAATTGTCATGCTTTTAGATCATATTATACTCTCTCTTTAAGTTAATTTAAGTTTACTTTTTCACTTTCGTTTTTTTCTCCTTGTCAATTGTGATGTGCTCAACTTTCTAAGGTACTGCCTCCGTATGGCTCGCTCTCCGCCTTGCATGTCCAAATTATCCCAATCTCCATTTTCTTATTTTATTCTCAATCAATGCTACTCTTGCTTTTTCTTTAATACTTTCAATGAATATTTTATCCATTTTAGTATAATCATATATTCATTATTAGCAATTTTTACTTTAGCAACACTCATCTTGAAGAAATATTTTCCCTTCATTTTACTTTTGATTTATTTGGAATCTTATGGCAGCATAAGAGTCTCATGTAAACCTCAAGTTTTTCTTAAAATTTTTCTCTATTTAATTTATTCATTAATTTTACAGTTGTAAGGATTATGATTTCCAATTCCACTGAGATTTAATTTGATTATTTATTAGTTATAAATTAATTTCTTCTTTTTATAGGGACTAAATGGATCTTGTTAATTGATTAGATTCAATTGATAATATTCAAGTAAGAATATTTTAATGTCTACTGTTATGAATTTAATTTCAATTCTATTACTCTGCAACACTTGTATGCCTTATGTATTTAATTGAAGAATTACGAAATGACAATTAATACTTGATAGCATTATAATAGACATAGGGATTATCAATTAGGAATATTTTAGCCTTAATTGATAATTAGTTTTTGGAAATCGATGAGTAATTGAATTAGTTAAATTTAGAAGCTCAACTAATTTGGTTCTTGTTAATTTTGTTGTCTTCACTTATGAAAATATTTTAGTGATATCGAAACTTAATTGTTTATATTACATATATTACTAACACAAAGACCAATAAGGTAGTCCATAATGTTAGAAAACTAAACTAAAGAAGAGAATTCTTGAGTAAATTATTATATATATTGCTGTAGGGAAATAAACAATTTATATAAGTGTATGTTCATCAAATAAGGAAACATCAAAAAAGGAAACTAAATATGTACAATAAAGCTAATTGATACTAATGAAGATATTATGCCTCCAAATCTACTTTAGTCTTTGTTTCCTTTAATACTCCCCCTCAAGTTGAATGGTGGGATCACAAAACATTTAACTTGCTCAGAACTTCATGAAACCAGTAACTGCTTTTGTGAGGATGTCGGCTAACTGATCCTCCGAACGAACATAAGGAAGTGAAATAATTCCGCTATCCAACTTTTCTTTGATAAAATGTAAATCTACCTCCACATGTTTAGTTCTATCATGTTGTACTGGATTTTCTGAAATACTGATAGCAGCTCGGTTGTCACACATGAGGGTACAACCTTCCTGAACTGGAAAACCAATTTCTAACAGTAGCTTCCTTAACCAGAGTACCTCAGTGAGCCCACGAGCTATACCTCGAAATTCTGCTTCTGCACTGGAGAGAGCAACTACCTTCTGTTTCTTACTCTTCCAAGTGACCAAATTTCCTCCAACAAGAGTAAAATATCCAGAGGTAGATCTTCTGTCAACTGAGTTTCCTGCCCAATCAGCATCAGTATAAGCTTGAATGCCTAAATGCCCATTCTTTGTAAAAAGAACTCCCCTCCCTGAGGACCCTTTCAGATACCTGACTACTCTGAGGGCAGCTTCCATATGATCATTCTGAGGAGAATGCATGAATTTACTCAAAACCCCAACAGCATAGAAAATATCGGGTCTTGTATGGGACAAATATATCAACTTCCCTACAAGGTGTTGGTATTGGGTTTGATCTGTTGTCTTAGCTCCATCAACAATCTTCAACCCATGATTAACAATAATAGGAGTATCTACTGGTTTGCAATCAATCATACCTGTCTCTGTCAATAAATCAAGAATATACTTTTGTTGGGAAATGAAGATTCCCTTCTGTGATCTTAGTACTTCAATCCCAAGAAAGTATTTCAGGTTTCCCAGGTCTTTCATCTCAAATTCTTTGAACAAGTTTTTTCTGAGCTGTTTTATTTCTTCTGTATCATCTCCAGTAATTATCATATCATCCACATAGATAATCAAGCAAGTAACCTTATCTTCCTTCTTCTTGATGAACAGCATATGATCAAAATTACTTTGCTGATATCCATATTTTTTCATTGCTACAGTGAATCTCTCAAACCATGCTCTAGGAGATTGTTTAAGGCCATACAAGGCCTTCTTAAGCTTACATACTTCTCTATGCTGGAAATTTTTAGAGAACCCTGGAGGAGGTTCCATATAAACTTCTTCTTTCAATTTTCCATGAAGAAAAGCATTCTTGACATCAAATTGAAGGAGTGGCCAATCTTGGTTAGCAGCTACTGAGAATAGAACTCTAATGGTATCAATTTTTGCAACTGGAGAGAACGTCTCAGAATAGTCAATCCCATACGTCTGAGTATACCCCTTTGCCACTAACCTTGCCTTGTATCTTTCTATAGAGCCATCTGCTCTGTATTTGATTGTAAAAACCCATCGACACCCAACAAGTTTCTTTCCATGAGGCATACTGCATTTTTCCCATGTTTCATTTTTTTCAAGTGCTGCTATTTCCACCTCCATAGCTCGACGCCACTCTTTCTGTTCTATGGCTTCCTTGACATTTTTAGGTAGACTTTCAGAATATACAGCTGTAGAGAAAGCCTTGGCTATTGATGACATGCTCCCCCTGAAAAAGTTAGTAACAGGATATCTGGACTGTCTAGGCTCATACTCTGGCTCATACCTTTTTGGAGGTACCCCTCTCGTACTCCTGGGAGGTAGTGTATACCTTTTGGACTTCATCTCTGGTTCCTCAACTCTGAGTTCCACTTCTTCAGTATCTGTATCATTTTGATTAGTAGTCATACTAACTGTATTGGTGCTTACCTCATTGATATCCAGTGGGGATTCAATCTCTGGCTCTGGTGGTGAAGAGTTCTGTCCCATGGGAAGAGATGATTCGGTGGAGCCACCTGCTAGTCCTTTTGGAACTGCTTCAGACACAGTGGAAGTAGAACTAGGTAGACCCGAAGGAGAACTAGACAACCAACACAATGGATCAATTTGACTCTCCCCCTGACTAGTGGGTTGGTTGTGGTAGAAAAATTATGTTTCAATAAAGTCACAATTCATAGTGATATATACCCTTCTAGTGGATGGATGATAACATCTATATCCTTTCTGATGATGCCCATAACCCATAAAAACACATTTAAGAGAACATGCTTCAAACTTAGTTCTCTCTATTTTGGGTATATGAACAAAAACAGAGCACCCAAAAATTCTAGGCTGAAGAGTAAGGGTAGACGGAACACTAACTTGACTGGACAGTTCCTTAAGAGGAGTTTGGAGATTTAAAATCTTAGTAGGAAGACGATTGATAAGGTAGACTGAAGTAGCCACAGCTTCTGGCCAAAGGAAAACTGGAGTATGAGATTCAATCATAACTGCCCTGGTCATTTCTAGGATAAGACGATTCTTACGTTCTGCTACCCCATTTTGTTCGGGTGTATGTGGACACGAGGTCTGGTGTATAATCCCATGATCCTGAAAAAACTGTCTAAGAGTGGAATTGACATATTCCCCTCCATTATCTGACCTAAGAATTTGAATTCTTTTCTAAATTTGAGTCTCAATCATTTTGTAAAATTCAAAAAACTTAGTTGCTACTTTAGACTTGTGTTTCAAAAAATATACCCATGTCATTCTAGAATAATCATCAATAAATAAAACAAAATATTTAAAAACATGATGAGAAATATCAAAACCAGATTGTGGGGCTGGTCCCCAAACATCAGAATGAACTAGAGAAAAGACAGACTTAACCCGAGTATTTGAAGGTTTGTAAGACTGTTTGTGACTTTTTGATAACAGACAAGTTTCACAAGATAAACTATTATTCTGAGAAAATAAACTAGGAAAAAGAACCCGGAGATATCCAACAGACGGATGTCCTAATTTTCGATGCCACAACCACTGTTGTCTTTCTATAGTTCTGCGAACCAACGATGCAGCTCCCTGTTGAACCACTTCATCCACATAGTATAACCCTCCACGTTCAGTGCCACGTCCAATCACTTTCCCCTACTGAATATCCTGTAGTAGGCAAAACATAGGAAAAATGAGCACAATACAGTTTAATTCTCGAGTAACATGACTAACTGACAGTAATTTGCAAGAAAGACTTGGCACATAAAGACAATTTTTAAGCTTTAAATTTGGAGCAATTTCAATGGTTCCTACCCCGTGAACTGGAGATAAACTGTCATTAGCACTCTGTATGGAACTCTTTGTGGGTACTGATGTCGTCACCAAATTCTGATAGTCAAATGTCATAGTGTCTGTAGCTCCACAGTCAACAAGCCACTCTGAATGTTTTTTTCCAGTAACCTGTGCCCCTATGCCTTGTTCCTATTGATTCTTTTTAGCATAATTTGGATTAATTTGATCAAACTCAAAACAACTGGGGTCAGAATATAATTTTCCAGAAGTTGTTGGGTTGAACTGAAATTCCTCATATTTCAGGGGGTCATTCTGCAAATATTTAATTCTTGAAGGGTCAAGCTGTAATTTGGTAAAAAACTTACCCTTAAGAGGCCCATCTTCTTCGATCTTCATCACTGCCACCGCTCGACCAAGGTTTTCAGCCTTCCCTTGTTCTCGTTCAACGATGCCGTGACTTTGTTCACTGGTGAAGGTGGCGGTGGCGGTCCCTCGCTGACTATACCTCTGTCGCCGGCTCTTCCATCCTTCTGGGAACCCTATCAGCTCGAAGCATTCCTCTTTAGTATGCTTTAACATGCCACAGTGATCACACCTCAGTTTCGATCGATCGATCTTGTCGCTGCCGCGCTGTGATGATCGATGGCTTGTCTTTGCCGTATCTGAGCTCGGCCTGGTGACATACCCTTGGCCGGTGATGAGTTCTATCTGAGGCCTTGCAACGAGACCCGTTCCAACCCTTGAGTTTGTTGTTTCTGGTTTTCAATCTGGACCCATGATTCCCCTGCGCATTCCTTCTCGCCGAATCATAGCATAAGCTCGTTCCACAGTTGGCAATGGTGATTCTCTTAGTAAGTCCCTTCTTTCTGCATCATATACATCATCTATGCCATTTAAGAATTGAAAAAGTTTATTTTCGGACCTGAGTTTGTTGAACACTGCTATATCCTCTGTATCTCTCATGGGATTAGGCTGCCTCACTTCAATTTCTCTCCAAATGCGTTGGAGATCACTATAATATTGCTCTATGCTGTTGTTATTTTGTTTCATACTGTTTGCTTTGATAGTCAATTCAAATATCTGAATACCATCCTCTCCTTGACTGAAAGTAGCTGCTAATCCTTCCCACAGTGTTTTAGCAAATGGATATTCAGCATAATTCGTGATTAATTGTTGCTCCATGTTGTCCAGAATCCATGAACACACAATTAGGTCATTATGCTCCCATTTGGGAAAATTTGGCTGTCCTGATGTGGGTGGAGCAGGGCTCCCTGTAATATGGTGCAGCTTCCCTCGGCCTCCGATTGCCATTTTCATCAATCGTGCCCATAGGGAATAATTGAACTGATTTAATTTGACACTAATTGAGACTGTTTGAGGAACATGTGACTGGTGCTGCTCTGTTTGTGGCAGGTTTCTAAGCAAGGATGCTAACTGGATGGCTAGAGGATCTGTCTCTGTTGATCCTGGTGCCATACTGGATACATCACTCTCTAAATCTGCCATGGCTGGGAAAGGTAACGGTAGATGATGAATTGTTTACTTTTCGACAGAATTTTGATCGAAAAAACACAGCTCTGATACCGTGTTAGAAAACTAAACTAAAGAAGAGAATTCTTGAGTAAATTGTTATGTATATTGCTATAGGGAAATAAACAATTTATACAAGTGTATGTTCATCAAATAAGGAAACATCAAAAAAGAAAACTAAATATGTACAATAAAACTAATTGATACTAATGAAGATATTATGCCTCCAAATCTACTTTAGTCTTTGTTTCCTTTAATACATAATGTTTGTTTGTGTTTCAGGGCAAGATGAATCAAACTCAAATAGAACCTTGTGTCGTGCACATTTTGAACATAGAATGCTCGTCACAGCGATTCTATTCAAACATAAGCAGTTACTCTTTTGCACACACATTCTGAGCTATAACCACTCCTTCACATTTAGACAAAAGCTACTTAAAAATGCACATTCCAATCATACAATGTCTGCTCCAGTTTGAAGGATATGAAAATTTGAACTTAGAAATGATATTTCAACTAGAAACAACTTCAATGCTCGCTCTTGGCATCACATGCATGTTTCCAATTTGAAAATTTTGAATGTTTGAATATTTAGAGGATTCAATCGTCTTTACAGCACGAAAAGTTTACTCTCAATAAATTTTATAGATGCTCAAAGCATGCATGTTCCAACCAGAACACCCATTCTTCTTAAAAGTAAAATAGTTGAAATTTCAGGTAGAAGAGAATGAGATGCTCATTCAAAGACTTCAATATTTGTCCTATAGAGAACTGAAATTCAGAGAGTAGAAGCCTGCACACCTATTCCACATATAGAACATCCTCTTTGATGATTGACCTGCACAAGAGCCACTGACAGAGAAAGAAGAAATGCTCATCCCCTGAAGTAGAATGCATACTTGTGATGTGTCAAACAAAATTTGTAGAAAATCTTTTCGCCGTTATGCATACTATTTGGGCCTGAAATATAAGCTTTCAAGAAAAATGGCTCAAACATGTAAAAGGGGAGATTCCCCCTTGAAGACTTTTTGCATACTTGAGAATCCAAAAAATCTCCCCAGAGCTTACATTTTTCTCTATACTTTAACTATATATTTTGTAAAAAAGCTAGTGAGTTTCATCTTCACCATTTTTGAGAGCTTGACTACGACCGGGAGCGGAACTAAGGGGGGCATGGAGGGTCCATTCCCCCCCCCCCCCCGGTTACTATATATATATATATATAATTTATAATACTTATATAATTGTCTCCCTTGGTTCATATGTATATTTATATATACATACAATTAATAATACTCATATAATTACCACCTTTGATTCCTATATATATACATATATATGTATATGTATATTTATATTTATATATACATAAAATTAATCATGCTTAAGTAATATAAAATTAATTTATAATGTAATATATAGTATTTATATATATTTGTGTGTGTATATTTATTTTTTTTAAAATTAGTTTTTAGATATTAATTATTTTAAATTTTAAAATTAGTTTTTAGTTTATTATTTTAATAATGTTATTGAGTATTATAATTATTGTTTAATTTAAAGTTTAGTTTATTAGTTTTAGTTTGTAGTTTTGATGATTAGATTAATTATTTTAAAATTAGATTATGAATTGAAATTTAAGTTTTAACTATTAGGTTAATTATTTTAAAATTTGACTATGATATGAATTGAGAATTTGAAATTTTGCTATTAGGTTAATTATTTTACAATTTGATTATGAGTTGAGTTTAAAGTTTTGTGATTAAGTTAATTATTTTATAAAAAATATTCTATCATATAAATTTATTAAAAATAATTAGTTTAAATTCTTTTTTTAAATATCTTAAAATATTTAAAAAATAATATATATTATGTGATTTCTGAAGGTAAAATTTAGATATTTAAATAAAAATAATAAATATTTTAATATTTTATTATTTAATATGAAAATAAAATTGAATACAAATATTATTGTCAATTATTTATATTAATTTTTTAATATAAAAATAAAATTAAATATAAATCCGTATGTATTTTTTTTCTTAAAAATTTTCCTCCCCCTTCACCTGTGTCCTGCCTCTATCATTGACTATGACTCTTGTTGTACATCAGCTAGTATGATTGTACCTGGTGAAATCCTCAAATCTAACTAAAGGCAACATCATTGAGTCTAACCAATGCAAAGGGCAAAATTATTGGAGATTTAACTATTCTTTTTGTTAGGTGGTATCCCATTTGAAATAGTGGAATCCCAAGCGGACAACTTTAAAGTAATTTTTAAAGTAATTTTAATGTAATAAAAAAATTTAAAATATATAATTGGAGAAGGGTTTCATGAACCACCTAGCCTTTCCTCTAGTTCTACCTTTGGATGTGCTAAAAATGATTTATCAACCAAGTTAAGTGAAAGATATAAAACTTAACATTTTTTATCACAAATTTTGAAAATTTTAGAATGGGAAAGAATGAATTCATGACAAACATGTACAAGTAACTCATACTTTAGTAAATGATTTTAATGATACATACAATATCTTCACTCAAAATACACCCCACTAAAATATTAAATACACTAAAATACTAAATACACCTCAATTTATTAATACACCCCTGTTATAAAAATTCAAATTTAATTTTTTTTATTACTATACCCTACTAAAAGACATTAGTACCATTTATTTTATTATAACTAATTTTTACTTACACATCTCATCCATTATACCTAATTTTCATTTCCATATTTCCTTTCCTTTCTCTCAACGAAGAAAGAAGCAGAGATGATTTGACAAATTCATCATCTTCTTATTTTTTTTTAACTCCAAAGACCTTATAGTTAGTTTTGATTTTGGGTTGTATAACTTTATTTTTTCTTCTATAAACTCTCTCTTCTCTTCTTCTACATTTTCTATTTTTCCATTATACCTAATTTTTTCCATTAATGAAGTCGCAAAAGATTATTGCATTGGCAATTAGCTAATGCAATCTTTGGACCCTATGCTTTTGTATATGCACGAGGGATTAGCCCAAAATAAAATAAAAAAAGAAAAAAAAATAAGAGGATAGCAAATGGTATAATAAGTACTGAATTACATTAAAAAAAGTTGGTGATGGAGATGATTAAGATAGTTCAATATATGGGCTAAAATATTATTGTATATGTTTCATCAAACCAATGTATTATTGAAGTGCTTAACATTTATAGTTTTTGTTCAATAGGATACTGATGCACAACAGTTTCTTTTCAGTAAGGTAGTGATGCATAGCGGTTTTTATTCAGCGAGAAAAAATTATATAACCAATATTGTATTATCTTTCAATTAAATAATAAAATATGTTCAATAAACCAAAACTGAAATTTAATTATAATTCATTGAACCATAACTAAACATTTACTTTTGTTCGGTCACTATTTAATAAACAAACTATGATATTCAATAATGTACAACTATATAATTTAATTTTTTCCATTACTTTTCGCCAAATAAAATGAATTATGGAATCATTTAACATTGTGTAAATTGCTTTAAACCACTAAATATTTACTTTAAAATATTCAAGAAACTAGTAATTCATATCTTTTTTCATATTTTAGCTTTAAAAAATAAAAGACCGTGGAGTTATTGGTAATGACGAAACCAGAAATTGGATTAGGGGGCATATTTTTCAAGCAAAAAAAAAAAAATTATAAGTGAATTTAAAGATAAAATTAAATATTAATATTATAGTAAAATTTAAATTTTTGTTATAAATTTCAAAAAAAATTCTCTTTCAAAATTTTATATCATTATTAAAATTTAAAAATTTATTGAACTTTTTTATATATCTTTTTATTTTAATTTTTGAATCTATTAATTTATTTATATGATTTTATTAAATTAAAATTTATAAAAATACCATTTCAAATGAGAATATTTGTTTTACCCAATTCATAATCAAATTATAAAATTATAACGTTAACTCAATTATAAAATCTTAAATAAACTCTAATTAAAAATTAATATATATAGTATAAAAAAGCCAATAAATTATAAATTTTTAATAAAAAAATTTATATATATATATATATATATTATAAATGGGTGGGAGGGGAGAGGAGTTCATTATTCTCCTAAGACCCCTCCTCCCTCTACTCCTGGTCATTGGAGTGGAATAATATAGAGTATTTGAGTGTAAAAAAATAAAAAAAATGAAAGCAGTAAAATAGATTGAAAAAACAGTTTTAGGATTTATGATGGCTATATAAACTTGAAATAATGATACGTGAGTATAAATGATAAATTTATAAATATTATAATTTTATTTATCCTTTAATAAAAATATTCTTAAGGATATTTTTTAAAAAATATATTTTTAAGGTGTATTTAGTGTTTTTGAAATCTATCCTTACCCAAAGATTTAATCATCAAGCTGCTAAGATTATTATTGGAAAAATTTCTCTAAAATATATATAATATTCAAATTTATCTCGATTTATTATTCAAACATTTCATATTCAAATGAAATTCAACTAAATTCAGGAATTAAATTAACCATGGAATGGTTCGGTTGAACCGTTGAACCGAACTGACAATTTTAATTCGATTCAATGTACCGAATCGTAATCCGTAATTAAAGGTTCAGAATTGGAATCAGAATATTCTTTTAAGGTTTCTGTTCAGGTTCCAAAATATTTGAACCGAAACCGAACCGACAGTTCCGGTTCAAAATAAAAAAATTAAAAAAAAATAAATTTTTTTAAAGGTATTTATGAAAATAAAAAAAATTTAAAAAATCTATAAATACACCATCTTTTTAATTCATTTTCTAATTTTTACACAATTTCTCTAAATCATCAAATTTTACTTATATAATTTAATTCTAAATTCTTTAACTCTCAATTCTCTAATTTTCACTCTATTAAATTATTATTATTATTATTATTTGTTACTATTATTTATTATTATTATTTGTTCTTAATATTAACAATATTTATTGTTTGTTGTTAATTATTATTATTTATTAGTATTGCCAGTAATATTTATTATTTGTTAATTATTATTATTTTATTATTGTTATTATTATTAGTAATTGTTATATTTACCATTGTTAAAAAATATTATTATTATTATTATTATTATTATCAATTTTTATTAAAATGATAAGTTCTAGTCATTTTGATAATATAAGTGATGATGAGTAAATTTCACAATATATTAGCATTTTGAATGATGAAGAAAAAGTAGATTGTCAAGTACAAGACACATTATTTATATTTATTGAATATTTTAAATATAATATTAAATATTTATAATTATAATTTATGTAGTTAATTGATTTTTAGTAATTATGTTCAAATATATATATTTTTAATTTTTTCTTTATAATTTAATTATAATATTAAATTTTTATAAATAATATTATTTGATTTAACTTAAATAATATTATTAATTTTATAAGTGGTGTTTAATCTAATAAAAAATATCATCATGTATTAATAATAATATTTTCTTTTAAATATAATTTTTAAAAAAATTAATTTAAATTAGTGATTTAAATCGAAATTAAAATTAAAACTGAATTAATTTTTAAGGGCTTAAATTTTAACTTAATTAACTCTTATTAGTTAAGATTAAGATTCACACAAAAATCATGAATCAAAATTGATAATTTTAAACCAATAATTTTAGTTAACCAAACTGTTACGCTTAAATTTATACATTAAATATGAATAGCTTAAAAATAACTGGGCTCATTTATAAAATTATTGTTATTGTTGTCATCATCATTATCGTTATTCTTATCATTATTATTATTATAATTAATTAATTAACAAATAAAGGAGTGGTGAGCGGTGACACGGCAAAAACAGAGCTCAAGAAAAAGTAAAGTCATGGTTTCACAGCATATTGATTCTTGTATGTTTGCACATAAAAGAAATTTGTATTTATTGACTACAAATGTAGGTACATGTCACTTGTCAATTCACTCTTTCTGTCCCTTGAGACAGAAGGCTAGGGATAAAAAATTTAACTTTTCTCGCCTTCTGTCTCTCTCTATCTGCACTTGGTTATGGAGTTGGAAACTAATCACCATAATTTGGTGGTGGAAGAGGTAGACAACGAGGAGGTGGCGGAGGAGTTTCTACTCAGTAGACAGTCACGGCGCCGGCAGAATAACGTCTCCACTGTTGTCATTTCTGGCAATGAGAATGGGAATGGGAATGGAAACTTTAATGTTGATATTCCTATTAACAGTATCGTCCTGGAGACTGCAAATGGAACTGAACATGAATCTCTTAATAAAGACAGTGAGGCGAATGCTAAATTGCACAGTAATAGCGTGTACTTTGACCAAAACTATGGTACTCGATGCTTTTCTCTTCTCACTCTCAGTTCGTCATTTGCTTTCTTTCTTCTTAAAGAAAATTCATCATAACTTCGTTTATGCAAATCTTGATGCTTTTATTATTTCTTTGAGAACCTTAGTCTGTGTTCAAAAAAGTTTTAATCTACTTTGCCAATAGTGTGGTAGAAAATAGTGCAATACCAGCACCTTAAAATGCAGGCAGGTAATGTTGGATTGGCCATGTCGGAAGTGTGTTGGAAATCGTTTCAAACTTGGTATTTTTTATCGTCTATGCTGCAATTTCTTTTATCACTTCATGTGGAATGATGTTTCTGGATCATTTATACTTGCATAAGATCTGATCACCAAATGTAAAATTTTAGAAGAGATCATAAAAATTAGTTTAAACTCTCATAACAAGTTTAACTTTGATACCTACATCATGGTGGTAAAGGGTGTGGGCCTTGATTTTATATTTGTAGTTTGCCCATCCACATCATCTGATGGGCCACATTGTATTTGTCAGAAGCTACTGCTGATTGGAATGCATCTCAATATTTTCACCTGCTGAATAATTTTGCTAAGATCCCACTATGTATTTCAAGATTTCCAGCTGGTTTAAGGATTTTCAAATTTTTTTTAGGATTCTTAATTTTTTCTTTTGATGTAGTTAAACTAATGGGTTGTTGCTATTGTTTGTCCCACAACTTTGTGCCTACACTTTTGTACAAAATCTGCAGTAGTAGTTGCTGGTTGACATATGAAATAAGAACAAGAAAACTGCTGTCTCACTGGTATCCCATGAAAACAATTCATTGTATTCAATCCCATAAAGTATCCATCCGTTGTTGCAAAAGAAAAATCTTTTGTAAAATTCCATTCCTTTAACCTACGGCTCATGTCAAAATGGGACTTATTATACAGCCTACCATATTTTCCTACAGAGCTTAATACTGTTATCTTCCCGACAGTCTTTAAAGTTTATCTGTAAAAGTTTGATGTATGTTAATAATCCCCAATATCTTGTTTGATTGTGGTCGCAAGCTTTGAAGTATCCATAAAGGCCTAAAGCTATTAACATTAATGGATTTTGGTCCACAAAGCCTTAATGTTAATACCCATATCTGTGACTTGAATCTTTCTAAATAAGGTCACTTCCTAGTTAATTCTCTTAAATGTTTATTGAATCTTTATAAAAGAAAATAGAAATACAAAACCAAATCTCATATTCTTTGATTTTGAGACTATTTCAACTTAAAATTTGATTCCTTTTAAGTGCTTTTTATGGATTCTCCCTGTGGGATTTGGTGTTTTGGTGAATGTTTTGTTACTTTTCCTTGTTTTTGACTGAAGGAATATGGAAATGTCACCACTGCAATTGGACCCACTGCATGGGAAGTCTGTTGACTGATCTTATCAGAAACAAAGGGTACTTGCACATGCCGATGAATGTCAAAACCTTTAATCAACAAGGACCATGTTTCATTTTTGAAACTAAAGGTCAGTAGTTGCCAAGATTTCTCGGGGGAAATGCTACCAGTTAGTATTAGTGAAAATGCACATTGCATTGCCCTTAAATAGAAAACAGTTAACTGGTGTAATTTAATATGCCATACTATGTTATGTCATGTTGGTGTTCCATCCATGTAACTAGTAGAAGTTCAAAACTTAGTGGCTTCCGGTTGGCATGGCAGTGTACCTCTTCTTAGACATTACAACTATTTTATGTGTGAGTAAATGCTCGTATGTTAATAAAGGAGAATGACTATTACTTCTTCTTTGTTATTAGCTGGTAAAGTTATCAATGATCTTATTTTCTAAATACCAAATTTTTGGATATTGATTTTTTATTGTTACACATATAAAGTTGAGATTATTACAGGTGCTTGTGAAAAAATAAACCTGTCAAGTGGGGGATTTATTTTTTAACTTTGACATAATCTTCTGATCTTCCTCTATTTTTTGTACATACATAATCATTGATATTTGTATTTTGTTGTTCCATGCTTCACAAATGAAATGTTTAGCTGCTACTTGGTCGCAGGTACTGAATCTGTTGATGGAATTTCTGAAATGAAGAATAGCCATGTTGCAAGTCCTACTTTCAAGACAAATTCCAACGATGCAGATATCAACATAAATTTGGAGATTCAGAATAGTCTCACAGAGGAAATGAATAATCAATGTGTGGAAAACTTAGATGATAAAGGGATTTTTGATTCAAGTTTAACACCTTTAGAGGAATCACATGAAGAACAAAATAAAAGAAAGCCTTTTGAAAATGAAACTAGACTAGTAGGAGATTTTGACTTAATACAAGAAATTGACCAGCAAGAGACAGAATTTGATGTTGAGAGAGTCTTAGAGAAGCAAAATACTCATGATTTGTATTGCCCTAACTGTAACTCTTGCATTACCAGAAAGGTTATCCTGCGTAGAAGAAAACGAAAAATTTTAAATTTACATTGTAAATCAAAGCACAATAAAGTGGATATAATTTCTGGCACTGAGCTGGATACCAATTATACCAATTCAGCCAATGTTCAAGTCCTTGACTCAGGTAATGATTACTCAAGTGCTAGTCCACAGCCTATGACCAATGATAATAATAGAGAAAGGGAACCAGAGGTATTCAGATGCTTATCGTGCTTCAGCTTTTTCATACGTAGAGGTATTGATTTTTTTCCAGATGCGTGAAAACTAATTCTTATGTTTAATCTTCTTAATATATTAGCAATTGCAGCTATTTTAAGGATGGCGATTAAATGTGTGTTTTATGAGGTGTAGATATTAATGTGTGTTTTATGAGGTGTAGATATTTTCATCATCAAATAGGCCAGTGTATGAATTTGAAATTGTTTTTCATATATCACTATGAATTTATTGTCATATGATTTTTATCTTCACATTAAATTTGTCTTTTATTTAACTAGTTTGTGGTCCAGTGATGAAGTGCTTGTCTCAGTAGTGCATATAAGAGTTCAATCCTTTCCTTTTCCCTTCTAATCTGCTCGAGTGAAAAAATATTTGTCATTGTTTTTTATCAATAATTGTTTTTGTATCATTAAAATTAACTTGCAAGTGTAATTATTTTTGTTCTGTGCTAGATATTTTTGTTTGCTTAAGTTCATCTGTTGTTTGTGTTAGTGATTAACAGTTTAAGACAATTGAGTAGATACATAGAAGTAAGATAAAGAAAATAATATTAAGTAAATGCCAAAAAAAATTGTCTGAATTTTGGTGTAAGAAATGTTTGCATATGCATTTTGACTATGTGCTTTACTCCAAAATATGGATAATGATACTTGGATGTAGGAATGTGACATTATAATGTGTCCCCATCCAGTTCTCATTCTTCATTTTAAATAGTTAGCTTTTTTAGCATGACCCTTGGTCTTTATCGAGTTAAATGAGAAATTTTTTTGGTTCTATTATTTGCTATGGAGAAGCATGGTAGCTATCATATGTTTTGTTTAAATGAGTTGATTTTGGGATATGCCATCATTCAAAATGTTTAGAATTGGAAATTCCTGAATCTTTCGTAATCGTTTAAGATCTATGTTATAATTTAATGGGGAATAGGCATGGGGAGGATTATGCAAGAATCAAAGCATATAGGAGGGGTTATTTTGAGGTCAAATTCTATTTTTGTACTCTTGTAAGAAAAACTTTGTAGGGTTCTTAAAACAATTTTACTTGGTTGGCTATATGGAAGTTGAAGACCTATCCAACTAATCGTAATCCCTTACTATTTGGGGCTGGCTATATGTTTTTTTCCCCTTTCATTCTACCTGATTTAAGCTTAGTTCTTAAAAACTACTTAGGGTTGTTAAATTCTCTTTCCCGACTTATCCTTCTCACCATAGGTCTACCCACTTCCCCTTATCTCTCTTTCTCTTGCAACCTCAATATTTTTCAACTTTCAGATACTTGTATTTCTGGCCTATGATGCATGTGTTGGAATCATTTCAATCTCCTCTCTCCCAAATTTCCATGGGTCCTACATTCCATTCCTATGAATGTGTTTATTCATTATCTAGCCCCAGTCACCATCCATACATCCATTTTACATCCTCTTTTTGTATCATTAATCTTCTGTTATTGTATTTTCCTGCTCAACAATCACTTAATACATTATAACTGGTTGAATCCTGATATTGTAGAACTGCTTCTTGAACTTAACTGGTATTTTTCAATCACATATGATTCCTATTGTATCTTTCCACTTCATCCATCCTATTGACTTCTATGGTTGACATTCTCCTCCATTTCATCCATTCTTTTTTATAGTATATACTAGGTATCTAAAATATGTGGTTTGTGGCACCTCCAAACCGTCCAAGATCATGGCCAACTCTTCCTCTTTTCTCATTTCTTCTTCCTTTGTATATGGAAGCTAGAGATACCTAAGAACATGGTTTTTGTTTGTTTAGTTTTTAGTTGGAAACCTACAATCTTTAGAAGGGGAAACTCTTCACATCCTAAAAATGTACATTTGCTTTTGCATTGTCAATGGACTAGAAGGTTGTTGCATAAGTGTAGTAGTGCAGATTCCCTTGTCTGCAGTAGATCCATTTGAGGACACATTATGGGCTTAGAAGGGTAGAAAATAAATGGTTGGAAAGATGAGAGGGAAGTTGGTATTTTTGGTTCCTCTCACTAATTTTTGGATGCTTGATAGAGAGTTTTTAAGGGAGAGGATAATATTTAAATCATAAACCTATTTTTCAGGTGGGTTTAGAGAGAGTGTTTGAAAATGGTCACAGTTATGAGTCTCGGCACTCACTTTCCTTCCCCTAGTCACCGAAACCCCTTAAATACAACCACTTTATGTCTATTACTGGAATAACTTCTTAATATTTCGTTAATATCAATAATTTTTAGCATATAAGTGTTTGTATTCAAGGTTCATAGGATCTGATGCTACTCTCCAGTAGACTTTGGAACTGAACTTTGTTGAGTGGCAATCTTCAATAACCTTGCTCTTGCAATGCATCTTATTGAAATTTTCCATCTGGAACATAAGCCTTGAATTTGGATCTAGGACTTGAGAAGTGGTTAAGCTGATGCATTGCCACATGTGCTGCCATTAGGTGGTTTATAAACAAATCCATGCTCATAGTAACTTCTTTAGTGGCCTCCACTTAAAGCTTTCTATGTCTTTCTGATTCATGCTTCAACAGAACAGGAGAAAAATATTGGATTTGTTAACAAAAAGGAAATCCTTTCTCTGCCTATCTCTTTTTTATTTATTTATTGTAAGTTTTTCTCTTTAGTCTATGCATTTCATTTCACCAATTTGATTAATGCATCAACTGAATTGAAGGCCATTCAAGCGATTAGTCTATGCATTACTTTGCTTCCCAAGCCAGTGTTGTTTTATTCATCTAATTGTCATTTATCTAGGATTTTATCATTTCACTACAGGCTTAACTATTTTTAATATTTGACAGGAGATGGTTATAAATTATTCTCGTTTCTTGGACATAGCTCTAAGAATGCAAATGTCCAAAATCTTCTGGTGAAACCTGCAACCAACACAAATTGGTTCTTTTCTATTTTTACTACTGATAAAAAGAAAACGCACACTGAACAAGGTACAATTTGGCTTCCCTTCCTCTGAAGATATTGAACACAATGATTTTGTTTACACCTATTTCTGCTTTATGTGGTAATGAATTGGAAAATTCTTTCTTCTTGACATGGTGTTTGATGCGACTGAGTGTACTTTAGCACAGTAATGGTCTAGAAGTTAAAAATGCTGTCTTATAGCTGAGATATTTTACGTCTTGAAACATAAACATGTAGAGAATAAGTAATGGGTAGAAGGACGGATGTAGATTTTATGAAATCAAAGTAGATCATGTCACTATGGAGATGAAATATCAAGTAGTTTCTGGTGAAAATAAGAGAGAAACATTGTGGAAAGCTTTCAACTCGGCTAGAGTTCCTTTCTTGCCTATTTTCTCTTTTTTTTTTTTTTTTATTGTACTCATCCCCGCACAAAAGGGAAAGAACATAATCAATATATTTTCAATGTTTCCTTTACTAGGAATAATTCTTGCATATTGTCTTTTAGATTTTCAAAGTAAAAAGGTTTCCTAAACCAACTGTGAGAAAGTTGATGTACTATTGTCCTTTTAGGCATGACTATTGCACTAAAAGATTCTTTGCAGCCTTAGGTCTGTGGCGAAATATGCCACAAGATTTTGGTCCATAAAGCCTTACGAATAAATGAAAGTTTTGCCTTGTCTGTTTCACATGCATATATGTGTATGTGCATGTGCTTGCGCCTCCGTGTTTCATGTTCATGCCCTTCCCCCCTCATAAAAACAAAAAAAGGACCTTTTATAGCACAACACAATTACAATATTTTTTGTTAGTTTAGGAGCTGCTTTGCTTCAGAATATAGCAGTTAGTATTTTTAATCATTCACTTAGAATTGTTTCACATCAGGGAATGAGACATTGGCTGATCAAAATGGGCTTGCCTCCACTATTACTCCTCCACTGATCACACCAGTAAACAATTTGGGGAGTGCATCCGCAGAAGCTAGAAAGGAGATTGCAAATTCTTCAGCAGGAGATAATGAATATCTTGAAAGTACTTCCAGTGTGGGAGAGAAGTCAAACAATGCATCTGAACAAGTCAACACAGGTATGGGTATGGACATATCTATTCACATATGTAATTATACATGTTAATGGCTTGTTGGGTGTCTGCTTGTCTAATGCTAAATCTAGGTTCCAGGAGATGACTCATGCCATGTAGGATATTGTTAGGCAGTGACCATCACTGAGACATATGGGCATTGTATGTTTCTTTTTCCATTTCTTGATGTTACCTTATCCACTTTTTTGGCTATCGAGATTGTAAAGCGGCATGGGCATATATCTCCCAGTTGAATGTTGATGTTTGCTCTTGATCTGGTTAGTTTACAGTTTGCTGTCTGTACAGGCATGAAAATGTTTGTTGTCTTCATTTATGTTTGTCAGCTTTGGATATTGATAACCATTCTTCATCAAATTAATAACAAGTCCTGCTCTTCTACATTAATGTTTGTCACAACTTTACCAGTCTCTTTGCAAGTGTATTCCTAAGTATTTCTGGAAATTGGTAGTTCATTAGGAATATTATTGCTGCATAACACTGAACCAGGAGGATATGTCAAGGTACTTTCACTTTTCTGTCAGATGGCTGGCTAAATGTACTTAAACAGTGCATATTTTCGAGTTTACATTTTTTTTTTTCATTTGGTGCTGTATTGAACAATTCCATAGTGGTTATTGTTAAACATTTAAACTTACAATGTTCTGCAGATGCTATGTTATATAAGAAGGGTCATTCAGGAACACCTCTTCCTGCCATTGGGGTTAACTCAGGAGAACTTGCTGCAGATGCCTCACAGGGACATCCACAAGGTGGAGTGAATTCTCGAGTGTCTTCAACTTACAAGTCTTTGATGCCCGAGTCACAGGTAGAAATATACAAAAATGTGAACACAGCAGTGGCAAGAGAACAACCTGTTCAAAATGATCAAGCTTCATCAGTACAAGGCACTGAATTGCCCCCACAATTGTTCAGTGAAGGTGAACTTGATTCAGTTGTTGCACAACATGAAACTATAAAAGATGCTATGTTTTCTTCAAGCCAAGGAACTCCAATTCTTGAAAAACTGAAACCTAATGTTGGAGAGCGAGCAGTTGATGCTGTGGAAAAGAACACAGGTATATACAAGACTTAAGGGTCTAACATGGTTAAGGCATGAATATTATCTGCTTTTGTACTTGAAATCCTGAACTATATCTTAGTGTTAACTCTTAAGAAAATAAATGAATGCAGACAGCCCTAGAAGGTTCAGTTTGCAGAACATGATTTTCTATGTAATTGCTGTGTGTTCTGTGTCTGTTTTTGTGAATTTTCAGCCTTCCAATATCCAACAGATGTGTTAGATTAGCGTCTGCATGAAAGCTTACTGCTATCATGTGTCCAAAACCCAATAACCTGGTGTAATGCTGATAGTTTCCTCAGATGTTTGCCCTTGCTTAATCTCTGTGTACATGTTGGCATGAATTTTTTGTTTGTAGATTGTTTTGACATGATGATATGATGCAGGGAGTTATGTAATCGTTAATGTTGAAACAAGGTCACTAGAACCTGCAGCTTCTTTAAGGCCACAAAATATTGATGACTCGACAGGAGTTGGGAGCTTGCTGCATAGCGGGACCCATGCATATATGAGTGAACAAAGAGGTGCTGAAGTTACTGTGGATATCTTGAAAAGCATTGTTTATGGTGGTTTAGTAGAATGCATCACGAGTCTAGGTGTTGTGTCATCTGCAGCTGGTGCTGGTTCTGCTACATGTAAGCATTAATTTTCTTTTCCTGAATGCTAATCTACAGTAAATATGAATTAACTGAACAAAATCATCTTGCTTTATAGGTTCAAATATATTATTATTGTATGCCATGTGACTTCACTGAGGTATCCAGTCATAAACGATCATAGAGGCTTATGCTTCTTATCTACAGAACATTGTATTTACACTTCCAAAAATCTTGTTAACTTTGGCTGATGATACTGTATATGAATTCCTAATGTGTGGTAACTGTACCTGTTCCCAAGATGAGAAGAACCATCAACTCACAACTTCATAGTTTTCACTGAATGGTGATAACATAACTTGTACATTTGACGACGTCAACAAGAAAAATGTACAGCTTAACCAGTTCATGCTATTATATTGAATTTGGCATGTATATGAATTTGAATTCTGTTAATTCCAGTTAGCTAAGAAGCTTTCCTTTTGCTTAAAAATAATCTGCTGTACTCTATTTTTTAACTTTTGTTAGATGCTCTTTTCTATATTTTGCAGAAACTTACATGCATCAGCAATTTGTAATCTTGTATATCTTGCATTTCTGCAGTGAATATATTAGCTCTTGGATTGGCAAATTTGATTGGGGGACTTTTCATCATAGGTCACAATGTAAGTGATATTCTGTCTTCACTTCTTAAATGAGCAAATCGAATAACAATTTTGTGCTGATTAATACAATAAAAAAATTTTATAATATAGCAATCTGAAAAACAGTAGATTGTTTTGTTATATTGCTTAGGAATAATTTGACAGTATTTATACAACAACAGTAGACCCCTAATTGATAAATACATCCCGATTACATAATCTTATGAAGGAATAGACTAAAGATGTGCAAAATCAGGGATTTAGTTGAAAAGATTGCAGGAATCTCCAGCACTGCTTTTCAAGCTAGTGAATCTGTATCCTTCATTCCTAAATTGTTTGTTAATTCCTGAAATCTTGCTTTTGGAAGACCTTTGGCTAAGGCATCAGCCAATTGATTGTGAAAAGATAAATGAAGTGCTTATCAATCAGCCAGTTGATTGCCAATAGACAAAGGAAGTGCTTATCAATCTGCTGCCCAATTTCTCTTTTATGAAATGTCTATCAATTTCGATATATTGGTCTGGTCATGCTGGGCTGCTTTATGGGCTATGCTGATTGCAATTTTGTTGTCAAAATATAGCCTCAGTAGTCCACTTCATTTAATCTTAAGGTCATTCAAAATAGTCTTTATCCACAGGAGTTCACAAATGCCATGTGCCATAGCCCGAAATTAGCTTTAGCACTTGATCGAACGACAACGTTTCGCCTCTTACTGCTCCAAGTGACTAGGTTTCCTGCTACAAATTTGTGGTAGCTTGATATAGACATTTGATTCACCATAGACCCAGCATAGTCGCAGCAGCATAGGCTTCAACTATTAGTTCTTCCCTTTTTAAGCAAAATATCCCTTCTTGGAATAACCTTCAAGTACTGGGGAATTCTTTGCGCTGCGTTTATGTGTTCTTCTTTTGGTTCATGCATAAACTGACCTACAATACATAACATATGCTATATCCAGTCTAGTATGGGATAAATAAACTAATCTTCCTTCCAATGCTTGTAACACCCTTTATCCACAGCTCCATTTTCTTTATCTCCACCAGTTCTGTGATTTGGATCTACAGGAGTACTTGAAGCCTTGCAGCCAATTGTTCCAGTTTTCTTAAGAAGATTAAGGATATATTTCCTTTGCGATAGAAATATTCATTGTTTTGAATATGCAACCTCAATTCCAAAAAAAAAAAAGTATTTGAGCCTACCAAGTTCTTTTATTTCAAATTCTTGGGCTAATCGATCTTGTAGCCTCCTCGTTTTTGTTTTCTTTGATTCCCCGACCTGACTCTTCCGCCCTCCCCTTCCATTAATTTTATTTTCAATAGAGCTTTCAGAAATTACTATTGGTTGATACAGATTATGCTGCAGTTGCTACTTGGGTTATTTTCCTACCCATTCAACATTTTATTTGTATCATATGATAATTCATTAAGGTATCATTCAATATTTGTGTGTGTATATATATATGTATATATGTATATATATTTGTGTCAGGCAGTGAATCTAGATCAATCTCAATTTGTATGAAAGTACGTGCCGGTTTTATCTTGCACTTGAAACCATGATAGGTATAAATAAGTATAAATGCAGTTTGTTCCTTAATTTTCTGTTTTATCTAATTTTCCTTTTACAGCTTATTGTGCTGAAAAATGATACCTCTGGCGGGTCTTCCAACCAAATAAATGACCGGTACCAAGAAACACTAGGACGAAGGGATAATTTTTTACTTCATGCAACAGTAGTTATTATATCATTCCTCATTTTTGGCATGTTGCCTCCTGTCATCTACGGCTTCTCATTTCGTAAGAGTGATGATAAAGATCTCAAGCTTGCACTGGTTGGAGGTGTTTCACTTGTATGCATTATTTTACTCAGCATTGGAAAGGCTCATATTCGGCGGCAACCCAAGTCTTATATCAGTACTGTATTATACTATGTCAGCATAGGAGTCTTGGCCTCAGGTGCTTCTTATATAGTAGGTGACCTAATCGGTAAGCTGCTGGAGAACGTTGGCTGGTCTGGGTCAAATTTATCAGTCACCATGATTACTGATCCAGTGGCAAAACCAATTGAGCAGGCATGGGCATCCCATTGAGGTAGAGGTCTTTTCCAGGCTTTTCGGAGAGAAGACGCATTTATATTAGAGAAAAAATTAGGGTCTTTTGCCTTTGGTTTGTCCCTTGGGTTTGGAATAACCCATTATAGCATAAATGCTATGATACTATATCAATAATGTTTATCAATAATGTTTTTTCTCAATTTATTTTTGTCAATCCAAGTGTCTAAACTGCTAATTATTTTTTTTTTTCTGAAGTTGTATCAACTTGAAAAAGTAACCTAAAACAAAAGCCTGCAACATGAGGCTTGAATTACTTGGAATGATCTTATTTGTTCCTTTACAGTTTCTAGCGCACTTGCATACTGAAAGACAGTTCTTTATCCCTAAACTAATAGCAAAGGACTTTTAATCTCTTCGCATAATCTTATTTTTGTTCGAAAGAAAAAAGAGATAACAAAAAGGCTAAATTCATTGATTGGCCAAAGTGGTGTATTTCCCCATTTTTTTCATTAACTTTTGAACATGGCCAAGTACGCCAAGCACTTAAATGCAAATATGATCACAAATTAACTTGTTCATATGATTATATTTAGTCATTAGTTAGAAAAATTCATAATTTTCCTAAAGAAATTATTTGTACAAATGCCATTAGGTGTTATTGAAACATCAACTCCTCCAATTCATAAACTATATTTTGAATTGAGAATCTATATTCATCGACGTGAATTTCTAATCTGAATATAAAAAATTTTTAGTATCGTGGGTAGGGGTTTCTACGGATTGGTTAGAGTTTTTAGCTCTCGACTCGTGTCTCGAAATAAGCTTAAGCCGCTCAGATGTCAGATTCGTCGGGTTTACAATGAATGATTCTTAGCTTCTACAATTGACATTTAAATCAATCACAGTATTGAAGAAGAAATTTGTAGTGCATATTGAAACAAATAAAAAATCAAATTAAAAAAAAGAAAACGAATTAGAAATTAAAAATAGAATAAAAAAACAGATTTTTTTATAATAAACAAAAATGAAATTAAAAAAACATAAATTGAAAAAAAAAACAAGAAAAGAAAGGAAAAAAAGCAAATCGAAAATATGAAAATTTTAAATAGAATCATTAAAATATGAAAAAAAAATCATTAAATGAAAAACAAATAAAAATTTACAGTCTAAAAAATAAATAATTAAATTAAAAATCAAAAAGAAAATTAAAAAAAAAAACAGTAAACTTGAGAAAAATGAGAGAGAGAGAGAGAGAGGCTCTAAGGGAGAGGGACCACGATGGCACACAATGTGAGACAGAAGAAAGATAGGGATGGCCACTGGTATAGTTCACAACTTACTTTGTAGGTTGCGATTGTCTTAGAGCACGCATGGATGGCCTTGGATGGCCTGAGTGATATGATTAAAGATAATATGAACACAATTTATTTATTAATAATATTAATATGAATACGATATAAAAATTAAAAAAATTACACAGATATAATATATATATAATATTTATTTAAATGAATTATATATGAATTGCATAACTCATCATCACGACCCATTTAATCCATATAATATTTTTAATTTAAAATAATTTTATATTCCTAAATAATCAATTAAAAAAATATTCATAAAATAAAATTATAATTAAATTAATTTTAAAATAGAAATGTATTAAAATTTTTTTAAAAATAAATAATAAAATAAAATATATAATACAATTAATATGAAACAAATGATGAATGTGTATTATATTTTAGTATTAGAACTTAATATAAAAAAATTAAGGAGATATTATGTAGTTTTCAATACAAATTTTGTAATAAAATTTTTTGAAAAATTTATTTTATTTTCTATTTATTTTATTTTATTTTATTTTATTTTATTTTATAAATTCTATTTTAAATTCTAAATTAAAAATGATATTTGATATAAAATATAAAATATTATATTATTTAAATTATAAAAATTGTTTAATTTTTACATTTCTTTAGAAAAATAAATTCTAAAATTCATAAAAAAAATTAAATTTAAATTAATTAATAATTAAATTAATAAAATAATTTAGTAATTAAATAAAATTAATAAATTTTTAATAAGAATAATTAAAAATTAAATAAAATATTTATAAATAAATAATAATACATCATATAATAATAAAATTATAATAATATAATAAATAAATAACACTTATTTTTAATTTCTTAGAATAAATAATAATAAAATAATATAATTTTGAGTTATATAAAAACTACATCGTTTTAATTAAATAAATTGTAGCGCGTTCACGTGTCAACCGGCTAACGACTCGTTTAAAGTCGTATCATAAACAAATCGATCCATTTATAACACTAACTCGTTTAAGGTCAACACTAACCCGCTAATTTTATGTATTTTGAGTATCGTATTCGCATGTTATGATCCATTTTGATATACCTACATGCACTGAAGAATCCAACACATGCTAGAAAATTAGAAATCTACCTCAATAAGCACCCTAAAGGCAAAACTTGCACTCACTATTAAGAAAACAAATTATGCAACTTGTATTTTTAATAAATCAGATTGGTGAGAATGCAAAATGAGAATGAAAAGTATAAATACATAAATTTAGCGTGATTCCACACAATACAATCTACGTCCACATATCACTGCAAATATTTCAATAATAAAGGAAAATTGTATAAGATGTTCACAACACTTGACTTATCACCCAAAACTCAAATTTTTTTTTTATCAAAATTCTTTCTCAAAAGCTTTTAAGCTTTTTCTTTCAAATATAAACAAATGCTTTGGATTGATTTTCAAAACAAATGGGATAAGATATTTATACTTTTTCTATATGGTTTTCTAGCTAAAATATTAGAGGTATTAAATTATTAGAAATTTTAATCATTCAAAATTTTTCCTATTTATATCTATAAATTAAATATAGATATAGTAATTTTTAGTTTTCAATTTGAATCATTCTTTAATAACGCTCACATACAATCAATCACCACTAGCAACTATTTGTTCCATGCCCTGGATCAATCTATTAAATCATACTATCATCAATGGACCATTTGGAGCATATTAGATTTCTCACATAAGCGGAGCACATTATCTATTCATATATAGTGTTATACTAGTTTACGAATTCTAAAGGAGTGTCTTAATTTTGGTGTGGTCGGTTCTTCTTGAACAACTTCAGGACCATTCTGAAAATTATTTCTAGAAATATCCTAAAACTCCTTTGTTTGAGCATTTGTACTAAGGTTGTTTGACTATGTGGTTGACCTATCTTTGTACATCACATTCTCAATAAATATGACATCTCTAGTTCTGGTGATTATTTGATTGTCATAATCCCAAAATCGGTAACCAAACTCATCACTATCATATTAGATAAAGATACATTTTTTAGACTTTACTTTTCTTGGTAGAATTAATATGTACATAAGAGATATGACTAAAGACTTTCAAGTGTAAAAGGTGTACCTCTCTTTTGCTCTAAACTTCCTCTAGTATTTCACCATCGAAAGGAACTGAAGGCTAACAGTTGATCAAGTACGTTGCAGTGTTGATGACTTCAACCCAAAACATCTCGGGTAAGCCGATATGTATCCTCTTGCTTCTAGCACATTCATTCAGAGTTTTGTTTATGCGCTCTGCTACATCATTATGTTGTGGCATTTGTAGACCCTTGATTTTCACACCAACCTTAATTTTAGTAAAAATTCGAGTTCTGAATATCTTCTGAAAAATAAAAAAATATATATAATATTTAAAAATATATATTTTAAATGTTAAAATATATTTATAATGATGAAAATGACCTTGAAATGAAGATGTCATGCTACGACCGATGCGAATCGTCGGTCTAGATTAAAATTGGCTTTTTTTCTTCAAAATTCTTTCAAAACTCACATAAAAGAATCTCAAAACACTTTTTGATCATTCCAGAAGATTTGAAATGTGAAAAACATTTAGAATGCCAAAACACTCAAAATCAACCGGTCAATCAATTTATAACTAAAGCTGCCACTCGGGCAGTCAACTTATAACTAAAGCTGCCACTTGGATAGTCAACTTATAACTAAAATTACCACTCAAAAGGTTGACTTATAACTAAAACTGTCACTCAACCAGTTAGATTGGAACTAAGATTGAGACTTTGCCAGTATAGCCCACTAGTTGAGTGGATAGGGCTCCTTTATAAATAGAGGAAACCTAAATCATTGAAGGGAGATTTTTTTGACAATCTTAGGAGAAACTCTGTCTGTTTGTCACCAAAAGTCCTCCAAAATTTTCAAAATAACTTCCAAACACATCTAGACACATCCAAAGCCTTGGATTAGGGAAGAAACCCACAAAAAAACCCTAGTTTATAAACCAAAAGTTGAAGATTTTGAGGACTTTGAAGGGCTTTTTTGCATTCTTCTTGAAGATTCGAGCTTTGGAGGATCCTACTCTTGGGTTTGCCTCTTTAACTTCATATTTTTTTCATTTTTAAACATATCTCTTCTTGTTTTTCCTTCTTTTTTTCGGTTTCCTTGATATTATGATGATTAAAATTAAATAAAAGGATTAAAAAGGAGTTAAAGTGATCTTAATATGAACTTAAACATCCATTTGGTAATTAAGTGACTAAAATCAATTTGGGGTTGAAATTTTATGGATTAATGGGAGCTTTTAAAAATGGAAATTTATAATTTATAATTCTTAGACCTTTCTCATTGAATTTGAGACTATGAAGATATGGATTTTGTACCCTAGAACCTTATGCATGAACCTTGTGAACATTGATTGAACTTTTGGTTGATTTGAACTTAAAATTTGGGATTTTTGGACACCATTTGAACAAAAAGGAACCTGGACTTCTGAGGATAGTAATGAATCATTTTGAACATCAAAAAGCTGTGAGAGTTTAGATCTTAAATCAGTTTGAACATTGGATTTTTGCCGAAAACCGTGAAAACCCATTTTACGTTGGTTCCACATAATTTTTGATCCATTATTTAAATATTTAAATTCTAAATTTATTTTTATTATTCTTAAGATGTTTTAACATAATAAGGTAATTTCTAGAATTTTAAGAAAAATATATAATTTTGTAATTTTAAATTAAAATTTGGCTCGATTTTTATGCTGAGTAACTTTTTAAACCAAATTTGAAAGTTAATCAATATAATAACGTATTTAACATATTTTGAGGTGTTTAAAATGTAAATTTAGTTTTTATAGTGAAAAACTTAACTTTTCTTAAGTAAATATGATTTTTCTAAAAATATGTATCATACTTAAATTCATCACGGTTTTGGTTCTGAAGTGCTTTTTTGGATGTAATGTGATGTTTGATGATAAGTAGAACCAAATTTGAATGATTTTAGTATAAAATGTGATTCGAGAAATAATACTGCTTTTCACCTCATTTTGTATGCCACAATAATTTACAGTAAATTTTTTTATACTTGATACCAAAAATAATTACAAAATTCTAAAAAGATAAATTTAATATATAAGCATGTACATGTTTAGAAAGTCAATAAATATATATAAGAAAATATCTAGAAAAAATTTGTTAGAGTTTTATCTGTAATTTCATAAAATCCTAAATCATCAAAACATCACTTGCAACAAAATTACACTCTCAAAATATAATTTCTCCAAAATCCTTCATTTCTCCATTTTACATCTAGGTGTTTACAAATGTAATTAATGTACATTATATACATGTAGAAAACTATATAAAACATCATTTGTTTTAAATGTGTGTGCATTTGATAACTATAACGTACAGAACGTTACATGTAATGCAACACAGACTGACTTGGTCTCGTGGCATAACCCTACCTTTATTGTTAATCTCTAAGCCTAGACCCACTCAGGTCTACCTGGACTTCCCTGCACTGCACTTTTGTCACCTGCACGATATAATCAACCGCGTTAAGCTCACAAATTTAGTGGTATATATTTTGATAACACAGTATTTGTTTTAAAAACAAAAAGATGTTATTCATGACACACAATGCTTTATTCATTTTTATAATCTTTAACTCATAAAATTCATCAACATATCACAAACATACACATTGATTTGGCCTACTGTGACCTTAGGTCCCTACACAATATCCAAATTCCATAAATATTGATTTGGCCTATTATGAACCATAGATCCGATATCAGGATTTAAGTGTCATATATTATCACCCAAAGGTCATCCACTCTCCATACCGAAGGTCAAGGTGTCATATAATATAGCCCGAAGACTGCCTCTTCAATATTGTAGTGTCCGATACTAGTGCGTCTCGCTTGAAGGTATAGTAAAATGTCAAGACGTATCATTGATATGCAAACTCAAAAAAACCAATATCAACCTTTTCAAACAAATAATTATGCAAGGCAAACACACATATTAACATTATAGACTTTCCTTATTCTCATTTCATTTGTCATTCTTTTCCAAAATTTTCCATTTCTCAACTATTTTTTCACATTTATAACTCACATTGGGTATTACCCTTTTTCATGATCACACTATGACCCATTTCCACTTTTTTCAACATATTGCATAGACCACTATCATTTACCATAATACAATGGTATTCAGTCTCAAACCAATGCACAATTCACCATTTTAATGAAAATGTATACATCTACGTAGAATGTCGCTTTAAAGGAAAAACAACATCCTTTAAAGTATGCCAAAATGGATGATACAAATCATAAACATTCAATTTAAGTGTCAACAAAGTATTTGCTAACCTTTTACAGCTTTAAAATCCAATTTAAAACTCATTCTAAGCTTTAATTCTTAATAAACCTTAGACTCCTCCAGTTGAGCGATTTTAGCCTAAACACACATAATTCATACAACAAGTAAAATTATTCAATTAAAATCATATTCATGCTTAATTTATACCAAAATACCACTAATTACACAACTTCTAACCAAAATCCCAACAAAACATTAATTTCTCTTTACTACCTTTCTCTATCTTCACTATAACCAATTCATTTGCATTATCCAACCATAAAATCAATACATACACATCAAAATAGTTTCAAAATAATTCATTTCAACAATTATAATCATCTCAATCAAGAATTCAAATTTCACGTTGTGAGCGGAAATTTTTGCCCCCACCCCCGGTGGAATGGTTCTTGCGACTTCGGCACTGTTTAGGTTCAATGCCTAAAAGAACACGGGCCTAAGCCCAAAAAAAATATAGTCACCACCTGAACGGGCCGAGAAAAAGAAAGGGGTGGATGACTCAATTTCTAAGAAATCTCCAACTCCCCTAATGGGTTCAGAAAGTTGGGTATGTGTGGGGAAGGTGAGAAATGGCCCAGCACCCCCACAACGCCCGGTTCATTGGAACCGACCTCCTTTGCAGGTCTTAATATTATAAAATTCTTAAATATAACAATATTATCTATACTACATGCAACAATTAAAATAAAGGAGGTCTAAAACGGACTGACCTTTTATTAGTTAAGAATTCTGGTTGTTCCATTCTTTAATGGATTGAGGGTCTTCACCCTCAAAATGGATCTTCAACTTTGGACCTTGGATCTTCATCCTTAGCATCGGATCTTCACCTTTGAAAATGGATCTTCATCCTTGGAGATCGGATCTTCACCCTTGTAAATAGATCTTCATCCTTGGAGATTGGGTCTTCACTCTTGAAAATGGATCTTCATCCTTTGGACGTCGGGTCTTCACCCTTGAAATTGGATCTTCATCCTTTAAGCTGGATCTGCATCCTTGGCATCAGGTCTTCACCCTTAAAAACGGATCTTCATCCTTTGGACTTTGGATCTTCACCCTTTGAAATTGGATCTTCATCCTTGGAATCAGGTCTTCACCTTTGAAAATGGATCTTCATCCTTGGAAATCGAGTCTTCACCCTTGAAAGTGGATCTTCATCCTTTAAGCTGGATCTTCATCCTTGGAATTGGGTCTTCACTCTTTAAACTGGATCTTCATCCTTGAAAATCGGGTTTTCACCATTGAAAGTGGATTTTCATCCTTTAAGCTGGATCTTCATCCTTGGAAATCGGGTCATCACCCTTGAAAGTGGATCTTCATCCTTTAAGCTGGATCTTCATCCTTGGAAATCGGGTCTTCACCCTTGAAAATGGATCTTCATCCTTTAAGTTGGATCTTCATACTTGAAAATCGGCTCTTCACCATTGAAAATGAATCTTCATCCTTTAAGCTGGATCTTCATTGTTGGAAATTGGGTCTTCACCCTTGAAAGTGGATCTTCATCCTTTAAGCTAGATTTTGATCCTTGAAAATTGGGTCTTTACCCTTGAAAGTGGATCTTCATCCTTTAAGCTAGATTTTGATCCTTGAAAATTGGGTCTTTACCCTTGAAAGTGGATCTTAATCCTTTTGATGTTGGGTCTTCACCCTTGAAAATGGATCTTTATCCATTGGAGATCTGGTCTTTACCCTAGCTTCAACTCTTTTAGCTGGACTAATCTTTTGTCTTTTACGTCTTCATTCTTTTGATAGTTTTTAATGTTCCATTCTTTTGCACTTTTGTAAAAAATTCAGTTATTTTTAGCCGGCCCCTTATATCTTCTCCTTGTCCCCAATGATTTTTCTCATGTAGGCTCTGATTGATATTTGTCTTGTCTACCTCTTCACACAAGCATGTATTTTTTCTTTTGCAAAATGGCTGGAGCTTCCTCACGCAATGGGCTTTCCATGCCCCTTGATTCCATATCCGCTTTATGGTTGCTTCATAGAATATTATTGTTTACTTTTGACAAGAAAAATGGAGTGTGATATGCTCATGTATGCATGATATGCATGGATAATACTTACAGTGGATCTATTAACTCACAGACTGAGGTTATTAGCTAAAATGTTCTCATTGATTCCTTCTAGATGCTTGTTCAAGTCTTACAGAAGGTTTCGCTTTTATGGCTTTTATCTTAAAGATGTTGAGGACATGAGTGGTTGAGACCTCAAGTGGCAGAGTCAGAGATACATCCATTTCAAACTATGATTCAGTATGTCAATTGGTAGCTTCTTCAGAACCTTGCAAATAATTCTTTACTTTTCCAGTGTGTCCTTTAAGATTCGACTGTTCAAACATATTTCCCTTAACTTGAAAGCTTTGTAAAAAAAAAAATTTATAACAAGAAAATGGTTTTTTTCTTTTTCTTTTAAAATCAAATGCTGACTTTGTCAAATCAATGTCATTGTACCGCAGGACTTAATTTTTCAAATTAACATATCTATAACATGACAACTCTAGTTACCATACTAAACTCGGGAATCATTTCTATTTAGGTAATAACTGTTGCACTTCAGATAGGCACATACACATTACTTGGTCAAAGATCTCATTTGAGTTTGAATATTGTCTATCTCATATGCATGCTTATCCAAACTATCTCCACTAATAGACTCTACCTACCAAGAGAGATCAACAGGTCTTTGATAGGCTTGAAATGAGGTCTATAAGGGACACGGGTTTAAGTGAAAGCCATTTTGAGATTAAAACTGATGTGACACAATAGACAAACCATCACACTACAAACTGCTTGTTGGAACTTTAGACAATTGGGAGCATGAAAAGATAGAGCTTTAAGTGTTCTCTCATCTTCTTAGAATTAATCTAGATCTTGATTGGGATAGTCTTTTCCCTCGCAAAAGGTTTGATATCCAAATTCATTTCTTTCTCTTTATTTTTCTTACTCTTCCCTTTCTTTAAGTATTTTATCATTTTGTCCTTCTTTCCTGTAGGACTGTCAAGTACAGAACTTTCAAGAACTGGATGACCTTTCTTCTATCTCTCTATTTTTAATTGAATCTTTGGACCAATTTCAAGTCAAACTGTCCTTATGGAAGTCTTTTGCTGCTTTAGGTAAAAGAGAACTTGGTTGACTTTCTGAACCATTTTAGGTTTTATTTTATTTTATTTTTTTTCTTTTTCTTTTCTTTCTTTTCTTTTTCTTCTTTTTTTTTCCTTCTTTTCCTTTTCTTTTCTTTTTTTTTTTTGGTTCTAGCTCTAAAAGAGTTGTCTTGTTTGTACTAACTTGGGTTTCTAATAATGGATGAGTGGAGTGACATAAATCTTCTTTAACAAGGATAAATCATTTGTTACTCTTATGTTTTCTTAATAGATTTGAGATATTAGGTAAACTTCAAATACCCTTATGGTCTTGATAACATCAACTATCCTTATAGTTTTGGCTATGCATTCCATTCTTTGATATTCTTGCCTCTTCGCCTTAGTGATCATAAGACTTGTCATAAGTATCACAACAACTCAGGGTAGGTTGTTGGGGTTTGTAAGCCAATGAAAAGAAAGCTAAAATTTTATGAAGGCTCAAAGGGACAACTAGGGATTGATATTTAATAGGGTGGATACTAGTTGTTGGCTAACCAAACAATGCCTAGATCATTTCTCTCTTAAATAAGAAGAGTTTAATTTTCCCTCGAAAGTTTGTCAAAGCATGTTCTAAGACTGACCAAGACCTAGATAAAGGCCATTATGCAGAAGCCCTCTCTAAGTAAGTATATACAACTCAATACTATAGAGCAATTCTATCACCTAATAAAGTCATTCGAATCATGATGCCTAGATACGCTAATTTATAAATATCAAGTTAAATTCATCATCGGTTGAGCACCAAAATGAACAAAGACCAATGAAAATTTTAATGAAAGTAATTTATTCAAATAACTTTAAATTTGAAAAACACGATTGTTCCATAAAACACCAAATAAAGAAAATAAGAACAATAAATAAACCAAGAGAAGTTTGTTGAGTTAAGCTTCTTCTCCTTTCACATCTTCAATATTTCCACCTTGAAAAGAGGATAAGACAAAATCTTTCTCCAATCCTCTTCCCACCATGAAGGTTATCGGTGGAGGTACTCTTTCAAATTTAGGTAAAGGATTATTCTTGGTATTGGGCTTGTCTGACTCAGGTAACTTACCACTGTCGATTAGATCTTGGATCTCATGCTTCAATCGGATCAGTCTCATATCCTTGAGTCTGATGAAATTGACAAAAAGCCTTCGTATCAAATTTTAGGGATAAAGGTGTGAACACTCGAATTTTGAGGCTCGGAAAGCCGATTTCCTCAGACTACTGAAAACCGGGCCGGACCGGATGTCCCCGGTAAAGTTCACCGAAAATATATCAATATGGTACTTGAAATGTCCGGGACGACGTGAGGATCACGGATATGGTCCCGGAATAATTTTTGGAGGTCTCTAGCTCCTGAAAAGTCGGTTTGAGCGAAAACCGGACAAAACCGGCGGCCGAGCCTCCAAAACCGGCGGCCCGGCCGCCGGACGCTTCTGTTTTTCTGTCTTTTCGATTAGCGGCGGCCCAGCCGCCGCGACCGGCGGTTCAGCCGCCCCGGGCCGCCGTCCAGCCCGTTTTTGCCTATAAATAGGCTTCAGATTTTCAGTAAAAGAGGGGGGACTTTTCCGGGTGGGCCTCATGCTGTCGAATTCTTTTCACACTTAAAAACGATTAAGAACTTTTATTTGCATAAATCTAACCGTGTGCTGCAGGAAACAATCTGTAATCAAGAATCATAATCCCCGGTTCAAGAAAACGAGATCTGGAACTTCGAAGCGGGAAAATCCTAAGCAAGGTAATATTCTAATCCATCATTTGTCAATTTAAGCATATCATAAGCATTCTATCTTCTTCTCAATTTCTTCTCGGTCAAAGACCTAATCCTTTTAGGTCTAAGGCCTAATGGACTAATCAATCAGCCTCTTTGGCACAAAGACTTAAATTACATCTTTTTGGTACAAAGTACCTACATTTCACAATTAAAATCAATCTGTTGGCACGGAGCCTAAATTACACCATTTTGGTACGAAGTACCTAAAATTTCACAATTTAGCACTAAGTGCTGAAATTCACATTTTTGGCATGGAGCCCAACCACACTTGGCCAAAGGCCCAAAATCTGCACTCTTTTGGTACAAAGTACCTAAAATTGGAGAATTTAGCACTAAGTGCTAAATGTAACATCTTTGGCATGAAGCCCAACCACACTTGGCCAAAGGCCTAAATTGCACTCTTTTGGTACAAAGTACCTAAAATTGCACCATTTAGCACTAAGTGCTAAATTTCACAACTCTGGCATGAAGCCCGACTCAATTAAAATCAACCTTTGGCATGGAGCCTAAATTCCACTCTTTTGGTACAAAGTACCTAAATCTCACATCTTTGGCATGAAGCCCGACAATGCACGAAGCATACACACACACATGCATAAAGCATAATTTTCATCGCCTTTAAATAGGCTTTTCCGAACTACATGAGCTTTGATCTCCTATTCAAACGGGAGTATGTAGGCATGTTTGGGATTCACCCCAAATAGCAAGTCCACCAAACTACCAACAATCTTTTTGTCTTTAAATTTGTTCCATTTTTGCAAGTTAATCAAAAGCATGACATAGTCCCCGAATCCTCCTTGGGTTCGCAGACTAGAAGCCTTTACATTGGATGCATTATTGGAGTCAAACAAGGGTTTTCTTAGTTTTTCCCTTCGAACAAAATAAACTGAGTGGCGACTCCCGACAACGAGTGAACGTTCGCCCGGATCCTTTTCGGGCAGAAAACCGAGGTTCACAATCTGGCGACTCCACTGGGGACTATAAAAACCATTTATGGGATCCTAGTGGACTACTATTGATTATTTGATTAACTTGCCACGGGAGACCATAAAAATAATTTATGGGATCCTAGTAGGCTACTATTGCTTATTTGACTAATTTGCCCTTCTTTAGGGTGTTTTTACTCATTTTGCAGGGTACCTTAGCAATATATATCCTTCCTTTAAGTATATTGGACTGAAGATTGAAGAAAGGAATCTTTTTCCTTGGATGAATCTCTTGTTTGGCTAAATGTGCATTTGTTTTGTCATTCAGAGAATCTTTTTCTCTTGCATATATGGGGGAATCCTTTTCCTCCATTGCATAAAAAATTGTTTTCAAATGAATTTCTTCTCTTTCTGTTCAAAGTTCTGAGTCTGGATAGCAAGTAGCGCTGACCGACAGGTCTCCTTGATTATGCCGGCGGACAGCCAAAGCGTCCTCCCTGTTGTCGCAAACCATTCCAATCCTTTTGGAGTGGCCCATGAGTAATCGTACTGTTGGACCCACGCGAAACTCCTTGTTTCACATGTGGTTAGGTATATCTTACTCAAGACTCAAGGGTCCCTATTATAAGCCGATTCTCTATTTTTCATGTGCCAATAGAACCTTCCCTTAGGTTGTATGTACCCGATGATAGTGCCACATTCCATTAAAATGAATTATGATGTGATGAGGTGCATTCATGCAACATAACAACATTGTTTTTGGGAAAAATTTTGATGTACATAAGTGGACCAAGAGTTTTCCTACCCTACACACCACCCTGATTTTTTACCCTTGACCTTTTCAGGTACCCTCTGTCCGTGTGCCTTCACCTACATCCGATACACCAACACCAACTGTGCTATCCCCTACAAGTTCTACTACCCCAACTTCACCAACCACTCCTATTCCTGAAATGGCTTCAATTGAACAGATCAAGGCCTTGTTAGATGGACAGGCTAAGGAAATTGAAGCTAGGATGCAAGAAAAAATTGATGAAGCTTTAGCCGCCCAGAGGGTAGCCATCTTGGCTGAATTAGGAGGAGCACCAAAGATAGTCCCTACTCTTAGAAATTTAGGGAAGGAACCTATTGTGGGACAAACTAGTACCCCCATGACTGCTCAGAATACCCCTGTCATCAATTTAGAGGATCCACCCTCTAAGGATGTCACTGAAACTGATGAACTGAAAAGAAAACTTGAATTGCTGGAAAGGTCAATCACTGCCATGAAAACTCATAAAGAGGTGGTAGACATGGATTCTTTATCCTTGTTTCCCCAAGCTAGATTGCCTCCAAAATTCAAGATGCCTAGGATGGACAGATTTGATGGGACTACTTGCCCTAAAACTCACCTCAAGATGTATGTGGGGGCATTAAGTCCTTGGGGTTTAAATGATGAGCTCTTTGCTCAATTATTCCAACAATCTTTGACTGTTGCTGCCCTCAAGTGGTTTGTAAGCCTGGACCATGCCAAGATTAAGACCTGGGAAGACATCTGCAATGCATTTAACTCTCAATACCACTATAATATTGAGGTGGATGTCACCAGAAGGGAACTTGAGACCACCAAGCAGAACAACAATGAACCCTTCTCCTCGTTCCTTACGAGGTGGAGGGTAAAAGCCGCCCAGATGATCAATCGCCCTTCAGAATAAGAGTAGATTGATATCATAATCAGAAATTTAAGGCCTACATATCAAGCCCAACTGCAAACCCAATACCTACCTACTTTCAAATCGCTCATTGCGACTGCAACCAAGGTAGAAGATCTGATACAATTGGGTAAGATAGTAGATGAAGAAGCTATCTCGAAGTATAAAAAACAAGGCCAAGCTGCTTCCTCAAGCGAAGTAAATGAAGTGGCCAATATTGCCCCTGCGAATCCTTTACGTGTGGGCAATCTTGGGCAGAGAAATCAGCCAAGAAGGCAATATACCGACCTTGGGATGCCCCTTCATCTAGTGTTTAAAAAGGCCGTGGAAGGGAAATATTTGAAGCCTTTGGACCCAAGGCCTCCTCCAAACCCATTACCCTCCAATTACAGGGCCAATGAGTACTGTGAGTACCACCAAGGAAATGGGCACAGAACAGATTCTTGCTGGACTTTAAAAAACCGCATCCAGGATTTGCTGGATAGTGGTGACATCATTCCTCTCAGGAGGCAACCAAACATTAACATTAGCCCCTTGCCCAATCATTCCATCAATGCAATCACTGTGGAGGATTTCATGCGGCCCAGTCTCTTTGATAAGGTTGCCATGATAACCAATTTTGAAGACAGAAGGGACCTCACAAAGCTGATCAAGACCACAGATGGACCACTGATAAACTGGTACGCCGAGGAGGGACAGGCTGCTCTAGTCAAACCTAGTCTTGTGTCACGCCCTGAACCCGAGTCTTGTACTAAGTAAAATCCTGAGTCAAACACCGAGTCAGAGTCTAGTTCTGAGTCCTCTGTAGCTTCAGATTTAGAGAACCCAAATGTCACATTTAATGTAATCTTGGAGAATGACTCCACCATTATCAATGAAACTCTTCAAATTCTTGGTTACCCTGTGTCTTTTGCTTTCCAAGTATTATCTAGCAAAAATGATATAAATGAAATAAAAGAAATAAATGAAAAGATAATAATTGGCAAAGAAAATGACCATACATACATTGCATGTGATTGTGTGAATAAGGAACAGGTTCTTGAGGGCATCAGAAAGTATGCCAACTGCTTCATGTGGAAGACAAGTGATGTCACGGGAATAGACCCAGCCATAGCAGTTCACAAGATTTCGCTATACCCCGATGCAAAGCCGGTTAAGCAAAAATTGAGCAGAATGAAGCCAGCATGGTCTTTGAAGATTAAAAAAGAGGTTGCCAAGCAACTGGACAATAAGTTCATAGAACCAATTGCCTACCCTTCCTGGTTAGCAAACATTGTACCGGTCCCGAAGAAAGACGGAAAGGTCAGGATTTGTGTTGACTACAGAGATCTGAATAAAGCTTGTCCCAAGGACGATTTCCCACTACCACACATCGATTTGCTGATAGACGGGATGGCAACGACAATCTTTCATGACATGATTTACAAAGAAGTAAAAGTGTATGTTGATATGATTGTCAAGTCAAAATCTCCAGAAGAGCACGTCTAAGCACTTGAGAAGTTCTTCCTTAGACTTCGCAAGTACAATTTGAAGCTTAAATCCTGCAAAGTGACTCTTTGATGTAACATCAGGCCAACTTGAGATATTATTGGTCCACCATGAACAGAGACTGCGTGGCATTTGTGCAAAAATGCCATCAGTGTCAAATATTTGCTAAGCTGCAGAAGCAACCTCCTGTTGCTCTAAATCCAATCACTTCTCCATGGCCCTTTGCTACTTGGGGAATTGATGTAATTGGTAAAATACATCCAAAAGCCTCGAATGGACATCAGTTTATCTTGGTAGCAGTGGATTACTTCACAAAGTGGGTTGAAGCAGCTTCCTATGCAGAATTATACGCCAAAAAGGCAGCACAGTTTGTCCGAACCAACATCCTTTGTCGGTACGGAACGCCATTTGAAATTATCACTGATAATGGAACTCATTTCCAAGCAGAATTTGCTAAGCTTCTGAAGGATAAGAAGATCCAGCATCATGAGTCCTCTCCTTATAGACCCCAAACAAATGGAGCTGTAGAAGCAGCGAATAAGTCTATAAAGGTGATCATACAAAAAATGATCAAGGAACATAGGCGTTGGCATGAGAAGTTGCCATTGGCCTTGTGGGGATACAGAACATCAATTAGAACTCCTACTGGGGCAACCCCATATTCACTGGTATACGGAATGGAAGCAGTACTCCCCATTGAACTGGAAGTTCAATCGGCGAGGATAATTCAAGAAAGCCAGATAAATGAAGCTGAATGGATCAGCAATTATCATCATCAATTGTTGGGTTTGGATGAAAAAAGACTTCAAGCTCTACATCAGATTCAAGGATATCAGAGGCGAATGGCCAGACATTTCAACAAAAAGGTCAAAGATCGAAAGTTGGAAGAAGGTTGTTTGGTTTTGAAGGAGATCAGAACACCTGTTACAGATCCTCGTGGGAAGTTTCGTCCTCATTGGGCGGGACCCTACATTTTGAAGAAAATACTTTCCGGCGGAGCCGTCATCTTGTCTGATTTGGATGGTCTGGAGTTCACAAACCCATGCAATCTGGATCAACTGAAGAAATATTATGCATGATCATGCATTGAAATGAACTACATTAGACCTGATTCTCGCAAACTAATTCGAGATATGTAGGCAGCTCTCCTTGAGCACGGTCTAAATTTTAATAAAAATCATTCATTTTTCTTTTGCCAACATAAAAAAAAAACAAAAAAAAAAACAAACAACAGACAACAAAAAAATCCCGCTAAGTCGAAAACCCACAAAGGGCGGCTTAGGCAATAGTGGGGCCCGCTAAGTCAAAAACCCGCAAAGGGCGGCTTAGGCAAGAATGGGTAAGAGCTCGCTAAGTTGAAAATCCGAAAGGAAGGCTTAGGCAAAAATTAGAGCAAATAAATAAAGTAGATAATGCTTGGAAAGCAAATTAAAGGGTCCTTCATTCAAAAAAGAGTCATTCATCCCAAGAAGAGTCATTCATTCCCAAGGGAGTCATTTATTCAAAAAGAGTCATTCCTTTCATAAAGTACCAAAAACCAACAAAAAAGAGTCAGACCATAAGTCCAAAACGTCAAAAAAAAAAAGAAAAAAAAAAGTCAACCCTAGAGTCTGCAGAGTCTGCAGCGTCTGCCTTCTCCTCGTTAAGAGGAACCACCTCATTTCCCTCCAGCTCCTGCAGCAATGCAAGTCTCCTTGGCTTTTCAAGTTGCCAAACTCCAGCTATAAACCGAGTTCTGTACTCAGGAGTAGTCTGAATAAGGGAAGGCTCTGTAAAATGCCTGATCATCTGATGGTTCCTGACCCAAGTTTGAAGAACAGTTCGAGTAACTCCGAAAATAATTTGGGGGCAACTTCAGAAAAATTCAAGTTCCTTCCCCAGTGTAGTTGGACGTCCTAGAGGATTATTTCTAAGTTCTTTACTAGAAATAATTACTGATGGCTCGAGCTTGAGGCCTTGTAAAGTTGAAAAGCCTCTGAAAAGACCCCACATAGCCAATTTGAACCTCATGCCTTACAAAGGGGGCATTTGAGTCACATCCAATGATTGAGCAGAATTTCTCAAAAAGAGGACACATCTCGTCCATCCGGGCACCGAACCTGAAGACATGAGCTTGTGGATTCCAAAATCTGATACAAGCGTGCAAGAAATCCCAATCCCCAGCTGCGCCTCTAAGAGTAGCATCAGCTCACAACCCAAGTAGCAACAGCGCACCATCCATATCCTCCCATATTGATCCTTTCAACCTTATGGAGACTCTTGGTCCAGTTGTGCATAAAAAAAAAAGCCTTTTTGAAAAAATAGAAGGGGACGTCATGCATACATATGTACTGTTTGTGCTTAACAAAAGTGCAGGTACAGAAAAATCAGAAATGTTGCAAGCGATCCAGAAGTGCCAAAAGGCGTATCTTTTACCCCTCGCTCAAAATTCGCTCTTCAGAAGCCACTGGGCCCCATAAATCATTTTTATGGACCCCAGTGGGGGGCAATTGTGAACACTCGAATTTTGAGGCTCGGAAAGCCGATTTCCTCAGACTACTGAAAACCGGGCCGGACCGGACGTCCCCGGTAAAGTTCACCGGAAATATATCAATATGGTACTTGAAATGTCCGAGACGACGTGAGGATCACGGATATGGTCCCGGAATAATTTTTGAAGGTCTCTAGCTCCCGAAAAGTCAGTTTGAGCGAAAACCGGACAAAACCGGCGGCCGAGCCTCCAAAACCGGCGGCCCAGCCGCCAAAATCGGCGGCCCGGCCGCCGGACGCTTCTGTTTTTCTGTCTTTTCGATTCCCGTTTTTGCCTATAAATAGGCTTCAGATTTTCAGTAAAAGAGGGGGACTTTTCCGGGTGGGCCTCATGCTGTCGAATTCTTTTCACACTTAAAAACGATTAAGAACTTTTATTTGCATAAATCTAACCGTGTGCTGCAGGAAACAATCTGTAATCAAGAATCATAATCCCCGGTTCAAGAAAACGAGATCTGGAACTTCGAAGCGGGAAAATCCTAAGCAAGGTAATATTCTAATCCATCATTTGTCAATTTAAGCATATCATAAGCATTCTATCTTCTTCTCAATTTCTTCTCGGTCAAAGACCTAATCCTTTTAGGTCTAAGGCCTAATGGACTAATCAATCAGCCTCTTTGGCACAAAGACTTAAATTACATCTTTTTGGTACAAAGTACCTACATTTCACAATTAAAATCAATCTGTTGGCACGGAGCCTAAATTACACCATTTTGGTACGAAGTACCTAAAATTTCACAATTTAGCACTAAGTGCTGAAATTCACATTTTTGGCATGGAGCCCAACCACACTTGGCCAAAGGCCCAAAATCTGCACTCTTTTGGTACAAAGTACCTAAAATTGGAGAATTTAGCACTAAGTGCTAAATGTAACATCTTTGGCATGAAGCCCAACCACACTTGGCCAAAGGCCTAAATTGCACTCTTTTGGTACAAAGTACCTAAAATTGCACCATTTAGCACTAAGTGCTAAATTTCACAACTCCGGCATGAAGCCCGACTCAATTAAAATCAACCTTTGGCATGGAGCCTAAATTCCACTCTTTTGGTACAAAGTACCTAAATCTCACATCTTTGGCATGAAGCCTGACAATGCACGAAGCATACACACACACATGCATAAAGCATAATTTTCATCGCCTTTAAATAGGCTTTTCCGAACTACATGGGCTTTGATCTCCTATTCAAACGGGAGTATGTAGGCATGTTTGGGATTCACCCCAAATAGCAAGTCCACCAAACTACCAACAATCTTTTTGTCTTTAAATTTGTTCCATTTTTGCAAGTTAATCAAAAGCATGACATAGTCCCCGAATCCTCCTTGGGTTCGCAGACTAGAAGCCTTTACATTGGATGCATTATTGGAGTCAAACAAGGGTTTTCTTAGTTTTTCCCTTCGAACAAAATAAACTGAGTGGCGACTCCCGACAACGAGTGAACGTTCGCCCGGATCCTTTTCGGGCGGAAAACCGAGGTTCACAAAAGGATTAGGCAAAGGACGAGGAGTCAATAGTTGTAATAGTCCCTCCTTTTGTAGCTTGTTGAAAATCCAAGATAGAGGTTTTCCCAATTCTGAGAATTATCTTTTATTTTCCTGACTAGTAGCATTAATATCAACTTTTTTTTGTGTGCTTTGATTGCCCGACTAGTAGTTTTCTTTCTCATTTCTTCTTACTGAAAAGAGGTTCTTCTCCCTTTCCCACTCTTCAATTTGTAGACCAGCTTGGAGAAGATCTTTGAAATTTTGGATGAGTGTATGAGACATCCTTTCACGAAGACTAGGCAACACCCCTCTCACAATCATCCTTATTTGATCAGATACATCAGGCCTCTTCCTGAGCAATGCAGCCTTATTCCTCCACCTTTTTACATAGTCCACAAAATTCTCATTTGGTCTTTGCCTAATGGCTTCCACCTCCATCAAGGTAACTTCCAGTACGACATTGTACCCATATTGCTGAATGAAAGCTTTGTATAACAAATCCCAGCTCTTTTGAGTACTATCCTCTAAGGTGTTGAACCAATTCTGGACAACAGGGTCCAATGAAAGCATGAAATACCTTAGAGTTTGAACCTTAGTAGCTCTGGCAGACTACATAGCAGTGATGTACTGCTTCATATGGAGATGGGGGTTTTCAGTACCATTGTACCTAGCGAAAGAAGGCATCTTGAACTTATTGGGGACCTCCTCATCTTGTTCAAATAGTTTGTTGATCTCGGACATCTCTTTGATTTTCAGTTTCTTTTCAAATTTTTTTTCCAAATTAGTAATCATCTTTTCAACATCAGACTTTTCAGTCTTTTCAAAAGTTGTCTTCACAACAACCTTTGGCTCCTTCTTTCTGTCTTGAGGATCTTGGAAGTATTGGGCCCAGTCATCATCATCATCAATGACTACCTTGTCATCATCAAAATGCCACTTCACCAACCTTAGCTTCCCCTTTGTCCTTTGGCTTCTTGGTGCTAGCGGATGCTTCAGCATTGTTTTCTAAAATTGCAGCCAATTGATTCTTCATGGTCTTGGCTAGGGCCTCTTTTTTTTTCTTCCATCTTGGCATTAAGGGCATCATCCACCATTCTTTGAATTTATTTGGGCTCCATTGCTTTTGGTGAGAAAGTGATTGAGTCATTGCTAGATTCTTTATCTCCGGCGTAGGTCGGATTGTCGTAAGCTTTTGAACTATCGTAATCCAGGGCTATGAGCTAGAAAGGATCAATGATATGAAATGCAAATGTGTGTATGCATAAATAATAAACAAAGAAAGATAATTAGGACGTTCCTTCCAATCTTGTAACTTCCACACACGAATGACGAGTCTCTTTTCCTAGGTAATATGGTTAACAAAATACCAACATGGGGTATCTTGTTTTCAAATAATTCCCTCAGAAGTTTCAACCAATAGTTATATTTTTAAAAATGAAAATCAGTTCATGATAATTTTCATTAATTATGTTTTAATCCATTCAACCAATTAAAGTAGCTTTTATGCTATATTGGATTAAAACTAATTTAAGATGTTTATTATAAATAGATTTCTCACTTGAAAAAGTAACTAATGATTCATGTCAAAAATAAGCCCATGATTAATAATTCTTATTATAAACTAGGCTCACAATTGATTTTTGGTATTTCATAATTGACCTAAATATTTGTAAGCTCTTTCAAAAGATTATAAAAATAGTTTTGTTTCTAATCCCATTGAGAAAAGTTTTTAGAAAAAATAGATTTTGGGTTTTGTATTTGGGTCATGAGAAAAGAATTTTTGATTTATTTTTAGAAAAGTTTTATGTCAAAAGACCATTTTGAAAAGTTTTGAAAATAACTTTGGTCTTTTGGACTTTAAAAAAAAATTATTTTGAGCTCACAATGTAATTAGGTCATATTAGAAAAAGAACAAACCAAATAAGCCATGATTTAAACCAAGATAAATTAACCATAATTAAACAACAAGCATTTGGGGTAAAAACCTAAGAAAAGTAACTAGGCTAATTACATGAGCTTTAGTCTTTGGGTTGAAAAGGCTTAGGTTTCCATAGCAAGTGTATACCAAATGGTACAAGGCTATGAGTGGTTATGCCATGCTCGATCTTCATATCTTGAATGAAAGTATGGTATCCCTTACATAATACAACACGGGTAACATGGGCGTCCTAACTCTCGTACACGATGTAATATAATATGATGCAATGGATAATATTATGATAAGAAAGAATAGAATAATCTAAAGACCAATGAAATCAACTTCTCTTATCCTCAGTGGAGTCGCCACTATGAGTGGGGATTTTCACCCCCACTCTCGGTGGAATGGTTATTGCGACTTCGACACTGTTTAGACTCGGGGCCTTAGAGAATAGGGCCTAAGTCTAGAGAAAATGGAGTTGCCACCCGGATGGGCCGGGAAAAAAAAAGGGCGGATGACTCGATTCCTAAGGAATCCCCAACCCCCCTAATGGGTTCAAAAAGTTAGATATGTGTGGGGAAGATGAGAAATGGCCCAACACCCCCACAATGCCTGGTTCATTGGAACCGGCCTCCTTTGTAGGTCTTAATATTATAAAATTCTTAAATATAATAATATTATCCATACTACATGCAACAATTAAAATAAAGTATCATTATATTAAAATCAAAGCAATGTCCAAACAAAATAAGTAAATGGACACCCATCCGAGGATGGAAACATATCCTTACATTGTCCATGTCTAAAACTAAATAGGACACCCACCGAAAGGTGGAAAAGTGTCCTTTACATTGGTCCAAAATATAAAAGCAATTTAAATTACATGAAAATTAATTAATGAGGTATCCAATAATGGAAACATACCTCTTACAATATTTTGAAACCAAAGCAAATTAATAAAAGTAAACAACCATTCATCATAAATAAAACATTCATCTAATTTAAACAAAATAGTAAGTATATAACTTTAGGGTTTAAGTAAATAAGATTGAAGCTTATGAAAATAAAATAAAATCTTTAGATATTTGAAAGGAACAAGCTACTGTGATGATTTAAAAAATAGAATTAATTAAGATTTATGGTTTGAATAAATTAGGGTTTAGGTTTGTATTTTGAATAAAGCTACTATATTTTGAATAATCATAATAAAGGAAGTTAAACATAAAGATTTATAATACATAAATAAATATTGACCCCTTCGACGAGCCCATACGGCTATCCCTCTAGCCGGTTAGGGGGCAGGAGTCAAGGGGGGCAAGCTACTGTTAGGATTACCCATTAGCCGGTTACCCGGAAGATTTTAAAAATTGGATTTTAGGGTTGTAGATTTTGGTGTTGAAAATTAAGATTTTAGGGTTTGAGATTTAGAAAATAGGGTTTCAAAATTGGAAGAAACAAGCTACTGAAAATCTTAGAAAAATAGATTTGGTTAGAGTTTTAAGAAAACAAATTATTGTTTTATGGTTTTAGAAAAATGTAATTAGGGTTTTATATTTCAAAAGTTAGTTTTACGGGTATTAAAATTTTAGGGTTTTGAAAAAAAAATAGTTTTTAGGATTTTAAATAAAATTTAGAGGGTAAACAGAATAATTGATCAAATAACAAAAATATGTATGTTTAAACAATTGATCAAATTGTATGATGAAGCTACTGTAAATATAAACAAAGAAATAGAGATTCAAACCTCCGTTGTTGGTTCCACCACAATCTTTGAATTCTGGTTGAACAATAATAAAGACAGTATGGGCTGCCCTTGATGGGTTGTATATTATTTGCTGCCTCTTGATTCTTCAAGCTTGAGATTATGAATAGACTGCCAAAAATAATTTTGAGCTCCAAAGGTCTAGATCCTCTTTTAAGATCAAAAGTCAAAAGTCCTTTTCTGTGTGTTTTAATGTGGTATTTATAGAAAAAAATCAAAACCTAATACTAATTGGCTAAGGAAACAAAAAAATCTGTGGACGCTGAGCTTGGGTGCTGCTGGCTCGGGCGCGGGCCAAGCCAATTCTCAGCAGGAAAATCTGCGGCGAATTGGCCTAAGACAATTCATCGCTCTTGATGAAAATTTTTCGTCACCGATTTCTCCGTTGCCGATTTTTATTTATTTATTATTTTTATCCTTTTTATTATTACTTTTTTTATTAAAAATAAATATTATTTAATTAAAACACCACAAAAATTATTTTGGACTGTTTAAAAATATCGGATTGGGCTAGGTCAAAAATTAAGGGTCTACAAATGTATTTATCCATAAACCCTAATTTCACTAATCAAGCCCACCTTGACCAATTAATCACTAAATCATCACATATCCATCATATTAGCTTTGTAACTATCTATTCTAACAATTTAAATTAATTCTCTCTCTACCCATACAATTACATAACCTAAAAATTCAAGTAAACAAGCTTAAAAGAAAAGAAACTTACTTAAAAGCCTTGGTTAATTGTGAGCGAAAAATTTTGCTCTCACTCTCGGTAGAATGGTTCTTGCTATTCGATACTGTTAGACTCCGAGCCTTAAAGAACATGACCCTAAACCCAAAGAATTAGAGTCATCACCCGGACATGTTGGGAAGATAGAAAGAGGTAGATGACTCGATTTTAAGGAATTCCCAACTCTTGCTGTGTTTGAAAAGTTAGGTACGCATGGAAAAGATGAGAAATGACCCAATACCTTCATAACGCCTGGCTCATTGGAAACGGTCTCATTTTTAGGTCTAAATATTATTAAATTCTTAAATTATTATGATGTTACCCAAATTACACGCAATTATTAAAATAAATAATATCTTATTATAAATCAAACAAATCAAATAAAATGGGTACCCATACAAGATGGAAACATACCCTTACAAATATGTAAAACCCATAAAAATAAATAAAATAGAACACCCACTAAAAGGTGAAAATGTATCCCTTATAATTTTTCCAAAGTCCTCAAACTAAATTAAATTATACAACCTTAACAAATAAGGAATCCATGAATGGAAAAACATGTCTTTTGCATCTTCTTTAAAATCTAAATATTAAATAAATGCAATTTAACTATTCATAAAAAAATAATTGACTTAAACATACAACTAATCACCCAATAATCATAAAAGTTAAACTTTAATTAATAAAATTAGGGTTCAACATATAATTAGGGTTTAGTTATGAGATTAGAGTTAAAAACACACAAAATTAGAGTTTTGTATTATAATTAGGGTTTAGATCTAAACCCAGGGTTTAATATATAAAACTAGGGTTATAGAATTAGGGTTTTAATTTAGAAATTAAGGCTTTGATTCAAAATTAGGATTTTTATCCTAAAACTAGGGTTTTGAAATGAAAGTGGGGTTTTAAACCTAAAACTAGGGTTTTGATTATCAAATTAGGTTTTTATTGGCAAACTAAGATTTTAAATACATGATGAAGGTTTTGACTTACAAAATAGGGTTTTTAATCTAGGAGCCAAGGTTTTATTAGATGTGGTTACGGTTTTAAGCAAAATTAAATCAGTAAACAAAAAGAAATTAAACTCTAGTGTATCACATATAGATGATGCTTAATTGGACTAAATAGAATTAGTTAATGAAAATCATACCGACATTATTGGCTCCACCAAAATAATTTTGTTGAACCAAACTTCATTTGTACACCATAATTCATAGAGGCTAGAACTGGATGAAGCTACTACTTTTTTTTGGATCAAATTAGGTTTTGGCTAAGTTAAATAATCCAAAGATTAATTGTTGTTTTAGCTACTGTCTATCCTTGTATTTACTTTTCGTCCCTTTTTTTGTTTGATAGTTGTGACTGTTTAATTGCTAATTATAGCTCCTCAAATTCTGCTAATTGCCTTTGTATTTATAGGCAGAATTAGGGTGGCCCACGGCTCATCATTCCTTGTCCAATTAGAAAAACTTCTTGTTTATCTGAGTATCTTTGAATTTAATCACAATTAAGACACTTAAAATTGAATTGAAACTAAATTAGGCCAAATTTGACTATTTTTTAGTTGTCTGATGTATAGGGTACCTCCTTATATATCCTTGTCCCCTGCGTGAAAAAATATTTTTATTGATAAAAAAATATTTTAAGACACGCATAAATTTAGACCAGTAATAAATATCAATTTACTGTGGCCATGTGACTCTACTCGTGCTCTGCAATTTCAGATGAATCATTTGTTCAACTATTCTTTGCAGTCAATAATGGACAAAATTATCCATTTCTTTAATATGATCATCTTCTTTATTTTATTTTATTTTATTTTCTTTGTTGTTTTGCTCTTTCTTTTCTTTTACTTTACTTTTTTGCTTCGTCTTGACTTAATCCATCTTTCTATTTAAATGGCAGTGCATTGCCATTTTCTTGTCACACTTTCATTTTCATCCAAAATTTCCTTGCCTCATTCTTTAGCTTCTTCATTTTAAACTTTCAATTTCATTTAAACAATCCAATCCTTACATCTTGCAAGTGGAGGGGAGGAAGCACACTTCTAGACCTAGGCCCTATTCCAATGTCGAGCTGCTAGAATATATCAGGGCTCATGAATGTGGGAGAGTTTCATTTTTAGCTGGGATACAGTTACATCGTAGCGAAGCCAAAAAGACTCAAGTAAGCATTGCCTTGCTGCAATTTAATTACTTAATAGCATAATTTATTGATAAATTATGCATTAAATGAATATATATGCATGAAAATTTCACATAAAATAAAATATTAAAATGCCATTAAATAAATTTCTAGGACCTATTTTATATAAAAACTTAAGAAAGAACAATATATATATTTATTGTTGTTTAGCAATTACTTATGAAATAATAGAAAAATATGAAGTGCCAAAATATATGTTGAAAAAGAAAATGAATCTAGCTAGCACAATTTTATGAGCATAAAATAAAATTAGATTAATGTAAAGAGAAAAATAAAATACTAAAATTTATGCACAAGGAAATTATTTATATAAAATTATTAAAATAAATTTTTAGGGGATTGTTTACTTACCTCTCAGTAACTTACCTGTGTTGTGACAGCATTACAGCTGCATCATCTATGCCGGGGGGTATGTTTATAAAGCTCGTCAATGGTATAATAAAGTGCCTCCTCCCGTTAAGCGGATGATTAAGGAGTGAATTTTAAAGATTTTGTTTTGCAGCTACTGATGGAAGGATTTTAGATTGACAAAAGTGTGATCCAGACACTTGCGAAACGATGGATGGACACCACTCACACTTTCCATGTGCCAGTAGAAGAGATGACAATCGGTCCAGTTGATTTTTCTGCTATAATGTCCATTCAATACCATAGGATCATGGTCCTTTTTACATATGAAATTTGACAATTAATAGGTATGAGATCCTCATTAAAGGAGTAATTGAAGATAAAATATGAACTAATTTGGGAGTATTAGATAAGTTATACTTGGATGGTGTGTGATGAAAGAGCCAAACAATACACCCGAGGGTTCTTATTATACTTACTGAGATCTACCATCCTGTGTAGTACCGAATCTGTCATCGATTTGTCAATGTTGTGGGCTCTTACCGATCTAAATCTCATATCACTTTATGGATGGGTTGAGGTTGGCCTTTCTTTCCTTAACAAGCTTTGTCGAAAAAAAAATCATTTACCGGCTTCATGGTCATCACTGAGGTATTAAGAATTCTCACTGGTTTTATTTCAACGGAGAGACTTCCATGATCTTGATCTTGATTGTCTTTTTAGGTTTGGGCATATGAGCATCACCTCATGAGAATACCCGATGTTTCCAGATAGAGGCTTAGGTATTCAAGGCTAAACTTCTAGCTAGTAGGCCGTACAACAGTGCCTGGCACTCACCGTGTACATTCTCATTACTATCACTTGAGCCGCTTGACTTAGGACTAAGTAAAAGAAAATTAGTCTTAATAATTTATAAAAAAAAAGAAGTCAACTTACCCCTTTTATAATTTTGCAAGTGGACATTGCTTGGTGGAGGGCTAATGAGTGGGCTAATTGGACTCTATTCCTAAATGCGACACTTCCCTTGCAAAATTCTTGCCGAATTATTGCAAGCCAATTTTCAGTGGCTGGTTCCTTAACGAAAGGGTGTACAACTTGTTCCTCGGCCCTAAGCAGTGGAGGGTAGCTGCAAATATTTTGGCATACACACTGAACCCCATGTCCATGCCAAAGAACTCTACGGAGGGGGGGGGGGAGACTCATAAAAATCAAAGTTGTGCATCATCATGAAGTTTGCCAAATAAAAGTTACACGTCTTTTGGAGCCCCACTTGAGATCATGGAAAGAATAAGTCACCTTTTTAAAGAAGTAGATGATTCATCACCACAAACTAGTGATGCAGTTGAAGCTAATAACAAAGTTATCAAGTAAAAAATAGTTGCCAATCACCAAATGTATACTAAAGGGTTCTCACAGGAGTAGCTTCTTGTTCTATGGTCTATTAGATGAAGTTCATCCTACCAATTAAGACATGAATGTGATCAACATCATGTTAGGAGAAACGATGCATTTAAGGATATAAATAAAAATCAGCCTAACACTACGATAAAAGGGTTGTCCAAGATCCATCAAGACAAGTTCAACTTGGTTTATGCTTTCTCAAGTAGACATTGTTTGGCAAAACTATCATTTTGCAGACCTAGAAGGGATCAAGATCACCAGTCAACTCAAAAGCAAGGGCTACGCGAACTTCATTCTTCTATAAATGCAAGTGATATATAGGCAGCCCTCATTAGACTCTATCCAAATCATATCAAGCCTTAATGTTTTCAAGACAAGGTTGTGTTTTCTAAAAAAAAAAAAAGAAAAAAAAATGGAAAAGAGAAAATCTCGCTAAGTTGAAAATCCAAAAGACCGACTTAGGAAAAAATTAGAGTAAGCTCATTGAGTTGAAAATCCGAAAGGGTGACTCGGGCAAAAATTAGAGCTAAAATAAGGATGTTTTACCTGAACCATGGTTTGTCAAATAGAGTCTAAAACCAATTGAAGTCAAGGTTGTATCTTCATGGGACAAGCCTAGAGCCATTGCATTAGAAAAAGTCAAAACCTCTAGAAGGCATACTAACCATCACTTGTGTAATATCCCAAAGTATACCCTAAAAGTTTTGGAATATTTATTGTTATATTTGGATTAAATGTATATGTTTAAATGGAAACAGAAATGAGGTAAGGGAAGACTGTATATGTTGTATATATAGTGATATATACAACATATACAAGTCAAAGAAATGTAAGTCAAAGAAGATTAATTAATTATTTTAAATTAAATAATTTAATTAAATGGAAAATTGAATTAGTGAGTGGATGAAGATATTTGATTATTTTAATATTTAATTGCTTGGTGGAGGTTTAAAGAGAAGAAGTGGTTGACCTTGCCATTCATTCTTTTTCTTCTTCTTCTTTCTTTGTTGTTGGCCGGGTATCACAATAGCAAGAGAGGAAAGATAGATTTTGCTCATCCAAACTCAAGATTGAAGAATGTTTCAAGTGATCAAGTTGGAAATCTAAGAGTTTTCATCAATTTTGGTAAGTTTTCCACTTGATTCCCTTGTTTTCTTTTAAGTTTGTGTTGTGGGTTTGGTGTTTGGTGTTTGATTGTTGATGGTATGTGTATATTTGATTATGGTATATTTGAGTGTGTAATCTTCTTGGTGTTGATTTTTGGGGTTGAATTGAAGAGAAAGTGTTAGGTTTGGTGGAAGAGCAAGTGTTGTGTTTGAGTTGTGTCTATGTGATGGTTGTGAATTGGTGTTTGATGTATGTTTTGAATTTTTTTGGTGTTTTTGCAAGTTATTATGGTTTATGGGTGTGTTTAGTTAAGTTTGTTTGAAGTGGAAAATGGTGGAAGTAAGAGGTTTGTTGGATGTGTTGTTGTTGTTGTTGCCGGAATAAGGATTTTTGGCCTGACAAGCCCATGAGCACGGCCAGGTCTTTCGGCATGTCAATGGTTCTGTTTTCTGGATGGGTGACACGACCAGTGACACGCCCATGTCACTGAGCGTGTCACAACTTCTGTGTTGTAATAGCATTGACATGTCCAGTGACACGCCCATGTCACTGAGCATGTCATAGCTATTGTGTTGAGGGAGGATTGACACGGCCAGTGACACGCCCATGTCACTAAGCATGTCAAAGCTTCTGTGTTGTGAGTTTAGGACACGGTCAAGAACACGCCCGTGTTGTTGAACGTGTCATGTTTAGAGTTAGCCCTAGTTGGTTCTTATTCATATTATCTCATGTGTATCTCTAAGTAAGCATGTATTATCACTTTTGGATTAGGTTTTGAAGAGAGTTAAGTTGCTCTAATCCTAGTGTTGAAGGATTTTTGGAAGAGGAGTTTGGTGTTGTGTGAGGTGCACTTGAGGTAAGTACAAACCCTACATTATTGTATACATTTATATGACTTTGGGACTTAACACATTTGGCTGTAAATGTGTTAAGTAATCCATTACATTGTTAATATATTTGATTAATATCATGAATTACATAAGGTGAAAGATATGATGATCATTCAAAATGTATATCCAATGCAATTGGTTGTGTATACCTTAATGATGAGATGTGATGTCATTATTGTTGGCTATAATGATGCAAATGAAATAATTGGGGCATGGTTGCCTAAATGATTATGAGGAAATGGGAATGGAATTTATAATGAAATAATAAAAGAATTGTATGTCTAATGTGTTATTCACTTTTCAGAGTTTTGTTGTTGGTGGCATGCCTAATAGTAACAATCTCTTGAAGTTGGATTGGGCTTGATCCTTGAAGCCAAGTTGGGTTGAAGTTTAGCATGCTTAACTCCCCTTGAAGCTTGGTTGGGTCTAGTCCTTGAAGCCTAGTTGAGATGTTACAACCCTTGAAGCTAGGTTGGGTTTGGTTCTTGAAGCCAAGTTGGGTTGATGCTTAGCATGCTTTGCTCCCTTTGAAGCTTGGTTGAGCCTAATCCTTGAAGCCTAGTTGGGATAATGATAAATGTGATAATTAAACCAAAACATTAACTCTAAAAGTTGAATGGCATATTAGTGTCTTTTGGGCCCATGCTTGTCTTTGTTTAAACGTGAATCATAAATGGTGAAACAAATGAATAATAAAATTTAATGTAAGGTTTTGAAATATGATATTTTTATGTATTGTTTATAATATTTGAATGTGTGACATTGACATTGCATTGAAGCATACTTTTATTGTGGTTTGTACCACTAAGCCTATGGCTTAGCGCGATTGTGGTTCATCGCGCAGGTGACAGGGTAGAACCGGAGAGTTCAGCTAGACCGAGTCGAGTCTAGACTTTGAAGCGTTGATTGTGGGCTTAAAGATCAGAGACAAACTGCCAAACATGTATAAATTTTATGTTTTGTAAACATGGATTTTGATGTATTTATATATGTAAATACCACTACATTTTCCGCTACATAATGAATAAATATTTTATCTAGTATAGTTTATAATATAATATAAAGTGCTTTAAGAATTTTTTTTATATTATTGCAGAAGAAAATTTTTTTTTGATTATCTAATATAAACCGTGGCACTCCTGTATTCGGTATACATATATTATAGGTGTAGTAGTATGTAGTGTGCGTATACGGGGTATAGAGGTGTTACAACTTGAGTCTTAGGTATAGGTGCAGTCTCCTCCCTAGTGTCTCCTTCAAGCTCGATCATCAAAACCAGTTGTCGTGCCTTCTCATAGTATCATGAACCAAACACCTGTAGCCACCTAATTGTCAAACCCATGAGATGGTGCTACTAAATGAAATCAGCAAGCCCCACAATTCACTTACCTATCATAAGCATTGAAGGAAAAGTGAGCTTATTTATGACCTAACTGCCTCATCGCACTTATGACCTAATCTTATTTCTCAATGCAATTTTCCTGATAGTGTTCAAGATGTCAGATATAAGTATGTTCAAGCTCTTTGCTTGAGCAACTACTCATCAAAGGTATAAACTCATCAAGACAAAGCCATATTCCTACAAAGGTTGAATTCCATAAGATCCAAGCCATCCTCTGACAACCCAGGTAGCTAAACCATCTTTCACCCTTCAAACCATTAGCCATGAGCCATGCTTGGACAACTTAGGTAACCTTAGCCAATATTCCTCAAGGCCGAATATAACACCATTATACTCTATATATGTATAATACATATGCTTTTTATATGTAAAATACGTATACATAATACAAGAATATCACTATTCCAGTAATTAGAAAACTTACCAAATTTTTCACTAAAATAATTTATTATTTTAAAGATAATTTATTAAATAAATATAACAAAAGTAATTTAAATATTAAAATAACATTTATTAAATAAATATAAACAAAAGTAATTTAAATATTAAAATAACATTTATTAATGAAAATTTTTGAAAAATAATTCGCTGGAATTTTAATGATATTTTGGACGTTTTCCAAAATCACAACTCAACCTGCATAAAATTCCATACTCCTAAAAATATATTCACACATTCATTCCACCAATTTTTGAAAAAAAAACCCAAATACATTAATAAACAAAATATTCCAAGCTTTTATAACATTTGGCCAAAAACTTTTAAAATTTACAACATTTACATATACTAACACAATGCACATAATTAAAACATGCTTCATCAAATAAAAAAAATATACATGTCCAATGTCTGGCTCTGGACTCATGGCAATCTAACAAAACTTTCAATACAATCTAGAAATCCTAGACTTGGACAAGTCTAACAGGGCCCTCATTGTATACTCAGTTACCTGCGCGATGAGCAAATCGCGCTAAGCTAATAGCCTAGTGGTACATACATTAATAATAAAAGAAATTTTTTTTTGGAAACAATGCAATATGACTTTAAAACTCATGCATTATTCTTATAACTCCATCATACATCACAATCACATGCATTGGGTCTAAATAACAATATAATATCCAAGTTCTAGAGATATTATTTTGGACAATCTTAACACCGAGTGTATAGTCCGAAGGCAAATAATAGTGACTCCTAACATTTAGCCCAGAAGGCAAATTACATTATAGGTGATGACCAATATCTAGCCCAAAGATAAATCATGTAATAGGCATGACATATTAATATCACCAAACACAACACTCTGGAACATAATATTATATAAGGCAACACACATTTCATTTACATCCCACTTTTCCATAATCAGTTTCCATCACATTTTAACATTTACCCTTTTCTTTTCCATAGCCATGCAAAATTCCATTAATTCGATATAATTCACCACATTTTTAATAATGTATGCCATATTTGCAATGTGAATATATTATCCAAACACTTTGAACATTAATCTAATTCACTAACACCCTCCAACGCCAACTTTCACCAATACTCTTCATCACTTTAACTAAGCAACTTGTCTATCCTCAATTCCTAACCAAAATGTGAGTATAAATATTTCATTAGGAACTCATTCCTACCCATTTTAACTAATAAAACTTAATTTACCACATTTTCTTTAAATTTATAAAATTTGCCTTAACAAACTTTAATTTTGAAAATATTTTGCAACCAATTCCAAACCAAGTTTTAAATTCAAATATATCATTAGAATCTTATTCCAAGTCATTTTAATGTATTAAATCTCAATTACATCCATTCTTTACAATTTCTACCCAAAACCCTATATTCAATTCTTCTTCTCCCAAATTTTAACCAAACCTAATCAAATCTACCATCTAACATTAAAATCATTATCTCTACATCAAAATAATTTCATTTCATATCATTTAAACAATTTAAATCAATTCTATCACTAACCCATATATTTACATAATCTAAAAACAAGAAAATACAAGCTTAAAGTTAGAAAACTTACTTGATCTTTGGTTTTTCTTCAAAATAATCCCAAAACCTTTGAATTTCTTATGAAATTTAATGTATGAATGAAGTAAAATCTCTCCCTTCAAGCTACTCAAAATCGGCCACAGATGGAGAAAGAAGAAGATGACCTTTATTTTTATAATACTCTATTTCCATATTTGCCCTTCCTCAGTTTGATTAATTGTATAATATTTAATTATTAAAATAATAGATATTTTTGCTTCTTCCTATCCTTAAATCATTCTAATTTAATATTTTTAATTATATTTATTATTATATTATTTATTTAACTTTTATCTTTTTTTTACTTTTTACCTCATTTTGTCCTTTAGTGCAAAGTGTATATATCATGTGTGTGTATATATATATATTGTATTTATAATTTATATATTTATCATGTTTATACCTTGTATCCTTCCTTTCAACATATTAACTAACCCTTCATATTAATTATTTTATTTTATTTAAAACCTCAGATGTTATAATTCTCCTCTTAAATAATTTTGTTCTCGAAATTATCTGATATAGTGATCAACTTCATTATATTCAAACACCCATCTCAATTCTCTATATAACCAACTACATGATTATCACCACAATCTTCTACCATTTCTAACCATATAATCTTTTCTCTCCCCTTTATGAACCTCATGAATCATCATCTAGAATTTTAAGTCTTTTCTCTATTCTTAAGAATTCAATATTATAAATCACTTTAAGACAATCTTGTTACACTTTACTAACTCCTATTTATACCTTATAAAGAGAAATAATTAATGTCTATCACATCTTACTATAATAACTTAAAATACATTTCATTAACAATATAACCGATACTCCAATATAAGAATAAGTCTACTAAAAATTAATTAATATATACACAATATTGTTAAGTAACGAGTATTACAAAGCCCTAGCCCTACTTATCTGCCTACTAATGCAGACTCCTCTTTCTGAGCTAAATACTTACAAATAGGTACTTGTAATACTGCAAATAAGAGCAACTCCAATTTTCAATCAAGAAGTCCTATTATCTAATTTATACCTTTCACTTTTATAATGTAAATATTTCTTTTAGGAAAACTATCTTGTCTCTTACACACTTAACTTAGTCCTTAAAATATCTTTCCCTCGATATCAATATTAATGCAATACATTAAAATTTAATTTTCACCAAGTTTCCTTTACTGGTAATAACTCCTTCCTCTTTTTCTTCTTCTTTTTTTTACATCTAATATGATTTAACTCACTCCACAATTCCATACTTATATAACAACTATCTTTTTTCACCTAATAATGTTACTATTAGGTACATAATAGGTATACAATTTGTACACTTAAACATTATTTACAATCATTATATCACTTATACTCTCTTAATTCCCTTTAATATACTATATTAACTTGTTAATCACATACAAATAATATCTATCCACTCCTTTAATATATATATATATATATATACTCACTCCAAATATTAAAATGCATTTGTCAAATATTTCACCATGTCGTTGCCATTATCCACATTTCACTATCCAATAAGTTAATTCTCTGTTAATTTCTTTGATAACCCTCATCATGCTTCCTTTACACATAATTTCTTTGGCAACACACTATAATAGACCATTTTCCAATTAATTTTAAATATATTTAATTAGATTACATTTAAATTTCAATGCCATTACTTTTAAGTATATCACAAGTATACATACATATATTTTCAAGCTTCCCATATGCTATCTACTTCGTCTTTATTATACTTATTTGATTATATAATTCCCTCTTGAATAAGTCCATACGTCTTTATAAGTTTTATTAATTATGGATAATCTTTTCACTTCCACTTGTCATATATATCAAATATTCATATACTAAAATAATTAGTCTAGCCTTGTTTTTATATCAATTTTGACTTTTCAACACACTTCTCATTCTATAATCCTATTTCCTCAATCCCACCTTTCATATTCTACTTGCAACAAATAAATTCTAAATACAAACTTCAATTTCACTTGATTAGCTCTACTCAAATATATGAAAACAAACTATCAACTTCATTCCATGAATGCATATCCTGTGTTTACACCATGCAGATTTTATGTATATACATATTCTGTAGTTTATATTTTCACCAAAACTCTACCATTATCTTACTAAATCTCCTTATGCACTAAACTCAACTTTTAAATATTTTTTTCCTCTTAATCCCATTAACATCACAATTTATTTAAATTTGCTCCTTAATAGATTTTTCTTATATACAACCTCTTCCTTTTCTCTAACTATTCACAATAAATATAATATAGCTTACCAACCAATTTCATATACAATTTACAAATTACCATAATTCTCCAAAAGATATTGTTGTCATGTACACAATAGATATACGATATGTATTTCTAACATTATTTGCATCATTTAGTTTCCACAACTCATTTGATTCTTTCCTTTCTCTTTTTCTTATATCCCATTAACATTCTTTCAAACTATTCCAAATCCTTAATTCTCAATCATTTTATCAACTCCCCTATCTTAATTATCTAATTTACTTGCTTCTTCAAAAATATCATTATAATTTACTGTGAGCGGGGATTTTTTCCCCCACTTCTGGTGGAATGGTTCTTGCGACTTTGGCACTGTTTAGGCTCGGGGCCTTAGAGAACATGGACCTAAGTCCAGAGAAAATGGAGTCGCCATCCGAACGGGCCGGAAAAAAAGAAAGGGGTGGATGACTCGATTCCTAAGGAATCCCCAACCCCCTAATGGGTTCGAAAAGTTGGGTACGTGTGGGGAAGGTGAGAAATGGCCCAGCACCCCCACAACGCCCAGTTCATTGGAACCAGCCTCCTTTACAGGTCTTAATATTATAAGATTCTTAAATATAACAATATTATCCATACTACACACAATAAAAAGAAAGCATCATTATATTAAAATCAAAGCAATGTCCAAACAAAACAAAACAAATAAATGGACACCCATCCGAAGATGGAAACATGTCCTTACATCACATACCTAGATAGGACACCCATCGAAAGGTAGAAACATGTCCTTTTCTAAGATAGAAAAGCAAATTAAATTACATGATATTTAACTAATGATGTACCCATAAAGTGGAAACATACCTCTTACAACATTTAGAAATCTAAATAAATTGATAAAAGTAAATAACTATTCATCATAAATAAAACATTCATCAAAGATATTAAACATCAATCAAAATATATAATAAGCATTCATCCATGATAAATTAAATAAATCAAGTATTGAAATTAAATAAATCAACCATCAAAAAATATAATAAACTATATAATCAAATCTAAAATTAAATAAAGCAATAAATATGTAAATTTAGAATTTAGGGTTTCGAAATATAGGGTTTTAGAAACTAAAGTTTTATAATTAGGGTTTTGAAATTAGGATTTTTAGGATTTTTGAAACTAGGGTTTTGGAATTAGGGTTTTGGAATTAGGATTTTTTTAAAATTAGGGTTTTGGAATTAGGGTTTTTAAAACTAGGGTTTTAGAATTAGGGTTTTTGGAACTAGGGTTTTTGGAATTAGAGTTTTTAAAACTAGGGTTTTGGAATTAGGGTTTTTGGAATTAGGGTTTTAGAATTAGGGTTTTTGGAATTAGAGTTTTTAAAACTAGGGTTTTGGAATTAGGGTTTTTGGAATTGACTTACTGCCTAAAAAAAACACAATTTTGGATTTGGAAAAATAAATTAAGGTTTTGGAAAAATAATCAATATTTTGGTGTTTAATAATGGTTTAGGCTTTTGGATAAAAATAGTTTGAGGTTTTGAGTTTTAATGAAATAACATACGGTTATCGAAGTTAAAGTAAACAAGATAGATTTTAACAATTAATTGTTGACTACTGGATAGTTTTATGCTTTATGAAATATGCCAGTGGGATTATGAATACCAATTGATCAATGTGATAATTAAAGCAAAAGATTAAAGTTATTAAAATAAAAACCAAAGCAAACAATTAAAGTTATTAAAACGAAAAAACAATTTATTGCATGTTCAAAGATCAAGCTACTATGTGTTCAAAGTTACTGCATGCATGCATGTTCTTATTAATCAAAGAAACAAAACTACTGTAAATGTAAATAATTCATGATTAAAGATCAAACCTCCACTCGTTGGTTACTCCACAATTAACTTCTGGATGAACAATTAATAAAGACAGCATTGCTGTCTTTAATGGATTGATTACCGATGAATGTTTGATGCTAATCTTTTCTGTTTGTTGCCGTCTCTTTGCTATCTTATTAATGTTCCTTGCCATCCCCTCTTAATGTTACCTTGTTAATGTTTTCTCCCCGTTATGAATTATAAAACATTGTTACTTATAGCCGAACCTCACTCAGAATCCTTAACCTAATATAAAACAGTCCCTAAAACAAATTCTAGTTGAATTAGGAAATATATTGAACCCATGTCGACCTAGTTGCCCTAGGTCGACATGAGACCAACCTCATGTCGACCTTGGGCTGCCCAAGTCGACATGAGGCATGTTCATGTCGACCTAGCCTCCCAAGGTCGACATGAAGCATGCTCACGTTGACCTAGCTTGCCCAAGTCAACATGAGGCATGCTTATGTTGATCTTGGGCTTCCAAGGTCGACATGAAGCATCCTAATGTCTCCAGGCCAGCCTCAATTAAATTACTCTGACCTTTTTATAACTTATGAACCGAAAAATTTTAATTTAGGCCAATTCCACTTAGTTTTAGGGTTTTACAATCAAATATATGCCTCTTTAATCCGAACCAACTCCTTTTAAAAATTATAAACTAGGTTTAAATATTTAAAGTCGGATCAAATTTATTTTGGCATCCTTTAATTAGGACCATATCAAATTGGGGTAAAAATTAAGGGTCTACTAATCAAATATAATTAATACACATCCGTTCTCTAGTTATACATCCATTTGAGCATCCAATTACACATATTAATACTTTTCTTAAATTTATCCCACTTCTAAGTCTTACCATCTATTACATTGATTGCATTGCCAATCTTTGAAACAATTTATCAACAATTACAAATACTCCTAAAATTTACTCATCATGTCTTTATTAATTCTATCCGCTTAAATTAAATGAATAATAATTAGCACACTAAAAACTCAATTTAATTCCACTCTAAACTTCCATAATTAATCAACCAAATACAATTCAATGCACTTACATTAAATCTTTATCAATTTAAATATTCATTTTCTTTATCTTCAATTCTCATCCAACGACACTTTTCTTTATCTTTTCCTCCAATCTCTTACTTAATTAAATAGTATTATAATCACTATCGCATTCAATTTTAGATATAGCTCATTTAATCCAACATTATCTTATATATATATAATAGCCATCTAACTTCGTATACATTTTCTACCCATAAGCAAGTAACTCATATTTCAATTCTCCAAATAATGATTATTATTTGATTTTTTTAATTTTAATCTTCCTTCAATTTCATTTTCTTTTCTCTTTCGTCCTCGGAATCTTAAACAAGTACACTTTAGTAATATAATTTAATAACTTCTAATGCAATTGATATTGACTTTAAACATAAACCATTTAAACCATAGTTAACAAAAATACTTCATTAGATCATTTAACTCCATAATCATTTCCTTCCATAATCTTATAATTCAATTCCATTATTATTCCCAAATTTGATTTCCAACAACTTACACCACAAACACTCTTCATGTATTACAATAATAATTTATTACAAAGAAACCAATTCCCAAAATCATCTTCTACACAAATCACTTCATAAATAATTTTCTTCATAATTAATCTTACTTAATCAAAACACAACTTCTTTTAGTTATCAACTCAACTAATAGAACTTCTCATTTATCCTTTTTACTCAATTCCAAACTAGTCGTGGCCTTATTTTCACTTGAAGCATTACTCTCCACATAGATACCGCCGCATCAGAGACCAACATAAGTGTTAGTATATATGCATGTACTACAACTAAATTCACATTTTGAAATTCTCCTTCATTTTCTTTTTAAACCCACCCAGGTTGAGAATCTCAAACTTAAGCTCTGATACCAAAATGAATATAACACACTTATACCCTATATACATATAAAATACGTATACATAATACAAGAAGGCTACTATTCTAGTCATTGGAAAACTTACCAAAATTTTCACTAAAATAATTTATTATTTTAAAGATAATTTATTAAATAAATATAAACATAACTAATTTAAATATTAAAATAGCATTTATTAATGAAAAATTTTGAACAAAATTCACCAAAATTTTGACTATATTTCAGACGTTTTCCAAAATCACAACTCAACCTGCATAAAATTTCATACTCCCAAAAATATATTCACACATTCATTCCTCCAATAATTAAAAAAAAATACCCAAATACATTAATAAACAAAATATTCCAAGCTTTTATAATATTTGGCCAAAAACTTTTAAAATTTACAACATTTTCATATACTAATACAATCTACATAATCAAAATATGCTTCATCAAATAAAAAAATATACATGCCCAATGTCTGGCTCTAGTCTCGTGGCAATCTAACAAAACTTCCAATACAATCCAGAAACCTTAAACCTAGTTAGGTCAAACAGGGTCCTCGGTGTCTACTTAGTTACCTACACAATGAGCGAATTGTGCTAAGCTAATAGCTTAGCGGTACATACATTGATAATAAAAAAAAATAGAAACAATGCTATATGCCTTTAAAACTGGTGCATTATTCTTATAACTCCATCATACACATCACAATCACATACATTGGGTCCAAATGACCATATATAATATCCAAGTTCTAGAAATATTATTTTTGACAATCTTGACACCCGGTGTCTAGCCCGAAGTCAAATAATAGTGACACCCAATGTTTAGCCCCAAAAGCAAATTACATCATAGGTGACACCCAGTGTCTAACCCAAAGGTAAATCATGTAATAGGCATGCCATATTCATATCACCAAACACAAACACTTTGGAATAGAATATTATATAAGGCAACACACATTTCATTGAAATCCCGCTTTTCCATAATCAATTTCCATCACATTGTAACATTTACCCTTTTATTTTCCATATCCATACAAAATTCCTTTAATTTGATATAATTCACCACATTTTTAATGACGTATGCCACATTTACAATGTGACTACATTATTCAAACACTTTGAACATTTTTCACCTTTTTCTCATTTTTCATATATTAACCATTTTAGCCATTTACATGGGCTTAGCACAATGTATTTAATACATTTTTCACCCTTTTTCAAAACAAAAATGTATTACATTCAAAGTCTCAACTTCAAGTAGCCTAGCACATTCTTAATATCAAAATATGTTAAGCCAAATCAAATGCAAATGAAGTGTATGAAATCAAAGTATGTACATACCTAGGAATGTGCCACAATCTAATGCACTAACACCCTCCAACACCAACTTTCACCACTGCTCTTCACCACTTTAACTAAGTAACTCGTCTCTCCTTTAATTCCTAACCAAAATGTGAGTATAAATATTTCATTAGAAACTTATTCCTACCCATTTTAGCTAATAAAACTTAATTTACCACATTTCTTTCAAATTTCTAAAATTTTCCCTAACAACCTTTAATAATGAAAAATCTTTGCAACCAATTCCAAACCAAGTTTTAAGTTCAAATATATCATTAAGATCATATTCCAAGTCATTTTAATGGATTAAATCTCAATTACATCCATTCTTTACAATTTCTACCCAAAACCCTAAATTCAATTCTTCTTCTCCCAAACTTTAATAAAACCTAATCAAATCTATCATCTAATCTTAAAATCATCATCCCAGCATCAAAATAACTTCATTTCATATCATTTAAATAATTTAAATCAATTATATCACTAACCCATATATTCACATAATCTAAAAATAAGGAAATACAAGCTTTAAGTTAGAAAGCTTACTTGAACCTTTGGTTTTTCTTCAAAATAACCCCAAAACCTTTGAATTTCTTGTGAAATTTGATGTATGAATGAAGTAAAAATCTCTCCCTTCAAGCTACTCAAAATCGGCCACTGATGGAGAAAGAAGAAGATGACCTTCATTTCTATAATACTCTATTTCCAATTTTTTCCCTTCCGCAATTTGATTAATTACATAATATTTAATTATTAAAACAATATATATTTTTGCTTCTTCCTATCCTTAAATCATTCCAATTTAATTTTTTCATTATATTATTTATTTATTTATTAGTATTTTATTATTTATTTAACTTTTAAATTTTTTGACTTTTTGCCTCATTTTGTCCTTTAGTGCAAAGTGTATATATTATGTACACATTGTATATACATTGTATTTACAATTTATATATTTATATATTTATTTTGTTTATACCTTTTATCCTTCTCTTCCAGCATATTAACTAACTATCTATATTAATTATTTTATTTTATTTAAAATCTCGGATGTTACAGCGAAACCCATGATCCAAGCCATCCTTGCAAGATCACGAGGTTTAGCCAATACTCATGAGAAAAACCTGAGTTGCCCTTGGAAAGCCCAAGCCAACCCATAGCCTTCAAATCCTAAACACTCTTTCAATGTTGAACCTACTTATAGCCTATAACCAAAAAGAAGTTCATAAACCCGAATCCAAACCAAACCAGTCTTCCAATATAAAGGCCAAATCTAACTTAAGCCTTCAAAGTCCAACCAAAGTAGAGCATATCACATCTTTTCTGAATAAGCAAAACAAGCCATTGCTAGCCAAACATATCCCATCTTGCTTACCTAAGCTAAGAATAGTTTAATGAGCCAACTCCATCCATAGTTGGCTAGGTAAAAGCCCTCCAAAAATAAGTTAGAACTAAGACCAAGCTCTCCATAGAAAAATCAATCAAATCCAAGGCCAAACCTAGTCATACCTTCCCTGAATAGTTCCTTCTACTCAGATATAAAACTTATCATAGCTGTTAACATGACCACAGCTTTACCAAAGCATTTTAATCTTACCTGCCCTGTCAGTCAAAGCCTAGTACTCTACTAGCCTCATTACTTTGCCATCCCCAGATTTTAGGGACATCTTCTTGGTTATCATCAACTAAAAGCTTAGGTTTCAAAGTACCTATTTCCTATTGCACGCCTATATCAGACCTAGGATGTCCTCTACTAAATAAGACCATCACCGCCAAATCTCAGCTTTTAGATCCATTTTAGGAAAGAGTCCTATAATCCAACCTTCAAATCTATTCTAGAAAGGAGCCTAGAATTAGTCTAACATTAGGATATGTCAACACCCGAACTTGAGGGCATATGACCGGCACTGGGGAATGGTAAAGCACGTGACTTCTGGAACCTGTAGTCAGCTTGACAACCCAAAACATGAGGAAACTATGTTATGACAATCATCGCTATCACATAACCAGGGCTATAGGCACACCTATTAAGCAAAACCTATATATCACTACCATAACTGGGCAACCATCACAAACCTTATCATCAATATCATACGTAGGTAATTAAAATAAATTTAACCAAATAGTGAAACTAAACAGAAAGATAGATAAGAAAAGTAGTACCATGCGGAGTTCTAAAAAATAATTATAACATAATTATACAATAATATTTATAAATAACACTCTTGCCGAGAAATAAAAGGCATGATGACACGATAAAACACTTTTTCCATGCTCAACCTGCAATTTGGAGGGAAAATGGTGAACAAAAATGAGCATTCGACTCAATGAGCTATATATAAATTTATATAATACATTATTCCTATGCAAATAATACTCATACAAATGTCAACCAGATAAACAAATCACATAATCATACAAGGATATGAGTAAGTCAATAGGGACATACTAAATCTCAAACTATGGAGCCGATTCTCCTATATGGGTCTCTTAGTCTATACATTTCTCTTAGAATCCAATACATAGGGTCCATTATCACAGCCATAACCCAGCAGTGCTTCCCAAGTGACAAGCAGCACTGAGCATGAGAATGCCCCCACTTCTGGAGGAATGGTTCTTGCTACTTTGGCACTGTTAGGCTCAGGGCCTTAGAAAATACAGGCCTAAACTCGGAGAATAGGAGTCGCCACTTGGATAGGTCAGAAAGATAAAAAGGGGTGGATGACTCAATTTCTAAGAAATCTCAACCCCTTATTGGGTTCGAAAAGTTGGATACACATGGAAAAAGTGGATAACTCAATTTCTAAGGAATCTCCAACTCCTTATTAGGTTCAGAAAGTTAGTTATGCATGAAAAACGTGAGAATGAATCAACACTCCCATAATGCTTGGTTCATTGGAAGCGGCCTTCTTTTCAGATCTAAATATTATTAAATTCTTACATTATTATAATACCATTCATATTACATATAATTATTAAAATAAACATCATCATATTATTAGCCCAGTGGCCACCTGATGTTACTCTCCACGGAGAGGTCAGGGGTTTGATCCTCCAAAAACGATTTCTGAGGGTCGAGCTTTTTTTTTTTAAAAAAAAAACATCATCATATTATAAATCAAGAAAATCAAATAAAATGGAAACCCATACAAGATGGAAACATGTCCTTACAACTTTCAATATCCAAAATACAAGTAAAGCAAAATGGAAAACCTACAAAAGGTGAAAATATATCCCTTACAATTGTCCTAAAATATAAATTAAATAAAAAGAGAAAAATAAATAAGGCACCCACTATGTCTTTTACAAGTCTCTCAAAAATACAATCAATAAATAAATACTAACATGGTCCTATTATTGATAACAAGATAAGTAATCCAAACATATATTTCATCATAAAAATTACAGTTCACAAGCAAATCTAAATATTAGCCCATTAATGAAATATAGGGGGTGAAGCACATGCCGATCAAGGGGCGGCGCCTCCAAAAGATAAATGATTTATAAGATTGGGTTTTATTGTGGAATTAGGGTTTAGTTGTAGAATTAGGGTCATGCAATTAGGGTTTTGGTGATAAATTAGGGTTTTGATGATAAATTAGGGTTTTGAACATGCAACTAGGGTTTTAATGAAAAATTAAAGCTTCAGACAATCAATTTAAGGTTTTGGGTATACGATCATGATTTTTAATGCATGATAAAATAAACCATGCAAAATTATGTAATAATTAGAATTGCTAACTTATTAAATTAGGTGAAGAAGAGTATAGAAAACCATACTAACGTTGTTGGTTCTACCAAAATTTTGGATGTTGAAACAAGCCTTGTAATCAAACAATTGTTTATGTCTTATACGAGTTCAGTAGGTTGGTCAACTGAGATTTAGGTTGAACAACATGGTTCAAAGGTTATTGTGTTTACTTTCTACTCTCTTTTTGGTTGCTATTTCCTCTTTGTTTCTTCCTCAGTCACTCTCTCTCTCTCTCTCTCTTATTTTAATTGCTCAATTGCTCACTATTTCTATGTCTCTCTTTGTGTTTATTTTTTTGGCTCTTTGATTGCTCAAGGTGGCTACCTGTTCTCTGAATGCATTCTTGCATTTATAGGCTTCCATTAGGGCAACTTGTCTCATCAATCCTCATGCGACTCAAACTTCCTTCTACTTATCTGAAGATCATTAGAATTTAAACACAATTAGGAATGAATTTAGACTAAATTGAAGGCTGAAGTAGAAGATCATTTCATCAAAGTTTGTATTCACAACATCATGGGTACGTCTCAAACAAAGTAACCATAATGTGGGACAGCTGTGAACTCTAATTTTATGATTAACCCTAATTTTATACTTAAAGGAAAAATGCTCAATTTTGCATTTAACTAAAAGCCTATGTAATAATAAATCCAACACAACTAAAATCGCTTGAATAAAACATATCCCAAAAGCCCATTTTAAAGTTTGTTGCACAAACTAGCCCTTATTTGGTTATGAATCTTTAATTTTTCATTGCCATAATAAAATTTGGTCCATTACAATCTCGTAACATGAGGAATCACTCAATTTAGATGTCGAACGAGCCTAAATAGGCCTTCAAAAGTTCTATGCGCATAATCAAGACCATTGTGGCATGTTGCCACAATGGGGCCTATGGTAGCCTGTGTTGTCTCGGGAATGCAGAAAATTATCCCAAATTTGTAGTTTTCTACTGCAACACATTGATTTGCTGTCGTGAAGACCTAGCTCATTTTCACTCAATTTTTCACCTTCAATCATCTATAAACAAACCCCTCCCCCCACCCCCATTTTACACACACCAACCCAAACAAGCAAACCTAATTGCTTGTTAGTTCTTTTTCTCTCTTCTTTCTTCTAAAAAAGGAAAAGGTTCAAGATTCCTTAGCAAAAACTGCCTAAATTTTGCTTCCTTAGCAAGCTTGGATGCTCCGTCCATACTTGGGTGTTTGTTTTCCTTAAACAACCTTAAGCCAACTGCTTCCTTGGCAACCAAAATCCCAAAAAATCATAGAATTAAGGTCCAACCTCACACTCTACTCAAATATGATTTTCTCTGGATCATTTCTAGTCATTCTAATGAATCAACGTATATTAAAATACCATTTTCAATGAGCTAGAATGACAAGAATAAGCACAAGAGTAAACATATGAATTAATTCATCAAAAATTTCTTTGTGCTTATCCTAATTAAGGGTGAGATCCCAAAGTTTAACTAGTGAAAATGGCAAAGTTTCCAAAGTCTAACTATTATTGTTGTTGGGTGGTACTATCCCTTTTTTATTTAGTTGAATCCCAAGTGGTGATCTTAGGAAAGCGAATATAGGAGAAGCTATTGCTTCAAACCATTATAAAATTTGCTAAGCTTTTGTCTATCCCTACTTTATTTACATATTGCACTTATCATTGTTTGTTTTAAATTTGTTGGTGTAAAAGTTGTTCAACTATCTTAAAATCATATTCATCCCCTTCTACTATTTTGCCATACCAAGTCTAACATAAACGTTATGTTCATAATGTATAAAGAAATAAAAGTCTTCATTGAAACTTTACATATTCAAAAGGCCTTATTAGATAGCCCCCTGTATTTTTCACACACCTGTCAAAACTAATTTTGGTACTATTTAACCCTTTATTGATTTAATTTTTCTCAAATATTACGCATGTTACATGCGCAGAGACTATTCATGTCAGCATAATGAGCTAGCATTCCCACCCAATTATGAGATAACACATGGCTTTTAAAAATGAATCTTGTAACAACTAACACAAAACTTGATGAACAATAAATTGCCAATTCAAGTTAAATCTCTTTGACATTCCAAATATCAAAATCAAAAAAATATTTTGTGTTTAAAAATTCATTTCAACACAAATTAAAAATAAAAAGAGGAAAGAAACATTGTTTTAGCCTTTCATAGTTATATGTTCTTGGTTCTTTTCTTGGTCTAGAGTCTTTAGTCATGATATTGTGAAGAACAAAAGATTAATTTGAGTTTTCATACCTTTTTTTATCCAAACTTAGAGACCCATGTAGATGAAGACTTAGCTCATATTAAACAAACGAAAATGGAGCATTCTTGAAATGAATAAACATATCAGACTTCATCACTATAGAGGTGTTCTTGAAATAAATAAATATATCAAACTTCGCTATTGAAACTCAAATAAAAGTTCAAGAATGGGGGTGGTGAGGGGAGGGGGTATGATGAAAGCATGAAAAAGTGAAGAGATAAGACAAATGAATCTAAATCTAAAGATCATACAAAGAACTTATAATGAAAATTGCAACATATAAGAGGATCATGCAACAAAAAACCCAAAAAATAATTACTTCAAAATTGAAATTTCATAAATATATATACTTTTTAAAGCTAAATGCAAAGAAATTTGCAAAATCCGAGAACACAAAATAAAAATTTGCAAAATCTAAGAGTTCATTAAACTTTTTTTATAAATAACTTTCAACATAAAACTTTTCTCAAGAAACTAAGAGAAAATCAAATGCCTGAAACGTATGCTACATTTAAATCAGAAAAATATATCCTCAAAATTTAAATTGAAGGCGAAGACATGTTGGCTCGAGTAAATCAGCAAATAAATTAAAAAGGGCAATGAAACTAAAACTAGAAATAAATTAAAAGGAAAATAATATTGAAATGAGAAAAATAACTCCATGGAAGAAAGGGAGACGCCATTGATGAGAGACAGACTGAATTGAAGAGAAAGTGGTGGCAGATAGAAGAAGAATTATGTATTTTAAGCAATTCATGCGCCTTTAAAATTTTTTAATCTTACGCTCTCAGTTCAGCACAACAAAGGATTAAATAATCCAAATTTTTGTTTTGACAAGTTTGTTAGGGATGCATGAAAACTACAAGGGGTTAAAAGGATCTTTTGAACAAGTTTAGGTGTTATTTTACATATTAAGTCGCGTATATTGTGAATATGTTTTGCATATATTCTATATATTATGTATATATGTATTGCTTTTGTATTATTTTTTAATTATGGTGTATATATCATGTAAATATTATAAATATAAATATATTATATATATTGTGAATATATTATGAATATAGATTTTTACAACTAATTTTAATATAACTTAAAATATTACTAGATTGCAAATGACTTTTCAATTAACAAAAACCGTAATAATAAAAAAAGAAACAAAAAAGAATTTAATAACTAAATAAAGAGAATCAATAGCAATTGGAAAAAAAATAGAAAAAAAAAACAAAGGAATGAAGAAAATATTTATAATTTCTGACGAAATCGATTTTATCTTTTAGTAATAAATTAGATTCAATCATGTTAAAATATATTTAAATACAATCAAACCAACCGTCACATGCCCTGAAAATAACAAAGGAAGAAAGAAAAGTATATAAAAAGAAAAAAAAATAAAAAAAAAGTAACTTTTTCTATTTTTAATAGTAAATTTGAAAAAAAAGGAAAAAGTAAAATTGAAAAGAAGAAAGTGAAAAAAAAAATAAAAAAGCTTATTAAAGCTGAAAAAGAAACAAAAAAAAAATGTACATATTCTGTAATTAGGCTTTTTGTGGCTTCGCAGTTGTCAGCTAAAAATGTAATCTTATGTCTTCAATGTCGGTAGCAGTGGAATGAAAAAGGATTTGGTGTTATTCCTTCCCTCCACGTGTTAAGATATTGCAATAAAAAAAAAAGAAGGAAAGGGCTGAATATGGTTCAGCCAGGCTCTTGGCCAGACTTGATCATCGAACGGTTACGTATCCCACATCATTTTATATATAATAATAATAATATAATCCTTATAATAGTTTGAATAATCATTATTTTATGAGATAATTTTTAGAATTGAATTAAATTTAAGTTTATTTTCTAAATATAATATTAAAATCTAGTTTTAATATTTTAATATTGGGCCACCTACAGATGTCCAGTCCTACAAATATTACACTTTAAATTTTTTATATATGCTCAGTTTTGAGGGTGAGAAAAGCGTGTTAAATATCCTAGATCTTTTAAATATAATAATTAAGTACTCTTTATAATGGTTTGGACAATTTTCATCTCATGAGCTAGTTTTTAGGATTGAATTAGGCATAAGTTCATTTTCTCAATATGGTATCAGAACTACGATCTAATCTCTCAATATTGGAACATCCATAAATGTCCAGTTCTATAAATTTCACGCTTCAGATTTCTCGCATACGCTCGGTCTGGGCGTGAGGGATGTCTTAAACATCCAACATCATTTAAATATAACAATAATGTGCTCCTTATAATAGTTTAGATAATTTTTATCTAATGAGCTAATTTTTAGAATTGAGTTAGATTCAAGTTTATTTTCTAAACAAGAATGACAGATTTCAAGGCATTTAAACAATCCTCCGTTTGGTTTTAGATGACTTTTTTCTATTTTGCTTCTGTTTCGTTTTCTTTGTAAGGCGTCAAGGAAATGGAGTGGCTGTGGCTCATCACTTGCCAAAACTCGCTTTGATGGTAGTATCATTCACCTTCAGTTCAGCATTTTACTCTTAAAGACATTGGTTGATGTTCCCAGTGGCGGAGGGAGGATTCGTACCTTGGGGGGCATCACCGACTGATGTCATTCCATGTTTCATTGAAAATCCGGCAGAGCTTCCCCTACAATAGAGACATTTCCAAATATTATAATCTGTCAAACAAAACGCATCCAATAAAACGCATTCAATAAACAATGAACTATAATAATATTAACTATCATAATAATTAAACAAATATACCTTTTACTTATGTAATGTAGGACGAGGAGGAATTGTGAGAGGCCGCAAAGAATTTCTTCGAGATGCCAACGCTTGAAAACGTTGCATAATAACTTTATCATCAATAGTCATAAAAATTTGTTTTTCAAAGTAACACACCAAACAATCTGATAGTAATTCGTCTCCCAATCGGTTGCGCAGATCAGTCTTGATAATATTCATTGCAGAAAAATTTCTTTTAACGGTAGCTGTTCCAACAGGTAAGATCAACGCTAACTCAATGAGCCGATATACTAACGGAAAGTAAGAGTGGTAATTCATCTCCACCATCTTCTTTGCAAGAGCACCTAGATTAGAAATACTAGAGAATGCTTCATTGGATCTCATGTCAGAAATGTAATTTTGAAGTTCATGGGCAAGCTCAATTCGATCAGTACAACTGAAATCGTCTGAATATAACTCAGCAAGTTGTAAAAGTTTAGCTTGATCAAAACTCGCAAAAGAATTAGAAGGATCAAGACACATTACACATCTAAGTAACTCTGTGTTTGACTCGGTGAAGTGTCTGTCCATTTCCACAGCAATTATATCAATTACCTAACATTTTCGGTCTTCTAATAACAAATTTATCCATAGCTATAATTCCTAATATATCAATAGAATCACATTATTATAACCCAAAATTAAAAATACACAATCTTATGATGTCTATCAAAATTACAAATTAACTAAAAATTATATTATCAAACTCAACCCATCAAATCATCAACACATTATAAATTCAAATTTATCAAAACACTTAAACACATATAATAAAAAAAAAAGATTATTAATTTACCTAGAATTATATTATCAAACTCAAGACATCAAGTCATCAACAAATTATACATTAACATTTATCAACACACATACAACAAAAAATTATAGCCATTCAAATTAGAAAAAAAAAATTTCAGATTGTTATTCTAAAAAAAAAAGAGATTATTAATTTTCCTAAAATTATATTATCAAACTCAAGACATCAAGTCATCACCACATTATACATTAAGTCATTAACCTTTATCAACACACATAAAACCAAAAATTATAGCCAATTAGCCATTCAAATTAGAAAAAAAAAATTCAGATTGTTATTAAAAAAAAAAGAGATTATTAATTTACCTAAAATTATATTATCAAACTCAAGACATCACCACATTATACATTAACATTTATCAACACACATACAACCAAATACTAGTATTATAGCCATTCAAATTAGAAAAAAAAAATTCAGATTGTTATTATAAAAAAAAAAAGATTATTAATATACCTAAAATTATATTATCAAACTCAACCCATCAATCAAGTCATCAACACATTATACTAATCTTTATCAAAACACTTAAACATATACAATAAAAAATTCAAAATTGAAATATTCAAAAAATTATTTAAGGTTAACTATTTTCAAAAAAAAAAAATTAAAGGAACAAACTTACAGGTGAGGTGGACGTCGGAGCAGCCAGCGGCGGAGGATGGCCTGCCGGCAGTCAGGCGGCAGCAGTCAAGAGCAGCGGAGGCGAAGCGGTAGTCAGCCCTCAGCCGTTTAGGGAAAACGTTTACTGGTTTTAGTTTAGGGATTTGTATTTTAATTGGGCATTGGCTGTTCCTCTTAGTCTAATATTCAAGCTGTCCCGTTTTTTTTTCCCTCTTTGTTAAAACGGTGACGTTTTGACTCTTTATTAAAAAAAATTGAAAAAAAAATAAAAGAAACGGTTTTAATTTCAAACAGGGTCTTTTTCTTCCTCCTTCAGACTTCGGCTCCCCAGGCCCAATTTCCATCGCCGCCTGGCTGGGCACTCTAGAAGGAAGACTCGCCGGTCGGTGGGGGCACCCTCTCTCGTCGACCAAGTGACTCGCCGGTCGCCGGTAGGGCACGTGCCCTACCATCCCCCCCCCCCCCCCCCCCCCCCCCCGCCGCTGGATGTTCCAGTGTGCAATTAATGAAGTTTTATCCATAAAAGGAAAAAAATAGATTTTACAAGAATTTAGTAAAATTTTATTTTATCAATTCTCATACACTAATGAATTTAATTATTTTAAATATAATAAAATAATTTTTTTTTCAAAAAGTTATAGCAAAATAAAAGAATTCTATAAAAAATTAATTATTTTAATAAAGATCACTATTAAGAATTCAAAATCTCCCTATTTAAATCAAACATGAGTCTTTTATATGAAAATAATAATAATTTTAAATAATGAAATTTAGGTCTAAAATAATTTTATTACTTTAAAAATTATTGTAAAAAGAAGTAATTAATTATATAATTTCTCAAAAGAAGACAGTAAACTAATTTTTTGGGATTTGAACTATAATTATTCTTGAGTTAAACTCGCAAGTTAACTCATTTATTATACTGAATTAAAAATATACATAATTCAATTTATAAATTAAATTATAAATTTAAATATATTAATTCTTTAACTAATTTAATTTATATAATTTATTGTCATATATTATATATGATTAATAAATTAAATAATATAAAATAAATAATTTTAATATTACAAACAATTCAATTCTGTAAACTTTGTTTGAAATTTTTTCATATGTTATAATTTTAAATTACGAATGTTGATATTTATTTAATGATTAGTGAAGTTTATATTAATACAATATAGTAAAATAATTATTAAAAACTTTTGAAGAACAAATTTATTAATTTGAATGAATAAATTGCATCATATAACCTTTTTATTTTTATTTGTATAGCATAAATTACAAAAATTGATTATTTAATTAATAATATTATAAAAATATGATGAATTAGTATATACTGAATATTTAGTACAATATGTAAATAGTGTAAAAAAACTATGTGATTTATAATAAAATATGAAATTACACTAATAGGGTACTTATTTTATTTTTATTAATATAAAGTTTTTATTAATATAAATAGAATCAAGTCATTCATTTTTCAAAAAAAAATATTAATTTTAATATTTATACTCTGAAAAAATAGAAATTATGAAGAAAAATAAAAATTAAGACAAGCCCATTAAATTTGTTAAATTCAATTAAATCAAGCCCTGGCTTAAAATCAAGATATATCATATATGATTTTAAAATCAATACAAACTCGGGTACAACCTCAAACTCAGCAATTTTATAATAAGCTAAGCTCAAACATGGTTTGAATTGAGCTTAAATTTTACTATTTTGTATTGAAAACTTTAATTTGGCATAGCTTAATTATAGCCCTAAGAGCCTTTTCGCAAAACTGCAAAGTCAAATTAGAGTAAAAAAGTAAAAAATATTAAAAATAAATGTCAAAAAACCTTTTGGAATTTCTCCAAAAAATACAAAAAAATAAAAATATTCAAAATAATATCCACTTTCCTTTTTTTCGCCCAAAAGGTATAATATATAGAAATATATATTTAGTATACTTTTAGTATATAGAAATATATAAAAATTATATGATATTTTTTTAAAAAAAAATTTATTAAAAAAAATAACATACTAGTGTAATTTTTTCTGGAATTTTTTCATCTAAACTGATTGGACCTTGCTGGAACTCAACCGAACCCAAACCCAGATTATCCACTTTAGGGTCCAGATGCCTAGAATCAGTCCATCAGGTGTGATCCGACAAGGACGTTCCAGGCATGACGGAATAAATACAAGTATTTCCCCTTCCAGAGGGTTGAGCTGAAAACCAATGAAAAGATACAATAGAAACGATAATATGTGGTTACGAAATCTCTTTCCAATTCAAAGATGGTCCATCCTTTCCCATTTTATAAAACAAAAATAAAATTGACAAGAAACTTTCATTACACACATGACAAAATGTGAGGAAAAAAAATTTTAGCTCCCAAAACCCAAATTTAATCTTGACAGCACCTTGTAGGACAATGTAGACCATTTACCATACAATCCATTCAACGATGTCGAAATTGACCTTTGAAAACTTCAACACAACAGCAGAGTAGGGTAGAAGGCTTGCAAAGTGAACAGATGCAAACAAAACTATCCTCGAATATTAAAAAGATCAGGCACTTGTAAAGCCAGTCATTTTTCAATTTTCAATTGTGCGACATAGATAAAGCCATTCATCATATCCTCGGAATCCCATCCATCCATGATCCAACTCTATGAGCTAACAAAAAATATAAAAAATAAAATAAAATAAAACCATAAACAATCCCCTATAGGAAAAAAAGATACCGGGCTCAGATACAAAGGACAAGACATTAACGCCACAAGTACCTTTAAAATATTTCAGTAACTATGTATGTATATATATAAATATATCCATCAGCAGTTGATTAGTCCAGGCAGCTTTGAGCATCATTCAGTGCAACAGAGAGCGAGGAATACGAGGTCGAACAGGTGTCTTTGATGGGCTTACCCTGCATGCAATAACATAAAAAGGATTGGACTTGGAAACTTCAAGCTAAGGGGTTTTTGGTAAATGGCAAAAATACCAGCAGAAACAATAATAGCTCTTCTAAAACCACCTTATTGGCAAGGATCCCAGAACTGCACCACTACAGTTGAGTGCTAAAATTGCACTATCAGCCTGCAAGAATTGGAAAATAGAACAAAAGACTGTTATTCTTTGTGCAAGAGTTTGACAAACAGCTCAAAATACATTTTTATACATATCACCCAATTGCAGATGAGGAGTCAATAAAATTAGGAGCACAATATGGTAATATTTCCAGCTGATGCATTACATTCTGATTGTCCAATGGCAATTTCTAATGTATCATACGAATTAGTTTTCATCCATCACAATGAATACATAACAAGCATATCAATGGTATAAAATTACACAATGGTAATTTTAAGTTCTACTGGATATTGTTTTGCCCATCTAAGACATTATTATATGCTTTGGTAGCCAACGATGCTTCACCTATGCAGACATGTTATCTAATTATAGTTTTCTTATTGTCCAGACTTTGCTCAACCACAAAAAGTAAGGTCATTTCTCACTCTCATATGTGTGTGTGTGTAACAGAGGGGGATATGTCTACAGCCAAGCAATCCAAAAACTATTCAGCCATATTCTCAAATCTTTATAAGATCATCTTCTTAAGAAAAAAAAATGATGCGACTGTATTAACCATGTTCTGTATTCAAGGAAAAGGCCACCAGACACCAACATTAATGATGTAATGTTACCTCAATAACATAAAATGAAGGCAAAGGATTCAGCAAATGAAGAACCGAGCAATAAGAAATATGAAACCCGAAGCTTCAAATATAATTGGTATAATGTAGACATTGTCAGAGAAACAATGAGTCAGAGCCATGAGACACAAAAAAGTACATAGATTTCTGTAAACCATGTCAGTCAAGTAACAATAAGTAAATTTTTATAAAATAGACACTCAGCTTTGATTGAACTTTTGCTATTTTCCTACATCCTATACATACTTTTCTTAGCCCATCATCCTATTTTCTGCTGATCCCTTCTAATAAGAGACAAGAGAAGAGAGAAATCTTCTCTCTTCTTAGGCAATTAAAAGTCGTTGATAAGACAAATAAATAGGTCAGCTGAAACAGAATAGCCCCAACCATATTCTATTCCTAATTGACAAACCATAAGTCCAAGATTGCATGAAATGATGGAATGTCTCTTAAACAAATTGAAAATTATTGATGTAGCCATGCAACAATCTCCTATCAAATGCCCACAATCTGATAGTAAATCATTAATACAATGATTGTTAAATGGAAGAAGATTGGCCTAAATCCAAATAATATTCATGATATATGATCAATAATTACTATTATCAGAATGTGGAGAGCTGTGAGACAGTGAAGTATCTCTTTTAGATTCCTTAAACATTATTCATAGTCAAGGTCCTTAAGGAGGTGCACATCAAAAAGTCTACTCATAGATGAAGCACGCTTCTTATAATTGCAAAGATAATTGCAGTCTTTAAATATCATTGACAAAAGCCATAATATTTGAATACTTATTGCTAAATTGCCTAAATCTTCGAAAAAGTTCCACAACATGCTGATGCATAAAATGTAATATACAAATCCAGAGGAGTTGATGCAGCATATATATATTGATAAAGAAAATACAAATAAAGATATTGAAGGTTCCAAAGAAATGACAGAACAACATTGGGTAACAGTAATATAACTAGGGGTCAACAACTCATTTGATACCAAAATGGGATGGAAAAAAGACATGCATGGGCAACCCTCATCTCATCTGTGCAAGAGGCTGTTAACGGAACAGCAGGGCTGAGCAGTAATCAGGAAGATATTAACTCGTTAAGATGCTTTGCATATTCCTGATATTCATAAGAACTTGACTCTGAAATTGTCTACCAAAGCTAAGATCATCTTTTAGTTGGACCGCTCCAGACATCCCAACAACGGCATTTTTCAAGGAAAAGGCTGCCCCATGAATAGTCAGTTCAAACTTAATATTGAGCAAAAGAAAAATAGTCTCCTATTAACCTATGTCAAGGCTAGGCAAAGCTGTGTGAACTTCAGACTAATTAAGCAAATGCCCCAATGGGATATTAAAAATTGTGGTAGAAATCACATGTGTTGGTGTATAACCTGCAGTAAGTACAAAATTACCGCAAACCCTTCTATATCAGTTAGGAGAAGAACCAAGAACTATCCTTTTAGGTTTGACAGTACTGACATCTGTGAGACAGACAGTCTCGCATTCATTAACAGTGTCTTTTCAAAAGTAAATAGAATACAATGTTTCATCACTTTTACTAATGATTACTACAATAAATCTATATTTATCCCTTAAGAAAAAAAAGATGAGGCTAAGAAAAAACTTAATTTCACACAAGGGAGAAGAACAAAAATAAAATCTGAGCATCCAGAACATCCATTCAGAAAGGGAGGATAAAATACCCAAAGGACTTGAAAAACGACCACCAGTTTTCATACTTATCAGCAAAGTGAAGTGGAAGCTGATTAAAAAGGAAACTTCTGTACCAAGTGCTCAGGGTAATCTTTTTCTTTTTTTTAAAGTCCTTAATTGATTTCCAAGTTCGAACAAGAAAGTGAGCTTTACTTACAAGCTATGAAAATGCCAAATATAACAATGAGAGATATTGCAGGCTTTAAGGCTGCTAATCTTACAGTAACTTATTACAAGATCAACGGTCTTTAGCTACTGATCACAACTGTGTCAAGCATGCCAATATTGGCTAATTACCAGCAATGCTCATAGATTTACAAACTTAAGCTCCACATGACTATTGAATATATTCAAGCAGGGCACATTCCTTCCTCTACCTTTCCTTCTTTCTTCTTTCTAACTTTGTGTGTGCATGTCCTTCCTACATTTTTAGCCTTAAAAATTCCATTAACCAATCAATATTGTCATTTCATCTTTGCAAGACTTTGCAAGTGAAGTTGAAAACTTATGAAGGAAAAAAAATATCAGTACAGCAAACAGTCAAGTACTCTCCTAGATTATAATTAACCCCAAGTAACTTCAATTACCACACCCAAGAGGCTAGCTACATCAAACACATCTATGCATACATCCTTATTCATCCCGAACTTATAAGAATGGATTTTATTGACCCAAAGTGAAATTGAATAAATATAGAAATCAAATCCTATGATTTAGGGAAGAATCTATTCATTGTGGACATATTTCAAAATTGACAGGAAGCACAACATTAGAAAGTCAATACAATACACCCACATCCAATGCAGCAAAAACAAAATCCCAAGCTAAATTTGAAAATTTGCATTTTCCAAAATCCATTTACTGATGAATAAAATGCATGCCACAATTTACATATAATTGCCTCCACATGATCTCATACAGACGCATAACCCAAAAAGAACCAAAGAAAGGAACTTCCTCTGTGCCACTGAATTTTTACAGTTCTACTAAATTTTAACTTTTCATTAGAAGCTATACAATCGTAGCACCGACACACAGACTTACCTTTGTAATTATACTATTTCAATAAAATGCATTGATGCATCTCTCAAAATCATTAAGAGGCTAATCATGCTTATTCCATAGATAAACTTTTTTTTTTCTGCCTCCAGTAGCCCCTACTCACAGCAGTTTAGGTTCAAGAAATTGTCAAGTCATCTTAATTCAATTCATAATTCTGTTAATTTGTAATTTCTGGTCAGTTTTACAAGTCAGATGTATCATCAAACTTATTATTCAAGATTTTGGCTATTTAAGGAAAAATTGATTTTGTGTATCTAGGAATTTATTCTATAGCTTTCCACTTCACATTGATGGGGAAGTAGGACTAATAGGGAAATGGAAAAAAAATTAGATATCTATAGATACCCTTGTAACATGGTTTTTCCCTAGGCTTTAGTGATAAAAATCAGTTGATTGCAAGGGGTTCAGAAGGCTGTCTACCTGGTGCAGTCTTTCTGCCTCTTCATTGTCTCTTACCATTTTCAAAGGGTGCCTGCTACAATAACCAGAGCTACCGCACACAGTATTTTAACAACCACCAAATTCTCTTAGTTTCTCACTCTAATCAGATCAGTACAACCTCCTCACCCTAAAATCCTCTCCCAGCTAGACCTCTCTTCATCTATACACATCGTGAAAGTTAATAAGGTCCTATATTAACTATAAAACCTACTGATGTTTTTAGCTGGCATTCTCACCGTGTCATGAATGTTTTTGAATCAAGAGCTCTAAGATACCAACCTTTGGATATTTCTGAAATAAAAGCACAAGCTAACCAGAATCAAGTCTAATCCAGTCCTGAGTGCCACAAAAATAAAACAAATATCCACAAAGAACTTGATAAGAAAAGCACAAAACAACATGCTTCAACTGTATGAACCATTAAAAAAAACAATTGAAACACTAGTTGCGCACAACTTCCAGTAGCAACAAGATAGCTAATTGGATAACAAGGATACAAAGCAATTAGAGTTATTGAGATTGCAGAAATATACGTCATGACTATTGTATCAAAAAATGAGAAGAAACACTGCATGTACAATTATTCAACACGTATGATATAAATGCTTCGAAAAAAAATAGGAAATCACATCTAATTACCACTGTAAACTCAACAAAAGCAATGCGAGTGGAATGATGATAGTCCCCAAGAAGCCTCAAGCGTTGAACCTATTTAAATCAAAATGTTAAATGAGATATAATGCATAATCCAAGGACAGCCGGTCATTCATTTTATAATCATCATTTTATAAACATCTACAAACCTCTCCACAAAATGATTCAAAGAAAAGTCTGACATCTGCCTGAGTAGCCTGCATCAATTGGATGCAGAAAAATCAGTGGAGAAGAACAAGAAGAAAAAGGATTTCAGGTATTGCTTTTATTCAAAACTATCAAAAGATTGTGAAACATCGAATACCACCTTCTTATCAATATTTGTACAGTAAACAGTCCTTGCACACATCTCACGTTCATCTTCTGACTGCAAAATGTGTATGATGATAACATTAGAATGCCAATTACTAGAAAAGAAATGCAAGAACAACTATAGCATTAATTAAATTGCTAAAACAGACAAGTTGTGTGATGCAACGGAATTTGACTCCCATTCCTAAATTGAGTAGGAGTAGGACTAGTAATTCTAGTTAAATAGGAATCTTAATGTTGCTGCATCAATGTGGAATTGTTTGTTGCATGCAAGTGCTCACCTGTGGCAAAAATGTAGGGTTGACAGGTGCAATTGCAGTTTTGGAAGGCAGCACCCTTAGTGGATAATATCCAAGTACTGTTCCAGACAAATTTAAAGCAGTCCTAGCCCCATCTGCCAGCACATTTCATATGATGTTAAGACACATCCATCAAAATGGACAAGGTATATAAGTTTTCAACAGTACCTTCGCCAGTAAACTCGATGAAGGCAAATCGGAGAACTGAGTTAGGATCACCACATATACGACAATCTACCACCTTCATCCCAAAATGAATGGAAAATTGAATAAATAAGCTGGAACCAGAATTCACCATTAGCAAAATCAAAAGGATAATGTGAGCAAACAAAGTTGAATACCTGTCCACAATGAACAAAGAGACCTGCAAGCTGCTCTTCAGTGACCTATACAAGAATAGAGAAAAACAGTGATCCCAAATACTAAACAAGCAATAATCTAAAATAAAAAGGAACCTCAAACAAAGGAAATGAGAGAGGGAGAATACAAAAGCCATTTGTGACTTTTTACCTGTTGATCAATGTCAGAAACATGAACAGTCCTCCTGATTACCTCCTCACGCTGAGCCATACTTGTCCTAGTGTTCATCCTTCTCCTTCCTTGATTAAAGTTGTTCTTCTTCTTGCACAAAAATAAATACCAAACATAAATGGCAAATAATAATAATAATAATAACAAAAAAAAAAAAAAAGCAATTCACACTCCATTTGATTCAAGAGAAAATGCTTAAATGATTTTCTTTTTCATTTTACAACTATATATCCAAAATAAAAGTAAAAGCTTCTTAATCAGTCCTCTTCCTGCATTTTCTGAACAAGAACAAAGCCAAATTTTAATTTAAAGAAAAAGCCTAGACAATGGAACATACCCTTTTGGTGTTATTTCCATTGGCATTCGCAGGACTAGTGTGCACTGTAAAATTGTTAGTGTAGCCAAACCCATTACCCAGATAGCCATGATTGTTAAAAAGAGAAGGAGGAACAAACTCTTCAGCCATAGGATTCAGTTTGGACAAAATCTCCACCAAATCACTCATATCATCCACCCCATTAGATTTAGCCCGTTGAATCTGATTGTTTCCGTACCCAACACCAACAGCGTTTGCCACCATCTGCTGCTCACTAATATCGAACCCATTCTGTATCTGGGTCCCATTAGTTTTGCCATTGCTTAAAGCAGCCTCTGCAGTTGCAGTCTCTTGGTGGTCAAACTTGCCATTAACACTCTGATCATAATCTTCACCATGAAAATTTGATTCTTTAGTGTTGACCATAGATTCGTTTCTGGGTTTTGATCTTTCAAGATCGTTTGTTCCCTTTGATTCAGATGATACTACAGTGCTATCAAAATTTTGACCAGAAGTGCCATTTTTAGCCCCAGCATTGTCAGCAACAGCCATGATCAAACCTCACAACTTCTTTTGTATCAAGAGATCGCTTTTTTTTTTTCTTCAGATTTCTCTGCAAACTTGTGTTCTCTATATACAATTAATCAAGTTATGATTTTTATCAGAAATGAAAAATTCCAAACAAAAAGAAAAAAAACCCAGATAATAAATGCCAAATAAAATCGAAAAGAATAAAGAAAAAACCTTATTAGAAGGGCACATACCCGCCTTATCTAAATGGTTTCCATCACTTACGAAACGAGGACTCGAATGAACGAGGATAAAATAAAAAAAAATGAAGATGAATAAAAGATAAAAAATTTAATATTTAATATTATAATAAAATTTATATTTTTATTAAATTTTTATATATATTTTTATTTTAATTCTTAAATTTATTAATTTATTAAAATAATTTTATTAAATTAAAATTTTAAAATATTATTTTAAATAAAAATATTAATTTTATTTAATTCATAATCAAATTATAAAATTTTAATATTAATTTAAATATTTAATCACAAAATTTTAAATATTTACTAATTAAAAAAAATCCATAACACAAAAAAAAATCAATAACATATATATAAATTGTATATAAAAATTTTAATAATTTATATAATTATAATTATATATATTTATAATTATATACATTTATATATAATTATATAATATATATAAATATATAATTTATATAATTTATATAATTATATATATTTATAATTACATACATTTATATATATATATATATAAATATATAAAGAGGGAGGAGAGGAGGGAGTCTATTGCGGCCAGGACCCTCTCCCTCCTCCCCTAGTTTCCATTGATGGAAAATGGAAACAACAAAGCAAAACCCACTTGTAGGATCGTCTGTGTATTAGAATGGAAAAAAAAAAAAAAAAGAAAAAAGAAAAGATAGAAACAGACTCTACAACACAATCTTGATGAGAGAAAAAGAGATGGGTAAAACAGGGAGCAAATTCTACTTCTTTTTTTTTTTTTTCTCTTGATAGATTATCATTATTATTAGGCTAAATAACTATAATATCTATAAGGTTTTACATATTACATTTTACATATTACACTAGTCAGTTCATATATTTTTAATATCTAATTTTTGTATCCTCCAATTTTTAAAATTTAAACTGTTTAGTCATCATATTAATATTTTCATTCTATAAATTTTAGTCAATTAATTTGATATTATAAAATAATTTATTATATATATATATTTATTATTTATTAAGTCATACTTATTTTTAATTTTATTTATATTTTTTATATATAATTTATTTTAATTTTATAAATATTTTAATAAGTTATTTTAATTTATATATATTTTTATAAAGATAAATATATTATTAATTTATATATATTCTTACAAAATAAATATATTATAAAATAACTTATTTGCTCTTCATTTATATATATTTATCTTTATTATTTATTAAATTTATTTTATTTTTAATTTTATTTTATATATAGATCGTCTGCAAAATAATAAAAAATATTATTTGTATTATTTAAAATTATTTTTTAATAATACCTATATAATTAAAATAAATGATATATAAATTGCTTGTAAAATAATAAAAGATATTATTTATATTATTTAAAATTATTTTTTAATAATATTTATAAAATTAAAATAAATTATGTATAAGAAATATAAATAAAATTAAAAAATAAGCATTACTTAATAAATAATAAAATATATATATAAAGAAAAAAATAAATAAATTATTTAATAATATTAAAGTAATTGACTAATATTTTTAGGATGAAAATATTAATAGAAAAATTAAACAGTTTAATTTTTAAAGATTGAAAAATATAAAAATTAATTAGTATAATATGTAAAATTTTAAAAATTTTATAATTATTTATTCTTATTCTTATTATTATATATTGTATAATATGTATAAAAAATATTATTGATTATAGTGGTGATTCTTCTTCTGTAGATAAAGGACAGTTGTGAGGGAGAGAAGAGAGAGAAGTTTGCTCTTGGGATCGTCCGTTTGTGCTTTTGCGCCTTTTTGGACCTTCACAAAAGTCCTAAATTGATGATACATTACATTGGGCAAGCAGAAAACATTTCATTCACCGTTACCATTATTCCATAAATACCCTTTTAATCTCTTCAAAACATATTCACGGTATATATGTCATGGGATGTATGTATGATGTACATATGCCATGGATTATCATGATAATGATCATGCCATATACATACATACATACATACATGCATACATATAATTAACTAATGAGCAATCCAACAATTCAGTTGAAAGGAAAATGGTGAAGGGTTGGTGAAATTTGGTAGATACCATATTCATATCCATTTCTATCCATTTTTTTGAGATAATCCATTTCTATCCTTATCCATTTTTTTTTTGAGATAATTCATTTCTATCCTTCTATAATAATAATATTATTATTATTATTATTATTATTATTATATACACATATATATGGCTTACAGTCATAGGTGTACAACAGATTCATTGGTATGATAAAAGATATATTCATCAGTCTCAATCTTCAAATAATTTCATTTTTAATTTCTTATTTTTCTTTACCTATTTAAGTATTAAGAAAATTAATGTTGCTATTAATCCTATTCTATTAAAAGGATAGGCGTAGTTTTTATGTTGGATTTTTCATATCAGATTTCCATCCTGTCAAATCTATACATATTTAAAGTTGTTAAATAGTTACAGATTTTATTAATAATCAACAAGATATGGCATAATTCTTTTAAAAAAAAAGATATGGCATAATAATATTTGATCAATAATAATAATAATAATAATAATAATAATAATAATAATAATAATAATCAAAATCATAATTTATGTGCTAAACAGGAGTTTAAACAAAAATATTTTTGAAGTTTGAACAGTACGGATGATAATAGTATTCAATATCAAAAGTATTATGAATAATGTTACTTGTTCCAAATAAGGCATAATATATTTGTCCCCCTTCAACTTGACAGTATTTATCATTTAACTCATATACTTTTTAAATAATTAATTAGCTCATTCAACTCGTTATTTTCATTAATAAATTGACCCCATAAAATAACAAAAACAGAAATGCAAATATGCATGATGCACAAATGCTTTAGTATTAGTTACACATAGACATCATTGAATTAAAAAAACTGACACATCATTTCTAACAAAAAAAAAAATTTGAAGCCCTAATTGGAATTTGAAATTAATTTCCCAAAACATCATTCTTTTTCTTCCCACCTCTGCCTCTACCACCTTTCTTCACTGACCGTTCCGACGCGTCCCTGACCTATCTTGATTAAGACCGAAAACCTATATAAAATGGAGCCTAGTTTAAGCTGTCAAACAAATGATAGAATGAAAAATTGAATTAAATTAAGAATGTATAGTATCTCATTGGATAACTACGATGTCTATCTTATTTTCCATAGAAATTTCACTTAATTTAATACTTTTTTCTGCTATCAATGAAACTGAAAGAAAGACAAAACCCCAATGCGTTTTGTATAGATAGAGACTTGTAGCTTGATTCTTTACTCATTCCATATTGGTAAGAATTGCAGAAAATCATTCGATAACACTTCTTCCTATTTCTCAATGTTTTCCACCTCTGCCATCAGTATTCTCGCCTTCTTTCTCTCCATTGCCATCTTTCTCTCTCTTTTGTGGAACAATCTCTATAGGTCTTTCAAGTCTCTTTCTCAAAATTTCAGTCAACGCCTTAACTTCTATAGACCCTTTGGCCATGACCGTTTTCTTCTACTTGTCTAGTGTGATCTCTTGCACTCCAATAATAGAAAATAATGGTGTTAGACTCTGAGTCAAAATAATAATAATAATAATAATAATAATAATAATAAGCTATTATGGCAACGAAACAAACATAAATTGTGGGGTAATGATAAAGTTACCTTAGGTATAACACCCCTTCCCGACCTACGTGTGTAAGCTGAGTAGAGGCGCCACACTATCCTAATATTGCTACCACTTTTACTTAGTCAAATTTTAGTTCCGATTTTTACAGAAATTTTGCCATAATTTCGCTTAAAAATTTAATCCCAAGTATCGACAAAACTATTTTTTTTTCTGATTTTTGAAAACATTTTTACACAAACCAATGCAAACAAAATCATTCTCAGTACACTTCCAATAAATCCCCCTTATAACCTCAACTACAACCTGCAAAAATGATTTACACTTCTAGTACAAAATAAAGTAAAGGTTTATTATGAAATACAGTAGATAAAATATTTGTTCACTATGCAACGGAAAGTAACAATATTTACAAATTCATATACATCAAAACTCAAGTTTTACAACACATAAAATTTATACATGTTTGGCAGTCAGTCTTTGATCTTAAAGCCCACTATTCACTCTTCAAAATCTAGGCTCGACTCGGCCTAGAAGAACTCTCTGGTTCTTCCCTGTCACCTGCGCGAAGAATCACATTCGCACTAAGCCAACGACTTAGTGGTACAAACTACAGTGCTATGATGCTTTAATGCCATGCTAATGTCACACAATCAAGATTCAAGATCAATTCAAGAGAATATTATATTTCACAATTTTACATTATTTAATAATTAATCAAAACATTCATGATTCACATTGAAAACAAAGACAAGCATGGGCCCAAAATACACTAATATGTTATTCAAAGTTCAGAGTTACTGCTTTGGTCCATAATCATAATCATCAAGCCCGTAGGCGATATACACATATATATATCTATCCATGGATAGGGTAACAGACCCAGTCTCTTGGACCTCTACTTGGCTAGACTCAAGGAGATCCTCAACCCGGCAAGACTGTTACCAAAACAAGTGTAACGACCCAGTCTCTTGGACCTCAACCCGACTAATCTCGAGGAGATCCTCAACCCGGCAAGACTATTACTATTATTCATATATTTCATAGGCATGCCGCCAAACCCAAAACTCTGAAATCGGAATAACATATTAAGCACACAAACATTTCATTCATCTCTTCATAATCTCTTTCTCAATTCATTTTATATTTCATAAGCAAATTAGGCAACCATGTCTCAATCATCTCATTTGCATCATCATAGCCAACAATCATGGCCTCATATCTCATATGATCTCAAATCACAATAAAGCAACTCTTCATAACATCATATCTTTCACATTTCATTTCATCATCACATCTTGCACATTTCACATTTCGTTATATTTCAAATCACATTAATCAATTCATTATTCAAATGGATATAATCAATGGCATTAACACATATTTTATATGCTCATCACAACATTCACATTATAACCAAATATGTCTCAAGTCTCAATATCATATGAATGTATGCAATAATGTACTTTGTACTTACCTTAAAACCAACTCACACCAATCTATACACCTACTCTTCCAAGAATCCTCAACACTTAGGTTAGGGCAATTCAACCTCTTCACAACCTAATCCAAAAGGAATATTAGCAAAATGACCATATGAATAGTAAATTCTGGTTTTAGACTCCACTTTATTCTTATTTTGAAAAATTGTATAAAATAATCTACTTGACTAAAAACTCTAAAATTTTTACAGAATTTAGTTTTACATCTTAAAATTATTCCTTTAAATTTTCAGATCAAACTGAACACAAAATCCTGGTCAAATAGTTCACCCAACCAGACTGCCCCAATTGCCCTGCATCCTGGCAGCAGTTCTGAACTTTGTGAATTCCATAAATCAAATTCAATAAACGTGGTTCCAAATTATTTTTCTCAAATACTAGACTCACTAAGCCACAACATATCCAAAATTCAATTGGATATTATTTTTCTATATTTTATTAAAAATCCAGAAAGATAGCTGTCTCAATTAAGGTACCTGCTGAAACAGATCTAATAAAAATAATCTTTTCAAAATCATAACCATTCCAAAATCAAATCAACATATTTTTCAGTCATTCTAGACCCATAGAGGCACAACATATCAAACATTTACTTAAAGAACATTTTTCTATATTTAATTAAAAATCATACAAGTCACAACCTTTACTAATTGTAAAACAGAAAGAAATTTCACTAAACACAACTCTTACTTTTCCATCACCAACACCAACCTAACTTCTTATCTTTAATTCCATTTCCAACACATACAAACACACCACAAGCAATCCTAACCATATTATCAACAACACTTCATCAAACTCAAAAATAACTTCAAAAACAACAAGAGCAATCAAGAGAGAACTTACCAAAATAATGAAATTTCTTGAAATTCCAACTTGTTTATTTGAAATCTCCTTCAATTTGATCTTAGAACTCAAAACCTTCTTCTTGCTCTCTTGTATTGATAATGGCCGGCCACCAAAGGAGAAGAAAAGAAAATGAAGAAACAAAGTCAAACTTTTCATCTCTTTAAATCTCCACCAAGCATTCCAAAAAGAAAATTACTTAAATACCCCCATCTATTTGTTTTAACTTCCTTTCACTTACATGCCCTTTTTAGTAATTTCATAAATAACCAAAATAAATATCTTCTTCCTTTGACCATCCATTTGACTTGTGTATATGTTATATATATATCCATATATACGACATATACACTCCTTTTTAAATTATTTTCTCTTTCCAATAACATATACATTTTAATTCAAATAAAACAACAATTATACTAAAACTTCTAGGCACATTTTGGGATATTACATTTCTCCCCCTCTAAAAAGAAATTTTGTCCTCGAAATTACCTGATATTATGTCTGAAACAGTTGAGGATACTGATCTTGCATTGCTTGCTCGCTCTCCCAAGTTGCCTCTTCTCTCCCATGATTCTTCCATAGAACTTTCACCAATGGCACTTTCTTATTTCTCAATTCTTTCACTTCATGTGCCAAAATAGCAACTGGTTCTTCTTCAAATGTCAGATCCGAACTCACTTCAATGGATTCAATTGGCAAGATATGAGATGGATCCGATCTATACCTCTGCAACATAGAAACATGGAATACATTATGGATTCTATCCAACTCAGGTGGCAAAGCAAGACGATAAGCAACTGGCCCAACTCTTTCTAGAATTTCATATGGTCCAATAAAACAAGGACTCAGCTTCCCTCTACGACCAAATCTCAATATCTTTTTCCAAGGAGACACTTTCAAAAATACTTTATCTCCAACATCAAATTCTATGTCTCTTCTCTTCAAATCTGAATGAGATTTTTGTCGATCTGAAGCTGTCTTTAACCGATCCCGAATTATCTTCACTTTCTCTTCAGTTTCTTTAACCAAATCAGGACTAATTAATTTGCCCTCTCCAATTTCATTCCAACATAGAGGCGTTCTACATCTTCTTCCATACAATGCCTCAAATGGTGCCATGCCAATATTGGTTTGATGACTGTTGTTGTAAGCAAATTCTACAAGTGACAAAAATCTGTCCCAACTTCCAGAGAAATCAATGACACAGCTTCTCAACATATCCTCAATAATCTGTATCACTCTCTCTGACTGCCCATCTGTCTGAGGATGAAAAGCAGTGCTAAAATGCAATCGAGAACCCAAAGCACCATGTAAACTCTTCCAAAATCTTGAAGTAAATCTAGGATCTCAATCAGACACTAATGAAATTGGAACTCCATGCAACTTCACTATCTCACTAATATACAGCTCAGCCAACTTCTCTAGTGAATAGTCCATCCGAACCGAAAGAAAATGAGCTGTCTTTGTCAACCTATCAACAATCACCCAAATAGCATCATGCTTCCTCTGTGTCAAAGGTAAACTAGACACAAAATCCATTGTCACTCTCTCCCATTTCCATTCAGGCACTGATAAAGGTTGAAGCAACCCTATTGGAACTTGATGCTCAGCTTTCACCCTCTGACAAGTGAGACACTTGGATACAAACTCCGCTATGTCTCTTTTCATACCTGACCACCAATAATGTTGTTTCAAATCATGGTACATCTTTGTATTTCCCGGATGTATAGCAAAAACCGACTGATATGCTTCTTCTAAAATAATATTTCTCAATTTAGCATCATCAGGAACACACAATCTATCCTTAAACCAAAGGCTACCATCACTTCTCACAAAGAAATCTAGGCTCTCCCCGTTTTGGCAATGTGAAACAATCTTTTAAATTTTCTCATCTGTCAATTGAGCCTCCTTAATCTGATCCAACAATACTGGTCTCAATTACAACTGAGCCAACAATGCACCATCATCACATGCTTCAAAACTAGCATGTAACACTCTCAACTCAACAAGCAACGAGAGTGAATAAACAGCCAAACCTGCCAGAGACTTCCGACTCAAGGCATCAGCAACTACATTCGCCTTACCAGGATGGTAATCAATCAAACAATCGTAGTCTTTAATCAGTTCTAACCATCGCCTTTGCCGAAGATTCAGCTCCTTCTGAACACCCAAATATTTCAAACTTTTGTGATCCGTATAAATAAAACATTTCTCTCCATACAAGTAGTGTCGCCAAATCTTCAAAGAAAATATTATAGCTGCCAATTCCAGATCATGTGTTGGATAATTGAGCTCATGCGACTTCAACTGCCGAGAAGCATAAGCTACAACTTTACCCTCTTGCATCAAGACACATCCTAAACCATTATGTGAAACATCAGTATAAATTACATAAGGTTTATCTTCCACGGGTAAAGTAAGAACAGGTGCTTGAGTCAACATTTCTTTCAACTGATCAAAACTAGCTTGACACTGATCTGTCCACACAAATCTAACTCCCTTTCGAAGTAATCTGGTGAGTGGAGTAGCTATCGAAGAAAAACCTTTCACAAACCTTCGATAATAGCCTGCCAAACCCAGAAAACTTCTAACTTCAGTCACTGACTTTGGTGGACTCCAATTCAAAATGGCCTCAACTTTACTCGGATCAACTCTTATACCATCTGCTGAAACTATATGACCGAGAAAAGTTACTTGGTCAAGCCAAAACTCACACTTTAACAGCTTAGCATACAACTGCTTCTCTCTCAAGATCTGTAATACCATTCGCAGATGCTTGTCATGTTCCTCCTCATTACCTGAATACACCAAAATATCATCGATGAAAACCACCACAAACTGATCCAGATAGGGCCTAAACACCCTATTCATTAAATCCATGAAAGCTGCAGGTGCATTCGTCAATCCAAAAGGCATTACCAAGAACTCATAATGCCCATATCTTGTGTGGAAAGCTGTCTTAGAAACATCTTCAGCTCTAACCCTCAATTGATGGTACCCTGATCTCAAATCAATTTTGGAAAACACCGCTGCTCCCTTCAACTAATCAAAGAGATCATCAATTCGAGGCAAAGGATACTTATTCTTGATAGTTACTTTGTTCAATTACCTATAATCGATGCACAATCTCAAAGTACCATCCTTTTTCTTCACAAACAACATAGGAGCTCCCCACGGAGAAATACTAGGGCGAATAAACCCTTTATCCAACAACTCCTGCAACTGCACCTTCAACTCTCTCAATTCAGCAGGTGCCATTCGATATGGAGTGATAGAGATGGGAGTGGTACCAGGCAACAAATTGATACCAAACTCAACCTCTCTCTCAGGGGTAACCCTGGCAACTCCTCAGGAAACACATCCGGAAAATCTACAACTGTGGTTATATTATTAAGTTGAGAACCCGCTACTCTAGTATCCACCACATGAGCAAGATAAGTATCACACCCCTTTCTAATCAACCTTCTAGTTGTTACAGCTGAAACCAACAAAGATGCAAATTGTCTTTGCTCACTGGATACTAATATACTTCTACCATCACCAGTTCTCAAAGTAACACATTTCTTTTGACAATCTACCACAGCTCCATGCTTAGATAGCCAATCCATGCCTAAAATCAAATCGTATTCTTTAAAAGGCATTTCAATCAGATCACCAAGAAACTTCTCACCTTGCACCCCAACTGCACTATCACGGTGCACCTTACTAACAACCACACTATGTCCTAAAGGATTTGTCACCAAGACATCAAATCCTAAGGACTCAGAGTGCAATTCAGACACAGGCAAGATAGATGCACTAATATATGAATGAGTAGATCCTGGATCAATCAAAGCAAGTACTGAAATGCCAAATAAAGAAAATGTACGAGCTATAACTGCTGAAGCATCTAGCTGCCTCTGCATCACATACACCCTCTGAGAAGATCCAGCTTCATCTGGCCTACTACCTCCGGATGATGATCCTCCTCTCTGACTATACCCGGATCGACCACCCCTACTGAAACCTCTGCCTCCTCGACCACCTCTACTGACACTGGGTCGAGAGGCTGCAGACTCAGCCTGCCTGTGCTCCTGCATCTCAGGACACTCCCTAATAAAATGATCAGGCGATCCACATCGAAAACACACAGCTGATCCACTATATTTCCAACAAACACCCCCATGTCTTCCACCACACTGAACACATATAGGGAGAATGGATCTCTGAACCATCGGAGTTGGAGCACTAGCTATAGAAGGTGTAGGTCTCGATCTCTGTCTCTGATACTGCACTGACCTACCCGGCTGTCTCTGACTCCTACTGATTCTCGGAACAAAACTTTCTCTCCCCCTCTTCACAGATGAAGACCCTGCCTCAAACTGGGGTCTCCTAACCCTGGTCTCCTCCTCAGAAGCAGCTGCTGCAATGCTCTGCACTCTCTCAATGCTCCTAGCTGCTGCAACAAGCTGAGAGAAATCTTAGTACCGAGAACCAGCCACGATGCACATAATAGAGGGCCTCAATCCCTCCTCAAACCTTCTGCACCTATCTATTTCATCAGAAATAATTCCCCCGGCATAACGACTCAACCGGATGTATTCAATCTCATATTCCGTCACCATCCGGTTGTCTTGCCTCAAACTCAGGAATTCCATCTTCTTTAAATCTTTATACTCCCTCGGAGTATATTTCTGTTCGAACTCCCTCAGAAAATCACTATAAGATAGTGTAGGTGGATCATCCATAGCATTTGGGACAGTCTTCCACCAATCATAGGCATCTTTCTGAAGGAGGGATCTGGCATAGTCAAACTTCCCATCTGAAGTGGCTTGCAACTGAATGAATATCCTCTGTACCCTATCCAACCACTGCTCAGCCACTGCAGGGTCGGTAGTGCCTAAGAAATCTTCAGCCCCATATTTCCTCAACTTGTCATAATGTCTTACCGGCATCTGAGGCTGTGGTGGTGGTTGCACTGGAACTTGTCTAAATAGTTCTACCACATGCCTCAACCAACCCGGCGGACCCTCCTCTGCAGCTAGTCTCTCTGGCACAGAAACAGGTGCCTCACTAACTCTGTCAACTCTAGCTCCATCTCTACTCTCTCCTGGAGCTACACTCTCAGCACTTCCTTCTATAGTCTGACGTGAATGGGACTCCATTACTACCTATATCTGCAAACGCAACAGAATATTCCTCATTAAAGATCAAAGACTGCCATACCAAAACATGTATTTTATTCAAAAACCAACTTTTAAAATCAAAATATTCTTTTTCTTACAATTCACCTAGGTTAAGAATCTTAAACCTAGGCTCTGATACCAAAAATTGTAACACCCCTTCCCGACCTACGTGTGTAAGCTGAGTAGAGGCGCCACACTATCCTAATGTTGCTACCACTTTTACTTAGTCAAATTTTAGTTCCGATTTTTACAGAAATTTTGCCATAGTTTCGCCTAAAAATTTAATCCCAAGTGTCGACAAAACTGGTTTTTTTTTCCTGATTTTTGAAAACATTTTTACACAAACCAATGCAAACAAAATCATTCTCAGTACACTTCCAATAAATCCCCCTTATAACCTCAACTACAACCTGCAAAAAGGATTTACACTTCTAGTACAAAATAAAGTAAATGTTTATTATGAAATACAGTAGATAAAATATTTGTTCACTATACAACGGAAAGTAACAATATTTACAAATTCATATACATCAAAACTCAAGTTTTACAACACATAAAATTTATACATGTTTGGCAGTCAGTCTTCGATCTTAAAGCCCACTATTCACTCTTCAAAATCTAGGCTCGACTCGGCCTAGAGGAACTCTCTGGTTCTTCCCTGTCACCTGCGCGAAGAATCACATTCGCGCTAAGCCAACGGCTTAGTGGTACAAACTACAGTGCTATGATGCTTTAATGCCATGCTAATGTCACACAATCAAGATTCAAGATCAATTCAAGAGAATATTATATTTCACATTTTTACATTATTTAATAATTAATCAAAACATTCATGATTCACATTGAAAACAAAGACAAGCATGGGCCCAAAATACACTAATATGTTATTCAAAGTTCAGAGTTACTGCTTTGGTCCATAATCATAATCATCAAGCCCGTAGGCGATATACACATATATATATCTATCCATGGATAGGGTAACAGACCCAGTCTCTTGGACCTCTACTTGGCTAGACTCAAGGAGATCCTCAACCCGGCAAGACTGTTACCAAAACAAGTGTAACGACCCAGTCTCTTGGACCTCAACCCGACTAATCTCGAGGAGATCCTCAACCCGGCAAGACTGTTACTATTATTCATATATTTCATAGGCATGCCGCCAAACCCAAAACTCTGAAATCTGAATAACATATTAAGCACACAAACATTTCATTCATCTCTTCATAATCTCTTTCTCAATTCATTTTATATTTCATAAGCAAATTAGGCAACCATGTCTCAATCATCTCATTTGCATCATCATAGCCAACAATCATGGCCTCATATCTCATATGATCTTATGTAACACCCCTTCCCAACCTACATGTGTAAGCTGAGTAGAGGTGCCACACTATCCTAATTGTTGCTACCAATTTACTTAGTCAAATTTTAGTTTTGATTTTTACAGAAATTTTGCCATAGTTCCGCCTAGAAATTTGGATCCCAAGTGTCGACAAAACTTTTTTTTTCTGATTTTTGAAAACACTTTACACAGACCAATGTGAATACCATCAAATTTAATGCACTCCCAATGAATCCACCTTATACCCTCAACTACAAACCTGCACGGAGAGTTCACACTTCTAATATAACATAAAGTAAAGATTTATGATTATTACATACTAGTAACATACAGTTATAACATAGAAATTCTCTTTTATATTTATTCATATACATGCCACAACTATCAACTCATAATGGATCTAAAATATCTACCCCTGAGATTTTGCTGTGGTCTGGTCATTGCTTCCCCAAGATTTAGCTACTGCTCCGAACCTACGAGTCAAGAAAAACTTAACTCGCTGAGCGTTGTTGCTCAGTGGGTACTTTACCAATAAAAATAAAAGTAGTATATGAAAGTATTCGAAATCAAAGGAAATAGTTAAATCAATAATCAACTCACTTTATACCAATAGAAATCATGATACATTCAGTGTGATAATGCTTTCAATAATGTAAAATCATAATTCAAACTCATTGGCATTATATAGTTCAACGAAAAATAATATGTCTTTGATTCAGGCTCTACTGGTATATAGGAAACCATAATGATAAGGCAGTGGGCCTCTCCACTGTAACATAGGTGGCCCTCACCACCGATATCAGATCACAGGAATGGGCCTCCCCATCCTGGTTATCCAATGGGCCTCCCCATTGGCTTCAGTGGCCTCACCACTGAATAAAATATCATATCACAATAATGAGCAGTACTGCATGCGTTAGTATAGTGCACCATACCCTTATCTACCACTCCCACTATCCAGTAGAGCAAAAAGGTTAAAATGATTCAATTTAAGTCTCAAACCTTATTTTAGAATGACTCGCGAAATCATTTTAAATTCCCATCGCACTTTGCCATTTATGCCGCGCAACACATTCTTTAGTCAAACCATTCTCCTTTTTCGCATATTTAATATCCACAATAAACATATTAAACATTTCAAAGCATTCCTCAAAATATCCCAAATTGACCAAATGAATAGTGTTGCGGCGAGAAAAATCGGCAACGCAAAATGGCATGACCAAATGAATAGTAAAATCTGGGTTTTCGTCAAAATTTCAGTCCACTTCAGTTATGCATTTGACCAAGTAAATGATCTTATTTTTGGCTGAAATTTTACAGAAAACTTATTTCATATGTTGACTAATTTCATGTAAAATTTCGTTGAAAAATTCATTCGTTTGCTGCCCCAAACAATTGCCACAAAAATAGTCCAGAAGCTGTCACTTTGGGACCATTTCGGCCCAAACATTTGAAATGCATAGGATAGTTTATTTTTCTTTTGCAAATCAATATTAAGGCTTCTTTAATAGTAAAGTGAAGATTCAAACACTTCCTTTTAGCAATTTTTGCAAGTTTAACTCAAATCAAACTAATTAAAGTCCAAACAACTTACTAAATCAACTTGCCAAATTTTCTCAAAACATTTGGTTTCAATTAAATTTAACAACCCAATTGCCATAAGAAAACAAGAACATAACTCAAATATTTAATTTAAACTCAATCAATATATTTAAACATCAATTTCAAAACTTCCATAAACCAAAGTTTGTAAGCAAATAGAATTTCTTTTATGGTAAAGCACCAAATCAAAAGTAATTATTCAAAGTAAAGTACCAAACCTTATTCTTGTACTTCCCCTTAGCTTTTCCTTCTTCTCCTTCTTTAATTCTTTATTTCTCCTTCAATAAAATCAAGATACAACATAAACCAATTCAAAATAATAAGTTATCCTCCATTTCTTTTCCAACCGAAACCCCTAATCCAATCTTATTTATCATTCTACCTTTTGATTCTTCCATTTAATCAATTAATCTCATCACTTACTTAAAATTTTTCCAATTCCACATAAAGACTCTAATCTCCAATCTCCCAATAAATATATAAATACCTAAAATTAATACTAAAATTAAAGTCTACATACTTGAAAACCTTAAACACTTACCTTGAAAATCAAATTTGGAGAAACTTGGAAGTCCTTTGGTGTTTCCCTTTGTTGGCCGAAATTTGTAAGTGGAAAAGAGAGAAATTGGTTCTTCATTTCACATATATTTATATACAAAGGAAATGATGATCACCTTATGTGTTGGTTGAACCCTTTAAGACCACTTGTCCACCTTTCTCTTTCTTCATTTATTACACATGCTAAATGGTTACTTTTGATTGGCCAACATTAGATTTTTATAGCTTTCTTTTTCCTTTACTTCTTTCCACTTGTCCCTCTTTCCATAGGATATCATAAAGTTGTCCCGGGTTACTCATCCGGTCCCGACACGAAACCGAGCTCACTTTACGTTCCGGCGATTAATTGATCATATCTTTTAAACCGTATAGTTCCACGAGTCAAACTATATATAGTTTTGATCCTCTCGACCTCTACTTTCTATTTATAAGGTCTATTTTAGGTTTCCAAGTCATTTTGAAAAATTACCGATAAGCCCTCAACTTTTTACAAAATTCCCTTTAGGTCCTATTTTTGCTCGGGTTTTCTCCGGCTTCATTTCTACTGGCGATCGTTTCATATTTAACCTCTCGCCATTCTCTACGTACTCACGTCTTTATTTCCTACCCTAAATTCATGTATAACTTTAATTGATAATGACCAAAATGCCCTTAATCAACATTTCTTCATTTTTCTTTAAGGGGACATTTCCTGGAAAAACCGTTACACGTCGTTGCGATCCGATTTTTCTCTACATTCCATTTTTGGAATATGTTATATGTACTATTAAGAACATCCGGTGCAAACTTTCTTTGAAATTACATCTACGTCCCCAAAACTTTTTAAAAATTACAACTAGGTCCCTTTGGTCATACAACCTTATCTAGGACTGTTATCAAGAATTATCTTCTTCTTTCCCCTATTCTCTCTATGCACGTGACTACACTGCATAATTGCAGCAGGCGGATGTGACATCTCAAATCACAATAAAGCAACTCTTCATAACATCATATCTTTCACATTTCATTTCATCATCACATCTTGCACATTTCACATTTCGTTATATTTCAAATCACATTAATCAATTCATTATTCAAATGGATATAATCAATGGCATTAACACATATTTTACATGCTCATCACAACATTCACATTATAACCAAATATGTCTCAAGTCTCAATATCATATGAATGTATGCAATAATGTACTTTGTACTTACCTTAAAACCAACTCACACCAATCTATACACCTACTCTTCCAAGAATCCTCAACACTTAGGTTAGGGCAATTCAACCTCTTCACAACCTAATCCAAAAGGAATATTAGCAAAATGACCATATGAATAGTAAATTCTGGTTTTAGACTCCACTTTATTCTTATTTTGAAAAATTGTATAAAATAATCTACTTGACTAAAAACTCTAAAATTTTTACAGAATTTAGTTTTACATCTTAAAATCATTCCTTTAAAATTTCAGATCAAACTGAACACAAAATCCTGGTCAAATAGTTCACCCAACCAGACTGCCCCAATTGCCCTGCATCCTGGCAGCAGTTCTGAACTTTGTGAATTCCATAAATCAAATTCAATCAACGTGGTTCCAAATTATTTTTCTCAAATACTAGACTCACTAAGCCACAACATATCCAAAATTCAATTGGATATTATTTTTCTATATTTTATTAAAAATCCAGAAAGATAGCTGTCTCAATTAAGGTACCTGCTGAAACAGATCTAATAAAAATAATCTTTCCAAAATCATAACCATTCCAAAATCAAATCAACATATTTTTCAGTCATTCTAGACTCATAGAGGCACAACATATCAAACATTTACTTAAAGAACATTTTTATATATTTAATTAAAAATCATACAAGTCACAACCTTTACTAATTGTAAAACAGAAAGAAATTTCACTAAACACAACTCTTACTTTTCCATCACCAACACCAACCTAACTTCTTATCTTTAATTCCATTTCCAACACATACAAACACACCACAAGCAATCCTAACCATATTATCAACAACACTTCATCAAACTCAAAAATAACGTCAAAAACAACAAGAGCAATCAAGAGAGAACTTACCAAAATAATGAAATTTCTTGAAATTCCAACTTGTTTATTTGAAATCTCCTTCAATTTGATCTTAGAACTCAAAACCTTCTTCTTGCTCTCTTGTATTGATAATGGCCGGCCACCAAAGGAGAAGAAAAGAAAATGAAGAAACAAAGTCAAACTTTTCATCTCTTTAAACCTCCACCAAGCATTCCAAAAAGAAAATTACTTAAATACCTCCATCTATTTGTTTTAACTTCCTTTCACTTACATGCCCTTTTTAGTAATTTCATAAATAACCAAAATAAATATCTTCTTCCTTTGACCATCCATTTGACTTGTGTATATGTTATATATATATCCATATATACAACATATACACTCCTTTTTAAATTATTTTCTCTTTCCAATAACATATACATTTTAATTCAAATAAAACAACAATTATACTAAAACTTCTAGGCACATTTTGGGATATTACATTAGGTCTTAGAAATAATCTTATGAATCTTAGCTATGAGTCCTCTCATGCCATTCGCAAAGGTTGTAACACCATTGTACTCTACATACATAATATATATATATATATATAATACAAGAGTGTTGGCCAAAGGGATGGCACAAAGACTCTTTATTTTAATTTTTAGTACTCAAATTGAAAGACATTTAACTTATTCTTTAAGTTTCTATGTTGTTGGAACATTTGCCTTTGATTTGCCAGGATAGGACAGTTTTCGCGACCATCTTTAGGTCTTAGGCGACCATACCTTATATTGAGAGAAAGAGAAAGAAAAAATAGTAGTTTTCCCGGTGAAAAGCCCAACCTTAAGGACAACTGCTAATTAGGTGTGCGCAACCATCCTTTAGAAGGAGCAACTGCACCTGCAAATTGATAATTCTAAAATATCACAATAAAGGATGCGATCATTGGTGCAGTGAAGAGAATTGGTACTAAGCTACAATGCACAATTGCCCACAAATTGCACCTCGTCCTGAAAGGAAAAATTAGAAAATTTGCAGTCTCAAGTGCGACCTGAAGCTCAAAGCGAGAGCCCATATTCGACCTTGATTCAGACAAGAGGCGACTGCGCTTTTTAATATTTGGTGGTTTTCTCTCTCTACCAATTACATATTGACAAGTGGTATTACCATTTAGAGGGAAAATTCAAATTAGTTGAAGCGGGACCACACCAAGCTTAGGGGCGACCGCGAGTTTCACAAAGTCTGATGAGATAGATTTTGCATTGATTTATCAGAGCCACTGTACTAGCCTTTAAAACTAGCCAGTACACACAAATTCAATATTCATGGCTGCCCCAAGTCAGGGACAATTGCAAAGCATGAAGCGCGACTGCACTAGCAAGGCAAGAAACCACGCCTCTTCTCTAACAGCATTAAATGCAAGAGATTTGGTTGTTGAAAAGTTTGATATTCCTATACTCAACTCAAAATGGAAATTTCTAATAAAGTGGCTATAAATACACCATCAACCACCATTTTAAGTGACTTTTGAGCAATTAATATCTAACCTCTTGCAATTTTAATTCTCACTTGCCTTATATTTATTTTTCTCATTTATTATTTAGTGAATGTTGAGTGTGAGCATTAAACACCAATTGTTAGAATTGGTTTTAGTGTGAACTAAGGGGAAAAATCTTGTATGGGTTGTGAGGATACACATACTCTGTGCAAGTTCGATATGATCTTGTGAAAATACCAAGTTAGGGTTTAACGTGTAAAAACCCAAGTTTAGTGAAATACTCAACTTGTTATTGAGGAGTGGATGCAGGATTAGTATAATCCAAACCACTATAAATTTTTTATGTTCGATTTTCTAACTCTATTCTCTTGTTCATTATTTAAATTTTTAAATTGCCCTAAATCTTCAAATTAATCAATTCACATCATCTCTTGGTTGTCAAGTGGACTAACAAAGAGTGCTACAATAGGTAAACCTATAGAAATACTCACTTTAAAACCTTAGTATAAAAGAGGTCTAGTTTATTCAATATTTAAAATATTATATGCAATATGCAATACAAATAAATAATACTAATTAAGTTATAATTTTGATTAAACCACATAAAATTTCCAAGAAAAATTTACCAGAGTTTTGTTTATAAAATCAATATTGCCAAATCTTCAAAGGTGAAAATCTTGTAAGAAAAAAATACACTTCTAAAATCCAATTTTCACAAACTCCACAACTACTCCAAATTAACCAATCTAAAACAACATAATATCAACTAAATAGTAATAGATAAAATAATATTTATTTAACTTTTATGTAAATATAATATTTACAAAACTTTAATTAGTTTATCAAATATAAAATATTTATCAAAATGTACTAGATGCTAAAACTATAATATCCCAAAATTTTGAAATTATTAATTTGTGAAAATTAAATAAATGATTTAAAAAGAATATATATATATAATTAAGTGAAAAAGGAAAAAATATGTATATGATATATATATATATATGTAGATATACATAATATGTATATAAGTCAACATTTTAACTTGGTCAAATGATATTTTAATTATTAAAATAGTAATTAAATGGTTAGTAGAAAATGACAAATTAAATATTAATTAAGTAATATGTTTTACTTGGTGGACAGTGAAAGTTGAAAAAGTTTGTGGTTAAAATAAGAGAGTAGTTGGATTGAGTTGAGTGGATGATTATCTTCTTCTTCTTCTTTCTCCATTGAAGCCGGCCACTTTCATCAAAGGAAGAGAGGAGATTTGCTTCTTGCTAACTCAAGTAATTGAAGGATTTCAAGTGTTCAAGTTGGAGTTTGAAGGATTTTCTTCATATTTGGTAAGTTTCCAACTTGTTTCTTTGATTTTTTTAGAAGTTGTATTTATGTGAATTGGATATTTGGTGTAGTATGTGTTCATGGTTGATATTGATATGTTTGAAGTTATTTTCACTAGTTAACTATGAATTTGAGGTTGGATTGAAGAAAAGCTTAAGTTTGGTGAAGAGAATAAGAGTTTTGAATTGTGTAACTTTTGAGTGTGAAGTCATGGTTGTAATTGTGTATTTTTGCTTTTAATTGAGCTATTTTGATGTTTACACAATTATTATGTGATATAATGATGGATTTGGTTGAGTTTGTATGGAGTTGAAAAGTTTAATGAAAGATAATAGTTGGATGTGGTAATTATGTGTGGATATCAGAATTTTTGGACTGACACGCCCGGTGACACGGCCATGCCTTTGGGCGTGCTGATGATTCTGTTTTCAGTGTTGGTGACACGTGCAGTGACATGCCCATGTCACTGAGTGTGTCACAACTTCTGTGATGTTGTAGTATTGACAAGTGCAGTGACACGCCTATGTCACTGAGCGTATCATATCTACTGTGTTGTTGTAGTTTTGACACATGCAGTGACACGTACATGTCACTGAGCGTGTCATAGCTACTATGTTGTAGGAGTTTTGGCACAGTCATTGACATGCCCATGTCACTGAGTGTGTCAAAACTTCTGTGTTGTGGGTTTAGGGCACGGACATTGACATGCCCGTGTTGTTGAGCGTGTCATGTGTAGAGTTTACCCTAGATAATTCTTTTCCTTATTTTCTTTGTGTTGAGAGATTTTGTTTATACCTATAAGTGTATCACTAAGTGATTATTTATAATCACATTTGGTTTAGGCTTTGAAGAGATTTGAGCTACCCCAATCCAAGTGTTGAGGGATATCTTGAAAGAGGAGGTTGAAAGTGGTGTTTTTTGCTTTTAGAGGTAAGTACAAACTTTGAATACATTTGTTATGTATGAATAATGTGCTAAGACATTTGTAATGTCATATATGAGTTAAATGCATTGTGAAAAGCCATTGATAATTGCTAAATTGTGTAAAATGAGGAATATGTGAATTATGTTGAAATACCCAAGGTAATTGGGTAATGTGGCATAATGTAATGAGATATGTGGAAACATAATGAAATCAATTGATATCGAAATAAATGAGAAATATGAATAAATTATGTGCCTATTATGTTATTTAATTTTCAGAGTTCTGGAGCGGCATGCCTATGATTTGCCTACGGGCTAGACGCTGGGTGTCACTGTGAAAATATTTTTGAGGTGAAATGACCGGGTCGCAAGCCTCAAAAACAAATCCGTGAAGCTAGGCTGGGTGAAATGACTGAGTCGTAAGCTTAGACCTAGTTGGATTATTACATTGATATATTGCCTATGGTGCTAGATACATGGTGTCATTATAGACCAAAAAAGTAACTCTAAAATTTAAATAGCATATTAGTTATCTTTGGGCCCATGTTTATGTTTGTTTTATGAGAATTGCGGATTGTGAAATAATTGAAAAGTATGAGAAAATAGAATGATGTGATATCCATATGCATTGTGCATTGACATTGCATTCGATTTTTTTTTTATTGTTATCAAAGTTCGTATCACTAAGCTTTCGGCTTAGGGCGATTGTGATTCATTGTGCAGGTGGCTGGATAGATCCAGTTGAGCCAGAGAGTTCGTCTAGACTGAATTGAGTCTAGGCTTGAGACCTTGAGTACAAAGTTGCTTGTTGGACATCAAGATCATAGACAAACTACCAGCATGTATATATTTTATATTTTTGTACATATTAATTTTGATGTAAATAAATATGTATATTCAGCAAACTATAAAAAATGTTTTGGATAAACCTTTGCTAATGAAGTATACATATGTATTTTAGCAAGTAATATTTCATATATTATTTATATGATATCAGTTAAATGTTTTAAGTTTATACAGAATTTATAAGTGAAGATTTATTTATTAAAATGGGTTGTGACATTCTTATATCCTATATTCGTATATTACATATGTTAGGAGTATGTAGTGTATGTATATTGGGTATAAGGGTGTTACAAAAACTCTATATCATATGCAACACAAGTGGGAATGGTCTTGTGGCAAGATATTTAAGTTTTTATAATCACCCTTAAACCTAAGTCTTCTTAAACTTATCATGGCTCTTTCTATTTGTAATTCTGTTACTTGTGATATAAATTTAATTAAACTAAGCTATATAACTTAGTGGTACTTACTTTGGAAATAAATAATTAAATAAAAAATTGGAATTCTCAATTCATAACACTTTAAAATTAAATCCTTTCATAAATGAAATAATCATAATTTAAAAAAAGGTTTCATAAACTTCAACCATAATTTAAGAAAATTTAAAATTTTAAAATTTTATGTCTCAAAATACTTAAAATTATGTACATATACAATTGTCCAAGTTTCCGTAATATTAAATAGGCACATCGTGACCCGTAGGTCTCGATACTATAGACAAAGTGTCATGATACCGGAGTATCTTATTTAAAGGTGCATAAATATCATATCACAAGTCTCCTTGATACCGTAATGTCTTGACATCATAGCATCGTGATATCGTAGTATCTCCCCTATAGGTGTAAATATAATTATCACATCATGACGCATGTATAATCGTCAGCATGCGAACTTGATAGTACCAAATCTAATATTACAAATCAAGAACATGTGTAGGGCATTAAAATACAATAATATTTCCATCAATCTTTCAAAATCCATCTCAAGTCATCATTTTCATATTTTTCTCACAATTCATCAAAACTCACGTAATCAATATATATATAGAATTTCCATAATTCATTTGATAAATAATTAATATTGGGATTCAAATTTAACATTTATATAAATAAATAAACTTAATAGTCAAATGACTTTCAAAATAGCTTAATCCATCTTATAAACTACAAATTCCATGAAGCGATATTTCTCTTTTTTAAATAGCCAATTTAAATCTACCTTTACCTTTATATTATAATTTCATAAAATTATAACACTCTTATACCCTATATACATATAATGCATACTTTTTGTGGATGTAAAATATGCATACAGGATACTAGAGTGTCACAGTTCCAATCATTAAAATTCCAGTAATTATAAGAAAATATTTAGTATCCTTAAAGTATACATCAACAGTTAAATCAATATAAATATAATGTAATTTAATTACCAAAAATATAAATTTATAAAGAAAATCTCAAAAAAAATATTTTCAAGAGCTTTGTCTGTAATTTCGATAAATTCCAAAATAACGAACACACAACTTGCTTAAAAATTATAATTTCATCCATTTTCCATACTCACCACTTTAAACTTTATTTATTAAAATCAAATACTGATGTAAATATATATACGCACTCTCATATCAAATCTTTATAAACCAACACAAGTGTTATGAGTTAATTTACATAAATCAAAATACTTAAATAATAAATATATATGTATGCAAATGGCAACATTGGTCTTGCAGCACTCAAGATCACCAAGCATTTACCACGGTCTGGGTTCCACTAATCGACAACTCTTTTACCTGTGCGATTCACATAACCGAGCTAAACTTTACAACTTAGTGGAACATTGGTCTTGCAGCACTCAAGATCACCAATACACATATACATATGAACATATCACACACACACACACATATTGGACCCAAATAACCCTATATAGTATTTTGGTTCCAGAGATATTAATGTGGTCCATCGCGACACTGGGGATCTAAGTGTCGCATTTGTTCCCTATTGACACCTCTGTGTCTAGCCCCAAGGGTAAATAATAGTAACGCCTAGCGTCTAGCCCGAAGGCAAATAATAGTGACACCCAACGTTTAGCCCAAAAGTAAATAATAGCGATGCCCAACATCTGGCCTGAAGGTAAATAATATAGCATCAAAAATAATTCTCTGAAACAAGATACTACACAAGGAAAACACACATTTCATTTCATGTTATCATTTAAACATCGTTAAATTCTATATTTTTAATGTTTGCAACATATTTCGTCATCTTTTCAGCCACAACTACATTGTGACTAATAAATCACATTTTCACATCTCTCGTGATTATGTCAAACTATGATCACCATCACATGTTACATATTCATTTATCATCTCTATTTCCATATTCCTACATATTTTTCAAGTGATCAACTCACTCATGATCACTTTCGTACTCTATCTCATTAAATAAATTTATCACATTGTAATTTAAGAATCACATTTCATAATTCTCAATCGACTTACACAACCCAAAAGTCACACTTAAAAAGTGACTCATTTCCATATTTTAAACACATCTCCCATCATTATAGAAAGTTATGGGTCACATTCATAATGTGACCTATTTCCACATATCCAATTTCCTGCTTGCATTTCATTTGTCAATTTCTCATAAATTCATAATCAATTCCTCTTTACAATATCTACATTTTAGTTATTTCTACATTATTCTTTATAATTATTTTTCACATTACCTTTCTCATCTTTTCTAACTATTTTTAGCATATTTTGTTCTTTTTACTCAATTTTTCATATTTTTCCACATATTTAAATTTATTATCCATATTTTTCAAGTGATCACTATTCTTCGTGATCACTTTGTTTTTTCCATGTTTTGATCATTTTTTACATAAAGTACTTTTTCATAATTTTTTTACATCATCTTTCTTATTTCTTATCACATTATTTAATTCTTATATTTTTCAATCATTTTACTTTTTATTTTTTTTCCATGTTTTTTGTTCATCAAATTGCATATCCATAAGTCACATTCACAATATGACTCACTTTCCCAATTTTCTTACAATCCACAAATGTGTCTATATTGGACAATACACTATATATATATATATATATATATTCACATTAGATTTATAGCCAATGTGACACCCAACATATAACTATGCCATAATGTGTAGTTTATGTGCAAAACTATATTTTACAATAATATCATACATTTATAATGCTCATTTATATTTAATGAAACTACAAGGTTTAGTAATATGTACTAACCTCTTTTCTCCTTCCCAAGCCAAATTCTAAATTTCACATCTTTATCACTTTAATCTACACATACATAACTCAATAATAAGCAACATTTCTCATTTAAAGTCATTTACATGCTTATTGATTATCAAATTACCATTATCTATTCAATTTTCAACAAAACCTCATTAATGCTGTAATTTCACCATTCACTACTTTATTTAAATTTCATTCTACCAATCTCATTTTCAATATTTAACCTTAAAAACATTACTTATACATTAGTATAACACTAGAACAAGTCACTTTCATAATTATGGAAACCTCTTTCAAAAATTCAAATTTTACATAATGCAACCATCAACATAAACTTTACCAAAACTTATCCATATTTCATTTCCAACCTTAAAATCACATTACAAGTTCCAATATAGCATTAGCAATTCATTTTAATACACTTTAATCATTCATACACCATTTACGTCCATTCTATATAATATTTCACTAAAATACTATTTTCACCATTACTACCTTTTTCAATATCAAACTCATTTCTATTATTCGACTATAAAATCATCAATAATACATCAATATAATATCAAAATAATGCATTACCACAATTATCAATACCTCCTTCAAAAACCCTAATTGCACATAATATACCCATAACCCTAATTTCACTCCAAACTAACCCATATTCAATTTCTAACCATAAAATCATCACATATATATTAAAACAATACTAAATTCATCCATTACCATAATTATAATCAACCATACTAGAAACTCTAATTACCCATATTGATCATCAAACTCTACTTCCATCATTTATGCTTATTTATAACAACCAATCAACAAATTATAATATAATCATCATCTTAGCTTTGATTCTATCAATTTATGATATTAAACATAATTTTCTCTCTCTAAATAATTCAAACATAATCATAAAATTAATAAAAACAAGCTTGAAATAGAAAATACTTAGTTGAATCCTTAGTAAATCTTGAAATTTAATTTAATTCCTTTGGATTTCTTGTAAAATTTAGAGTATATGCAAAGAATTCTATTTCCCTCCCTTCTCTCTTTACGGTAGGGAAAACTCCAGAGATTACTTCGAAGTAAGATCCTTGCGTTGACCATTTCCTGAACCAGAACCGGGGGGAGGGGGGGGGGGTGAGAGAAAAAGGGGAAAAATGTCCCCATCAACAAAGCGAGGCCTTTTCGAACCCCCTTTCCATTCTTCCTTCCCCCCTAACTCCCCCTTTTTCAATAAAGAAGCCCTGAGGCCCCTCTCCGACAAGTAAGGAAATGAAAAAAATCTCCATTTTATGACAAATTTGGTCTGATGGCTAGCTTGGTTCAAGACTTTCAACTTGCGAACAAGAGACTGAAGCTTTTCAACTCTTCGATAAGGGCTCGATTAACAACATTGGGTCATTTGGATCATGGGTCACAGCTACTTGGATAGAGACCGCTGAACATCATTTAGATGTGTCGAGGCTATATGGGCTTAGGCCTCTTTGATAGTTGTCATTCTCTGGGCTATTTGGATGGACTTAGATCCTTTACATTCTTTCATGTGAGGAGCCAACTTTGATGGGATTTGAATTTGAATAGATCCTGTGGGACTTCTTGCATTTGGGCTTGCTTTGATGATGGGTAGCAAGCAACTATTAGAAAGAAGTTTGTTTTGTAATACCTGTAGAAAGAAAGAGAAAAAATAGGTGTCATCCTCTGAAATAGCAGCTAGGCTCATTAGGAAAAATATACTTTTAGCGTTGGGAAGCAGGGTAGTGAGACCGATCAAGCCCTTCACTCGGCTTCCTCTTTTCCTTACTCTTCTTAGTAGAATTCATTAACAAAACTAGTTTCCATCCCAGCTAGCAAAAGAAGAAAAAGAATATTCAAGGCCAAAAGGGCTAAAACACAATAAGCCTACCCATCATCAAAGCAAGCCCAAGCCCATGCAGACCTCATTGTCATGAAAGCCCTTTCCTTACTTTCGCTTAATCAGAAAGCACTTTGGAAATTAAGGAGTATGGCTAGGAAAGCTATCAAGTAAAGCATTCCTTTGTACCGAGGTCTGTCGAGCCTCAATTAATGGTCTACGAAGTGAAAACTTTCCCTGTATCATAATTCATATTAGTAAAAATGGTTCGTATAATCTCTGGTTTTTTCTCCCTAACCAAAATTGTCCTTCTTCAAGAAGAGCAAACTAAGCCTAAATCTAGATAGCGTTTTGTGTGCTCATAGAAAGTCTAACTGCAAAGTCTTTTTTATTGGTCTGAAAGAGTGGACGAGCTCCCTTTCAATTACATTGAACGTTGTTGGTCGATAACTCGATGGTATTTGCTCATGGATGGTAGTTGACTGATTGAAGTAAGTTTCAGTCTTTTTAGTAGTTGGAGTTTGTGGAACAAGTTGTAGAGATCCCATCGTTTCTAGTACTTGTGGAGAATCCACACCAGTAAGAAATAACTTTAGTTATTAGTGGAAGTGACCTAGATATTTTTATAGGTCCTTGCCCTTTTCTTCCTCTAGGTAAGTTGGGAAGTCCTTAATAAGACAGGGGAAGTCGAGGCCCTTATCTTCAACAAGCCTCGATTTGCACTTTCACTTTTGCTTTAAAGAAAGAATCGCTGAAGTCAAATTCTTTTTATCGGTCGAGTAAGGGCGAATTGCTCCTCTTCTTTAGCTTCTTTTATAATACTGATAGTGAATAGCTCTAGCGGCTGCTTTTTTAGATAGTCATTTTATTGGGTTCATCTATGACCAACCTCAAGCGAAAGTAGTTCAGATCGTCTCTTTCTTTGCTGTTATGATTCTATGATCTTCTCTGAGGGAGACCTGCTTATCTACTCTAAAAGTTCTCTTTCAGCTCACCTTGGATACCCTTAGTCAAACACTTGAAGATAGTCCTATCAACACTAGTTATTGTCCTTTGATGCTGGATACACTAGTGTAGATTTATTTCCTGTAATTGGATTAGAATAGTAAGATTCTAATATAAGTAGTGCTAAAGTCGATACGCAAAATGAGAGTTCTAGGTGGGATGAGTAAATTAGCTCGAATTGATTATTGCATCTGCTTTTATTTTCGTAGTGAATCATAGCGACTCGTCCCGTGTCAATAAGGTCTGAGGAAGGCTATGAGTCAGGATTTAAGCTCCTTCACCACTGCTCATGGTTCGAGGGAAGTGGAATGGCTTAGTATGCACCTTGTTTTGAGAGCCTTTCTGCTTAGATGTGTTACGCACAGTGACATTTGCCAATCCTATTAGGAAGAAATTTATAGATATTTGAATTTCAAGTCTTCCACGAGCTCTCTCTCTTTCTTATCCTACCTCTTAAGGGAGAGAAGAAGGGCCTCAAGGATCTCAATTAGAATAAATAGAGTAGACAGAACCAACCATTAGCCCTCTCTCTTGCTGTGATTTCACTAAGCCAAGTTAGCACGAAAGTAAGTAAAGAATTAGCTCAGGTGAAGAGAAAGAAGAAATAATCAAAAGAAGAAGAGGAGATAGTCTCCCATCTAGAATAGGAATTGGATATATAAAAGGAAGGATCTTTAAGACCATTAAAGAAGCTGGTAGTCTTTCCTTACCTGCTAGCGAGATTAGCTTGGGTGGATTGCTTTTCAAGTTGACTTCGAATCCTTACTTTTCACTTTTGACTTCTAATTCCATTCTTACTCTAGTTCTTGCATGCTGACTTACTTTAAATGAAAGATCCCTAGTTAAAGGGTATATTGGTTTGCCTACAATGCTTGCTTACAGGTTTGCTGATACTCTTACAACGCATGGAATTACTTACTCACTCTCAAGATCGGTTATCGAGTTTGCAAACTCATAGGCTTACTATCCTCTTCCCAACACTAGCACCATGGCTTTTGTTGGTCTAACTAGACCACCATTCTAGACACATTTTTGGGAATCACTAGGACTTAACAAAAACACAATCCTAGGAGAGAAAAAAACAAAACATTGGATTGACTTTAGCATCTAACGTGAATGAATTTTCACATTATAGACCAATCAAAAAAGCTTTCTCAGCATATCGAATGCTAATTTTATCTTACTCAACTAACTCGTAAGGCGAATCTATTAACTTCTTCTCTTATTTCATTTTACATGTAATTGAGTTAAAGATTTCATAAAAGATTGGCTGACTCATTACTGGTTTAGAGGTTAGAGCATTAGAGAGCGAGATTAATCTCTTTTCTTTGGCACCTAGAATCTTTGCTCACATGGCAAGAGTAAGAGCTTACCTTAAAGGCCTCCCTGACTTCTTCTTAGAGCTACTTTAGGTCGACATTCTGAAAGAAGAGTTGGCAAAGTAAACAATTCCATCTTCCCACAGTAGCTGCTAGTTCTTGACTCTTCTATGACTCTTATCGAATCCACTCCTGATGCCGAAACTAGTGCTCTGATCAAACAGGATCCATTATTGATGCCAGATCTAGAGTCGCCCCAAGTGCTAGAAGGATTTTCCTTACACTGGCCAAGTCTAATCCCATTCATTCCAAAACCAGGAACCTTAGGCCTTCAACCCCAGCTTGCACTGGACATGATCTTTGACAATCATGAGTCAGGAGAGTCAGCCCAGAAAGAGACTAGCTGCCCTTTGTCTTCGGCTCTTAGAAAGAAGTGAAATCCAGCCACCTGAAAGCATGAGAGCATCAGCACTCGGTGAGTGCCTTGTCTGAGCACCTTTTTTTCTTAGAGAATAAGAGTTGGTTGTGCTTAGCATATTGGTCTGATCCAGTTGAGGATAAATTCCACCTCTAAGAGGAGGGAAAATCTATCTTGAGAAGTAGATGTCTCCCATTTCTGACCACTCTTGACAAGATGGCAAAATCATATGCTTAACACATGAAATTCCATGGTTGGGTTCTACTACGGAATCAGATGATTTAGATGATACCACATCTGTTGTCTCCTAATCTCTGCTACTAGAGAGTCTGCCATTGGAAAGTCTACTACCTAGGACTTTTTTTCAGCTTTCTCAAGAACTAATATAGATAGGATTGAGAGAGGGCCCAATGCGCATTACCTGAAGAAAGATTCCTGGGTTTTAGTGAGTGAGGGGTCGGGCTTACTTTAATAGGAGGCCAACCTAGCTAGTAGTAAGAGAGCTTACCACAGGAGAACCAAAAACACTCAAAAAGACCCAGAGAAAGGGAAATAGCTATCAGTTCTGACTTTATTCCCAGACCCAAGGGTGATTCAATTGTTTCAGCTTGAGCGAAAAGGCTTTCTATCGAAAGAGAAATTCTTATTAAGCTCAATGAATCCATTTAAATGGTTAATGCTTTCTTGATGGCTGCATGTGACCAAGTTAAGAATGGCTAGAGTTGAAAGAGATATTTTCTCTTTTATAAGAAGCAAGAGCAGTTCTCTTTCTGTTTGAACGAATCTTGTTAGAGAATCCTGTGATCAAATTAGCTGCTTTTGGCTTTGAAGGAGTAGGCATCGTTAGAGTCAGGGTATTAGTCTTTTCTTCAACCATGTCTTAAAAGATAGCCAGTCCATGCTAGAACTCTAGTTACATTTTCAGGGCTGGGCTAGGAGAGACTTACATAGTTAAGAAGGAAGGAATGAAGACCTAACAATCATAGACTTTAAAGTGAGTGCCGAGTTGTTTTGAGTATCAGAATCCGATCCTCGCTCAGCTCCAGCTTCACATGTCGGATATGTAGGAGGGAGAAAAACAAACATTGATGGATTGAGTCAATCAACTGTAATGTAAAGAACATAAAAGAGAGACTTTCCAGCCCATGTGTGTAGCATCTAACTTTTCCATCACTATAACTGAACTAGTATTGTACTTACCATTAAATCCATTACTAAAACTCAAAAGTATTGACAGCTTCTTCCCCATCCAGAGTTTCACTTCACTAACTTGAAACAGACTACTCCTCTAGAAGGAACGACTATATATAAATATAAAAAGACTCACAAGACACGCTTTACTCACTATAGAATATAGAATAGATCGGAACCCCTTCCTATTGCCTGCTTGTCAGGCTAGATTCCATTCGATCTTGTTTGACTACTTATATACATAATTAGTTAACCCTTCCCCATAGCATAGGCCAAAGGTCTTTCTTTAGGGAATTATAGACTTCCACTTCCTTTTTGGCATTAATGCCCTTTTCTATATCCTGCTTAGGATTGGTTCAGTCCTCATAGTCTTTTAATTTTTTGCTTCTATAGCTTATTTCTCGATCAACTAGCTAGCTTCGTTTAGTTATCTCTTTTTCTTCTTTCTAGGTAACGGACTTAGGATAGAAAGAAATCGCTTGTGTGCCATAAGAATAGCTGTTTGCAAGGAAAGCAAAATTTTCTTATAGAAGACTAAGGAAAAGTTACATCCTTATAGACCCTCCTTCATGGCCTTAGTCCTATTCTCCATCGGTAACTTCCTCCCTTCACCCCAGACTCGACACCTAACTCAATGAAGCGCTCATGAACACTCCTAAGAATGTAGCTTTTATAGCTTAAGGTAAAGACTTTGCATCCTAAAATAAGCTTTCAAGAGAACAATGTGTTCAAATAGAAGCTCCTAGATCAAAGGCATAACCTGGGTCTACTGGTCTTACATCACTCCTAGAATTGGATCCAATCTTAGCCTAGCTTCCAAAGAAGTCATTATGCGAGAAGGTCTAGGTGCTGCTCGATCGAGCCAAGTAGTCCCTTTCTGCTCATAGTAGCCTCTTTTTACTCTAATTATAATGGCCAATACCCCTTCAACTAGAGTTATGGATTGCTCTTGAAAGTGAACCTGAATCCTAGTTTTTGCTTTCAATTCTTTCTTTCAAACCATTAAAGATTAAAAAAAAAGAGTATCATTCAGTAGGGACATAGGGGAATCGTCTTTCATCTCTTCTTGCTTTGCCACCTTCTCTTTCCAGGACTAGAAGTCTAGCACGTCAAGTTTAGTAAGCGATTATTGGGATATCTCAATCCTATTTGTAATTCTTTTTTATCCCCAATGACAAAAGAATGGGCATTTTCGGGGACTAGCCCACTTCCCATTACTCAAGAGGGCAATTCCTCGAACATAATTAAGAGAGCCATTGAAAGGTGACTAAAACACTAGAAACGGGGACTACCAGAGCTAATGATAGAGGCAAGAACACTTTCTGGCCAAGTCCCATTAATTGATCATAACGATATCATGGAAATACTGCACGGACCCATATATATAAAGAGAAAGAGAATCACCTTGATACTAAACCAGATCGAGCCTGGGATCTTTTTGAAAATGGGAACATCTAGGATAGGCGGCCAACCTCCTGGAGAGAGCGATGTGCATGGACCAGGTGAGTAGGGATGCAGCTCCATGGACCGCTCATCAAGCTTGATAGGTCGTGGTATCACACCCTTCTCAAAGGAACCGTATGTGACACTCTTGCCTCATACGACTCCGTCTTGGAATCAGGATCTCCCCCAATCCTCCACTTATTAGTAGAGTTCATTCTTAAATCTTTGACCAACGGGTCCTCGAACTAACCTTTCCTTCCTTTTCTATTCCTCGGTAAGTGGTTTCTTTTCATTCATTGATTGATTCAAAGCAATGATAATTTCTTCCAAGTCCAAGCACTAGTGGTAGAAGCTAGTTGCCGGAAATGAACTTTAGGGCCAAGAAGGAGCCAAAAAATGTGAGGGCCCCTACAATCTTTTTAATTTAAGAAGCGAGAAACTTGACTTTGAGAAAGAAAGGTCTTATATTAGAATATTAGTAAAGGTGCTCTAGCCTATCTATAGTAAGGGGCTTTTTTCTTGCTCGTTAGCGCTTTATAGTTTTCTTTTCAATAAGGATGTTTAGGTTTTACTGATAGAATAGATAGGGCTTTTCTCGCTTGTTTAGTATTGCTTTGGCTTTGCTGTCCATATCTTACTAGCGTAGAAGCTACAGCTACCGCAACTAAAAGAAAATGACTGAAGGAAGAAGGAGCGGAGCGAAAGACTACAGAGGCATTCCGAGCCAACTACAATACAAGTCATGAGTGATAGCGAAGCCAAGCCAGATAGGCTTTTTTATGTCGAAAGCCCCAAAACTACCTATCTTATAGCAGACAACTAACGCAAGCCTACTAAAAAAATCTCATAAGTAAATGCCTGTTTGCATCGCAACTAATAAAAAAACAACTACTAGACTAGACTAGTAGTTGAGTGCTCCTTGTTGTTCGGATCTTACCCGGGTCCGAGCTTCCCAAGCTTTATGCTATTGGGGAACTCTGCAAGGGTCTTACCACCTTCTTTATTTACTATATTTGAGTCTTTGGAGTACTTTAGGATTATATTCTGTGCTGAGGATTTGTGCTTATGAGCTAGGGTGAATATTGCAGACCAGCGGATCTGGTGGTCAACAATTGTTCAGACTTGGTAAAGGTTATTGCGGCACCTATAGTAGGACAGAGGACTTATCACAATGCCCGTAAACCAATTTACGATGTCTCCATTGCTGACGCTCGTCAAGTAGGCCACGTGGGTTGGCCAGGGTCTTCTTTGGCTAATGAGACCTTGATCCCAAATCCTTCGAAGTATCTTTTTGATAGGCGCCTCTATCTGTATGGGGAATTCGCTGCTCATAGATCCTGCCCAGTGTCCTCCTCCTTCCCCCACCTCCTTCTGACCCCTGGAAGTATACAATGATAACTTTAGGATACTCATGCCCAATCGTGAGACTGCCTATTGAATGTCTGATGGCACCTTGCTCCGGCCTGAGCTATGCAAAAATGAGATCCCCCTTGATCCTTGCCGGATGTGCTTTATGGTCCCCCATAATACGCTCGCTTGGGCACTTATTACTCTAGTTGTTCCAACAGTCTCTGCTAGTTGAACCCCATCCAATAGACTCCCTGTTTCATTCATCTCCTTCATCAGCTATTTGATTGGGATACTATTACCTAGGTTCCTAAACTTGGAATGGATGGCGAAGCGTTGAAGCTTGCTTCTTCTCCAGAATTTTCTTGGTCATCAAAACAACCTGTCCTTAATAGAACCGATCTGATTCTCTGAACAATCAAAATTTCATACTTCTTTCGGATCCTCCCTATCTCCTGATCGAGCTTGTACAGGTAGATGTTGCCTGGTAGGGCCGACAGTAGTACATTGTGTGGGATGGAGTAAGGGGCCTTCTCACCTCCTACGAGTCATCTGGCGGAAAAGACTTTCTAAATGGAGCAAAAGAACTTGGGATCATCGATCTCTTCCTTAAAGATTGAGATGAGTCAATGTCGATCGATGGTGTGAAAATAGTTCATGATGTCGAATTCTAAAAACCAACGAGAGGTTCCCCACTCTTCTTTGTTTTGTCTTAGGATCGAGTGGCAGCCTTGACCCGAGTGGAAGTGCAATGTGTCTGGAAACTTAGAATTGTAAATGAATTCGAATACCATTCTGATCGCCTCTTTCATGATCTTTTCTATAGGTAAAAATACTGTGAACGGTCTAAACTTTGACCCTTATTTCTTTCTTCATATTGTAAAGGGGAACAAAGCCCTTTTTTTCTCCCTCTATTGATGATAGATCAAGGGTGTAATATCCCAAACTATACCCTAAAATTTTTGAAATGATTATTGTTGAAATTGGATTAAATGATAAAAAGTATATATTTATGATTAAGTGGTATAAGAGGAAAAGAGAAGAGTGTATATGTTTTATATATAGAGATATATACAACATATACAAGTCAACTCATTAGTTGGTCAAATGAGATTTATTGATTATTTAAAAATGGGAATGAAATAAGTGGAAGATGATATTTGTAATATTATAATATTTAAATTGCTTGGTTGTTATTGAAAGAGAGGTTGTGTGGTTTAAGAAGTTTGACTTTGCTCTTTCAATCATCTTCTCCTTCTTCTTTCTTCTCTTTGGCTAGCCATCACCATAGCAAGAGGGAAAGAGAGATTTTGCTGTTCCAAACTCAAGATTTGAAGGTGTTTCAAGTGATCAAGTTGGAATTCTAAAGATTTTCTTCACTTTTGGTAAGTTTCCAACTTGTTTCTTTGGTTTTCTTTTGAGTTTGTGTTTTGAGCTTGGTGTATGGTTGTTGTTGATATGTGTATATATAATTGTGGTGTGTTTGAGATGGTGTTGTTTATTTGATTTTGATTTTGGGGTTGGTTTGGAGGAAAGGTTAAGTTTGGTGTTGGAAAGCAAGAGTTGTGGATTGTGTTTGGGTTGAGTTGTGATTGTGGTTGTGAGTGTGTTTGATGCTTATTTTGAGTTGTTTTGGTGTTTATGCAAGTTTAGTATGGTTTATTGATGGTTTTGGGTAAGATTGTTTGGAGTGGAAAAGGGTTAAGTATGATGTTTGTTGGATGTGGTGTTGTTGGTATCGGAATCAGGATTTTTGGCCTGACACGCCCATGAACACGGCCAAGTCTTTGGGCCTGTCAATGGTTCTATTTTCTGGATGGGTGATATGACCAGTGACACGCCCATGTCACTGAGCATGTCACAGCTTCTGTGTTGGAGTAGTATTTACATGTCCAGTGACACACCCATGTCACTGAGCGTGTCATAGCTACTGTGTTGTTGGTGGATTGACACGCCAATGTCACTGAGTGTGTCATAGCCACTGTGTTGGGGGAAGATAGACATGGCCAGTGACACGCCCATGTCACTGAGCATGTCAAAGCTTCTGTGATGTGGGTTTAGGGCACGGTCAGGGACACGCCCGTGTTGTTGAGCGTGTCATGTGTAGAGTTTGCCCTAGTTAGCTCTTATTCTTATTTTCTTATGTGTATCTCTAAGTGAGTATGTATAATCACTTTTGGAATAGGTTTTGAAGAGATTTCAGTTTTCCTAATCCAAGTGTTGAAGGATTCTTGGAAGAGGAGTGGTTAGATTGGTGTGAGTTGCTCTTGAGGTAAGTACAAACCCTACATTATCGCATACATTTACATGACTTTGGGACTTAACACATTTGGTTGTAAATGTGTTAAGTAATCTACTACATTGTTGATACAATTTATTAATGCTATGATTTGCATAATGCGAAAGATATAATTATCATTCAAAATGTATATACAATGCAATTGGTTATGTATACCCTAATGATGAGATGTGAAGCCATTGTTGTTGGCTATAATGATGCAAATGAAATAATTGAGGCATAGTTGCCTAAATAATTATGAGAAAATGAGAATGGAATTAATAATGAAATAATGAAAGAATTGTGTGCCTAGTATGTTATTCAATTTTCAGAGTTTTGTTGTTGGTGGCATGTCTAAAAGTAACAATCCCTTGAAGCTGGGTTGGGTTTGGTCCTTGAAGCCAAGTTGGGTTAACGCTTAGCTCCCCTTGAAGCTTAGTTGGGCCTAGTCCTTGAAGCCTAGTTGGGATGTTACATATGAGATGTTTCTCATTGTGATAATGAATCACCTACGAGCTTGATAAATGTGATTATTGAACCAAAACAGTAACTCTGGAAGTTGAATGACATATTAGTTTCTTTTGGGCCCATGCTTGTCTTTGTTTAAATGTGAATCATGAATGATGAAACAATTGAATAATATAATGAAATGTAATATTATGAAATATGATATTCTTATGTATTGTTTCTAATTCTTAAAAGTATGACATTGGCATTACATTGAATCATATTGTTATTGTGGTTTGTACCACTAAGCCATAGGCTTAGCGCGATTGTGGTTTATCGCACAAGTGACAGGGTAGATCCAGTTGAACCAGAGAGTTCAACTAGATCGAGTCGAGTCTAGGCTTGTGAAGTATTGATTGTGGACTTCAAGCTCAGAGACAAACTGCCAAACATGTATAAACTTTATATTTTTTAAATATTGATTTTGATGTATATATATGTATATACTGCTACATTTTCCGCTGCTTAATAAATAAATATTTTATCTATTATTCTTTATAATATATCTTAAATGTTTTAAGTTTTCTTATATTGATAATAGAAAGATTGGTTTGATTTAAAATAGACCGTGACATTCCTATATCCGGTATACATATATTACAGATGTGGGTGTATGTAGTGTGCGTATATTGGGTATAGGGGTGTTACAAAGGGCCCTCCTACCATCATTTCAGTGACTCGTAGGGCTTCCCTCAGCTCAGACTTTTTGGTTCTTGAGAATGGTCACTGCCTCTCCTAGGACCAGAATGATTATCTTGCCTGATGGGTCTACATCCATCTCTGAATGTCGTCGGGTATTGTTTACTTCCCCTCCATTCTTGTAACCATCACCTGTAATCCGTGCGGGTGTCTTCACACCACCCTGAGTGGATGAGAAAGAAGGGATTTCTCAGAGTAATCCCCAAGAATCAACTTTCCCGTATGAGCATTCGGTACATGTATCAGTCCGTGGAAGAGTGAAAGGGCCACCACTACTGAGGATCTCCCCCCTAATCTTAGATAGGTCGTCTAAGGGTTCGCCGCAGTTCATTGCTATGCTTACACACTAGGCTACCCTTCTCCAAAAGCTCTGCGAAACTACCACTAGTCTTCAGCCGGAAGGGTTTATTGCATAAAAATGCTGGGATGCAGGCTCCTGAAGAGGGAAGCCCAACGAATGTCAGATGCAAAGCCTCGCACCTCATTAAGATCATATTGGCATACTCTCCAAAAAAAAAAAAGAACATACCCCATTAAAGATGAGAGTGAGGTACAACAAGGCCATTTTTTCCCACCGCCCTTCTCACAAAATCGTACGTGGACATTACCGCTCATACATCTCCCAGCCAGCAAGCAGTTAGCCTTCCTCTACAAGGAATGGAAGTGTGAATGAATCAACATCAAATAGAGGAATTTGGTTTTCTTTTAAGCAATAACATGATAAGAGAATCCCTTTCACAAAAACCTAAAGATTCCCTCCTATCCTATCCTGCCACTTCAACACCTTTTGATCTTTGAGAAGATCATTACGATCCCTCTCCTAGAATGTTTTTGTAGATTCCAAAAATTATCAGGACGAGAATGAATCCGAGAATCCAGGACATACTCATCCTAGAGCTTCTGCTCTCCTCTAGGGAGGGATTTTTATAGATAGAGAAGTGAGGAGTGAGTCATCATAGCCTTGTCAGGAGAGGGTAGCCTCCCGCTTGATCGATTTCTCAGAGTCGGAGCAACATCTCTCATCTGATGACCCAGAACAAGAAGGAGCGTAGCCACTCGATCAGACGAAGAGGAGCGAAAGGCAGATGTGAGATCAGCAGCAAAAGAAAGAAGAGGAAAGGGATGCCCCAGTTCAGCAGTCCCCGGCTAAGCCTTAAAAAAACACACACACACAACAGACAGGTCACAAACAAAAGAAACAAGAAAAGGGCCATGATGCTGATCCTATGTTCATTTTTGCCCTGCCCTGATGATGCTCTCCTAGCTCATGGAGTTACATACTAGAAAAAGAATCTCTCTATTACTTTGAGAAGAGAATCGTTGGTTTGACCGGAGGACTATGTGGGAAATACGAGATCTAGGCAAGCCGCTACATTTTCTTCCCTTGCCCTTGAATGATAGAAGAACTACTTATCTTTTCTTAGATAGCAGTCGATCTGTTTGTAGGTCAATCAATAGGTCCACAGATCTATTCTTCTATATGATAAATCGCCATCTTGTAGCACCACCACGAAACCGATTCTCGTTATTTTTTCAAGCCTCGTGACTTCAACTTTGAGTATGATGAATGAGTGGAAAGATCTTTATGGAAGTCCCTATCTGATCCAACCAAAAAATTTATTTTTAAAATAAATATATATCTATAAAATAGATAAATGGATGAGTTTTTTTAGAAAAGACTTGCTGCTCCCCTATGTTTCCATGAACATTAGTTCGAGTCTATGCCCATCTTTTTGAGTTCAAAACGAGGGTGTTTACACTCGCGAGTCCAAAATGGGAGGTTTAGTGTGAGTCCACAAAAGGGGAGTGAGTTTATACTCACATGTTGTCAATTCGAATGCTTTATAATTTGCTTTCTTCTAAGGTCACTAGGACCATTTGCTTTCATTTCTACTTTACTAGTAGAGTGAGGAAATATTTATATTCTTTTTTCTTCTGGTAAGTGGTCTATTTATCCACGACGATAGCTCTTCTTTTTTTATTCAAGACGGATCCTCCCCCTTGTGAAAGGACCTCTAAATCCGATGACCTTGACTGAAAAAAGCTCCTAATTAGTTTAGTAGCTGTCCGAGTAGCTAATAGACCAAATAACCATAGTAGCTATTTAGAGCCATTTTTTTATTTCATTTTGGGATTCTATAGCCTACGCACTTGCTTTTAGGGGATTAAAGTTGGATGAATCTCTAGTGGTTCCTTCCATCGGCATCATCAAACCAATCCTCTTTCAGAATCTCTCAAAATCCTTCTTGTTACCCAGTTCATATATTCATATATAATATACGTAAGTAGGGGTTGACTTTCGTCAACATGTCTTCCATTACTTTCTATTCTAACTTTGTATGATCACTGTACTTTCTATGATCATTCATAGCTTCACCTCGCATTTAGGCTACTGGGTTACCTTACATCCCTTTCCCTCTTATAGGTAGATATCATTAGGTTAAGGAGCAATACATTAGACTGCTTCGCTTTCTTTCAACTTATCCTTAAATTATATAAGTAAATAGTTTTTCTTCAACTGCTCTCTTTTTCTTGAATTTCTTTCTCGCAATAGAAAAAAGAAAATATGGAAAGTGTGCCGCGATTGATCAGTCTTCGCAAAGGCAGAATAGCGGATTGCCTCTATCTTCCTTCCACACTCCCACTCCTCTTGTTCTCACTCGTCTCTCATTATCACTTCAATCCTCGCAAGTCTCTATGCATTTTGGGAACAGAGCATGCAAAATTGAGCAATGGATCTTAGAAGAATTCAACTTTGAACGGCATGACTCTTTCTAATTTTGCACTGACAATTGAGTTCTCTCTCCTCCTCTTTCAATTGACACACTCTACTCTCTGGTGGCCCAGCTTCTACCTCTATCAGACTGCGATAGCCCTTACCTCTACAACCACAGCATGGAGGAGCAGCTCCTTAATCCATACTACAACCAATCAAAATTTTCTCCAAATTGATATATGATAATGCTAAATCGAGACAAAGATAAAGAGAGAGGGCTGTGTTTTATTAGTTTTTGTTATAGATTTGTGTCTTGTTTATTATGATAATTATTGTTTTATTTAGGTATTTTGTTAGTTTTTATTGGTGTGTTTAGTGTTTTCATTAATTTTGATAGTTTTAGTTTATTTCAGTGTTTATGTCGTTTTTGATATAGTTTTTAGTATGGTGTTTATATTTTGTTGGTTATTGTTTATTTACTTTTTGTTTATAGTTTGTTTGAGTTTTGTTTTAGGTTAAAAAAGGCAAGGAAACAAATTGAAGGAAAAAAGGGACAGTAGCTGACACAGGCAGAGGACACGGCCAAGTCACTGGCCGTGTCCCATACCAAGTTAAAAGGAAGTTCAAGACATAGAGAGGGACACACTCAAGGGACACGGCCAAGTCAGTGGCCGTGTCCCTCCAAAAAGGCTCCAACACGGCCAAGTCACTCCAACTTGGCCGTGTCTCACTTAGTTCTAAAGGCAAAGAAGAAGCAACTCACACAAAAGCAAACACCTTGGCCGTGTCCCTCCAAAATGATCCAACACGGCTAAGTCACTTCCAACACGGCCGTGTCACTCAACCAAAGAAGAAAAGAAGAAAAGCAGGCAGTAGTGAACACAAGCAAGGGACACGGCCAAGTCACTGGCCGTGTCCCTCCAATTGACCTCCAACACGGCCAAGTCTTATCCAACTTGGCCGTGTCTCTCATGAACCAAAGATAACGCGGATTTTTAAGCGGAGGATCCATATAAATATAAAGAAGAGTTAGGGTTTTAAAGGGGTGGAGATTTTAAGCTGAGATTGAGCCGTCAAAGAGAAGAACTGAGGGTTTTATATTTGTTTTCTTTGATTTTGATTATACTTTGATTAAACTAGCTTAGATTAGATTGTTCTAGCCATTGATACATCCTTCTTGCAAGATTTGAATAAGAGATTCTTCAGAAGCTTCAAGGAGTTTGTAATTTGGTTTTGTTCTTGAACTTTATCTCTTTATTTTCATTGAAATTGTATTTATGGATATTATCATGTCTGAATTGATTTCTTTGAATATTAATGAGATGAGTATGTTTGATAGCATTATGAACTAATTTGATCTAGTCTAGGGTTTGTATGGATCTACTATGATTGTATGAATTGGTTATTCTCTTAGCTAATAATTTCTTTAGCCTTGATTGAATGAAATATTGTTAATATATAATTGATTGGCCACCAATTATGTGTTTTAGGTATTAGATGATGGATTGAGAGATGAAGTCTAATGTTGGATCAATTCCATTAAGGACTTAGGTGAATTAGAGATATAACCTATTAAAAAGATTATTTCGATTATAACAAGATTAGTTGAAAGAGGTTTGAATGCGAGAGCTTATTTCCTTGACTCGATTAATTGAGTTGTTTGAGATTTAATCTTTGAAATTAAATTAGTTAAGAGGAACAACCGTTCATACATATAAGTAGTAGAGAAGTGCAAACCCTAGACCTTTCTATCAAGTGAATCAAAACATCAGCTCTGTTTACTTTTATTCGTTTTAATCTTTAATCAATCTTCTTATTAGTTAACAATTTAAATTTTCTTCATTACTTATTAATTATAATCTGATAATCAATTAGCCACTTTAGCTTCCTTGTGAGACGACCTTGGGGCGATCACCTTTGCTATAGCTACCTCGTATACTTGCGAGTGACGCTTTATGGTAGAGTTAATTCGAGTGCAACAGGCTGCCCTTTTGTTGGCTCTTCGAGGCAAAAGCACTCATAGGAATGAATGGTGCTAATTCCCATGTTCCTTCTAGTCTCGTTTGGTTTCAAGAGCCTCCCCCTCCCCATCCTTACTCGTCTTTTGAAAGCCATCATCCTAGATTTTTTTTTGTATGTCGGGGAAAGTTCCTTACCTTTCTATATTTATATAAATTATTAAAATAAATCTTTCCTTAGCTCTCTCTATAAAACAGAATGAAAAGCCTGGGTGGAAGCACAAACAAAAAGAAAGAGGAAAAGTAAAAAGGAGGGGGGGGGGAGAAGTTTACTGCTAGTTCTTACTGAAACTTCTTTATCTAACTTTCATTTTTGAGTGGTTTCTTTGTTCTCTTATTTGGAGAAAGACAAAACTTCCCTCTCTTCTTCTTCTTTCTTTTTTCTTTCTTTGATGAATTTCGGTTATGACCAATGCCCCTCTAGCGCGTAAGAAAGCTACCTGAAAAAAGGTAAGGGTCCGAAGGAGATGAATTGCCTTTTGCCAGAGAGATTTTTTTAGAAATTTGATAAAGAATTTAAAAATAGAAAGAATCTAAATAAAGGGCCGAAGGGAAGGGGGCCCACTACTTCTTCATTCAAAGGGAAGACTAGCCTCATTACTTCCCATTGGGCGAGAGGTGGGCCTAAGCCGCCTACCCACTCATTAATCACGGTCTTCACCTAATTTGCACTGATAGACCCCTATTGTATTGGAATTAGGCGCTCATCTTTTTACTGTTGTCAACTAATCTCTTCAATCTTCAATTCTACTCCATGTTAGAATATTTTTGTGAATGCTATTCTGATCTAAGTGGTCCTATTCTCTGTCCCGTGCTAGGAAGCATTACTTCTCTTTTCATTCCAAATTCAAGAATACGACCAATACGATTGATTGGTTTGTGTGCCTCTCTTATTACTTTTTTACATTCGCCTATTCTTCGGATACAATTTGATCCTTCTACGGCCAAATCTCAATTTGTGGAATGTAACACCCCTTCCCGACCTATGAATAAGCCGAGGAGGAATGCTACATAGGAATACGAGCTCTGGTTATGTCAGCTTACTTAATGTTCCTTATAAAAATTTTCCAAAAATTTTGACGGAGTCTCCCTTAAAATTCTAGGTCCCAAGTGTCGATAAAACTGATTTTTCTTATTTTTGAAAAACATTTTTTCTCACAATTCAACTCAAGCACACTCCCAATAATCCACCCTTATAACCTCAACTACAATCTTGCAAGAAGAATTCACACTTCTATATTCACAATCCAACTCAATTCAAAACCATACAGTTATTATACATTACTAGATTTACATGCTACTTCAAGTTAACTCTTTGTATTGTTCAAATAAGTACATGCCAGTTTCTAATACCCAAATACAAAATGAAAAGCACCTCCTAAATTTGTTGATGACCGGCAGATCGCAGGACTCCTCTGCACTACTGGCTCCTTGCTAATAACCTACGAGTTTAGAAGAAACTAAACTCGCTAAGCATTGCTTAGTGGGTACTTTAACTAATTATGGAAAATAAATAATAAAAGTATAATGCACTTTTAAAAGCAATGAGTCATATTGAAAAATAATATCACAGTAAAAGTAATCCATACATGTCATATATTCAGTTATTATCATTTTATCAGTTCGCTCCACAAGGTAATTTGGTAGACTAACGTATGGTAAGGAACTAACTGAAACAACTGTATATATATTCAGTGGCCCTAAAAAATTATGGACCAAGCCCTGTGGAATCTGTGGCCGAAGCCCTCGGACCGGAGTCCTATATAACTCGGGCGATTGCCCTATATAACTCGGACCGGAGTCCTATATAACTCGGGCGATTGCCCTATATAACTCGGACCGAAGTCCTATATAGCTCGGGTCGTCACCCTATATAACTCGGACCGAAGTCCTATATTAAAGCAGCACTGCATATAGTATGATATATCATACCCTTACCCTACTCAGTACTATCCCAGATACCCAGTGGAGCCAAAATTTTCATGCAATTTCTTAATCGAATATGCATTATACAATTATCGACTTATGTTTCTTATATTATTTCAACGTGAAATATCATATTTTGTCATTTTAATAACATATTATGCTCATTTATATGCATAAGGAATCAATTGGATTACTTTTGAAAAATGACCAAATGAATATTAGCAAAATGACCATATGAATAGTAAATTCTGGTTTTGGACTCAACTTGATCCTTATTTTGAAAAATTGTATAAAATAATCTAATTGACTAAAAACTCTAAAATTTTTACAGAATTTAGTTTCACATCTTAAAATCATTCCTTTAAAATTTCAGATCAAACTGGACATAAAATCTTGGTCAAGTAGTTCACCCAACCAGACTGCTCCAGTTGCCCTGCATCCTGACAGCAGTTCTGAATTTTGTGAATTCTGTAAATTAAATTCAATCAATGTAGTTCCAAATTATTTTTTTCAAATACTAGACTCACCAAAACAACAACATATCGAATATTATTTTTCTAAATTTTATTAAAAATCCGGAAATATGGCTGTCTCAGTCAAGGTACCTCCTAGAGCAGGTCTAACAGAAATAATTTTTCTATAATCATAACCATTCCGAATTCAACTCAAAATATTTTTCAGTCATTTTAGACTCATTGAGGCACAACATATCAAAAATTCACTTCAGTAATATTTTTCTATATTTAATTAAAAATCATACAAGTCACAACATTTCACTAATTCTAAAACAGAAAAATTTCAAGAAAATGAACAAACAATTAGTTAAAGTACCAAACCTTGCTTTTCCTTGATCTTCTTGTCTATTTCACTTCCTTTCCTCTATAATCTCCTTGATTTCCTATGAATTTTAATATCACATATACAAAGGTAAGAACCCTAGGTATAGACATAGTCTTATCTTATGATTTTTCTAATGGTTGCTAGCTTATTTTCACCATTAAACACCATCATTTCTTTCATCAAATCCTTCAAATAATTATTTCTTGAATTTCTCCAAATCTAGATACATGAACCCTAATTTCAATCTCTTAAATTAACCATTAATTCATGAAATTAAAACTAGAGATAGGTTTCTCTTACCTCATAATCTTGTTTGTCACCAAAATCTTCAACCAAAAGCCTTAAACTTTAGAAAAATCACCTCCTTCTTCCTTCTCTTATGGTTTGGGACGAGTTCACCATGTAAGAGAGGGCTTTTATATTCTTTCCTTAGCTTATTTTGGTCCAAATGGCAGCCAAGAGAGGTTAAGATGTGTTGGTATAAGTGTTGATTTCCCATTGGTACACTTAAGTGGGAAAATGGCTAATTTTCATTAGTCCAAATGTCTCTTTCTTTTATTTATTTATTTGGCAAGCCATTAGGCTTCCTTTTATTCATATTTTGACCCCTCAACTTTCTTGTGCTATAATTCTATAGTCTATGGTGTGAAAATATCAAAATACCCTCCAGCGATTAATCGATTGTAACTTTTAAACCGTGCGTTTTCGGAAAAAATTGAAACCCACGGTTATGACCTGATTAATCTTGAGAATATTCTTCTGGGGTCGGTTATGGGCACTATTAAGAACTTCCGACACTTAATTTTTAAGTTTACATAGTTGCCCCTAACTTTTGAGAAATTTTCACTTAGGTCCTCGGCCTTTCGAAAAATTACCTTTAGGTCCCGTTGACTTCACGAGCCTCCTTTGCACACCGATTTTGTTTTTAACTATCTCGAGGCTCTATTTGACCATTTATTTATGTCCTTCTTGCCTAATACTCGACTATCTAAACTTTGGGATGTGACATGGAAAGCCTTCGATGGCTTCCTTATGAGAACATCCATTTTTATTTGCGTATAGACGGTATCTCTTTATTCTTCATGATATTGACCACATTTCTAATCCCTATTTGCATTTCAGTGGGTTGGTCTAGTATGAGAAGTTATGGGAAAGAGTATATTACAACATCTCTAATTCATGAATTTTTAATGATCTCTGTGTTTCGCATGCTGGATCCTCTACTATTCTATGTTATTCTCGAAAGCGTGCTAATCCCTATGTTGTGTGGAGTTGAGCATCTTCTATTCACTGGGATAAAGCTTTTCCTCTGCAGGGCCCTTGTGCAGTAAACCCCCTATGGGAGGTCGTCCGTCGTCGTAAAGTAGTTGCCATGAAGCTTTCAGGAAGAGGGGTAGTCTTGTGTGTAAGCATAACATTTTTGGTCGAACCCACCCAACCCAACAAAGAAGAATTGAACCTGACAGACACATCTTTTTCCTTTTGGGAGGGTACTCCGAGTAGTGGGTACCTCATAGTACCTCGACCCACCTACTCGGGTCTTGTATGGATATGCAGGAAGGGGTGCTCCTAGGTGTGTGTAAGGGTTGTGTTTGTTCATGAGAATGGATTCCTTGTTAAGTCAGTTTGGGGGGTATGGACACACTTGCGCGAATTCAGGTAACGGTTACAAGGGAGAAATTAAAAGGAAACGTACCCAACTAGGGATGGGCGTAAACTTGTAAGCTACCGAGGGTAGGGATAATCGTCTAGGTCTTATTGTGAAAAAAAAAGTGCACTGCCATAGCAGGCAGGTTGCTTCCTCTGTTGTCGCTAGGGAGCTCTTGGAGTGGAGACCTTAGGATAAGTTGCTAAAACAAAGGGGAGGGGAGGATCGACCCATTCAGTAAATTTTTGAAGAAAGACTGTTGGCAGCAGGTGGAGACCAGACCTTTCTTTGGCCCTCTTCAAAAGGAAATATGAGGGCAGGGTTAAGCTCGGCTGAGGGTTTGAGAATAGGGTAGGGTCTTGTCCTTAAGATTCAGATAACAAAAGAGTTCCAAACCTTTATGCATGCACCACCGTATAAGTGCTGAGTACAAGTTCCGGCCAGGAAAATTGGGAAAGATCAAACCAATTTGAACCGCTCACATCACAGTAGTAGTGGTGTAAAGGCCGTAAGTCGGGGGGTGGCCAAAATAGAAGGCTATTACTTTCACATCTCCCTCTCTCTATCTATAGATAGAGAGAGCTCCGCTGTGTGAGCAACCCGACTGTGCGTTACATGTGCTCTACAGGCCGCACTCTATCTTTCTTCCTAACGAGCCCATTTTTTCCTTTGATTTGGAAGATGGGCCTTGCGTTCGGTTTGAAAGGCATGGTTTTCAGTATGTCTCCAGATAGGGCCCCCCCACTAGTCCGGCTAGCTAGTGAGTGATTCTTTTTGGTGAGAAGTAGGCCGGGCCCTACGGGCAGGCATCTTCCATAACGTAAGCTGCATTATTCGCCACCACCCGAGAAGCAAAATATTTGAGAGCCCCAGGCTGAAAATATATGCATAGATAGTGGTCTAATGATAAGGCCCGATGACAAAAGCTTGGGACAGAGCCGTATGATGCGGAAGTCTCACATACGGTTCCCTAAGAAGGGAGTGGATACCTACTAGAGCTTTGACCAACCACCATCGGTCAATTCTGCTTTGGGGCCACCCCTTACTCTACCATTATTATAGGGGTATGGGGTTCGAGATAAAGAAAGATCAAGGCAGCATATTAGTGTTTCCTTTATACTTTACTTGGATCTATTTTTATGCTATTAGTTATTCTCTTGATTCTTCTCCAAATAGGAACTAGCAATTTACAAATATCATTAACCATAAAATTTAGTGAGCGGCACAAAATCTTTCTATAGATTGCTTCTTTTGCCTCTTTTGTTGTCAAAGTGCCTATGGTACCAGTTCATATTTGGTTACCCGAAGCTTATGTAGAGGTACCTACGGCAGGATTCGTCATCTTGGCAGGAATTCCTTTAAAATTAGGAACCTACGACTTTTTAAGATTTTCAATACCCATGTTTCCCAAAGCGACACTTTCTTCCACTCCTTTCATTTATACTTCAAGCGCAATTGCTATAATATATACTTCCTTGACCACTTCAAGACAGATCAATCTTAAGAAGATCATTGCTTACTCCTCAGTAGTCCATATGAATCTGGTGACTATTGTTATGTTTAGTCGGGCGGCGGCCGTTAGGTCACCTATTTTGAGTTACGGACACACAAGGCCAAAACATGTGTGCCAGGCATGCGACCCATCAACCTACTAGCAATGGGGGAGAAAACATAGCATGTCGCAATAAAAGCTTGATTCGAGGCATCAACAAAAGACTGTTGCCTATTCCAAAAACAAAAGCCCCTTAGCACCCCAGAACGGGAGTGGAGGATGGCCCTACGTGCAGGCAACAACAGCACCGACTCCATGAAGTCAGAATTGAATCTTTCTATTGGCTTTCCCAATTCATTTGTGAATAAGAATGAAAGGGCTAAAAGCAAGTGCTTCTAGCTACTTTGCCTGCTTCTTATTATGATGGTTATGTTGGCGTGGTGAAAATGAACAAAAAGCGACATGAATGTGATATTTTCAAAGCAATTGATAGAAGCCTGTTGATCTGTTCTGATAGATCAAAAGAGTAGGAATGGATAGAGAGGGAATCTATCAATAATAAGGGGAAATCTCGTATTTCTATCTATTGATGAGACAACTATCTTTTTTCGATCCATCAGAAAGAAATCGATATGTATCTGATGGAGTCTACATCGTACGTAGAGCGCCTAAGCACTTTTTGGGCCAGCTTAATTCTCTTATCCATTGGTCCAATGCACTAGGCTCATCTCATGGAGGGAAAAGCCAAAATGTAGTTATCTTGTTGTTGTTCGCCGCCTCGACACATTCCCTTCTCTCCCCGGCATCATCCCACACATAAAGAAAGAGTGCAGAGCCCAGACCTAACCTGTAGGTCTGCTAATGTAAAGCGAGGAGTTGGCCCTAAACTGACAAATCGAAGTCACTTTCAGAACCATACTTCCTACAGCTAACACGTGTCCAGTCCAGCAGGAACATGCAGCGCAAATGAACGTGAGCTGCTGTATCGAACCCCCGCTGGCCATCGGGGACCAAGTGGTAAGGCCATGATCTGCAGGTGAACGGATCACTCATTCTTCCATTGGGGATAGGTGCATGAATGATAACTCCAAACGTCACACATCCATCGCCTACCTACAGTTTAGGTGGCACCAGCGAGATCCAGCTAAGGTAAGGAACTTCATCTTCATGTCATAGCTGCTCCACTCTACCGTGGTCTCATGAATTAAACTTCCTTGCCTTCCCGTATGTGAAGTGAATGGGCCCTATGTTGTGTGCCAGTTTTGGGGCGGGGGGCAAAGAGAGACTAGAAGAATGATTCATTTGGGTCGACGAGCTTTTTCAGCCCCAAAACTAAGAATCAATGGAATGTCTTTCTGTCCATGAACATCTATTCTATCTCTATATCTAGGGGATTTATCTCTCTATACATATAAAAGTCTTTTATGGCATGATATGATAGCCTAGCCCTAGCCGCATATCAGCTGTTCTCAATAAGCGGGATTTCTCTTGGTTCAGATCTTTTCCTTTTTTTGGAAGCTTTTGGACCTAACAAAAAGGACTTTAAGCCTTCGCGTAAGCAAGAACGAGAGAAGGAAGCAAAGTAGAAGCTTTACCAGAAGCAAGATGAGGAAGCAGAGCTCTCGTATAAGCACTAGCTTCCCCCAACATACTAAAATACAAGAGTTGCGACCTACTTTGATTCAAAAGAAAGGCAAAGGCTTTGGCAAGAAGCATATGGCTTTCTATCATAGTTGCAAGGCTTCCAAACCTTAATTAAGTACCAAAGGTTGCTTTCACTTGCTTTCATAAGTGGGTTGTTCACTACAAGCTATCAGCGCTATCTTAGATTGAATGGTAATAAGATAAGTCAACATTCAATCTCTAAGGCAGCTTTCTGCTGATAATGGAATAGTCTTCATGTCTAAAGGTGAACAAAGGCCCTAGCTTCTAGAGTTCGCTACTTTTCCCAGGCCATAAAAGGGCTTGCTTGCCTTTGTTTGATATATTCATTCAGTACCAATACAAACTACAACTACACTAAAGTAGAAAGGCCACTATAGAAGCTAAAAGTAGCCTATAGTAGAGTAGTCGGCCTAACCAAAGAGTCACAATAAGAGAAAATTACGCTTATGAATGGAAACTTAAGTAGAAAGCTTAGCCTGCCCGCCTACCAATCAAAGAGGCTAAGAGTAAGCTTAAGCTTACCCATAAGCTCTTTGAGCTTTCTCCGTCAGAGAGAGTAGAGAAGGGGAGAAGCGACTCATCATAGAAGCTTTGCTTTCAGGATGAAGCCAAACCTAAAAGATAGACTTGGTGCAGGGAGCCAAGCATTCTGAGCTGGAAGGAAGCAAGCGGAGGCATTACGGGCCAGCCACAAGACAAGAAGTGCGCAGACTCAACAAGTCACTTATAGAATGCCGACTACTAAGTGAAGACTTTCTACTTCACTTAATAAGGGAAGGAGGCTTCGCTTAGGGAGCTTTATGAGGCCGACCACTACATAAGCAGCTGGCAGAGAAAGCTCAAAGAGCTTTCCTTCATTCTTTTTATGGGAGCTGCACAAAACATAGCTGAAAGTCAGAGGGCCCATACTACCTGCCTAACCTTTCGCTCCGAGGGACCGTAGATCAAAAAGCGCCTTCTAAACCACCCCATTCATCCAAAAGAGAAGGGAAGGGGCCTATGTATTTTCATAACCCCTGCAAATTTTACCCTATCTACACCCGGAGCCAATCTTCTATTGGTTCTACCATCACGCCGCAGAATGAGAGCTCATGTGGAACCTTTTATTTCTAGCGTAACAGTGGTGGAACATAACAAAATATTATGGTCGCGTAACATAAGGGCCAGAAGTATGGTAAACTCGGCCAAAATATGACACCTGAAGGGTCCCCCCCTCTTCTTTAATAAAGCCAGCCTCTTTTTTGCCAGTGCTGACGTAGTGCACACCTAGATCCTTAGCTTTATCCTTTGCTGGATGGTTGCTCCACTAGGACTGGGACTACTTCTTGCTCTTTTCTTTATTGTTGGATGCAGAAGAACAAAGTTAGACTGTCTCTGGGCTTAGGATTGAGGGTCTTTAAGTTTTGAAGCATATAAGATGAAAAGAGAGTCATTTTGTAATCTTATCAAATCGGTCAGAGTCGCTTTTTTAGACAAAAAAATAAGTGCTTTAATGCATGGATTGTAAGCCCCTACTCCTAAGCCTCCACCATGAATAACAGAGTGTCCTTCTCCTTCTGTTGAGACGGCCCTCTTTTTTTTTTATTTGTTCATCGCGGCACGAAATCATGAAGAAGATGGAATAACTCAAAAAGAGAGTGGCGCCTAGCTGTTGAGAGCATCTGTTGTCTTTATAGAGGAACAATACAATCTTGGATTGGCCCCCTTCGCATGACCTAGAAAGAAAAAAAAAAGTCTGTGCTACTATAAGGCCTCTAAACACCTCTCTCAGGACACTATTGCGTTGCCCATAGGGACAGGGTAGCCCAGACTTCTATAGGTTCTTAGTTCGACCTCCTAATGAGAATTGAGGTCCTTGTGCAGGCGTCTCATCCCTAAGACTTGCTTGCTCTGTATGGAGTGCCCCATGGTTCCTCGAGTGCCAGCCATAGAGAGGAATACCATCAACTAAGGCACTCTTGGCCACTAACCAATCGCTCGCCGGCTGCTTGGGCTTCGTGTTTCAAGTTTGCTGTCTCCTCTACTCTACCGGGAGACTGGCCCCTTCTTTTATTTTATCTACTGCCTTGCTCCTTAGCTCCCTATAGCTCCAGTCGCTCGCTGTAATAGCTTACTTCTTGGGTGGTTCGCACCCTGGGGGGTGTGGCTGAGGCAGAGTGGGCTCAGCAGTCGGCCTATGTTTTCAGGCGCACACCTAAAGGCATGATTAGTTCCACAAATCTCACTGCACTGACCATAGTAAACTCCTTCTCGTTGTACCAAAATAGAGATATGATTTAAATGACCAAGTACAACACCACATTTGACACCTGAGGAAAGTATAACCCAACTATGAGGTACATCAACAGATGTTACAATAATACATAGATGAGTTTTGGTTGGTACAACCACTCTATTTTCCACTTCTAATAAATGTGATTGACCCAATTCTAGATCATCTTATGGAATCGTATAACTGTCAAAAGTGAGTGACTGTTCATCGAAACTATTATAGTCTGAATACTCATAAGTTCGATACCATTGATGTCCAATAGCTTTGATAGTAATGGCTGGATCTACTACTACCTCGTCCATTGAGTATAACAGAGCAAATGATGGTATAACAATGAACATAGCGATGATACTAGGAAATATGGTTAAAGAATCTCGATAGTAGTTCCATGAACAATCCTTTGTGGGATTGGATTTTTTTTATTGTGGAAATGCCATAAAGTGCAAACCAAGATCCATAATATGAAAGCCAAAATTAGAATAAGGAAAAAAGGTATCGTGATGTAAGTCCATTATTCCTCGCATCATAGGGGTTGCTGCGTCTTGAGATCCTAATTGCCATGGTTCTGCTGCATCACAAGGAGCAATTGTGAGAAATAACCATTCTAAAACAATCATTTGGTTTGCTTCATTCTTTGACTGCTCTACTCCCTCCCTTAAAAAAGAGAGACTAATTCTTACTCTCCCAATTTAGGAAGACAAAAATCACCAGTTGGGTTGGTCCAACCAAGAAAGACATGGGAGTCTTTAGGCGTCAGATTCTTTTTCTTCTCTTATGATATTTTGAGTTTGAGTTAAGATATCACTCCTAAATGTAATCCGAGTCGGCATAAGCATAAGAGGTCTTGGAAAGAAAGACATGGGAGGTATTGCTAGACATGGGAGGTCTTGCTAGAGCCTACTAGTAAGTAGTGGTGAGGTGGGCCCCTTCAACAAGCTTGAAAGCACCCCACTTCTTTCTTAATCTACATGATTATGAATGATATCATACTCGAAGCATAGAAAGAGCTAGTAAAGTCAGTAACAAAGTAAGAAGAGACTAGTAGGGAAGGGGATTGAACTTTCATTTAGAACAGAAGGGGATTGGAGGATAAGGTTTTCGTTAGCAACGCCGAAAAATGAAAAATGTAGACCCTTAATTTTTGACCCCAATTTAATATAGTTCTAATTAAAGGATGCCAAAATAAATTTGTCCGACTTTAAATATTTAAACCTAGTTTATAATTTTTAAAGGAGTCGGTTCAGATTAAAGAGGCATAAATTCAATTGTAAAACCCTAAAATCAAGTGGAATTGGCCTAAATTAAAACTTTTAGGTCCATAAGTTAAAAGAGGCTAGAATAATTTGAGTGAGGCTGGCCGGGGAGACATGAGCATGCCTCATGTCGATTTGGCAGTCCAGACTGACATGAGGTTGGACTCATGTCGACCTAGGCAAGCTAGGTCGACGTGAGCATGCTTCATGTCGACCTTGGCAAGCTAGGTCGACATGGGCATGCTTTATGTCGACCTTGGAAGCCCAAGGTTGACATGAGCATGCCTCATGTCGACTTAGGTAGCCCAAGGTTGACATGAGGTTGGTCTCATGTTGACCTAGGGCAACCAGGTCGACATAGGTTCAATACGTTTCCTAATTCAACTAGAATTTGTTTTAGGGAATGATTTATATTAGGTTAAGGATTCTGAGTGAGGTTCGGCTATAAATAACAACATTTTAGAATTCATAAGGGAGGAGAAAAGATTAACAAGAGAAAAACATTAATAGGGGATGGCAAGGAACATTAACAAGATAGCAAGGAACATTAAAGAGAGACGGCAACAAACAAAAAAGATTAGCAGCAAACATTCATCAGTCATCAATCCATCAAAGACAACAACGTTGTCTTTGTTCATTGTTCATCCAGAAGTTAATTGTGGAGGAACCAACGAGTGGAGGTTTGATCTTTAATCATGAATTATTTATGTTTACAGTAGTTTCATTTCTTTGATTAATAAGAACATGCATGCAGTAACTTGATCTTTGAATACACAGTACCTTGATCTTTGAACATGCAGTAAATTGGTTTTTGTTTTAATAACTTTAATTGTTTGCTTTAATTATCACATTGATCAATTGGTATTTGTAACCCCACTGGCATATTTCATAAAACATAAAACTATCCAGTAGTCAACAATTAATTGTTAAAATCTATCTTGTTTACTTTAACTTCAAGAACCGTATGTAACCTCAAACTATTTTTATCCAAAAGCCTAAACCATTTCATTATTAAACTCCAAAATATTGATTATTTTTCCAAAACCTTAATTTATTTTTCCAAATCCAAAATTATGCTTTTTTAGGCAGTAAGTCAAATCCAAAAACCCTAACTATCCAAAACCCTAATTCCAAAAACCCTAACTATCCAAATTCCTAATTCCAAAAAATCCTAAATTCTTTGAAGCCCTAAACTTATTTATTTATTGCTTTATTTAATTTTAGATTTAATTATGTAGTTTATTATATGTTTTGATGATTGATTTATTTAATTTCAATGTTTGATTTATTTAATTTATCATGGATGGATATTTTCTTTATTGTTATAATTATTATTTGTTTATTTTAGTATTAAAATTGTAAAAGGTATGTTTCCACTTTGTGGGTACCTCATTAGTTAAATTTTATGTAATTTAAATTGCTTTTATAATTTGGACCAATGTAAAGGACATGTTTTCACCTTTCGGTGGGTGTCCTATTTAGTTTAGACATGAACGATGTAAGGACATGTTTCCATCCTCGGATGGGTGTCCATTTATTTGCTTTGCTTGGACATTGCTTTGATTTTTAATATAACGATGTTTTATTTCAATTGTTGCATGTAATATGGATAATATTATTATATTTAAGAATTTTATAATATTAAGTCCTGTAAAGGAGGCCGGTTCCAATGAACCAGGCATTGTGGGAGTGCTGGGCCATTTCTCACCTTCCCCACACGTACCCAACTTTTCGAACCCATTAGGGGGTTGGGGATTCCTTAGGAATTGAGTCATCCACCCCTTTCTTTTTCTCAGCTCGTCCGGGTGGCGACTCCATTTTCTCCAGACTTAGGTCCATGTTCTCTAAGGCCCCGAGCCTAAACAGTGCTGAAGTCGCAAGAACCATTCCACCAGGAGTGGGGGCAAAAATCCTCGCTCACAGTGGCGACTCCACTGGGGATAAGAGAAGTTGATTCCATTGGTCTTTATATTATTCTATTCTTTCTTATAATGGTATTATCCATTGCATCATATTAGATTGCATCGTGTGCGTGAGTTAGGATGCCCGTGTTACCCGTGTTGTGTTATGCAAGGGATACCATACTTTCACTCAAGGTATGGAGATCGAGGATGGCATAACCACTTATAGCCTTGTACCATTTGGTATATACTTGCTATGGAAACCTAAGCCTTTTAACCCAAAGACTAAAGCTCATGTAATTGGTCTAGTTACTTTCCTTAGGATTTTACCCCAAATGCATGTTGTTTGACTATGGTTAATTTATCTTGGCTTAAATCATAGCTATTTGGTTTGTTCTTTCTCTAATATGACCCAAGTACATTTTCAAGCTTAAATAAATTTTTCTTTAAAATCCAAAAGACCAAAGCTATCTTCAAAATATTTCAAGATGGTCTTTGGATATAAAACTTTTCTAAAAACAAATCAAAAATTCTTTTGTTTATGGCCCAAATACTAAGCCCAAAATCCATTTTTTCTAAAATCTTTTTACAATGGACTTATAAATGAAATTATTTTTATCCAACCTTTTCTTACAAAGAGCTTGCAAATTATTTAGGTCAATTACAAAATACCAAAAATCAATTATGAGCCTAGTTTATACTAAGAATAATTAATCATGGGCTTGTTTTTGGCATGAATCATTAGTTACTTTTTTCAAGTGAGAAATCTATTTATAATAAACCTCTTAATTTAGTTTTAATCCAATATAGCATAAAAGCTACATTAGTTGGTTGAATGGATTAAAACCTAATTAATGGGAATTATCCTAAATTGATTTCCATTTTTGAAAATACAACTAATGATTGAAACGTCCAAGGGAAATATTTGAAAATAAGATACCCCATGTTGGTATTTTATTAACCATATACCTAGGAAAAGAGACTCACCATTTGTGTGTGGATGTTATAAGGTTGGAAGGGACGTTCTACTTATCTTTGTTGATTGTTTGTGCATAAATGCATACATACATTTGCATCTCATATCATTGATCCTTTCTGACTCACAGCCCTGTATTACGATAATTCAAAAGCTTACGACAATCCGACCTACACCAGAAGCAAAGAAGCTAGCAACGATTAATCACTTGCTCACTAAAAGCAATGAAGTCCAAACAAATTCAAAGAATGGTGGATGATGCCCTCAATGCCAAAATGGAAGAAATAAAAGAGGCCATGGCTGAGACCGTGAAGAATCAATTGGCTGCAAATTTAGAAAATAATGTCTAAGCGTCTGCTAGCTCCAAGAAGCCAAAGGATAAAGGGAAAGCTAAAGTTGGTGAAGTAGCTTTTGATGATGATAAGGTGATCATTGATGATGATGATTGGGCGAAGGTTGTTGAGAAGACAACTATTGAAAAGACCGAGACTTCTAATGTTTAAAAGATGATTGCTGATTTAGAAAAGAAATTTGAGAAGAAGCTGAAAACCGAAGAGATGTCCGAGATTGACAAACTATTTGAACAAGATGAGGATGTCTCTTATAAGTTCAAGATGCCTTCTTCGCTAGGTACAATGGTACTGGAAACTCCCATCTCCATGTAAAGCAGTATATCACTGCTATACAGTCTGCCCGAGTTACTAAGGCTCAAACTCTAAGGTACTTCATACTCTCATTGGACCCTGTTGTCCAAAATTGGTTCAACACCTTAGAGGAAAGTACTCAAAAAGATTGGAACATGTTATACAAGGCTTTAATTCAGCAATATGGGTATAATGTTCAGTTGGAAGTTACTTAAATGGAAGTTGAGTCCATTAGACAAAGGCCAAATGAGAATTTTGTGGACTATGTGAAAAGGTGGAGAAATAAGACTGCTTTGCTCAAGAAGAGGCCCGATGAATATGATCAAATAAGGATGATTATGAGAGGGGTGTTGCCTAGTCTTTGTGAAAGGATGTCTCATATACTCATTCGTGATTTCAAAGATCTTCTCCAAGTTGGTCTGCAAATTGAAGAATGGGAAAGGGAGAAGAATCACTTTTCAATAAAAAGGAATGAGAAAGGGAACTACCAGTCGGGCAATCAAAGCACGCAAAAGGAAGTTGATGTTAATGCCACTAGTCAAGGAAGAATGTGGCAGTTTTCAGAATTAGGGAAGCCACTGTCTTAGGTTCTCAATAAGCTACAAAAGAAGGGATTGTTACAACCCTTGACTCCTCGTCCTTTGCCTAATCCTCTTCCACCTAACTTTGATACTAATGCATTTTGCCAATTCCATCAAAGGCCTGGACATGAAACGGACAATTGTATGAAGTTGAGGCATGAGATCCAGAATTTAATTGATAATGGAAAGCTGCCTGAGCCAGATAAGCCCAAAACCAAAGGTAATCCATTTCCAAGGTTCAACAGGGTACCTTTACCGGCAACCTTCATGGTGGGAAAATGATTGGAAGAAGATTTTGTTTTATCATCCTTTCAAGATGGAAATATTGAAGATGTGAAAGGAAAAGAAGCTTAAACTCAACAAACTTTCCTTAGCTTGAATGTTGCTTTTCAATTTTACTTTCTTTAATATTTAATTTGAACAATTATGTTTTTCAAGTTTAAATTTGTTTGAATAAATCACATTCATCAAAATTTTTGTTTATCTTTGTTCATTTTAGTGCTCAACCGATAAGGAATCTAGCTTGATATTCATAAATTAATGTATTTAGGCATCATGACTCGAATGACTTTACTAGGTAAGGGAATTACTCTATAGCATTGAATTGTGTATGCTTACTTAGAGAAGGCTCTTGCATAATTACCTTTGTCTAGGTTCTAGTTAGTCTTAGAACATGCTTTGACAAACTTTCGAGGCAAAATTGAACTCTGCTTATTTAAGGGAGAGATGATCTAGGCATTGTTTGTTTAGCTAACAACAAGTATCCACCCTATTAAATATCAATCCCTAGTTGTCCCTTTGAGCCTTTATAAAATTTTAGCTTTCTTTTCATTGGCATATAACCCCAATAACCTATCCTGAGCTGTTGTGATACTTTTGACAAGTCTTATAATCACTAAGGTGAAGAGGCAAGAAGATCAAAGAATAGAATGCATAGCCAAAACTGTAAGGATAGTTGAAGTTCTCAAGACCATAAGGGTAGTTGAAGTTTTCCTAATATCTCCAATATATCAAGACAACATCAGAGTAACAAATGATTTATCCCTGTTAAAGAAGATTTATGTCACTCCACTCATCCATTATTGGAAGCCCAAGTTAGTACAAACAAGAGAACTCTTTTAGAGCTAGAACCAAACAAAAAAAACAAAAAAGAGAAGAGAAAAAAGAAGAAAAAGAAAAGAAAAAAGGACAAAAAAAGAAAAAAAAGAGAAGAAAAAGAGAAGAAAAAAGAAAGATAAAACCTAAAAGGCGGTTCAGAAAGCCAACTGAGTTCTCTTTTACCTAAAGCAGCAAAAGGCTTCCATTTGGTTTATAAGGACATTTTGACTTGAATTGGTTCAACTCAACTAAAGATTCAATCAAAATTGGAGAAAAAGGAGAAAAACCATTCAGTTCTTGAAAGTTTTGTACTTGACAGTCCTACAAGGAAGAAGGACAAAATGATAAAATGCTCAAAGAAAGGGAAAAGTAAGAAAAAGAAAAAGAAAGAAAAGGGAAAAGAAGAAAAGAAACAAATTTGAGTCTCAAACTTTTTGCAAGGGCAAAGACTGTCCTAATCAAGATCCAGATTAATGCCAAGAAGATATAGAAGAAATTTAGAGTTTAGCAAGATTGCTCCCAGCTACCTAAAGTTTAAATAAGAAGTTTTTAGTGTGAAGGTTTGTCCATTGTGTTACATCGGCTCCAACTTACAAATGGCCTTCATTTAACCCATATCCCTTATAGACCCCATTTCAAGCCTATCAAAGACCTGATGATCTCTCTTGGTAGGTAAAGTCTATTAGTGAAGATAGTTTGAATAAGCATGCATATGAGATAGAAAATATTTAAACTCAAAAGAGACCTTTGGCCAAGTAATGTGTATGTGCCTATATGAAATGCAACAGTTCTTGCTTAAATAGAAATAATTCCCGAGTTTAGTATGATAACTAGGGTTGTCATGTTATAGATATGTTAATTTGAAAAATCAAGTCCTGAGGTACATTGACATTAATTTGGCAAAGCCAACATTTGATTTCAAAATCAAAATTCAAAAGAAAAAAAAAGTTTTGTCATACAAAGCCTTCAAGTTAAGGGAAGTATGTTGAACATCCAAAGGACACATTGGGCAAAGAAAATGATTATTGGCAAGGTCATCAACTGACATGCTGAATCATAATTTAAAATGGATGAATCTCTGCTGTTTAGGGCATCCATTATTCATATTTTCAACATCTTGAAGATAAAAACCATAAATGTGAAGCATTGTGTCACTCTAATGCAAGACCTGAACAAGCATCTGAAAGGAACCAATGAGAACACTTCTGCTGAACACCTCGGTCTGTGGGTCAATGGAACGACTGTAAGTATTATTTATGCATATCATGCATACATGAGCATATCACATCGCACTTTCTTGTCTTGTATTGTCTATTCTTTATTAAGGTGAATAGCAAACACCCTGTGAAGTAAACAATCAAAAGAAGATATCAAATTAGGAGGGCATGGAAAGCCCATTGCTTGAGAAAGCTCCAGTAATTTTGCAAAGACAAGAAATGCATGCTTGTGCGAAGAACTAGACAGCAAAAACATCAATCAAAACCCGCATAGAAAAATCTTTAGTTTAAGCCTACACATGGGGCAAATTTTCTCCTTTTCAATTTTTTGAGTTTATATATAAAATATTTTCAAACTCACTTGCAAATATTTCGCCACGCAGGGGGCAGGAGAAGATATGAGAGCCAACTAAAAATAGTTGAATTTTTGCAAAAAGGAAGAACGAAAGAATGAAACATTAGAACTCTCAAAAGAATGAAGATGCAAAAGACAAAAGATTAGTCCAGCTAAAAGAGCTAAAGCCAAGGTAAAGACCTAATCTCGAATGGATAAAGATCCAATTTCAAAGGGTGAAGACCTGAAGTCCAAAGGATGAAGATCCATTTTCAAGGGTGAAGACCTGATCTCAAAGGATGAAGATCCATTTACAAAGAGTGAAGACCCGATCTCAAAGGATGAAGATCCATTTTCAAGGGTGAAGACCCGTTCTCAAAGGATGAAGATTCATTTTCAAGGGTGAAGACCTGATCTCTAAGGATGAAGATCCATTTACAAAGGGTGAAGACCCAATCTCAAAGGATGAAGATCCGTTTTCAAGGGTGAAGACCCGATCTCAAAGGATGAAGATCCATTTTCAAGTGTGAAGACCTGATCTCTAAGGATGAAGATCCATTTTCAAAGGTGAAGACTCGATTTTCAAGGATGAAGATCCATTTTTCAAAGGTGAAGACCTGATTCCAAGGATGAATTAGATCATATAGAATCGATAAATGGAATGGGTTCATTAAAAATAAAAATTCACAAATGAAAAAATGAAAAAAAAAACATTTATTCCCCTTCTATAACTTACATCTATAGTTTTTTTGCCCTGTTGGATCTCTATTTTATTTAATAAAAGTTTTGAATCTTGGGTTATTAATTGGTGTAATATTAGTAACTCCGAAACTTTTTTAAATGATATCCAGGAAAAAAGTATTCTAGAAAAATTCATAGAATTAGAGGAACTCGTTTGCTTGGACGAAATGATAAAGGAATACCCGGAAACACATTTACAAAAGTTTTGTATTGAAATCCACAAAGAAATGATCCATTGAACAAGATGCACAACAAGGATCGTATCCATATGATTTTTCATGTCTCGACAAATATAATCTGTTTCATTATTCTAAGTGGTTATTCTATTCTAAGTAATGAAGAACTTATTATTCTTAATTCTTGGGTTCAATAATTCTTATATAACTTAAGTGACACAATAAAAGCTTTTTTTATTCTTTTATTAATCGATTTATGTATAGGATTCCATTCACCCCACGACTAGGAACTAATGATCGGCTCTGTCTACAAAGATTTTGGATTTGCTCATAATGATCAAATTATATATGGTCCTGTTTCCACTTTTCCAGTCATTCTCGATACAATTTTTAAATAATGGATTTTCTATTATTTAGATCGTGTATCTCCGGCACTTGTAGTGATTTATCATTCAATGAATGATTGAAAAATGAAATGATCCATGAATCCAATTAGAATGTTTATTATTTTGTAGATAAGCAAAACATTCGAAAAATCTGACTTTCTATATTATATATTGACTTTATATTATATATATATATATATATTTATATACTTTATATATATAACTTATATATTTCTCTATATCCAAGGGATTTTCTTCCTGTAGCTTATATTTAGTAATGATTTTTCAGTAAATAGCAGTATCGTGGATAGGGAACTATACTAGTGACCTACCTAATTTTATTGTAGAAATTTTCAAGATCAATGATTGGACCATGCAAACTAGAAAGACCTTCTCTTTGATAAAGGAAGAGATTACTAGTTTCATTTCCATATCGCTCATGATATATATAACTTAGGCATCTATTTCAAATGCATATCCCATTTTTTCACAACAGGGTTATGAAAATCCATGTGAAGCTACTGGTCATATTGTATATGCCAATTGTCATTTAGCTAATAAACCCATGGATATTGAGGTTCCACAAGCGGTACTTCCGAATACTATATCTTAGGCAGTTGTTTGAATTTCTTATGATATGCAACTGAAACAAGTCCTTGCTAATGGTAAAAGGGGGGCTTTGAATGTGGAGGCTGTTCTTATTTTACCTAAGGGATTTGAATTAGCCCCGCCCAATTGTATTTCTCCAGAGATGAAAGAAAAGATAGGAAATCTGTCTTTTTAGAGTTATTGCCCCACTAAAAAAATATTCTTGTGATAGGTCCTGTTCCTGGTAAGAAATATAGTGAAATTACCTTTTCTATTCTATCTTTGGATCCCGCCACTAAGAAAGATGTTCACTTTTAAAATATCCCATATATGTAGGCGAAAACAGGGGAAGGGGTCAGATTTATCCCGACGGGAGCAAGAGTAACAATACGGTTTATAATGCTACAACAGTAGGTATAGTAAGAAAAATCATACGAAAAGAAAAAGGGGGGGTACAAAATAACCATAATGGATGCGTCAGGGGGGCGTCATGTGATTGATATTATACCTTCAGGACCAAAACTACTTATTTTAGAAGGTGAATCCATCAAACTTGATCAACAATTAACGAGTAATCCTGTGGGTGGATTTAGTCAGGGAGATGCAAAAATAGTACTTCAAGACCCATTACGTGTCCAAGGCCTTTTGTTCTTCTTAGCATCCGTTATTTTGGCACAAATCCTTTTGGTTCTTATAAAGAAATCGTTTGAGAAGGTTCAATTGTCTGAAATGAATTTCTAGATCTATAAATTTATCAACATTGAGTTCTTAAAAAGCAAATAACTTTTCACAATTTTTTTATCATACATAATTCCTAGCAAAAATTTTTTTCTTTGCTTTTTTATATTTTTTATACCAGATTTTAGGAATTACTTGTACCGCATCTCTAGTCATAATATGTATATTGGTAAGAAGACTGTTTGACTTTATCCCTTCTTTTGTGTTTTTTTTAATCTAAATACTAAATAAAGTTAATCTAAATACTAAATAAAATTGGAGCAGTGTGATTATCTTACTATTGTCATATTTAACTGCCATAGAGTGGATCAATAGCTTTTATATTCTAATAGAATCAAATTTGACTAGATACTAACCATAAGATAAGTAAGTGGAAAAGGCTAAATGAGGGGAACAAAGGATTCTAGGAGGTATTATTTTATTCGTCTTCCTAGTCTTCGACAGAAGAAAAGGAATTTTCCACATCCCTTTCTTGTGTCAAAATAATAATGATTCTTGATCCCATTCCTCAAGGTTCTAATAGTATTGGAAAATAGAATTTTTTGAAATATTTGAAATATCAAAAAAGGGTAATCTATTTTGTCACTTATACGAATAAAATATTATGATTATTTAGAACCCCCATGGAGAAATTTAGAGAAGAAGATGTCCATTTGGTTTTTATTCTACTTATTTTCCATCCATAAATATGTATATATATTAACTAATTAATTATTATATAATTATTATTTCTTTAATTTTCTTTAATTGCCATCCATATATATATATATATATCTTACTTTTGACTTTTCTTTTTCTTTATTATTATTATTATTATTATTATTATTATCATCATCATCATCATCATCATCATCATCATCATCATCATCATCATCATCATCATCTTCACCACCTTCTCATCACTAATTTATACTTGATATATATGTGAGGTTTATTTTATTTTAAGCATATGTATATGTCTTATATATTTTATATTATATATTTTTTTATTTACATATATATGTAATGTATATATTATGTATATGTAATGTATATTAAATATATATATATAGACCCATATGTTTATATATATATATATATATATATATTACTTGTATTATAGCACACACCAAGTATACCATATATTTGTATTGTATATATCAATTATAATATATATATATATATATATATATACATATAACCAACATATATTATGCATATAATATGTATACACTATATATACACTAGGTATACATTAGATAGATATAACTCTTATACATCCAAATACTTATTTAATTTATCCAAGATCATGGATATTACAAAAATTTAATATGAATTTCACAAATATAATCAAGTAACAATTTAAAAATAATACCAAAGCAAATATATGTAAAAAAAAAATAACAATTTTAATTAAATATTTTCAAAGTAAGTACAAACCTCAATTAGCTTTAAAAATTAATTTAGTTACTTCCCAATTCCCAAAATAAAGAAAATACTTTTCCAGTGCCTTGAATCAAATTGGCCAAAGAATATCCCTAAATCAACAAGGGTTTAATTCTTCAATTAAACACATATTTATACTTAAAATACTCAAATTGACTCTTAATTACACTAATCCTAATCAAACCCCATAAAAAACTCTAAATCCAAAAGTTTCATAAACTATAATTTCTTTATTCAAACTCAATTCAACCAATTAATCACAAATGCATCATATAAATATCATATTCTCTTTCTTACCAAAACCGTTTCCCATATATATAATCTTTCTCAACATAAATAAATTTTCTCCTACATTTTTAAATATTTACATAATCTAAAACTCTTAAAATAAAGCTTAAAAAAACATACATTACTTGAATATTCAATTCCCCTTCAAAATCCAGTTAAAAATAGTCCTTAATTTTTGGTGAAAATTTAAGTAATTAACTAATATTTTTTTTCAGAAGCTCAGTGGAAAAAGGAGAAGAACAAGAACAAGAAGAATTTTCTTCATTCTTTCATCCTTATCTTTTATATTATTATTGTTATTATTATTATTATCATCATCATGGTCATCATCATCATCATCATCATCATCAACAACAACAACTTTAAATCTCCACTATCCATCTTCTTTCTTCTTTTCTTTTTTCTTTTTAACTTATTATTATTGCTATTAATATTATTACTATTATTAGTAGTAGTATTTTAAAATTTATGGATGTTACAAAGTCCTTGTGGGTGATACTCCTTATAATAGAGAAAAAATAGTTCAACTAGAAAACGATTGTTATGGATTTTGAACTTGAAATTGGAATAAATTTGTGCTTTCTTAATTAAAAAAATAAACTTTAATGATGTTTAATCAGTTTATGTTTTCATAATAATTAAAAAATAAATTTTAATGACGCTTAATCAATTTTCAATAAAATACAAGGAAATTTAAAATTTTTGTTCAAAATTTTCAGATTTCACACCATAATAAAATGTATTGATTTTACTTGAAACTATTTTTAATTTATTTCTAAGCTTCTGTTTTTAGCTTTAATAGTTTTGGTGTTGCTATATACATATATATTTGAAGCTTCGAGGTAAGAATTGTGAAGGGACCACATTCTAGATGAATTCCTTCACCTTTAATAAATTTGAGTTGATGGTGCTTTAAAAGATATGGCCATTGTTATGAAACAACAAAATCAGGCTAAGGAAGCCATTGAAGATATCAAATCAGTGAGAAGGCAATGTTCAAATCAAGCCCAAGAGTCCCTCAACAATATTTTTTGGATCTTTACAAGGTTTGTCACAAATTTATTACCATTTCTTTATGTATTCATTGGTTATTCAATTGGATTCCCTTGATTACCGCCATCATCAGCGGTGCCTATAAAATTCAATTGGGGAAGAAGGTAAAGAATGGGGAAGAAGCATGGGCATTTTGGATATTTTACAATGTATCTCGGCAAATTTAATTTTATTCACATGTTATCAAAAAGTGAACTATATGCATTCTATCACATCAGTAACTAAGGGTTAAATAGTTAAGAAATTGGTAAGTAAGAGGGGTTAAATGGTTAAATTGAAAGTAAATGAGGCAAAAATACTAAACATGCTAAGTATAGGTGTAACATTCGTGTTTTCACTAAAATAAAAATTAAATAAATAATTTAGAAAAATTAATTAAGGTGTTGAAAGGTGGAGAACATAAGAATATATATGGAAAATATAAAGAAAATATACATAACATATAAAGTCAAAAGTGAATAGCAAAGTCAAGGGTACAATGGTAAAAATGGTAAAAAGTAAAAAAATTAAAAAATATTAATAATAAAAATAATTAAATAATTCAAAATTAAAATAAACTTGAGTGGAGAATGAAAATTGGAATTTTTTAAAATAGATAAATAATTAAATAAATAAAATAATAAAATAATATATATAGTTAAAAATGAGTAAAGAAAAAGAAAAATCAAATTTTTATAACTTCTTCTTCATCTCTTCCTTCCTAGCCGATTTTCTCCATAGCAAAGGGGGATCTTTGTTTCATCCAAACATCAAGTTTTGGAAGGATTGTAGAGTTTTGAAGTAAATTTTGGTAGATTTTCAACTAATTGGTAAGTTTTCTTTCAAAACTTTGAAGTTTCCTTGAAATATTTGAATATAAAATGGATTTTTGTTGGAGGATGAGATAATTTGTTAAATGGGTATGGATAGTGTTAATTTGATGAGGAAACAATGATTTTGTAGTTAAATGGTTGAATTGTATAAGTTTGGTTAGAGTTTAGGTGAAGAAGAGAGGAATTTAGGGTTTCATAAGGGTTTTGTTAAAGAATGGATGTTCATTTGATTTTATTATTTAAATCATGTTATAAAATGATTTTAATGATGGAAATGAACTTAGAATGACCTTTGGAATTGCTTAGAATGAAGTTTCAAAATTAAAGTGGCTTAAGACAAAATTTAAAAAATGAAAGAAATGTTGCATAATTTATGTTTAATGGTTAAAACACCTATAAATGTGATTCTAATGTGTAGTATACATTTACATTTTGAATAAATATTGAGTAGATAGTAATTCCCATAACCTAGTAGTGAAGGAAAATAAGATATTTTGAACTGGAGTGGAGCTTTGGCTCACATTCTTGTATGTAAGAGGCTAGTACATACTTTAGAACTCATTTAAATTAATTGCATTGTTTTAAACATAGCACATTGCATATGGATGAATGTGTTATGTTACTTGAGTTTAAAAGAATGTATGTGTTAGGCATTGTTTGAAGTAACAATGCTTAATATGATTTGAATATGGCATCATAAGCCATTTAAGAATGGCTAGAAATGATGATATGTGTAAATTGTGGAAAATGCAAATTATGCACTAAAATGTGAAAGTTTGCCATATTTGTGACGTATGTAATAATTATATTGATTAAAAGTGGAAAATTGGAAAAAGAATATGTAATGTGGAAAAACAAGAGAAAAGTGGAATATGAGAAATGTGATTGCATGTTTACCTTATATAGAGTTCAGTTTACGAAAAAATTTTATTGATTATTATTACACCTTCGGGTGAGTTACACTGGTGTTACAAATTTGATTACTCCTTCGGGCGAGACACGCTGGTGGCACTAATATGATTAAGCCTCCAAGCGAGACCTATTGGTGTCATGATTATTGAGATGGTCCAAAAATAATATTTCTTGAACTAGACAAATATATAAGGACTTTAAGGCCTAATGTGTGTGAATGATTGATAAATGGATAAAATTGTATTTATGTTGCTTGACATTGGAGCATAGTGGATTTTATAGCATATAAATATATAATGTCATTTTTAGTACCAAAGTATGTATAGCTAGGCTTTTGCCTTAACGAGATTTTTTTATCACGCAAGTGATAGAATTGGCACTGAGAGCCTTGCTAGACCTAAGCAAGTTTAGGGTTTCTGGATTATACTGGAAGTTTTGATAGGTTGCCACATGACTAGAGCCAATTGTAAACATATAAAACATTTACTTTGTGAAACTTGTTTTAATCATGTACATTATCTTTGTATATTTGAAAATGTTGTAAATTATAAGGTTTTTGGGTTAAATGTTGAGCATTGTAAATATTTTAAATATTCATACATATACATATAAATAAGTTTGGGTGTTTTGAGGAATGTTAGAGAACATTGGAGAAATGGATATTTGAATATTTTTGGGGTGCAAATTTCTAATGCAGGTTGCATTATGTTTTAAGGAAACGTCCAAAATATAGATAAAAGCTCTGGTGATTTTTTTTCATAGATTTTCCTTTAAAATTATTATCTTTGGTAACTAAATTATTTATATTTATATTTATTTATCTATTAAAGTAGATTTTAAGATTTAAAATATTTTATTATAATTATGGAGAATTTTATAAATGTCAAGAATGGTGACAATCTTGTATTCTATATACGTATTTTACATATACGAAATGAATGTGTTATACATATATATAATATAAGGGTGTTACAATAGGGGACATCGAATCTACTAAGCCTTCCAACTAATATCATTAACATATTATTTTAATTCATAATTAAGTTCAAATATTTTTTAATTATAGATTAAACAAGTCAGGGCTCATAAATTAAATATTTTCTATCTTAAATTATAATCTATTTTTCTTTTTCATTTATTTTAAATTATAACCCACTTATTATTTGAAGTAAATTAATTAATATGCTAAATCTTTATTATACGCATCTTTAATGTTACTCAACTTAACTCAACAAAGCCTTAATCCCAAATTAATTGGGATCAACTATATAAATTCTCTTTTTCTACTCAGAACAATTATGAACCATATATTTGGATAGATGTAAAGCCATAATAATGTAAGCAAGGACATGAAGCCTATGGATGGAAGCATTGGAACTCAAAGCTTTATGATGCCTATTGGAACTCAAAGCTTTAAGATGCCTATTGGACCTCAAAGCTTGAAGATGCCTACTGGACCTATCACAAAGCAAAGATTAAAGAAGATGAAGGAGACTTTCTAAGCTTATGTTTAGAAACTAGTGGATGTGGACATAGGACCATATGGACCAAGAAGATACAATGAGAAGCTAATCATCTTGTTGGAGGCAACAAGATCTGAATGCTTAGAGAGCCAGAATATCTAGTGGTCACATAACAGACATCGCGGTTGCCATCTTTATATCGTAGTTACGAATAACAGTGTAAACCCTATTTTGTAGTCTGGATTGAATTTTTCATTTTAGCCAGTTATTTTATTTTTATGTATTTCCTACAGTATGTTATGGGATTTATCTCATTTGGATTTAAGTACTAATATAATATTGGGCTACATTTGTTTAGGGACCAAAGGTTTGCTAAGCTATATTAGAATTTCAAGGTTAAGGGTGTTATTGTTTCCAAACAACCTCAATTAGGGTCATTAATCTTATAATCTATTTAAATGTTCCTTTTATGATGTAAAGAGATTGGAAATTATTAATAGTGAATATAGATATTTCTTGAGAGATTATTCCATCTCTTGTTTCTCCGTTAACGTTGGATTAAGGTTTCTACAACGAAGTTAATTTCTTTGAAATTGTTAATTGCAAGGTTCTCTTCCATATTTTGGAATTGGGGTTAAGGACTTGGTAAATAATTTGACTTGGCTTTCCAAGGGGTTGGTATCACGTGCAAAGGTGAAAAGGTCTCTTGTCTTTGTATAAGGGGTGCATCACATAAGATCATGCTGAATTATTTTTATCCAAGTTAGTTTAGGTCTATCTTTACCTCTCTTAGTTATATCCACCTTAACTTGTTTACTCTTTCTAACAAGTGCATCACTAGGTCTTCATTTGACATGACGAAACCATCGCAATTTATGTTTTCACCTTTTATCCAATGCACTCATTATGGATTCTATCAATCCTATTATTTCCACAAATCCATCTTAACATTCTCATTTCAGCAACATGCAACTTACCTAGGTGTTGTCCTTTCAATGCCTAACACTCGCTATCATACATCATAACAAGCTATATTGTAGTGTGGTAAAATTTACCTTACAATCTAACAGAAATCTTCAGGTCACATAAAACTTCTATGCACTCCTTCATTTTATCTAACCTATTTTAATCCTATGGCTAACATCTTCTTTACAACCTCCATCTTCTAGAAGAATTGAGCCAAGATACTTAAAATGAGTACTATAAGATACTAACACTTTGCTCAAAACAACTTTGCCACTTTCTCCATTCGTATTACTATACTTGCAATGCATATACTCAATTTTAATTCTACTTAACTTAAGATCCTTGGATTCTAAAGTGTTTCTCTACAATTCCAGCTTGAGTCTCAACTATTATCACAATGTCATATGTAAACATCATACACCATGAGATGCCATCATGTATATGACTTGCAAGCTTATCCATGACAAACACTACAAGAATTATCTAGTTTAGAAATGGAAAATTCCATTTCTAAACACTAAAATTTCGTTTCTAATCCAATTTAGAAACCTATCTGAAATTGAAAAAATCCGTTTTTAGAACACTTGTGTCTAATGCAATAGAAACTAAAATTTTAGTTTGTTTCTAAATAAAAACAGAATTCAAGCGGATAAACCGTTTTAGATTTAAAATGGAACATATGTCCTGTTTTAAAACCAAGCTGGCCCCGAGAACCAAAAATATGTTTCTATTAGAAATGAAATTTCCATTTCTAATAGGAAAAAAAATAATATTTTGTTTCTAATAGAAAAAGGCAAAATTTGTTTCTAATAAAAATGAATTTTTCATTTCTAATAGAAACAAATAGGATTCAATTTCTAATAAAAATGGACATTTCCGTTGCTAATAGCATTTTACTTGATTTGGAGAAAAAAAAATGGATTGATTGCTTTTAAAACACAATATTCTATTTGTAACGTAAACGAAATAAATCTGTTTCTGATATCCCTTTCTGTTAGAAATAATTTTTTTTGTTTCTATTCATTGTTCTCATATTAAATAATGAGATACAGTAGAAACGGAAAATTCTGTTTCTAAATATTTTATTAATTTTTGCTATTTTGTTTTATTATTATATTTATTTTAATTTATTTATTCAATTTATTTATATTTTTAGTATTACATATATTTTATTTTTGCTCTAAAAATATAAATACAAACTTCAAAATACTGAGGAAATAAAAACATATTTATTTAAATTACATAAATGAAAAATACAAATATACAATATATTATGTCTGTCAAATATATCGACATAACAATCTACGTATCCAAAATATATACTAATAATATCCAAAACATCTAAAATTTTATAGATCTATCATATGCAGTCGACATACCCAAAATGTATAATAGTAACATCTAAAATATCTACTAATCTATGGACCTATCATATGCAGTTGACATAACAATTGACATACCAAAAATGTATAATAATAGTATCCAAAACAGCCCCAAATATGTAGAAATGTCAAATGCAGTCGGCATACTACCAAAAACATATAATAATATCCAGAAAGAGCTACAAATCGGTAGACCTATCATCTGTAGGGTCCTGATCAAAAGGTAGATCATCAAAAGGAGGGAGAGTGTATGAAAGAGGCTAGAAGGTTCTCTTTAGCTTCTTCATACGAGTCATCATCTCACGATGCTCACGCTGGCTATGCTCCTCCCTCTCCTGTAAATCTACCAAAGACTGCCAAAGAGAGTGCAACTCCTCCTGAACTGCTTCATTTACCAGTTGAGAAAAAGAGGCAGATGATCTGGAATGATGGTGATAGTAAATAGCTGAAGTAGAGCTCATACCGTAGGCTGTACATTTCTTCTCTCTGTCAACATCCAAAAAAATATGTGCCTCGTCAACATCAGCAGGCTCATCGGACCCCTCTTGCTACTAAGACTACTGCTCCTTTAGCTATAGGTATTAATCCTAAAAAACAAATAAAAAACACTTAATATATTTATTAATTATAAATTACTAGATTCAAAGTAATAGCTAACAAAAGTTTACAACTTACATGAATGCTCCGAGCTTTGGCATTAACAAAATTAGAGGTTCCTTTCTTCTTATGCGTCCTCTTAAAGAGCTTGTGAGGATATGGATCCTGCCCGAGCTCCTTAGCCTAGTTGTTTAAAATCAAAGAACTTGTAATATCCAAAAATTTGAAGTATAATGAAAGGATTCATAATATATACACACAACAATCTTTGAATAGAAATTTACCGATCAACACACACACATATATACATTTACTTACATATAAATAAAAATTATAAATAAAATATAAATACTAGAAGTTCAAGCATAACACCAATAAATACAAATTTCAAAATAATGCATCAAGCACGATTGCAATAGAGGAATAGATAATAATAATAATGGTGGCACAAAGATAGTGTGAGGCACTGAGTGAACATTGATCTTCCAAGGAACAATACTATAGGTTATATTGAAAACTATATAGTTGGATTCCATGCAGAAAATGCAAAGTAATATGATCAAGAAAAATGATTGAATTGCCATTTTGAAGGTTGTTAAAGCAAAGTTCGTATAAAATAATAGTGGAGTGGCAAAATAATTTATGGCTCTGGTAATTTATGTCTTATTGGACGCTCAAATAATCGAATAAAGAGTGGCGGGAGAATGTTGACCATGAAGAGGTAAGTGTGGATATAAATTCTTTCATGTTTTATATAATCATTAAGCAAAGAACAAACCAAAAAATTTAGTCAATAAATTCTAGTTCATTCCTTATTATTTGCTGGAAAAACATAACTAAAAGCAATATAGGGGTAAAAATTTTAGCTTTATGTTATTAAAAAATCAATATCTAGTTTTATGCCTTTATGTTCCACACCATGAAGTGCAATGTTTTAGTGATGCAAGTGGAGGCAAGCTTGTTGCAACATCCAGGAGTTTTGGCAACTATTGTTCTGGGAATTCCAGATGCTTGATAGAGATGGTTTTGCTTGTATTAAATTAAGAAAATGTTGGCAATGGTTAGAGGCAAATTTATTTAAGAGCAAGAAATGAAGTTATTACTTTAAATCCTCTAAACTACATTTTTCTAGAAGAATTTATATAGAATATAATGAAAAAGTTCATCCACTATCCATTGCATTTTTGCGAAATTGAAATCCCATTAAGTTCAAACCATTTGAACATTCTCTTCTAGTTTATTTTTCTAGAAGATTGGAGCTTGAGAAAAAAAAAAGCAAAAAACACTTTAAATATTTTGATCGAACAAATCATTATTTAGAGCAACCAAGATTTTGAGACAAAACACAACAGAATTGGATAACCATATACCCTAAATATTTCAATTATAAATAATAATTCAAAATTAACAAAAATTATCACAATGATAAACTTACCTAAAATAAATGTGTTTTCTTCTGTAGTATTTGCTCCCAAATAATTGATGAACTCAATGTCAGTTCTACACCAAAGTCGACAGATGACAGAGACACAAAGTTAGAGTTAGTGAGAGAGAGAGAGAGAGAGAGAGAGAGAGAGAGAGAGACTTACTGAGACAGTCGACGTTGAGAGAGATGGACGACATTCACAGAGAAAAACAAAAGAGTTTTGAGAGAAGGAAACTAAGAGTTTATGAATTGAGGTAAGAAAGAAGAAAGGAAAAATTAGGATTTTATATTTATGGTCTAGAAATAGACTCACAAATGGACCATAATTTCATGACACTACCAATTTATAAACGAACTAAAATTTTGTTTATGTAAGAAATGGACTTTTACAACCCATAAATGGAAACAAAATCTATTTCTCACTTTCCATACTTTTTTGCCCATGAAAATTTCCCTCCAAATACCAAAAACAGGCTATAATGTGTTTTAAACATCTATTTCTAAGCGTTCCAAATATGTTTTAAGAGTTATGTGCCTTTACATCATGCGAAACTTACAAACGGTTTAAAAATAGATTATATTTGTTTTAAATATCCATTTCTGGCATGTTTTTAAATTGTTTTAAAAAATTCTTATATTATATTTGTTTCTTTTTTATTTCATATTGGTTTCTAATAGAAACCGACTTTAATCCTTTTCTAACATCGGTTTTAAAATTACCAAATTTTTGTAGTGAAAAATAAAGAGATAGGGGTTCAAAGCTGAACCTTGGTGAATAGAAATAGAAAAATTCTTAGTATCCTATCAAATTGTATAGATGCTAGTGATAACTCCATCATACATATCCTTTAACACTTGAATATATCTATTTGATACCTTCCTGCACTCTAGAACCTACCATAATACTTCTCTAGAAACTTTATCATAAGCCTTTTCTAAATTGATGAAAACCATATGCAAATCATTCTTCATCTCCTTGTGCTTTTCCATTAAATCTCTAATAAGAAAGAGTGCTTCCATAGTTGATCAATTTGGCATAAATCCAAATTGGTTTGGGGAGATACAAGTATCTAATGTAAACGGTGTTTCATAACTCTCTCCTATAATGTCATAGTGTGACTCTAAGCTTTATACCTCTAAAATTTGAATAACTTTAGATATGTCCCTTGTTCTTATATATAGGTACCAAACTGTTATTTCTTTATTCATCTGGCATTTTATGTGTACTCAAAATATTATTAAATAAAGTAGTCAACCATGCAACTCCCACATCTTTTCCAAACATCAATTGGGATTTCATCTGGACCATAGGCTTTGCCAAATTTCATTCTCTTCAAAGCTTCTTTAACTTCAGAAAACTAAATTTGTATAGTGTAATTCGCATTTTTCTCGGTTATGTTATCTAATCCCTTAATGTTTTTACTATAATTACCATTAAGAAGATCCTCAAAGTAACTTCTCCAATTTCCTTGATATCCTCCTTTTCAACCAAAACTCTATTCTCATCATCTTTGATACACTTAACTTAGTTTGAATCTCGACAATTTTATTCTCTTATTTTAGCTAATATATATAGAGCTTTTTCCTCTTCCTTTGCTTCAAATTCCTCATACATCTTCTTTAAAGACTGTGCTCTTGCTTTGCTAATCACCTTTTTTCATTTTTTTTACTTGCTTGTATTGCTTAAAAGCTTTATTGTAACCACACTTAGCCAATCTCTTATATCATTCCCTTTTAGTTTTTACTAGCCTTTTGCACTTCCTCATTCCACCATAAGACTTCTTGGAAGGATGATCACATCTTTTAGATTCACCAAGTATCTTTCTCACTACTCCTTTAATTACTGTAGATATGCCTACCCATATATCATTTGTGGGCATAGTCATATCAACTTTACAAACTCCAGTTTGACCAACTCATCCTTAAACATCATTTGTTTTACCCCCCTTTTAAAGTCCACCATCTAGTCTTGGTAATTCGGTTCCTCTTAGGCTTGCTTGCCAACCTATTAATCTTAACATCCAAGACCACTAATCTATGTTGAATGGTCAAAGTCTCACATAGAAGAGAGTTTGATTAGCCTTTTTTATGACTATGAAGTCAATCTAGCTTCTTTTTCACCCACTTTTGAATGTTATTAAATGGGATTTTATTTTTACAAAGTGAGTATTTGTCATTATTAAACCATAGGCATTGGTAAACTCAAGGTTATTCTTTCCCTCTTTATTTTTTTATCCTAAAACCATATCCTTAATGCACATTCTCGAATCCTATTTTGTCCCTTCCAATGTGTCCATTAAAGTCACAACACAATTTGAATCACTCAAAATAGATGTCGAACGAGCCCCAGGAAATTTATTGCACAGCTACCGCAATGGGCCCGTTGCCTGCACTACCACAGGGCTACCTTGCGACAGCCACAGTGGCTCCTGTGGCACACTAGGAAGCCAAAAAGTTTTGTTCAACACCAATTTTGGTACCGTGAAGCTCTGGCCAATTTTTTTCCTTTTTGACCTTTAAAACTTCTATAAAAAGTCATTTTTCTCTTCATTTTACTTCACCTCATTCAACTTAGAAATACATATTTGCAAGTTTTCTTATTCTCTTCTTCCCTCTCTCTTTATTTAAGAAAAAGGTTCATTCTTCCCTAGTTTGAACCATCTAAAATTTGATTCATTAGAAAATTTAGGTGCTAGCCCTCTTTTGTTTGGCTTTCCTTAAGCCAAAACAAATCCACTTGCTTCCTTACCAAATCCTAACCCTAATCAAGGTGGAATTAAGGTCCGATCATACTCTCAAGTCACCACCAATTAAAAACATCAAGAAGGAAGGTAAGAAACCCTAATTTTCTCTTATTTTATTTTGTTCCTTGTTTTATTTTGATTTAGACCTTTTTGCCCTAATTTTTGAAGATCATCTTTGGTTTTCAAAATTAAACCTAAGTTTAGACCTTTTTACCCTAATTTTGAAGATCGTCATTTGGTTTTCAAAATTAGACATCAAATTTAACCTTTTGCCCTAATATTTAAGGACTATCATTTGGCCCTTAAAATCAAACTAAAGATTAACATAAATTTTAAAATCAATCTTAGACTTAGGTTTATCCAATTAAACCTAATTCTCACATTTATACTTAAATTTTATCAAGTTAAAACCTAAAATCAATCTTAGACTTAGGTTTATCAAGTGAAACCTAATTTTCACATTTAGACTTAGGTTTTATTAAGTTAAAACCTAAAATCAATCTTAGATTTAGATTTATCCAGTTAAACCTAATTTTCACATTTAGGCTTAGGTTTTATCAAGTTAAAACCTAAAATTAATCTTAGACTTAGATTTATCTACTTAAACCTAAGTTTCACATTTAGACTTAGGTTTTATAAAGTTAAAACCTAAATCAATCTTAGAATTAAGTTTATTAAGTTAAACCTGGTTTTCACATTTAGACTTAGGTTTTATCAAGTTAAAACCTAAAATTAACTTAGACTTAGAAGCACCTAGTGTAACACCCTCATACCCTATATATGTACAATATATATTTTCAGCATATGTAAAATACGCATATATGGTATAAAAATATCACAAACAGATTTAATAAAAATTTTCACATTTATATTTTAATATTTCAAATACTAATATATATAATAAATAGTATATAAATATTCTTTGCTTATTATAGGAATCCAAAATAAATATTTTATATGAAAATCTCTGAAAAAGATTTGCCAGAATTTTGTTTGTAATTTGAACGTTCCCAAAATTCAGCAAAACACAACCTGCATAAAGCAAACACTCCCAATAAAAATCAATTCACCATTTCACCAATACTTCTTAATTTCTCCATATTTTCTCAAAATACTTATATATAGATATATAAATTAACAACACATATAAAATCCCATCTGAACAAATTATTCAAAACATTCTTTACAATTTACATTATATACTTCCAAAAGCATATCATAACATATATAATATCAAAATACATTGTAATATCAAACATCTACATGCTGGCAACTGGCTCTGATCTTGATGTACCCAAAAACAACTCTTCAAGCTCAATAAATACAAACCTAGACCTGACCAGGTCTAGTAGAACTATCCGGCTGTACCAAATCATCCATGACACCTGCGCGACGAATTACAATCGCGCTAAGCCGAAGCCTGGTGGTACAAACTTTGATAATAACAATAAAACTCAATGCAATGTCAATGCACAATGCATATAGATGTCACATCATTCTACTTTCTTATATTTTTCAAATATTTCATAATCACAACTCATAGCATTATATTGTTCATTGTATCACAATTCATGATTCACATTAAAGCAAAGACAAGCATGGGCCCAAAAGGATCTAATATGCTATTCAAATTTCAAAGTTACTGCTTTGGTCCATAATGACACCATGTGTCTAGCCCCATAGGCAATATATATATCCATGGATAATGTAACAGCCCCAGTCTCTTGGACCTCAACCCGGCTAGACCCTTAGGTCCCAGTATCTTGGTCCTCAACCCAGCTAGACTGCTACAGTTTTTGAGGCTTACGACCCAGTCTTTTCACCCCAAAAACATCATATTTATCAGCTGGCCTGGTTTACGACCTAGTCTTTTCACCATTTCAGCGTTTAGCCCGTAGGCAATCATAGGCATGCCACCAAACCCTGAACTCTGAAAATTAAATAACATACTAGGCACACAATTTATTCATTTTTCTCATTATTAATCTCTTTCTTTTTGTCACATATTCAATCTAGGCACATTGCCTTATTTTCACATTTTTTTCTCACTTTTCTCATTTTTTTCATTTCTCACTTTTCTCATTTTTTCAATATCAATTCATTTCATTATTCCACATATCTCATTTTTATATTCACAACACATTACCCAATTACTTTGGGTATTTTCACATAATATATATATATATATATATATTCACATGTTACACAAATTAGCCATTAGCAATGGCTTTTCACAATGCATTTAACACATATATGACATTACAATTGTCATAGCATATTATTCATATACAATCAATGAACCAAGTAGCTTAACACATTTTTTAACCAAAATGTGTTAAGTCCAAATGTTATGCAAATATAGACATTCTATTCAAAGTTTGTACATACCTCCACTAGCAACCCAAAGCAAGCTTAACACAACCTCCAATCCTATCCTTCCAACTTATCCTTCACCACTCAGATGAAGCAAATCAACCTCCCTCAATGCCTATACCAAATGTGATCATACATAATCATTTAATATCACATTCTAAGGTATTCTCAACATCAAACCATAATTAAACATCACTCTAAACCAATTCCCAAAGTTAAGCTTCACCTCACTTTAACTTTGAAAAACCATATCAAGCCATTTAAATTAGTGTTTTAAGTTTATTAATATCATTAGAAACATGTTTTAGCATGTTTAAACCAATTACATTAATTAACCACATGCTTATGTCCAAAACCCTAAAATGACATAACCTTCACCATTTAAGAATCTCCATTCCAACTCAATCCAATTATCATTTCAATCTTATTTCTACCACTTATATCATTAAATAACATGATTTAAGCATTAAAATCAAACAATTATTCATTCTTTGAAAATTCACTTTTGCAAAACCCTAAATCAATACTACCATTCTCAAACTCCAACCAAATACAACCAAATCCAATATTTGACTTTAAAATACTTGTTTATGAATCAAAACAACACATTTGGAACCAATTTGCACAATTAAAGCTCATGTTTCCCCAAACCCAAAAGTTCCATAACCCTAAATTCTCTCTTTTCACCATTCTTTAACCAAACTCCATCATCTCTTAAATCTAACCCTAGAATCATTGTTAACTACCCAAAATAACATCATACACACCAATTCCAACAATTAAAATATACTACATCAAAATCCAAATTCTCACATAATACAAATTTCTAAGGAATTCAAAGAAAAAAGTTGGAAACTTACTAGTTTTGGATGAAATCACCGAAAATCCACTTGAAACTTGTTAAATCCTTCAATTTATGGAGTATGGAAGAATCAAATTCATGCTCCAAACTCCCATGGAAAATGTCGTAAAGGAATAAGAAGAAGAAGAAGAAGACTTTTTTTTATATTTATTTTCCTTTTCATCTTTTTTTTAACCATATATATATATATATATATTAAAATAATTTAATAATTATTTATTTATTTAATAAATTAAAAGTCCTAAATTCCCTCTTCCATTCAAAAATAATTTATTTTTGAATTATTTTATTAATTTTGAATTTCTAAGATTTAATTACCAAAATACCCTTTTACTTTGACTTTCTTTTAAAAAGTGTTGACTTTTATATGTTGTATATATTTTACATATATATCACATATATGTTTCACTTTTTCATTTAAAACTCTTTCATTTTTCATTTAAAACCATTAATTTAATTTATCCATTTAAATTATAATTTATTTTATCAAATCTTAAAAAATTAGAACTTTTCAAAATTTTAGGATATTACACATATGCACAAGTAATGTGTATCTTATATACATATCAAATGTACCTTATATGTGTATTAAATATTAAGTATGTAATGTATTAATCTAACATATACAATTAATATACCATACGTATATGTTATATATACTCTAGATATATATATTGAGTACATACAATTTTATATCTCTAAAATCACGGATGTTACACCTAGCTTAGGTTAATTTTGTGTTTAAAACCAATCATTGCAAAATGGTTAGAACTGCATGGACTTTGATTCCTATTCAAATGGGATATGTAGGCATACTTCAAATTTCACTCCAATTATTAAGTCCAATTGTAAAATAAACATTTCTCTTTAGCCTTTTATTATGAACTTTTTCTTTACTGTCCTTTTGGGAAAACACAAGTCACTTGAAGTTTCATATGGTTAGAACACACCTAAAGAGCCAGTTAAAGCAAGTAGTTCTCAGTCAGAAGTCAATAACAATAGATGGTGAATGTGTGCTCAACTGAGAATCTATAAGGCTAGAGTTGAATCCCTTTATTCTTGCTTTTGAAATGTAAAATTTAATTTAATTTTTGCACTTTACTTTATTCTCTTGTTATGTGTAAACTTGTCACTCCATACTATAATTGTCATATCATGAAATAAATTTTGTAAGTTCTTATTTAATCCAAGGCCAAACTTTTTTACTTAAAATAAGCCTAAACCTAGCCCCCAAATCCATCCTTTGGTTCGACACTAGTGATTTTTGTCCTTGAGGTAATGTTGGAGTCAATTTAGGATTTTTTTCCTAAATTTTTCCTTTTTTCAAAATAAATTTGAGTGGTGACTCAATTTCAAAATCATTTTTACTTGAACTGCGTAGTCAATGAACACAAAGCGACCTCAACACTTTTCATGAGACAGCCCAATTTTTAGCATTCTGGCTTGATCCTTTACAGGATGGGCTAGGTGCTCACGCTGGGGCTTCACAGCTAGCGACTCCATTGGGGATTAAATATTTTTCAAACTAAAAATCATTTTAAGTGGGTTATGGGCTTAAACCTTTTCAAAGAAAAATTACCTTGGCCTTTTATTAAATTTAAACTTTTTCATGCATCACTTTTGCATTTTCACTTAGTACAATTAGGATTGAATCTCGAGATCGCGAGTAGCATCTACCTTGCAACCTTCCTTAGGTATGGTAGGAGATGGTGAAAGTAAAACTGTAGACCCTTGATTTTGGCCCGGTATAAACTTTAATCTAATTAAAAAGGTTGAATCAAGTTTGGTTTTAATCTTAAAGGTTTAAGTTAAATCTAATTCAATTTTAAAAATCCAAATCAAGTCTAGACCCAATTAAAAAACAAAACCAATTTTGGTATGATTTAAAAGCTAAATGGACCTAAAATGAAAGATGATTGACCATTTTTAATGGCCAATTCATTATGATCATGGCTCATAACGAATTGACCATGGATAAATTCAATATGAGACTTTCTCATATTGAATTAGACATTCAATTCAACATGGGTGTAGACCCTTAATTTTTTACCCAGTCTGGTCCGATATTTTTTATAGTCCAAAATAATTTTTGTGGTATTTTAATTAAATAATATTTATTTTAGTAATTATTATTTATAATTTTTAATAAAAATAAAAATGGTAATATGAGTAAAGTTAAAAACAAATAAATAAATAAATAATCGACGACGAAAAATTTCATCCCTGAAGGAGAACAGCCCGGGCCAATTCCCTGCAGGAATTTCTTGCGGCGAAATGGTACCCACCTACAGCAGTTCCCAGCCAGCGCTCACAGTTTCCAGCCTGTAGCAGTTGTTTTTGCCAGCATAATTTTCCAACGCAGTTTTTTCCGAAACCAAATTCTATTTGGTTTTGGTTTCTTTTCCTAATTAGTTTTAGTTTCCTTAGACAATTAGAAGTAGCTTTATGATTTTTTCCTATAAATACCACATTAAAACACTGAATTAGGGGAGGAAAATTGGTTTTTTGATCGAGACTTGGGACTTCTGACTTGGGAGGAAAAAAAAGACAGAAACCCTAGGAGCAAGAAATGGCAAAAAGTTAGCAACAAGAAGCATTCATCAATCCATCAAAATCAGCAACATTGCCCTTGCTATTGTTCAACCAGAATTCAAGTTTTGGTGGAACCAACAACGGTGGTTTGATTTTCTATTGACTTATTTATATTCACAGTAACTTCATCATACAATTTAATCAATTGTTTGAACATATACATTTTTTTTATTTGATCAATTATTCTGTTTACCATCTAAACTCGATAAAAAACCCTAAAAACCTTAATACCCGTAAAACTAATTTCTGAAATCTAAAACCCTATTTTCTAAATCTTAAACCCTAAATTCTTAATTTTCAACACCAAAACCTACAATCCTAAAAGTCAGTTTTCAAAATCTTCCAGGGCGCAACCCCCGACCCAGCAAGGGGCGCTGCCCCCTTGACCTCCGCCTGCTAACTGGCAAGCGGGACTACCGTATGGGCTCGAGTCAATATTTATTTGTGTATTATAAGTCTTTATGTTTAACTTCCTTTATTATGATTATTTAAAATAAGTGGCTTTATTCAAAATACAAACCTAAATCCTAATTTATTCAAACCATAAATCATAGTTATGTTTTCAAATCTTTACAGTAGCTTTTTATAATTTTATTCACTGGGATATTTTAATCTTTCAATAACTCCATTAAAGACTTTCTATGTTTGTTTCATCTAAAAATACTTAAGTAGTTATTATAATCAATATTAAAACCATACTTAACTTTGATTACGGTAAAACATCAAATCTTAAATCATAATCTGCAAAATCAAGGTTTCAAACCATAAAACCCTAATATCTTAACCGTGAGCCCTAAGCCCTAATATCTTAAGGTTCCAAAACCCTAATTTCATGATGTTAGCCCTAAACCCTAATTTGATTAACCAAAAACCTTACTACTTTCTTAAATTTATAAAACCCAAATCCATTCCATTTTTCCCAAAATTCTCACAGTAGCCTAAATAATAATAATAATAATTCCAAAACCCAAGAAACCTTAATTGATATATGAACCCTAAAGTTATATATTTATTATTTTATTTAAATTGAATGAATGTTTATTATATGTTTTGATGATTGATTTATTTAATTTTGATATTTGATTTGTTTATCATGGATGGATATTTTCTTTATTATTATGATTATTATTTGTTTGTTTTGATATTAAAATTGTAAGAGGTATGTTTCCACCTTGTGGGTACCTCATTAGTTAAGTATTATGTAATTTAAATTGCTTTTATATTTTGGACCAATGTAAAGGATATGTTTCTACCTTTTGGTGGGTGTCCTATTTAGTTTAGATATGGATGATGTAAGGACATGTTTCCATCTTCAGATGGGTGTCCATTTATTTACTTTGTTTGGACATTGCTTTAATTTTAATATAATGATGCTTTATTTTAATTGTTGCATGTAATATGGATAATATTGTTATACTTAAGAACTTTATAATATTAAGACCTGCAAAGGAGGCCGGTTCCAATGAACCGGGCGTTGTGGGGGTGCTGGATAATTTCTCACCTTCCCCGCACGTACCTAACTTTCCGAACCCATTAGGGGGTTAGGGATTCCTTAGGAATCAAGTCATCCACCCATTTTTTTTCCGGCCCGTTCGGGTGGCGACTCCATTTTCTCCGGGCTTAGGCCCATGTTCTCTAAGGCCCCGAGCCTAAATAGTGCCGAAGTCGCAAGAACCATTTCGTCGGGAGTGGGGGCAAAAATCTCCGCTCATAATGGGCCTCTAATTTCGATTTAATTCAGTATCCTAAATGGTTTCAAGGCAGTCTCTTGGCAGGTTTAGGATTAGTGAACATCATTAAGCCCTAAAATTGCTTATAAATACAAAGGACTTTTGAGAATGCAAGGGGGGAGCGGCTAGCAAGCAGTAAGCAATAATTAACAAAAAATAAAAGACAGTCTAAAGAGCAAAGTAGCCAAAAACAATTAAGTAGAAAAGTGCCCATTGAACTTTGGATCATTGAAACTCCCACCAAAACCTAAATTGAGCTAAATCATTCAATAAGCAGTAGGTGTGGTTCAACATACAAATTAGTGGAGCCAACAACGCAGGTTCCGTTCTCCTTACCCATCAAAGTTAATTCAATTGTTTATTTTTATTTATTAATCCATTGCAACAATTCAATTGTTTACTATCTTTTTAATTAATCCATTGCATTTTCAATCAATAAATCATGATTGGGAATTTCTAACAGTAAAGCTATAGGTTCAGGTTTCAGACCAATAAGAATATTGATTGTATATTTTGCCCATATTTTTTACAAATCCAAAACCCTAATCTTATAACATGATATTTTAGCTTTAGCATGAAGCTTATCTTTGTATATTAAACCCTAATCTTATTTCCAAAACTCTAATTTACATTATTTTTAAAACCCTAATTTCACATGCAAATCCTAATTTCATTATTAAAATCCTAATTTATCATCGAAACCTTAATTTTATAACTTAAAACCTTAAAACTCTAATTTCAAAGATAAAACCCTAAATTCCACAATAAAATATAATTTATAAATCGTTTACCTTTCGGGGGCGCTGCCCCCCTTGACCACCTCCCTCCAACCGGCTAGCGGGATCGCCGTATGCGTGGTGCCCTATATTTTGCTAATGGGTTAATATTTAATTGTTGTTTGCAATTTTTGTTATTAATCTTTATTTCCTTTTTAATTAAGCCATAATTCTATGATTCTTTATATGATGATTATTTATATATTTATGTATTTGTGTTTATTTTGGTATTTAGATTTTAAGATGTAAAAGGCATGTTTTCACTTCGAGGGTGCCTTGTTTATTTTAATTATTTTAATTTTGAGGATTAATGTAAGGAACACGTTTCCACCAATTGGTGGGTGTCATATTTTATTTACTTGTAGTTTGGACATTGGACATTATAAGGGCATGTTTCCATCTTGTATGAGTGTCCATCTTTGTTTAGTTGCTTTGATTTTAATATAATGAGTATTTATTTATCATAATTGCATGTAATATAGATGATATTATAATAATTAAGAATTTAATAATATTTAGACATGAAAAAGAGGTCAATTCCAATGAACCGGGTGTTATAGGGGTGTTGGGTCATTCTCACCTTCTCTATGCGTAGCCAAGTTTCTGATCTCAATGGGGAGTTGGGGATTCCTTAGGAATTAAATCATCCACCTATTTCTATCTTCCTAGCCCGTCTAGGTGGCAACTCATATTTTCATAATTTAGGTCTGTATTCTCTAAGACCTAGAGCCTAACAGTGTCAAAGTCGTAAGAACCATTCCACTAGAAGTGGGGGCAAAAAATCTCGCTCACAAATCCCACCTGCAATGGATCTCTGAATCCTTTTTGGTGTGTAATGAGCATGCATGTACTGCTGGACCCATGCCAGATTTTGTATCTGACATGTAGTTAAGTATATCGCTTCTCTACTGAGACGGGACCATTATTGACTAAACCACCCTTAACCCTTTCACTTTATGACATTAGAATCTAACCTTAGGTTTTATTTACCATAATAGCTAAATCTTTGTACATAAATTACATGAAACCTTTTTTCCATGCATTTATGTATATTACACTTAAACCTCTAAAAGCCTCGTATGAATATAGAATTTAGGGTATCCTACCTTATAGATAATATTCTTTTAAAATAGTACTTCTATGCACTCATGGATCCCACATCCACATCGACCTTGTCAACCTTTTTAAAAGCCAAACACTCAGCCCATTGTCTTCAAATTACAAATGGTCTAAATACTTATTATCATTATCTTTTTTCTTTTAGGAACCATAACATGTCCATTGAAAATGGCCCTGTCATTATCTCAGCCGGCTGCTTAAGGAGATCCCTTCATACCTTTCTTTAAAGTTTAGACACTCGTCTAGCCAATCCATTTTAGGAGAAGTCCAGCATATGATAGACCATTCCAACTCTGTATGACCCATACTTGCTTACACTTAGTCCCTTCTTCCTCTCTCTAACCCTTTGTGTTTACCTTCTTTAGGGTATAAATATCTTAGCACCATGAACCTAACCCTACAATTGAGGCTCTCTGTAAAAGATAAGAGGGGTATTTTTACCACCATGATGGCAAACCAGCAGACTAAGCTAAATAAAACCCTAGCCGGGCAAAGAAATGCCATCCTCTAGGAGGTTGTTAGGATGATTAGACCAACCTTGATATAGGTCAACCCACCCATTATAGACCCATTGTAGCCACCACTTCCCAAATACTAACAACCTTGAACCATACCACACCACCTGCTCCACTAATAGCCCCAAATTGTACCACACCAACAGCTCTACCCAAACCTCCTACATATATTACACCACTAGTTCCCCCTCAAACAACACTTGTCTAAAATTCTCCCACTCCTACAATCCCAATCATTGATTTAACCTAGATGGGTTATGGATCATAGTTATTCCCATAAGTTATTATGAATCTTACCTAAAGAGGTGACCCATCTTGGAAACTATTGGAGAAGATTAAGGCTCTTGAGAGGCTGATCAAAAACTTTAAAATAAATGAGGCCTATATGGATCCAAATTCTTTAGCCCTCTTTCCAAATGGTCGAGCCCCTCCTAAGTTCAAGATGCCCACCATGGACAGATTTGATGGTACTACATGCCCAAAGACACACTTGAAGATGTATGCGGGTGCCCTTTCCTTACTCTAGAAACATATAAGCTCCTCGCTTAGTTATTCCAATAATCCTTAACCGTGGTCGTAGTCAAGTGGTTTGTGGACCTTGACAAGCAAAAGTACTAAACATGGAACGATATCTGTAAAGAATTTACTAAGTAGTACCATTGCAATGTTGAGGTGGATGTCACCTGCCGAGATTTAGAGACCACTAAGTAGGGGACTCGAAAGTGCTTCTCCTCATCTTTTACAAGGTGGAGGGCAAAAGCAGTACAAATGGTAAATAGGACACCAAAGTAGGAACGAATAGATATCGTCATTAAGAATTTATAGTCAATTTACCAAACCCACCTCTAGACTCAATATCTCCTGTATTTCAAAGCTTTGGTTGCCACTATAACAAAAATTAAAGATTTGGTTCATTCATGTTAGTTAAAGTATGAATCAATAGTTTTCTCTTCCTCCAAATACATAAAAGGAAGAAATAATGTCAATACTAATCCCAGCTTAGCCAAAACTCAGAAAAGTGGAGAAGTAGCTAGTATAAGCACTTAACAACTAATCAAATTGAAAAGAGAAGATAGAACATTCACAAACTTAAGAATTCCTTTAAGGGTTGTATTCAAGAAGGCCTTGGGGACCAAGTTGATAGAGTCATTGCCTCCTACCCCAGTGCCAAATATGCCCCCAAGGGGGTTTTAAGGCTGACGAGTACTATGATTTCAATCAGAGGGCCACTCACAAAATGGATTTATGCATTAATTTGAGGTATAAGATATAAGACCTAGTCGATAAGGGACATATTCTACCTCTGAGACCCTAACCCAATATAGCTACTAACCCTCTACCTAAGCATCCACCCCTTATAGTCAATTATATCACCACTTGTTCAGAAAATGATGTTGATCATGTTACTTTAATTCAGCTAGTTCAGCCTGCAGCATATTGTTGTGTGTTAGACCTCAATGACTATATTGAAAAGATCGAAGAAAAAATATTTGCCCTTATCATAAGCATATGAGTTACTCAACCACCTCCTCCTCCTCCCCAATACCAAAATCCCCTGCCTACACCCTAACATGAAGAAGATCCACTCTTGAAGCAACTTAAAAAGATCCAAGCCAATATTTTAATATAGGGCCTTCTCATGTCCTTTTACTCCTATAGACAAGCAGTCTTGAAGGCCATAGACCAATGGCAAGCCCCCAATGATATAACCCTAGAAGATTTAGCAGCATCCTTAACCCAATCCACAAAGGGAGATATTCCTAACAAAGGAGAGGACCATAATGAAGCATTGTACATCACACTATACCCTTGGTATTGGTTGATAATGGCTCTACCCTAAATGTTTGTCCCTTAAAAGTAGCAAGTTGCCTAGGTATTGAGGCTATAAACTTAGTGCCATATGATCAAGTCATTAGGGCTTATGATAATACCATGACAAAAGTGCTTAGGGTTGCTAACCTAGATATAACAATAGGGCCCATAACTCAAACTATGCCATTCTAAGTGTTGGATGTTCTTGCCTGTTTCAATTTGCTACTTGGAAGACCATGGATCCACCAAGTTAGAGTAGTCCCTTCCTCTTACCATTAACAATTGTGTAACATCTGCAATTTTAGTAGATATAGATTAATAAATGTGGAAGGGTGAATAAAGAATTGGGTGAATAGATATATAGTGTATACCTAATGTATATGTAAGATATATATGAAGTATACATTTCACTAAAAGACAAAAGTCAAAAAATAAAAAGTCAAAAGGTAAAAGTCAAAAGTTAAAAGTAAATAATAATAATAATAATAATAAATTATGGGTAGAAGAAGATAAATATCTAAATATTTAATTATTATTAATTAATAATAAATTATTTAGTTATTGCATATGTGTGGTTCGTAAGAAAGAAATTAAAAGTCAATTTTCATCCTCTCCTTCTTCCTCTTGGCTGAAATCTCCATTGAAGAACAATAGAGGTTATGCTTCTTCAATCACTTCAAATTTCACCAAGTTTTCAAAGGAATTAAGGTGTTTTTGTAGAATAATCAAGGTTTAGGTAAGTAATTTATGCTTTAAGCTTTGTTTTAGTGATTTTTATAAATATGTCAATTTTGAGGTTTTGATGGAGGAATCAATAATTGTTAATATGGTTGTTTTGAAGTAGTTTTAATATATATGTAATTAATTTAAGGTTAGTTGGTGAAATAATTGAGTTTTGATGAAGTTAAGATTTATGGGATTGATATGTAAAATTAGGGTTTTTGATGGAGGTGTTCTTAATTGTTAAAGTGGATATGATGTTATTTTGATGCATATGTAATGATTTTATGATTGGATGATAGAAAAGGGTTAGTTATGGTGAAGTTTGGGTAAGGCATTAAAGGGAAAAATTAGGTTTTATTGGAAGTTTGGGTGGAAATTTTAAAACCAATGGTTACTTTGTACAAAATGAGTATATAAATGATTCTAATGAAATATTTCTATTTAATATTTAGTTTAAGAGTGAGTCATGCAAAGTTGCCCAAGTGAGGAAGGTTAGGGTTTGGTGAAAGTGAAGGTTGGAGAGGAGAAATTGCATTGGTTTTGGAGTTATTGAGGTTAGTGCATACTTTGATAGCTTATGTTTTAATTACATTTGATTTGACATAGCACATTGTAATTTGGTAAATGTGTTACGCTACTTTATTATTAGTTTTCATATGTTAAGTGCATTGTATTAAGTAAAAGTGTGTGTAATGGATAAAATAAGAAATGATAAGGCATTTTATAATGGCAAATGTATATGTTTTATACAAATTATGAAAAGTATAGAAATGCATTAGAAATGTGGGAGAGGAGTCACATTGTAAATGTGACTAAGAAATATGTCAAATGTGATTAAAATACGTGAAAAATATGGAAATTGTGGAAAAGACAAGAATAATGTGGTGAGAATAATGAATGGTAATGTGAATATGGAATATGGAAAATATGAGATAATGTGATATGTGTTGTATATTTCCTTGCACAATTACTCATTCCAGAATATTGAGGTTGGTACTATTGAGAGAGGGCAACCTTCGGATGATATATTTGATACTTTGCCCTCGATGTCGAGAGAGGCTAGCCTTCTAGTGAAATATTTGACACTCTGCCTTTGGTGTCGAGAGGGGATGGCCTTTGGGCAGTGATGTGTGACACTTAGTGCCCAATGTCAGACCTTTGGGTCGAGATAGGCAAAGTCAATACTTCTAGAACTTGAGTATTATGAATGGACGTTTGGCTCCAATGTGTGAATTTAAGAAATGTTTTGTATATATATGTGTTAATGAATGGGAAATGATTAATTTAAGGTAATGTTGTTAAGTAATTTGTATAATAAAGAATTTGTATCATGAAAGCATGCATTGATTTTTAAATGGTTAATGTTATCCAAGTATGTACCACTAGACTTTCGAGCTTAGCGTGATTGATTGTATTTTACAGGTGATAGGGTTGCAGATTAAAGTGGTCCAGACAGTGATTGATATTTTGAGACTGAGTGTGCCATAAGACCAACTTGGAAGGTGTTGCATACATGTATAATTTTTGTTGATATGCATGTTGGGTTTTTGTACATTTTGAACATATCATATGTATATTAAATAAATTTTAGGTATATTATGTATATATATACAAGTACTTATTTTATGTAATGTGAATAATTATGAAAAGGTTTGGATATAAAATGAGGAAAAGATGAATTTTCAATGAAATGTGTTTTATTTTTATATTTTGGGAGTATACTTTAAATACATGTTGAGTTTTTCTGATTTGGGAATTTATCCATTTTACAGACAAAGCTTTGGTAAAATTTTTCTAAATATTTTTCTTTTATATATGTAATTTTGACATTTAACTATATATATATGTACTTACTTTTTAAATTTATCATTTATAAGTTATTTTATTTCAAGTAACAATTAATAGAATTTTCTAGCGTTTATTACTGTAGCATGCTTGTATTCTATATATGTATTTTATATGTACGGGTTATATGTATCGTATGTATATAGGGTATAAGGCTGTTATAAGTTGAAGCTACCATTTAATGGAGGTATTATTACAATCAGAGGAGATCCTCAGTGAAAGTGGGTAAATCCAACCCGAATGCCTTTATTCGACATAAAACATGAACTTGATGCATATCCTTTGTCATGATTCACGTTTGATATTGTGCTCCTAATCGTAGAAGAATCGAGTAGGGAAATAGAGGACATTGATTTTACTTGAGTACCAAACAGTAGCCTGGTCATAAGCAATATTATTAGAAAGATGAATTATCTCCCTGGTTTAGGTGTAGGCAAATACTAACAAGGGGTTGTGACATACCTTGAGTACCCATTGGCTACCTCCATTTGTATCTAGATACCTTTAGACTCCAGAGGATGTTGAAGAGGAGAATAGAAGGAGGAAAGAAAGATCAGAAGCACACAGGTCGGTTGAGCCTTATAATTGGACCATAAGACCATACTTCCTTACTCTTAATGGCTATTTTGTGAAAGAATGAGAAAATTTTCCATATTATGGATTTTCTTAACCATTTTTCAGTATGACAACTTGAGAACTATCCCTAAGCTTTGAACTATTCTTTGATGTCAGGTTGTCCTTAAAGGGTGTAGAACCTTTAGCCGACCAAGATTGGATTGATTGCATGTAACATCCATAATTTTAATATACATAAAAATAATTAATATGAGGGAATAACTAAGTACGTTGGAAGAGATATACATAGTATATACATAGGGTATACATGATGTATACACACATGCATATATACATATTTAAGTTTAAAAAATGAAAAAAAAAATGAGTAAAAGTCAAAGTAAGAAGAAAATTATTTATGGATGGGAAATAAAAAAAAATATAATATTTAATTAATTAATTAATTAGTATAAAAGGATAAGGATGTAATTAAAAATCAAATTAAAAGTCTTCATCTTCTTCTTCCTCCAACCTTGGTCAATTTTCATAGCTAAGAAAGAAAACAAACTCTTCTTCTTAAATACTCCAAATTTCAATAAAAATCTAAGTAAAATCTAAGTAAATCAAGTGGATTTTAAAGATTAATCAAAGATTCAAGTAAGATTTCTTCCTTTAAGCTTATTTTTCTTGATTTTTAGATTATGCAATTGTATGGTTAGAGAGAGAAATTGGTTTATATTGAAATAGATGGTTATGATATGTTTATGTTGAAATTGAGGTTAAATGATTGAAGTGAGTTTAAAGCATGAAATTAGGGTTTATGGAAATTTTGAAATTATGGTTTTTGATGGGTTATTATGAGTAATTTGTTTGAAATTAATATAATTAAGGGTTATTATGAGTAATTTGAGTATGAGTATGTTTTTAATTTGAAGAGTTGAACTTTTGTTTGGTTTAGGAGTGGTTAGTTCAAATTGATTCAAGAGGTGAAGTTTGGGGTTTCTTAGATTTGAAGCTTGGGAAGTGTTGTTGGATTGATTTTGGAGCTAAGAAATGTTTGTACATACTTTGAAAATATTTAATTAAAATGTTCATGTATGACATAATCTACATTGGAACTTTTAAAGGTTGATTGCTTTTCTTTAAAATGAAGGTATTTATAAATTCTATGCATTTTAACAAAAATGTGATTTAACAATTGCTTTGGGTTTAAAAACTATTATGTTATGGTGGATTTGTAATATTTTAATGAGGCACATTATTATTATGGGAAATAATGTGTAATGTAATGTGAACATGGAATGTGATGAATATGTGAGAAATATGGAAAATTGATAATATGAGATAAGAATATGAAAATTTGATGTAATGTTGTTGTGGTTGGTTGCCCTTCACAAATTTTTGTTTTGAAATAGTGATTCACTATCGAGTTGGCATGCCGATGATAGTGAATTTGGCACTATTGAGTTGGCATGCCAATGATAGTAAATTTGGCATTATCGAGTTGGCATGCCAATGATATGCCATGACGTTATATATGCCTTCGGGCAAGATCAATGATATCATATTTATTATTATGCCTTCAAGTGAGATATACTGGTATCATGGCACTTCGATATCAAGTAGATATTATTTATATGCTTTTGGGTGAGATATACTGGTATCATATGGCACTCAGTCCTCGATGTCGAGACCTTTGGGTTGTGATAGACCAAATCAATATTTTTGGAACTTGAATATTGTGTATGGATTTGTTTGAGTCCAATGTGCTTAATTATGATATGTTTTTAAGATTTATAAGATAACAAAATCGTTAATGGTGCATTGCATTCTAACTAAAGATGAATGTATTTTATATCAATAAAGAAATCTTTATTTTAAAAATATTATGTTATCAAAGTGTAGACCCTTAATTTTGTTCCTAAGCTGGTCCGATCCCAATTAACAAAGGCCAAGCTATATTTGATCCAATTTTAAAAAGTTTAAACCTAGTTCATAGCTTTTAATAGATTGGTTCGCTTCTGCAAGGCCTAAAAATAAAGTTAGTTTGATTTTAAAGCCCTAAAGCTGGTCTGATTTATCATTTAATTAATTAAAATAATTTTGATTCAATTTTAAAACATAAAAATAAGTTGTATCGGGCCACAAAGTAAAACCATGATGAATTGGTAATTCCTAATTCGCCATGGTCCAGTAATCCCGCCCTAATTCGGTTTATTAATTCTTTAATTAAGATGGATTTTGTTTGGAGCGTCGGATTAAGTATTAGGGTTTTAGTTTTAAACCTAATTGTGCATATAAATAACAATGTTTAATGCTAAAAAGGGGTAGCAATAATTAATCAAGAAGCAACAGTGATCAAGAACAAAATCAACAATTAACACGGTTTAGCAAAAAGCAACACAGAAGAAAGAAGCAAGGCAGTCTCTGGCCAAAGAACTAATATTGGTGCAGGCAACAACAGAAGAAAGCTTGTTTCAATTTAACAATTTTGGTGGAGCCTTCAATGCAGGTTTGATTTTCTAAATGCAATTTATATTAAATCATTCAATAGCTGTAAATAAACCCAGTAGTGAATAATTTGAAGGTTATAAAATTATTTTAATCTAGTAAGTTAATTTAGTTCTCGTAGTAGTTTTTTATTCTTTAAATCCTATCATCATACATCTTGCTTAATTCCATCTAGTAGCAATCCACATACCCAGGACAAATATTTATCTTAATTAATATGCAATGGTAGTAAGTTCATGTATTCACGGTAAGCATCAAACCCTAAATTCCAAAGTCGAAACCTTGAAAACCCTAATCCCAAACCTTGAATAATTTCCAATACCTAATTCCAAAACCCTAATTCCTTAAACCCTAAATCCAAAATCCTAAATTCCTTAAACCTTAATTTATATGTAAACCCTAGTTTAAGAAAAATCCTAATTTCTATAAATATAAAACTCTAGCTTACATAGAAACTCTAATTCTCCAATAAAATCATATCCTATAAACCCTAGCCGTATGCGATCCCTTGTCAATAGGATCAATATTTATTTATGGATTGTATTCTTTGCTATTTATCTTACTTTCTTTTTAATTAAGTCCTAATTTTGTTACTCTTTATATGATAATTATTTTTGTGTTTATGAGTTTACATTTATTTTGTTTGGACTTCAAGGATGTAAAAGGCATGTTTTCACTTTGTGGGTGCCTCAGTTTTATTATGTAATTTAATTTATCTTTTAAAGATTTTGGGACAATTGTAAGAGACACGTTTCCATCTATGATGGGTGTCTTACTTTTATTTACTTTGTTTTCTTTTTTGGGCATTGCATTATATATTGTAAAGGCATGTTTCCATCCATGGATGGGTGCCTATTTATGATTTTGTTTGGACTTGTTTTTATTTTAATGCAATAATTCTTTATTTTAATGTTCGCATGTAATATGAATAATATTATAATATTTAACAATTTTATAATATATAAACCTGAAAAGAAGGTTGGTTCCAATTAACTGAGCTTTATGGTGGTGCTGGATCACTTCTCACCTTCCCCATGTGTACCCAACTTTCCAAACCCAATAGGGGTTATGGGGTTAGGGATTCCTTAGAAATTGAGTCATCCACCCCTTTCTTTTTCTTAGCCCATCCGAGTGACTACTCCATTTTCTCTTGGTTTAGGCTCGTATTCTCTAAGGCCCTGAGCCTAACAGTACCAAAGTCGCAAGAACCATTCCACCGGGAGTGGGGGCGAAAATCCCCACTTACACAAAGTACACACAACTAAGCTATTAGCTTAGCGCCATTAAACCTTATCGCGTAGGTGACAAGGTTATAGAGAAAGAAAGTCGTGATAGATTTGAGCAGGTTTAGGGTTGAGGCCGATATTAGAGCTAGAGTAACTTTCCATGAGACCCATCTTACTGGTGATGCATGCATGTATAGTTTTGCATCTATTACATTTTTGGCTTTGTACATTATAACTTTATATATATGTTTAAGTAAACATAGTTTTGTAATGTTATGTAAACATAAGTTTTACACTATTTTTATTGGTTAACAATTTAGATGTGAATTGGTGTAGTGGTCGATTTGGAGAAAATGAAATTTTGGAAGTGTTTTTCCTGCAGATTGTATAATTTGGGCTTTAATGTATTTATAGGCAGAACTCTGGTCAAATTTTTCAAGATATTTTTATGTAATTTAATCAAAGATATTGTATGTTAATATAGCATATGATTATAAGATTACAATATCTAAACTTTTGAAAAATATTTATTTTGGTACTAAGGTATTAGTTGGGTGATTCTACAGTTAACTACAATAGTACTCTTGTATTCTATATATGTATTCTATGTCTATAGGATATAAGAGTGTTACATTTCTTTTGGTATCAGAGCCTAGGTTTGTGATTCTTGACCTAGGTGGATTTTTTTTAAAAAGTTCAAATTGGGATTTGAATTGTGATACATGCATATACATTAGCACCTATGTTAGTCTCTAATGTGGCAATATCTACATGTTGTAATAGACATAGGAAGAGATGGCTTCTAGGATAAGTAGATCAAAGGAGGAGAATGCGAAGAGTAATGCTCTAAGTGAAGGAATGGCTAGGGCTAGTTTGGCAGCGAGTGTAGAGGATGCTAGACTAGTGGCATAGGATCCTCCTCTAGTATGGATTCAGCAGATGGCAAAATATTTCCATTATGTCCCTTTGCCTCAACAGTATGGAAAATATGAAAACCTTAGGAAGTATGGAGCCACAGATTTTATGAGTATAACCAGTAATGCATGACCACCCAATAAGAATGCGCAACAGCACCTCAACCTAAAAGCAAAAATAAAAAAAGTTGGTTGTAGAGTTTGCAGTCTCAAGTATAATCTGAAGATCAATGCAAGAGCCCATGTTCGCCTGCGATTCACAAGGGGCGACCGCACTTTTCAATCTTTGGTAGAGTTTTCTGTCCACAAATAACATATTGATAAGTGGTATAACCATGCAAAAGGAAAATTCAAATTAGTTAAAGTGCAATCATACGAAGCTTACGGGAAACTGCGAGTTTCACAAAGTCTGACTCACTACGTTTCACACCAACCTGTCATAGCCACATGTACTAGCCATTAAAACTAACTAGAACACACAAATTCAAGATTCATAACCGTCCAAAGTATGGGACAACTGTGAAACCATGAAGCACGATCGCACTAGCAAGGCATGCGATCATGTATCTCCTCTGACAACATTTAATGTAAGAGATTTAGTTGATAAAAAGCTTGATTTTCTTCTAATCAACTAAAACAGAAATTTTTGATGAAGATGGCTATAAACACACCACCAACCACCATTTTAAGAGACTTTAGAGCATTTATTATGTAACCTCTTGCAATTTTATTTCTCAATTATGCCTTGTATTAATTTTCTCATTTATTGTTTAATGAGTGTTAAGTGTGAGCATTAAACACCAAGTGTTAGAATTGGTTTAAGGGTGATCCAAGGGGAAAACTCTTGTTTGGATTATGAGGATATGCATACCTTGTATAAGTTTAGTGTTATCTTGTAAAAGCACCATGTTACAGTTTAACTTGTTAAACCCAAGTCCAGTGGAATACTCAACTTGTTGTTGAGAAGTAGATGTAGGATTGGTTTAATCTGAACCACTATAAGCATTACGTGTTCAATCTTCTAACCTTAGCCTCTTGCTTATCATTAAAATTTTTAATTTGCTCTAAATCTTCAAATCAACAAATTCACCCCCTCTTAGTTGTCAAGTGGACCAACACACCCTAAATGCCCTATCCAAGCTCATCAAAGTCTCAGCCAAAATGATCCTAGAAATTTTGCGGGAGTCCTCCATTTGAGCCACCAAATAGACAACCCTAATGTCTCCCTACCTTGGGTCATTATAAAATAAAAACCTTGTTATCAGACAGAAATCTAAAGCCCTAAGCCTTAACTTCTTCCTCTTCTCCATATCACCCATATCATCCACTCCCATAAAGTCCTCAATGAATGCAAGTAGGTTAACCCTATCATCCATCATCATCATATCGGCTCGCTCCTCACTCAAATAAAAGAACTGCTTAAACCTCTCAAAATACTCGACCAAAGTCTTCGATGTAGTTGGAAGTGCATCAAAACCACTCCTCAAAATGGTGCCGAACTCCCCAACTATGGGACAATGCTCCTCTATGCTCGTGCCAAATATAAAAACATGAGCAGTCGAATCCCAAAATTTGAGATAAGAAGGAAGAAAATCCTAGTCCACTTTTAGACCCCTCAAAGCAGTCTCAAGCCTAATTCCAAATTTTCATAGGTTGATTTTGTTGCTCGCATCAAAGTTATAAATCCATGAGAGCATGGTGTGACTAAAAGCTAGTTCTATTCCAAAAAATGTTATAAAACATTACAAAATTACAAAAAGAAATGAAAAAATAAGGAAAAAGCAAGATAAAATAAAAAATATTGGAAAAAAGACTCAAAAAATAGGAAAAAATAAAAAAATAAAAATAGCATTTTAGCACTATGGAAGCACGAAAAAATAGATTTAAAATGATTTTTTAGCTGGAAAAGCCTATTTATAGGCATTTTTGGTAGGTCAGTGCGCCACAACAACTTTTTGGGTAGCCATAGTACATTTTGTGCCCACCATGGCCGCAGCAGAATCTCAGCTCGTTTTCTATCTTTTTTCGAACTTCTTTTTCCTTTTCTTTTTTCCTTTTTGTAAATGTTTGTAATAAATAATAATAACATAAGTCAAAAATAAAATAAATAAATAATAATTGTAACTTAATGTTAGTAGATATAAAAGATGTTACTATAAACAAAGATGCACATAATTAAACAGGGAAAATATAATTAATTAGAAGTTTGTAAATATACATAAAGTTAACAAAAGCAAATGATCATTCATAGTCCATGCATCATTTGCACTTCATGTTCCATCCAAACTACTATAGGAAATCAAAGAAAAACATCACGTGTAGCAGTTCCTTCTCCACCTCAGCTTAGCAGCTCTTGCAACTTCCTCTAAGGACTTGATCTGATCCTCAATAGTAACCAGCCGAGTCAATGTGATGTTCAAGCCAAACTAAAACTGGTAAGCCACGGTATAAAATTGCTCATCCCAATCACCAAGAACAATGCCCTGCATGAAGAGTTAATGAGGATAGAAGGAAAAATATAGAACATAATGAAATAAAGATAGAGCAATCAGAAGATTATTGCAACATGTTCCTCCCAAAGATGAGGAGTGGGCTCGTCTATAGTGGTGTAGTGCTTAAATCTAGAGCCAACCAAGGTGACATATGTAATGTTGGGATCCAAGTGGTACTTAGAAGGCATCCCTCCTAGGTTAGTATAAGCTAATGCAGGGGCAGTATGAGGTGTCATAAATGTGCTAGCATAATGTGACTCGATAAAAGGGGTATGAACTGTAGGAGGAGATCCCATGGAAGAAGGGGTGTGACCAGGTCTAACCTCCTGAGGCATGAGAGAAGCCCTGCAAAATACATTACAATCTTGGTCTAGAATGGTGAACTATTGAGTAGGCAATCCAGCAAAGAGAGCATCACCACCACGAATCTTCATCGCATCCTGCATATCAACTGGAGGAAACATATGCACAACTCACTAGACAACTAAAATGCGACCACAGTACACCAAACAAGGGCATATCCTCATTTTCCATGTTACTATTGTTCCATCCAAACTCAATCGATAGGTAGTAGGAAGTGGGTCCCTCAACATGAGACTGGTGTATCCAAGGTACTCCTAACCCATTTATACATCAAAAGAAAATAATGGTAAGAAAGTACCTCCCAAATGATGTGAGTATCAGCCAAGGAAGAACAAGTCCCCTAAAATAGCTCACCCATCTCCCGATACATTGTGCTAAGCATTGCTCCTCCCTAGTAATATGTGTAAACCATGGTAAGATCCTGGATACTTTGGAGGATGCCCAAATCCACACTGTTGCGAAATGAATGCCAAAAGTTACACCTGTAGATTAACAGTAGTATAGACTAGGCTAGCTGATTAGTTGATGGACTAAGTAGATTCGCAGAAGGCTGCTGACATGATTGTGCAACCATGTGCACTGAACATGAGTAAATCTCCTTGGAGGGTGGTACACAATAAGTGTAAATACTTCTTCTTGAGAAAAGATTCATCAATCATCAAAACATTCAATAGCTTGGGTATCGATCTGGATGTCGATGATGACAGTGAGGTCAGCTGGTGTCATCGTCAGCTCACCATAAGGGAAGTGGAAGGTATTAATGTTGTCCCACCACTACTCTCCCATACCCTTCAAAAGGGGAATGTTCCCAAAAGTTGAAGTATCAAGCTCAAGAAAACTCAAAAAGCCAAAAGGCTTAATTAGGTCATTAACCTCCTCTAGAAGCTTCAAGTCTGCCAGGTTTCCTTGGCTACCCCGGATCCTCAAGCAGGTAGACTATTGAAAAGAAAGCCAAGTATAGTAACATTATACATTGTTTTGAATAAGTATGCTACCTATGCTTTTTATGCCACGAGGCACGAGAAAGAGCATTTTTATAATTTTACAGGTGAGAAAGAGCATTTTTATAATTTTACAGGTGTAAATAAGACATGTAAAATTTTCATGTAAGTTCTCCTGAAAGGAAGGTAAAAATCATGTTATAATAGTTAAATATGATTTAGTACGTTAATTTTTACTTCCTGTGCCAAAAGTGCAAGAAGGGTATTTTTATAATTTTATAGATTTCAGACATTGCAGTGTTTTTTGCCAAAGCATCACTTAGATGGTCTAAATATAGAGTGGATAAAGAAGTACAAACAATTCAAAGCAATTTGGTCAAGTTGGGCAAAACTGTAATTTTTTAGAATTCAGGGGTTTAAGTGTAAATTCTAAAAGTTTTGGGATAAAATTATAAATATTAAAAGTTAAGGAAGCGCTGTAAATACCTCAAGTGAGCTTATAACCAAGGCATGCTGCTCTTATTCCACTAGCAGAGTATTCCACTCAGCCTATCTTGAACATCTTGAAGAAGAAGTTATTTTGAGTTGAGAGAATTTGGAGTATAGGGAAGTTAGTGAGATAGTGAAAATTTAACAAATGATGAAGTATGAGAAAAAAAAATGTGGTCCACCTTATATAGGAGTTGAATCCAGACTTCAAGTAGGCATTCTGGCAATGTTTAGACTCTAATTTTTATGCCATTTAAAGCGGCATAACCGTAATTGCACCCTTCACATGGTGGTATAGTTAAAATTGCAGATATTGACAAACGCTACAGATAGTTGCAAAAATTGACCCTAAAAATTCAGTAAAGTGCAAAGTAGTAAATTCCAATGAGGAATGTACTACTTATTTTGGTTAAAAAATGGTAAAAGTCACTCTCTCTCTTGGCAAATAAAATTTTAATTCATAGTTCACTTTCATCATCTCGGCCTTAAAATTTAGATCACTATAATGGGGGGCAGCTATGAACCCAAAATTTTTCACTACAAAATTAAAATTCAATCCTTTTCGGTCACAACATAATTTGAATCACTCAAAACAGACATCGAATGGAGGAGAATAGGCCCTAGGAAATTTACCGGGTAGCCTCAAGCCCGTTGCTTGTGCTATCGTGTGATAGACATGTAATACCTATTTTCAAGTTGCCTTTCTCTTCTTCCTCCTCTCTTTCTTTAAGAAAAAGATTCATTCTTCCTTAGTTTGAAACGCTTAAAATTTTCTTCCTTAGTAAATTTGGGTGCTATTCTCTTTGGCTTGACTTTCCTTAAGCCAAATCAAATCCACTTGCTTCTTAGCAAATCCTAACCTTAATCAAGGTGGAATTAAGGTCCAGTCATGCTCTCAAATCACCATTAATCAAAACATCAATAAGGAGGGTAAGAAACCCTAATTTTCTCTTGTTTTATTTTATTCCTTGTTTTAATTTGATTTATACCCTTTTGCCCTAATTTTTGAAGATCATCCTTTGGTTTTTAAAATTAAACCTATATCTAGACCTTTTTACCTTAATTTTGAAGATCATCATTTGGTTTTCAAAAGTAGACATCAAATTTAATCTTTTGCCCTAATATTTAAGGACTAGAATTTGGCCCTTAAAATCAAACTAAAGATTAAGTTAAAATCTAAAATGGATCTTAGACTTAGGTTTATTTAGTTAAACCTATTCTCATATTTAGACTTAGGTTTTATCACGTTAAAACCTAAAATCAATCTTAGACTTAGGTTTATCAAGTTAATCATAAATTTCACTTTTAGACTTATTTTTTTCAAGTTAAAACCTAAAATCAATCTTAGACTTAGGTTTATCAAGTTAAAACTAATTTTCACATTTAAACTTAGGTTTTATCAAGTTAAAACCTAAAATCAATCTTAGACTTAGGTTTATCCAATTAAACCTAATTTTCACAGTTAGACTTAGGTTTTATCAAGTTAAAATCCAAAATCAATCTAAAATTAACTTAGACTTGGGCTCACCTAGCTTAGGCTAAAAACCCCATTTTGAGTTCAAAACCAACAATTACAAAATAATTAGAACTGCCTAGGCTTTGATTTCTATTCAAATGGGATGTGCTGGCCTACTTGAAATTTTACTCAAAGTATCAAGTCCACTTTGTAAAATAAATCTTTCTCTTTAGCATTTTATTATGAACTTTTCTTTACTGTCCTTTTGGTAAAACACAAGTCATCTAAAGTTTCACATGGCTGGAACATGCTTAAAGAGCTAATTAAAGCAAGTAGTTCTCAATCCCAAGTAAGCAACAATAGATGGGGAATGGGTGCTCAACCTAGATTCCATAAGACTAAAGTTAAGATCCCATTATTCTTGGTTTTGAAATATAAAATTTAATTTAATTTCTGCACTTTACTTTATTTTGTTATTATGTGTGAACTTGTCACTCCATACTATAATTGTCATATCATGAAATAAATTTTGTAAGTTTTTATTTAATCGAAGGCTAAACTCTTTTTACTTAAAATAAGCATAAACCTAGCCTCTAAATCCATCCTTTATTTTGAGGCTAGTGATTTTCATTCTTAGGATAATATTGGAGTTAATTTAGGATTTTCTTTAAACTTTTCCTTTTTTTCTAAAATAAATTTGAGTGGTGATTCAATTCCAAAACCATTTTTACTTGAATTGAGCATAGCCAACGAAGGCGGAGTGACCTCGACAATTTTCGGTGACTTAGCCTAATTTTTAGAACACCGTTTTGCATCCTTTGCAGGCCGAGCTTGGTGTTCGAGCTGGGGCCTCACACCCATATAAAATGTTCTTATCATTCAGAATTCCTAGCATAATCTCATCCATATCTTTCCAAAATTTTTGCTTGATCTCCCCATCTAATACATTTTATGGAGCACATACACTAACTGCATTGATTGTCTCCTTCTGTTGAACTGGTTTTATTGAAATGATCCTATCTCTTACTCTTTTCATGGCTACAATAGCCTCCTTCAAATACCAATCCAAAAGTATCCTTACTCCATTCTTATTTTTGTTTATTTATGTATACCACAATTTATTTCATGTATTCTCAATTTCTTTACTCTTCACTCCTACTCACATAGTCTCTTGAATGTAGGTGATATTGCTCTTTTATCTCTTTATAGTATTGACAAGTTCTCTCAACTTACCTGTAAGAGATCCAACATTTCAAAAACCTATTTTAATCTTACTTTCCACTTGTTTTTTCTTATGATTCTTCTTATAAAAGCCCCTACCATAACCTAAACTTGTACCACACTTACTTTGGACTAGCTTTTGTACCCAAATCTGACTTTGATGTGAGAACCCTTACTTATTTTATTTAGCACTACACCCAGACGTTAACATGGCGAGTCACATTTAGGGAACGCCCTACACCTTTGCCTATTTTTCATTACCCTATAGCTCCAATATTGTACGTCGTAAATAGGGAATGCCCCAACATTTATATCATATAAATCTATATCATGAAATGTGATAAAATTTTATATTGACTGTCACCTGCATAACCCTCCTCCTTTACTTAAGTTCAGGACTGGTTATGCACAAAATACTCATATATAGACGGAGTTTATATGCATCTTTAATGTTACTTATTAAAAATTTAATAAATATGTTGCATACTAAACTAAGGATAAAATAGAAAAAATACAAGTAAATTTATATTTTAATAAAATAATTAATGTTTCTTAATTTTTAGTGTGTCTATTGATTCGAAACGGATGTAGTAATAAAATTGAACTATTGTGAAGGAAGTTTGATTGTTGAAATTCAATATTCTCATTAAAATTATTTTTCTAAAAAATAATTTTTTAAATAATTAATTAAGAGAATATTAAACTATTTTGCTTGATTGAAATAAAAAATTATAATGAATATAAGACAATCATATTTGATTGTGCCATAAAAAGTGTAAGTTTTAGAGTTTTTTTTAAAAATTGTTTTCAAAATATCTTATTCTCTTTATAATTTATTTATATTTATAATTTATTTGATTTATTATAAATTATTTTTTAATGATTTAAAAAATTATCATTTAAAAATTATATACATGTATATATCATGGCTCAAACTTGTAACTTGGTAAAATGTAAAGTTATCTTTACCACCGAACAACTCCTCTTTTTCTATTATATTATTTCTTTAAATAATATATTTCTTCATATTTTTTATATACCCCCAACCAATTAGAGAGAGAGAGAGGGACTATGCCCTGATATAGCTAATTTCCAATGACCTAGAACTACTGATGCACTTTCTAGTCAACTCTGACATCCATTCACGGCGATTCTTGCGGTGTTGGAACTATCTCCTCCCTAACTTCATTTTGGTACCCATGTCATCTCCTAGGACTCATCAAAATTGGAAATCAAAAACTTTGACCGCTGGATGTTAAGAGAATTGCGAGAGGTACAAAGCCAAGTTTTAGATGTTAAATTACTGATTTTTTGCTATTTCAATGTGTGGAAAAAAAAATCTAATTTCACCATTTTCACCATAAGAACAAAAAACAAGTGAAGCAAGAAAATAAGAGATTTTGAAGATGCCTAGTGTTGGGACTTTTCTATAGATTTTGATCAATTAAAAAGAATTTAATAATTAATTTTAGTCTTTTATGACTAGAAATTCATAAATTGGTGGTCATTGGATTGAAATCTTCTAGCAATGTTTTTTTTTTATTTTTATTTTAGATGTAAAACATTGATATTCCTTTCTTAATAAGTTGCTGGAAAGAAAAAAAAAATATGTTTACATATGAATATTTTTATCAATGAGTTTCCTTTTGATATAATTATATTAAACTAAAATTAATTTAAAATACGTTCTACTCCAGAAAAATTAAATTCACTGCTATGGACTCCATTCACTGATATGGAAGCCGTATTAAAACCACATGTCCCTTTTGTCTTGAGATAAGGTCATGTGGTTTTGATATAGCTTTCATATCAAAATTATATAACCATTTTGTCTTGAGACATGCTCATTTGGTTTTGATATGGCATCCATGTAAAAGCTACATGGTCATGTTGTTATGAGACATGGCCATGTAGGTTTGATATACATGGCTTTGGATTCCAAATAACTAATATATAAGCCATATCAAAATCAGTGGTTGTTTTAACTTGAGACATGGCTACGTGGCTTTGATATAGAAGTTGTATCAAAACCATATCACCTTTTTTTCTAAACATAAAACTATATGGTTTTAATATGGCTTCTATATTAAAACAGCATGGTCATTTTGTCGTAAGATATGACTGTGGTTTTGTTATATAACTTACATGAAATCCATATCAAAACTACGTTGTTGTTTTTCTTGAGACATGGCCATGTGATTTTGATGTTAAAGTCATATCAAAATCATATGGTTATTTTATCTCGAGACATGGCCATGTGATTTTAATATGGCCTCCATATTAGTGATATGAAATCTATAGCATTGAATTTATTTTTTTTTTTGGCGCAGAATAGGTTTTAAATTAATTTTAGTGTAACTTAATTATATCAAGAGGAAAACTTATTGATAAAGTATTCGTATATACGTAAAATATTAATTTTTTCTTTTCAAGAATTATTAAGAAAGCAATATTAATGTATTCACATCTAAAATAAAAATAAAAATATCATTATTGGAAGATTTCAATCCAATGACTACATCAAATATGAATTTCTAGTGATAAAAGCTACAATTAATAATCAAATTCTAGTTAATTGATCAAAATTTGTAGAAAAATCCCAACAATAAGCATCTTCAGAATATCTTGCTTCTTTGCTTCATTTTTTTATTTATGTTGAGATTAAATTTCTTTTCCACGTATTGAAATAGGGGAAAATAAGTGTTTTAACATCTAATATTGGCTTTGTATCTCTCGCAATCCTCTTAATGCAACTTTCCCTTAAGATGTGAAATAAGACTGCAAAAAATATAATAAATAAGAAATAAAATACACAAATAAGAAATACCCATAGCAGTGATATGGCAACTATATCAAAACTATATGATCATTTTGTCATGAGACATGGCCATGAGATCTTAATGTGTCTTCCAAATGAAAAAACACTTGGTCGTTTTTATCTTGAAACATAGCCATGTGATTTTGATATGGCTTACATATCAAAACCATGTGGTGGTTTTATCTTGAGACATGGTCATGTGTTGTTATGTTAAAAAAAAAAAGAAAAATATTGTTTAAATACAACCGTGTGTCAAATAAATCAAAACCCCACTAAACTCACTAAAAAAATCCTAATTAATATATGAAAAAGGAAAAGATTTAAAAAAAATATTATGTTGAAAATACAATATAACATCCTTATACCATATATGCATATTATAAATACCTCATATATATATATATACATAATACAAAAATGTCACCATTCTTATCATTAGAAAATTTATTGAAATTTTCATTAAAATAATTCATTATTTTAAAGATAATTTAATAGATAAACAAATATAGATATAAGTAACTTAATTATTAAAATAGCATTTATTAGTGAAAATCTCTGAAAAAAAAATTTGCCAGAATTTTGTCTAAAAATTAAACATTTCCAATATTTAACAATCTCAACCTGCATAAAAATAATGCACTCCCAATACACATTTAAATTTATCCAAATCTCTAGCATCATTCACACAACCCAAAATCTCCAAATAACATGATTATATATACCCAAAAAGTAACTCGATATTTACATTACTTAAACAAACTTTGTATATATATATATATATATGATAATACTTTTGATAATCACAGCCCTTAATCCAACTTTAAGTTTACAGCATTTATATATAATTATACGCACGCAATGTGATTAACTAATAATAAATGTTTACATGCTATGCAGTAGCTCTGGTATGGTGGCAAACTATTAAACTTCTAGTAATATCTTCAAGTCCTAAACTTAGTCAGGTCTAGCAGAACTCTCTATATCTACCCTTTCACCTGTACAATAAAAATTAATCGTGCTAAACTACTAGCTTAGTGATAAATGCTTTGATAACGATAATTGATAATATGAATAAAATTCCTTTTAAATGCATTATATCCCAATGTCATGCAAAATATATTTATATATAATTCATTAACACATCATAAACACTAACACACATTAGCCCTAAAAGTCCTTACACAAAAATATAGTTCCAGAAATATTATTTTAATCTTTCTCAATAATAATGATACCAGCGTGTCTCATTAAAGGCATAATCATAACTGTGACATTAGACTGCCTCGCCCAAAGGTATAATCATAATTGTAACACTAGTGCATCGCACCCAAAGGCATATGACATGCTAAACAATATCAAATATAATTTTCTGGAACTAGTTATTGTATAAGGCAACATGCATCACATAATTTTTTCCACATTTAATCATATTTTCTCTTTTACCACGTTTTGTTCACATTTTAATTTATTTCTCACTTTTTCATTCACAATATACATAATCCTTATTCACAATTACTATGTGACTAATTTTCTATATTATCAATGCACATATCATAGTTGTCACAATTTGTACATAATATTGACACTTGCCATAACTCAGTGGCTCGTCATCTCATGTAACAAACATTTCACACATTTCTATTTATAACTATGCTCACATCATAGAAAATCACCATCAAAGTAATATAATACATTAATAAAACCATAATGCATTATGCCAAACCAAGTTTAGATAAAACATAAGCTATCAAAATATATACTAACCTTCACTTATAGCAACTTCCAAGCCAAGTTTACTCTCTTTCCTTCACTTTATCAATATGTTCTTCAATTTTTTTTTATTGGGCAACTCAACCTTACTCAATTTCTGACTAAATTATGAGGGTACATAAACTATTATAAACATTATTCTACTCATTTTAACTACGCAAACTTCAAATTCTATAATTCTACCCAAATTTTCAATATTTGCCCTAATACACTTTAATTTTAGAATTCCATTTTAACCAACTCTAAATCAAGCTTTAACCTAAATTATATCCTTGGAATCATATTCTAACTCAATTTAACCATTTAAACACTAATTATTTCAATTCTAACCAAAATACCATAAAAACTCTAATTATCATGCTACTTCTTTTAACCTCCTACCAAACCCATGCTTTTCAATCACCCAACCTTAAAATCTTTGCTTATACATCAAAATAACACCATTATTAACCATTTAAACAATTATAAAATCCTCTTTCAAAAATCAAAATTTTACATATTCAATAACTTAAAGAAATCTTTTAAATAACTAAAGAAAACTTACCTTCTCCTTGAAAATTCACCAAAATCATCATTAATCCTTTGCATTCTCTGTGAAATTTGGTGTAAAAGAAGAACAAAAATTCTCCTTAGCCTCCCTTGGAAATCGGCTTCAATGGAGAAGAGGAGAATAAGAAGAAGAAGAAATAGTGATTTTTAACTCTTTCTCCTTTCTAACCACATATATATATATATATACAACAACAACAACAACTATGCCTTAGTCCCAAACAAGTTGGGGTCGGCTGTATGGATCCTCAACAAAATAAGCTCAAAAGACACCAAAAAAGATACTTCAGCCTTAGGCCCCTTCCAAGACACGGATTTTACATCTCCATTCAAGTCTGTCATTAATCAAATACGCATCAAGATCTAAGGCACGTAAGTCTCTTGCTATCACCTCATTCCACACAGTTCTAGGTCTTCCACGACCTCTAGCCCCCTCAATCAACAAATTCTCACACTTATGAACCGCAGCATTAGGAGGTCTTCTTAAAACATGCCCATACCATCTAAGTCTTCCTTCCCTCACCTTATCTCCGACATCCGCTACTTGGACTTTTTGTCGAATATGAACATTCTTAATTTTGTCCAGTCTGGTATGTCCACACATCCATCTTAGCATCCTTATTTCTGCCACACTCATCTTATGCAAATGTTGTCCCATTGGTGCCTAACACTCACTACCATAGAGCATCGCAGGTCTAACAACCGTCCTATAGAATTTACCTTTCACTTTCAGAGGTATTTTCTTATCACATAGAACCCAGTCGCACCCTTCCACTTCAACCACCCTACATGTATACTGTGAGCCACATCTTCATCTATACGGCCATCATACTGGAACACCGAATCCAAATATTTGAACTGCTTAGTTTTAGGAACCAAAACTCCATCCAACTTAACCTCATGTTCCTGCTTCTTCCTTAGACTAAACTCATAGTGCATATATTCCGTTTTACTCCTACTTAACTTAAAACCCTTGTCCTCGAGGGTTTTTCTCCACACTTCCAACTTACGGTTTACACCAGCACTAGTCTCATCAATTAAAATAATGTCATCAGCAAACAACATACACCAAGGAACATCGTCTTGTATGCTTCTGGTTAGCTCATCCATAACCAGGGTAAATAAATATGGACTCATGGCCGAACCTTGATGAAATCCGGGAGTAATGGGGAAAGCCTCAGTGTCTCCACCAGGTGTTTTCACACTAGTGGATGCATTCTCATACATGTCCTTGATGATGTTGATATATTTGCCGCTGACTCCTTTCCTCTTCAAAACCCACCATAACATTTCTCTTGGTACTCTATCATAGGCTTTCTCCAAGTCAATAAATACATGTGGAGATCTTTCTTCTTCTCTTGATACAATTCCATTAGTCTTCTTAGAAGAGAAATAGCCTCCATGGTAGATCTCCCTGGCATAAACCTAAACTGATTCTCCGAAACTCTTGTAAGCTTCCTCAATCTGTGTTCAATAATCCTTTCCCATAATTTCATAGTGTAGCTCATAAGTTTAATACCCCGATAATTTGTACAGCATTGAATGTCTCCCTTATTTTTATATATGGGTACCAGGATACTCTTCCTCCAGGCATTCGGCATCTTACATCCTTTCACAATAGCATTAAAGAGTTTAGTTAACCATGCAACTCCTACCTCTCCAAGGTTCTTCCAAACCTCTATAGGAATACCATCCGGGCCACAAGCTTTACCAACTTTCATATACTTCAAGGCTTCCCTTACTTCACTATGCAAGATCTTCCTAGACCAGCTGATATAACCATTTGTTGCATGAAGACCTTGAAAATCTTGTTCATGTTCAGAGTTGAATAACTGCTCAAAATAAGTCTTCCACCTCTCCTTAATCTCAACATCTCCTGTCAACACCCGTTGATCTTCGTCCTTTATACATTTGACTTGGCTTAAATCTCTGTTTTTCCTTTCTCTCATCCTTGCAATCTTATAAATGCCCATGCTTTTCCTTTCATATATATATATATATATATATTTAAATAATTAATTAAATAATTAATTATTACTTGATATTTTCTCTCTTCCACCCAAAAATTAATTTTAATTTTAATTTATATTATTATTTATATTTTTTAACTTTTACCTTTTTACTCTTTTGACTTTTATTTTGTCTTTTAGTGAACTTTTATACTTTAGGTATATTTTACACATATCCAACATATATATTTTATATTTTATCCTTTCAATACCTTAATTAACCTTCCAAATTATGTATTTAATTATATTTTACTAAAATTATGGGCGTTACACAAAAACTTTTATTTTCCATAAACTACACTTTATTTTAAGATTTCAAATATAGTTGCATCTCTATTGACAAATAAATTTAAAAAAACTAGAACTTACTGATGTTGTAAAAATTCTTATATTTTTTAAAAATGATAGTTAAAACCATGAACCTTTTGTTTGTCCACTATAAGAAATCTGTTCAATATAGATGGAAATTTCCATTGGTAAAGACAAAAAATCTATCATTAAAAATATTTATCGACTACTTTCCAACAAAAAAAAATCAGTCTAGGATTACAATATCAAGAGAAAATAAAATCAATTGGTGATTACTGATTACTTACTGACTACAGTTTTAGTTCTAAAATTATTTTGATATGCCGAGAGAAGCCCAATCTATCAGTAATTACTAACAACTATTCTGTTGGTATACTATTTTAATAATTTTTATCATGTAAAAAATGGTTATCGGTAAATGATAAATGAACTATTTTAATGTTATTTTGAAACTTTTATTTTGGTCGATAATCCTTCGACAAAGGGGTTCAAAATTTGATAAGTAATCCATCATAAAATCTATTAAAAATTGAGAAAAAAAAAAGTAGTTGGTAATCCATTGGCATGTTATTAAAAAAATTCAAAAGCATTGATAATTCGTTGGTAAATTATTAAATTTATTTTTAAAGAAAAAATTTAATTTTTATATGTAATCTGTTAATAATTTTTTCGCAATTTTTTTAAAATTTAATTTTAGAGAAGATATAAAATGATACACGGGTAAGTAAACAACATGATATTTAAATAACATAATATTCATATTATTAATGTAATCAAAATATATTTAAATCTAAAAAATTAATTAATAACATTACATTAACGAATAAACTATTTAGTCTTCCTCATCTTTTGGTTCTAATTCTGGCGGCTTTGATTTAAGAATAAGGTCATCTGATTTTGTATCCCATATATCAATGTCAAGTAATTGCGTGAATAGATTATTCAATGAACCTAGATTATCATCCTCTGCTATCCTTTCTATATCATGCATAACATCACATTCATCTTCTTAAAAGGTAGTATCTTGGTTATGGTTTTTTGTTGATGATTCCAGAAGATCAACAATTAACCGAGCTTTGATTTTACGAATCACTAACCAATCAATTATGTCTCATCTCACACTAAGGAATGGCACATAATATACGTGTACAACTTATACTGCTAGAATAAATGGTTCATACTTATTATATGTGCATTTTTTATTAATGTCTATCAAATTATATAACCTCTGCTCTATTTATCAGGTTATGCCATTTATATTTGAATAATACAACTATCTTAATTAATAAAGTTGGATATTCCATTTCAAAAATCTCAATTAGGTGACCACATAAGTCATAAGAATTCTCACTGTAGTTGGACCCCTTAAAATCCACTATTCACCATGGACCTTTGTGAGTTTGGACCCTTATTTTTGCACCCGGGATGAAGAGAAAGTGATCACGATTCCAATACAACTTAAATAACTCAAATCAAACTCTAAATGGGCCCAAAATGGGCTAAAAACAAAGACCCACAGTAGGATTCAACACATACAACGGCAGCAGCCACACCAAAGATTGCACGACAACCATTCTTGGACCCATTTTTGAGAGAAAAATCCAATTTTTGGTTGTTTCCCTATAAATAAGGGGTGCTTCTCTCTTCAAAAACACATATGAAGACCCTAAGGCTATTATACTAAATTTATTTCTCAACTCTTTCTCTTAAAAATTAATTAATTAATTAATTTTCTAAATTGATTTTCTCAATACAATTAATCTCTTCTCTTATTCAAGTCAAGATTTCATCAAGCACAAGGTGGAATTAAAAAGTGGAAAAGCTCTTCAACCTTTCATCAAGTTAGTGAAAAGGAGATCCCCAAAGGTAATTTCTTGATCTCAATCTCTTTTTAATTCAGTAAATTAACAAACCTAAATTAAATAAAGTCTTTTACATTCGGGGGTGGTCATCATGGCCACACACTGCCTCAAATACATCTCGGGGTTACTACTTCCATTAAACTTGCTAAGCCTTGGCATCTTAAACTTATGGCTCATCCCCCATCACGTTGAGTGAGGTGAGGTCATCCACTTCATCTTCAACTTTCCCTTTTCCTAGATTCTTGATTTATTTAAGCTTTTCCCTTAGGCTTGATTCTAGTTGGGCCTTAGGCTTTCTTCTTATGCTCCTTGTTCTTCTTGGTGAAAAGACAATCATCTAAATCTTCAAATTCTATCTCTCCCCTTGTTACTCAACATCCTCTTTGGGCTTCTTCAACAGGCTCCTTCCCCTTGACTTTTCCTAGCCTAGCAAACTTGGCCTTTAAATATTCCATTATTATGTGGCTGTTGATTTCAAACAAGTCGCTCATGAACTTCTCGAAGTTAGTTTGCTCAAGGGTCTAGTGGGAATTGCTCTTTTCTGACATGGCGGAGGTTATGCCTAAGATTTTTCTTTTTAAATAGGAAAGTGGATCTATAATGGTTGCACCACAAGGGGTTAATGGGCCTAACATATTATGGGCTAAACATATGTATGCATGGATGCATGTATACATGAATGAAAAAAGTTAGCATGCTCTTTCCAACCTTATTCCTCTCATATAAGGTAATTCTATTTCTAATGTAGGCTTGGGCTTTTAGTTTGGATATCATCATGGGATAAACAAACTCTTCTCATGAAATGATTTGACTTTGATAATTAAAACAAGCTTGGGCCAAGCCCATAATAATCCATGTCAAAAATGGAAGGATATGAATCCTTATTAGACTTATGGGCTTACCATAGACAGACCCAAACAAGAGTGAATCAACAAAGTCTACCAAAAAAGATTTAGGTCCTAGTGGATAGTTTCTAGGGTTCAATCTTACATGCTAGCTTAAGCTCTAATATCCTCAAGGGGATGTGACCACTGACCATATAACACCAATATCTAGCTTTGCAAGGATATTGAAGGTGGTTTGCATGGTGCCCCTAGGGACAATAAAGATGAAAAGCTCCAAGGCAAATACAAAATCCACACATAGACTAACCTAGTGTTTTTATATGCAATTAATAGTTTTAGAAGTGCAATATTTCTCCCCAGTGGAGTTGCTACTGTGAACGAGACAGGCCAGAGTCACCACTCAGTATAGACTGAGAATTCATATCTGAAAATGTGGGTTGACACAAGGATTAACCCAATTCTCTGTATTGGGGTCGATGATGACAAACTACTAGTCACTAGACCAAGTAATCTATATGCAGCACTCTTTGCATTTGCCAATGAGCTCTTTTTAGATATATAGTTCTAATGATAATTGGTATATATATAACAAATATAAAGCAAACAAGATGTATGCATGTTCATGAAGGCTGTAGTATCAGAATAATCATAAATATTTTTATGTTTATAACATTAAGATCCTAAACTCGGATCATTTGGCCAAAATCTAATGCTAATAGTATCTTAAACTTAAATTTTGGCATCGTTTGCCTCTACAAGCCCCAAATGGCTAGGAGTTTGGACCCTTAGCGGTCCCTATCATGTTTTTAACTCTACAAGCCCCGAGTGGCTAAGAGTCTGGACCCCGAGTGGTCTCCATCATGTTTTTAGCTTTGTAAGCCTTGAATGGCTAGGAATATAGACCCTAAGTAGTCATCTTCATACTTGTGAGTATGGATTTTCGCCCCCCACTCCCATGTGGAATGGTTCTTACGACTTCGGCACTGTTAGGCTCAGGGCCTTAGAGAACACGGGCCTAAACCCAGAGAAAATGGAGTCTCCATCTAGACAGATCAGGAAATAGAAAGGGGTGAATGACTCAATTCCTAAGAAATCTCCAACCCCCTAATGGGTTCAAAAATTGGATATGTGTGGGGAAGGTGAGAATGACCCAGCACCTCCACAACGCCCACTTCATTGGAACTGGCCTCCTTTTCAGGTCTAAATATTATAGAATTCATAATTATTATGATATAATTCATACTACATACAATAATTAAAATAAAAGCATCATTGTATTAAAATCAAAGCAATGTTCAAACAAAACAAATAAATAGACACCCATCTGAGGATGGAAACATGTCCTTACATAGTCTAATGTCCAATGGCTACTACATATTTGTGTCAATGAAATAATGAAAGCAAATAATGACTACTGGACATCTTCATCAATGAAACAATCAAAGCAAACAATTAAACCAAAAATGAAAAGTAAAACAATGAAACGGAATATTTGAAGTACTGTGATCTTAAAAAATGATTAAATGAAAGATTGCAAACCTCCATCATAGGTTCCACCAATATTCAAGCTTGTAAATCTTGGTTGAAATGAGATGAAGACATATGTTTAGCACTGCCTTCTGGTTTGATAGTTTTAATGTTTTTGTTCCCTGCTCTCTCGAGTTGCTTTCTTTCTTAACTGCTACCGCTTCCTTTTGTTGTCATCCCTCTGCTGCTGTTTAAAACCTATATTTATAAGGGACGATTAGGTTAATCTTTGAAAACATGTATCAGTTTCCTACTTAGCCACGATTTTCATCTGAGGCCTATCGAATTATCTGAGGCATATCAACTTAAAACCATTCAAATTCATGATAAAACATCACCATATCGAACTGAATTCAAAGCCAAAACAAAGCATGTCGAACTGGGAAAGGCCCAATTTGATATGGACCTTCCCATATCAATTTTAGGGCTTCCCAAATTGATACGATACTCCCATATCTATTAGGGTTTCAAAGATTTAACCGTCATATTTTAGGCCTTAAAAATTGGACCAATCAAATTTAAAAACTTAAAATAGGTTTAAGCCATTAAGAATGGACTGATAAATACTTAAGCCATTTTAAATTAAGACCGAACTAGCTTAGAGTCAAAATCAAAGGTCTACAATACTTTTGGCTCTATAAGTCTCAAATGGCTTGTAGTCTAGACCCTGAGTGGTCCCCATCATACTTTTAGCTCTATAAGTCCTAAGCGACTAGGAATCTGGATCCTAAGTGATTCTTTTCTTTAAGCTTTACAAGTCTCAAAAGGTTGAAGCCTTGACCCCGAGTGGTCATACTTGGTTAGAAACCTAATTGGTTATCTAGTTTGTGGTCCCAAGTGGCCACACCTTCCAATCTTAAGTGTTGAGAAGTCTTAGAAATCCCAAATGAATGCTATGTCCATGCTTTGCATCCTAACTTGCCAATCCCAAGTAGTTGGCAAGTGTTATGAAAATTGTTAAGTTTAAGTCAATTCTTGTTTTAGTAAGTCCTCATTAGACTTTAAAAAAAATTCAAAAGGATACCTTGATTAAACTATTAGCACTTGGTTTTTACAAGACTATTTTCATAACTTGAAACCCAATGTGAGACTAAGTTACACTTTCGGGTTTAGGTTGATTCTTTTGGGTAAGCTTATAGAATTAGAAGAAATGGACTTATTAGAATGAAACTAAGCCTATAGAGGATGAAGACGGCTCTAAAATGCAAAAGCCCACCTAAAATTGGACAAAATTTGATAAAAATGGCCCAACTTGGATGAAATAGCCCAAACTTTTGAATCCACTACACAGCCTTTGGTCTTATCATGTCAATAAACCCCTCAAAATCGCCGCTCAAAATTAGCCCATAATAGAAATCCAGTCCATCTTTAGAGACCATTTGATGTGAGCAAGGACCTAGAACCCATGGATGAAAGCCTTAGAACACAAAGATTGAAGATTCCTATTGGACCAATCATTAGACATAGACCCATGTAGATGAAGGAATCCTTGAAAGCATATGTTCAAAGCTTTTTGGATGTACACATGAAACCATATGGCTTGAGCAGAGACAACGATAAGCTAATAAACTTGTTGAAAGCATCAACACCTGAGTATTTAGAGGAGTAAAATACTTAATGGTTGCCCAGTAAGCATTACAATCGCTATTACAGATTCACGCTCAGCCGTACAGTAGCAAGATTCGCTGCGAACTTTATTGTCTAGATCGGACTAAATTTTGTATCTTATTTAGATATCTTGTTTTTATGTATTTTATATAGTATTTGGAGGAGATTAACTTATTTGGACTCCAAAACTAATGTTCTATGGGCTACATATGTTTTAGGCCTAAAGGTTTGCTAAAACTAGATTAGTAGTTTGAGGTTAGAGTTGTTCTTATCTTCATACAACCTAACCTAGGGTTCTTAATCTTGTAATGATATTTAAATGTTTCTTTTCCTCTATGAAGAGGTTAGATGATTTTATCATTGAATACAGATTAACTTGAGAGATCTTTTCCATCTCTTATTCTTAGTTCTTATTGGATCAAGGTTCTCTACAATAGAGTTAATTACTTTAATAGGTTAATTCCAATGTTCTCTTCCATTGGTTGGATTTAGGTTGTGGACTTGGCAAAGGATTTGATTTCATCTACCAAGGGGTTGGTATCATGCATAAAGGCAAGTGGTTCTATAGTCACTATACTATGGGTTCGCATCACCAGCATGGATGGATCGAACATCCATGCAGATGTCCTAATTTAAATAGGACTAAGCTTCTTAATAAGACTAAACTTTTAGTTTTAGAGTCCATAAAGGATTCCACCTCCTTCAACCTCATCCAACCCAGCAACATCCATACAAAATTGACTTTTATCTCATATAAATCCAATCCATTCATACCTTAACCCTATAAATACCTCAAATTAAGATAGTTGAGGGATTCTCAGTTAATAAACTTGTGAACAACTAGCAACTAATACAGAATCATTGGGCAAGCATTAAATAAATTGCAACTATAAGCTAACTCATCATACTCCAAACTTTAAAGTATCTTAAATTTAATACCTAATCCATCCAAGAAGAAGACCAAACAAATTCCTAGCATTTAAAAAGCATCTTTTCATCACTTTCACCTAAAAATCAAGTTGATCAAGCTCAAGATTCAAGGAAAGCTAATCCAATCCAATTTTGAACATCCAAATACATTGTGTTCATCCATCTTTTGGTCAGTATTTCTATTTTGTAATTTAGTTTAATACTTCTATTCACTTAAACAAGTTTGAATTTGCTTAAAATCAAGTATATCAAATTGAATTTGGTAAAGCCCAGGGGTTAAACTTTCATAAAGCTTTTGTTTATTTTAAAACCTATCTTTGAAACTTTTTTCTTTGCAGCCATAATTTAGTTTTGAACATGTTTTGTATTTGGGGTAGTGAAATTACATGATGAAATAGTATGACAACTAATGATTCAAAGTGAACATGATCAATGATACATATTTTATGATTTTCCCTTGACAAACATGGTTTAATTTGGTTGTTAAGTTGTTGTATATATGATGGACTTGTGGTTTCTTTTATAATTTTACATGAAGTCTTATGAAGTTGAGTTTATGATTTTTTTGTAATTTCTTTGAAGTATTTGATGTATAAGTATTGTAATTACTTATTGCATATCATTCATGTTTATATGGTTTTTATATTATAACAATTGTCATTAGAAATTGCATTATAAGGCTTCTTGATAAATGTAAAGAATGATGCATTAAGATTACTTTACTTAGTGATTAGTAGACTACCACAATTGAACCCAGCATAGAGAATCGGGTCAACCCTCTTCATTAAGGATCATACATTAAGTCAGCCCACCCATTTCAAAATTACATTCTTGGTCTGCACCAAGTGGCAACTCCATGTCCAACCTATGCTCCAAGTGGCAACTCCATGTCCAACCTATGCTCCAAATATTTTGAACTAGATTATATAAGATGGCTTGGCAATTACTGGAAGTGTAAAAAAAGGTGTGTGATAGTGTTGTGTATTAGATAGGATCACCCAAAAGGAGACAAAAGTTTGATGAAGTTGCTAAGTCGTTACGTGCTTCATCCAATAAAGAGTTAGCCATTAATTATGAGAGTCGATAGAATTATACTTATTCAACATTGTCAATTGCTTATTTTTATAAAGATTTTTCACTTCTTTGAAACAATGTGATTTGTCTTACCAGTGTGGGCGGAGTGATCAAGAGTGGAATACAACAATTGTGATAGATTGGAATTGTTTTCCAATGTCACAAATGTGTTTTCTAGGATAAGTCATCCTACAACTACTATTATTTGGATTGGTAAGTGATGCAACCAAGGAGCTGACCACACCTAAGTCCATGGATCTACTTCACTTACCCATTGGACCCATCATAAGAACACATTTGAAGAAGTTCAAAGATGCTTTGTTGATTATGATTCAAGGCCAATGGATAAATTAAGCTACTATTAAAGAATGCAACAAAGATTTTGACTATAAGCTTAGACTTCAGCAATTAGATCAAAGCCTAATTGAACTATGTGAAGTTACAGAAGACGTAGCGGTCTCATCGCCCACATAGCGATAGCCATTTGGATGTCATATTCTACATCTCAGTCGCATGCCTCACCATAAAACTTACTGTGTCTTTGGTATATTTCATCATCAGTGTAGCATCCATCATAGTTTTTAGTGTCATAGTCGCCCTTAGTCTGGTGTTCAATAATGCAGTTGCTACAATGATTGGGAACTATATTGTCTTCTAACAAATCAACTTTTTGTATTTTAGTTTATTTTGATATTTTACTTCTTATTTAGTATATTTTCTAAGGGATGTCTTGTTTTAGATTAATATCAGTTGTAATATTAATTTAGGAGAGATTATCCTAGATATATTAAATTTCTTAGCTAGATAAGGAGAAGGTTGATTTACTTCCTAAACAACCTTGTTTCCTTTTATGGTTAGGTTTCTTTTATAAGCCTATATAAAGCATTCTTTTCTACAATGTAAAAGTTACAAAATATTCTTTGATAATAGAACTAAGAACTTTGTTCTTGTTTTTTAGAAAGAGTTTTCTCTTGTTTCAATCAACCTCCACTCATAGAGTTAATTACTTGAATGTATTAATACCAAGATTCTCCCCTACATTGTTAAGTTTGGGTCAAGGTCTTGGATAAAGAATCTAATTTGGCTTTCCAAGGACTCACTTCCAAGTGTATTTTGTTAGGTCTCAAGTTGTTACTCGGGGTTCATATCAGTTTGGTATTAGAGCTAAGTTCTAAATCAGGTTCCACAAATTATCTCTCTTCTTTATATATTTAATTAAGTTTTTCTCTTATTCTTGTTCATCTCTTTTGTATATATATATAAAGGAAAAGTATAAATCAAAAAAAATGAAAGAAAAGTATAGATTAAGATAAAAAAATTATTATTATTATTCCAATTAAGTTTGAGTTCAATCAAAAGAAAGTATCTCAAAAAAATAGACCCTAGAAGCAACAAATTTTGAATACTTGGAGGAAACTTCAGAATCATTGTACCCAATAGTTATGAAAAGATTTTTGCACATTTGCCCCCTCTATCTTGCTATCACTATCCTTGTCACTCTTGCACAACCCACCATACCTCAAATCGCGAACCCTACTACCATATATCAAAATTTAGTTCAACTCTTCTAGCGGTCTCCATACCATTATCAGGATAGCGCAAGATCTAGTATGATTGCACCTCTTATTGTAAAATATTATGCGAGATTTACCCAGTTCTCAAATTTTAGTATTTAATTCAAGTCTTGTGATTTAACACTTTGTGTTGATTTTGATCCGATACAATAATCATGATAAGAGATTTTGAGTGGTTAAAGGCAAGAGTATATGCTCATCTAGATAAAAGCCTAAATCTTGAGTGCAAACACAAGTGAATTTCAGCAAACATTTTACTTGAGTGAAATACATGAGGAAGTGAAGTGAGGTTTATATTTTTGTTATATTAACCCTTTTATCCAGCACAAATTAATTTTTAAAGATGAGTGGTGAAGGTAGTGGAAGAGGTCATTAACCAATTGATCAAATGGATGCTTTGTCTAAGACTTTACAAAATTTAAGCCAGTAAATTGACAAAATGAAAGATCGAATGGAAAGAGTAGAGGCTTCGGTAGTAAGAGGACAACACAATAATGTCTCTAATGATCAAAGAAGAATAGATAATAGAGTGAAAAAAGGTGAAGACAATTCAAAAGGTGAAGAATCTTATAGAGATAATGAATAAGAAGAGGAAGTCAGACCTAGAAGGAGACAAATTAATCGAGATAGTGGAAGAGTTAAGCTGAAAATCCCATCTTTTCATGGTCAGATGGACCCGAAAGCATACCTTAATTAGGAGGAAGATTGACTAGTTTTTGATTACCATGAGTATACCAAATCTAAGAAGATCAATCTTGTTGTAGCCGCCTTTGAAGTTTATGCAATTACATGGTGGGATGATACAAAATAAAATACAAGAAGAAATAGGAAAAGACCCATTGAAGAATGGAGAGATCTTAAACCCATCATGAGGAGACAATTTGCACCAAGTCGCTAATATAGAGAGTTATACAACCACCTTCAAAGTCTTACCCAAGGGTCGAGAAGCATAGAAGAGTACTACAATAAGATGGAGGTTGTTATGATTTGAGCCAATGTTGAGGAAGATGGAGAAGCTACTATGGCTAGATTTCTCAATGAACTTGATAGGGAAATTCACAACATTGTATAGTTGCAACCGTACATGGAGTTGGAGGATCTTTTGCATCTCGCAATAAAAGTAAAAAAGCAATTGAAGAAGAAGAATTGATATACACGCACTTCTACTTACAATCCCTCTTAGAAGAAAGAAGAGAAAGCTACTTTATTAAAGCCCAAGCTAAAGTCCAAGGAAGCACCTAAAGCAAGCAAACCCAACAAAGAGAAAGGAAAGATGGAACCATCCTCTAGTTCCAAAATCAAATGCTTTAAGTGTGGGGGAGTTGGAAACTTTAAATCTTATTGTTCCAATACTAGGATCATGTACATGCTTGATGTAGAAATTTATTCAGCTAGTGATGATGAAGAAGATGAAGATGAGATGCCTACTAAGGAGGAAAAGGATGATAGTGAGGATGAGCCAATAACCATGGCTGAAAGTGGTAGATCATGTAATATCCCGATGCATGCCCCAGAAGTTTTGTATGTTGTTGTTGTTGTTGTTATTGTTGTTGGTTTAAATTGAGAAAAGAACATATATGTATATGTGTTTTGGGGAAATTTAGGGTTTAGAGACAAGTTTATATGTTGTGTATATGGTGATATATATAACATATAAAATGGTCAAAGAGAAAGAGTCAATGCAAGAGGAGATATTTTTATATGGCATGTGGAATTACTTAATTGGGTTCATAAGAGACAAAAGCTAAGTTAAGTGATAAGGGATATATGAGTAATTGCTTGAAATGAAATGCTTGGTGGAGGATTTTTGGTAATTAGTAATTATATTATTATTATTATTATTATTATTATTATTATTATTATTATTATTATTATATACATATATGTGGCTATCGTGGAAGAGGAAAAAGAAATGAAGATATTCTCTTCTTCTTCTTCTTCTTCTCCTTTTGGTTCTTGCACGAGAGAGAGAGAGAGAGAGGTAGAGAGATGAGTTGATCTTCACCAAAACCTTAGGGTTTTAAGAGAATTGAAGGAAGAATCAAAGGATTAAGTGGAGATTTGGTGGAATTCATCAATTGAGGTAAGTACTTACTTGTTTTCCCTTGTTAAGGTTTGAGATAGGTTGTGATGGATTGATTTCATGATTTAGTGTGTTATATATGTGTTTACAAGTATTGAAATTGATTACAAGCTAAAGGATTGGATTGGTGTTGGTTTTGTTGGAAAGATGGTAAGTATTCTTTTGTTTTCTTTACTTAATTGGAAGTTGTGTTGGAAGTGAAGTAAGGTTTGATGATTTTGTGATTTGGTGGATTTGAGATGTGTTGTGTTGTGTGTTCAAGTGTTAAATTGATTTTAAGTTATGAGTTTAATTAGTGGTTGTTGTTGGAAATGGTGGAGATGTTGATTTTAGGGTTTTGAGTTGAGATGTGTTTAATTGTTATATTAATGTGTTGTGAAGTAATTCTTGTGATGAATATGTGTTTAAAACATTGATTATATTCATTTGAAGCATGTTATATGATGAATATTGTGTTTGAGTGCAATTAGAAGAGAATTGGTTTTGGTTATGGGTGACACGGCCATAGGCATTGAAGAGACACGGGCGTGTTCATCAATTGAGTTGGGCGTGTCAATTGTTTGAATTGGCTACTGCCTCTTTTGTTGTTAGTGACACGGGCGTGTCCATCAAAGGTGCTGGGCGTGTCAATTGTTTGAATTGGCTACTGCCTCTTTTGTTGTTAGTGACACGGGCGTGTTCCATCAAATGGGTTGGGCGTGTCCTACAAATGAATTACATATTGCTTTATACTTTGTTTCTTTTTACATTGTTTTGATTCTTCAAAGGTTCCATTGTTTCTAAACTTAAACATGAACATTATAAATATGTTTTAAACACAAGAATGATCTAATCAAAGGAATGTGGAAGATCATAAAGCTATGAATCATATCAATTGTGTTTTGCCCTAATTGCATTGTTGAGATTTAGCAATGTTATGTTATGCACTTTGAATGATATGTTTGCCTAGTTAATGTAATTGATGTTGTATATATATATATACATCAATGAGGCTATATGTAAAATGTGAAAAAGAGGATGAAGTGATTGATTATGGATAGCTTGGTGGGAGTAACTCTTGAGGGTGAAAGAGATGAGGATCATCCAAAAAGGTATGTATAATGCAATTTATAATGATGTGAATGATATGTTTACCTAGTTAATGTAATTGATGTTGTATATATATATATATATATCAATGATGGAATATGACATGTAAAGGATATGATGAGGTAAATGATTATGTATGTAAAAGATGAATTGCTATAATGTGGATTGAAATGTGATGTGAAGCCATTGTGATTGGCTATGTTAACTGAAATGTGATGTGAAGCCATTGTGATTGGCTATGTTAACTCAAATGTGATGTGAAGCCATTGTGATTGGCTATGATGATTCAATTGAAAGAAACAAGGCATGTTGCCTAGATGATGATGAGAATTGAAAATGATATTGATGATGAAATAATCAATGAATTGTGTAGCTAATGTGTTATTCTATTCTCAGAGTTTGTTGTTGGTGGCATGCCTAATATTAGTAACAATCTCTTGAAGTTAGGTTGGGCTTGATCCTTGAAGCCAAGTTGGGTTGAAGTTTAACATGTTTTACTCCCCTTGAAGCTTGGTTGGGTCTAGTCCTTGAAGCCTAATTGAGATGTTACAACCCTTGAAGCTAGGTTGGATTGGTTCTTGAAGCCAAGTTGGGTTGATACTTAGCATGCTTTGTTCCCCTTGAAGCTTGGTTGAACCTAGTCCTTGAAGCCTAGTTGGGTCAATGATAATGATAAATGTGAAAACAAAACCAAAGCATTAACTCTGAAAATAGAATAGCATATTAGTGTCTGTTGGGCCCGAGTCTGTCTTTGATGTCCATGTGATATACAAATGTTGAATTAGATGAATAATGAGATCTATGATTGACTTTGTTGACAATGTGACTTATGATTGGTGAATTGTGAATTAAATAATGTTATGAAGTATGTTGTGGAATGTGGGTATTGAAATATGATTTAGTTGAGATATATGAAAGGTACAATCTAAAAGAAAAGATATGATAAGCTAAAGTTACATGGAATTGATATATCATTATATGCTAATATTTTTATAATGTATGTGTATATTATATATTTGTACTACTAAGCTCTCGGGCTTAGCGCGGTTGTTTGATCGCGCAGGTGACCAGATGAAAGATATAAAGTCTTGCGTCATGCCACGAGAAGAGTAAGAGTTTGTCGAGACCAACTAGAGGGTGATGCATACATGTATAATTTAATTATGATGTACTTTTATCAAGAATGTAATCATTTGTATAAATGATGTTTCGAGAAAGATAAGATTATTGTATAGTTATAAGATCATTAAAAGTATATCGATTTTGTAAATGTTCTTTAAATTAATGTATTGTGGTTTGAGCTATGTTAAAAGTTTTTAAATTGTAACGAAATGTGACATCTTTATACTTTATATATTTACTGTACGTATACCAGGTATATGTGTAGTACTTATATGGAGTATCGGGGTGTTACAGATCACTAGTAACTAGGAGAACATTAAACATACAAGTTCAACAAGAAGAGTGTGATCAAAGAGAGAACTTATTCCATACTAGATGCCTAGTTTAAGATAGAGTGTGTGATGTGATTATTGACGGAGGAAGTGTGACTAATGTTGCAAGTACAACCCTAGTGGAGAAAGGAGGATTGCCTACCTTTAGACATCCCCAACCATACAAGTTTAAGTGGTTGAATGATTGCTAGGGGTGATTAGAGCTACCAAGCAAGTGTTGGTGTCCTTTAAAATTGGTAAATATAGGATGAAATATTGTTTGATGTAGTGCCAATGCAAGCTAGTCATCTTTTGATAGGAAGACCTTGGCAATTTGATATAAGGTTTATGCACAATGGATATACTAATCACTATGTATTTGAGAAAGATGGAAGGAAGATCACCCTAACACCTCTTTCACCAACAGAAGTTTATAAGAGTGAGTTGAAAAGAATTCAAAAGGAAAAAGAAAATAATAGTGGAGATGAAAAAAAAAATGAGTGGAGAGAAAAAAGAAAAGGAAGATCCAAAGGAAAAGAGAGAAAGTAAAAGTGAAAAATAAAGAGTTAGTTGTGAGTAAACAAAAAAAAAGAGATTTTATGCAAAAGGGAGTGAAATTAATTAGGCTTTAGATTCTCAAAAAAATTTACTTGTGCTTATGTATAAAGAAAATTATTTTAATAAAGCTAACCTTGACCCCTCTTTATCAAGTGTTTTTGTTTCTCTCTTACAGAAATTTGAAGACGTGTTTCTTAAGGAAGTTTCTAATGGTTTGTCACATTTTAGGTGGTGTTTTGATCAAACTTTAGAGTCGTATATGAAATTGGAATTGGAATGAAATGGAGTCAAAATAGGAATGATTATTTATTTCATTTATTTGGTTTATTTTGGAATCAGAATTAGAATAATGATTTATTTTTTATTATTTAAAAATTAATACAAAAAATCAGAGATATTATGATTAGAAAAAATAAAAATATATATTTATTATATTTTATTTTAAAAACCATAAATTTGAATTTTATTAAAAAATTAAATTTATTCTTTTAAAAATTTAGAAATACTAATTAGAAAAAAATAAATTTATTTTATTTAAAAATTTTTAAAATACTCAAAATTTTAAAAAAAATTAATTTAATTTTATTAATTTTATTCAAAAAAGAATTTTTTTTTAAAAGTTTTGATTCCATTTAGAAATCAAATCTGATTAATAGGGGAGTAATAAAGAATCACTAATTTCTTTTACTAGGGTAATGTGATTCCCATTACCCCATCTATTTTCTCCAACCAAACATTATAACAGATATAATCCATTTTCATTCCCATTCCCATCTCCAGCCAAGTGCCTCCTTAGAGGAATTAAGCATCAAATAGACTTCATCCCATGAGCTACCATTCCAAACAAGCTAGCTTATAAAAGTAATCTAGAGGATACCAAAGAGCTTCAACACCAAGTACAAGAGTTGATTACCAAAGGCTATATAAGGAAGAGCATGAGTCTTTATGCCGTTCTAGTCTTACTTGCTCCAAAGAAAGATGGATCATGGAGGATGTGCATAGATTGTAGAGTAATCAACAATATAATGGTAAAGTATTACCATCCCATTCCTAGGCTTGATGATATGTTGGATGAATTGCATGGTATAGTAAAATTAATCTCAAAAGTGGCTAGCATCAAATTATGATAAAAAAAAAAGGATGAATGGAAAATAGCTTTTAAAACAAAATATAGATTATATGAATGGTTAGTTATGTCTTTTGATTTAACAAATCCACCTAGTGCATTCATGAGATTAATGAACCATGTTTTGAAAGAATTAATTGGAAAATATGTAGTTGTATATTTTTATGATATTCTTTTATGTTCAAAATCTTTAGATGATCATGCGTTTCATGTGCGGAATGTCTTAAATATTTTGAGAAAAGAAAAGTTATTTCCTAATTTGAAAAAGTGTTATTTTTTCCTAGATAAGGTTATTTTCCTAGGATTTATGGTAAATAAAAATGGTGTTGAAGTTGATGAGGAAAAAGTTAGTGCTAGTAAGAATTGGCCAACCCCTAAGTCTATTAGTGAAGTTAGGATTTTCCATGGATTGGCTGGTTTTTATAGACGATTTGTCCAAGATTTTAGCACCATATATGGACTTTTAACTGTTATAATTATGAAAAATAATTCTTTTGTTTGAAGGTGTAGATCAAGATAATGCTTTTTCTCTCTTAAAGAAAAAAACTATGCAATGCACCTTTTTCATCTTTACCTGATTTTACTAGAATTTTTAAAATTGAGTGTGATGCTTCCGGTATAGGTATAGGAGTAGTCCTTATGCAATGAAAGCCAATAGCTTACTTTAGTGAGAAGCTTAATGGTGCAACGTTAAATTACCCAACCTATGATAAGGAGTTGCATGCCTTGGTGAGAGCTTTAGAGCATTGGTAACACTACCTTTGGCCTAAGAAATGTGTAATTCATGTTGATCATCAATCTTTGAAGTTTATCAAAGGTCAAGGTAAGCTGAATAAGAGACTTGCTAAATGGGTAGAATTTATAGAATCATTCCTATATGTGATCAAGTATAAGATTGAAAAAGATAATGTGGTCATCGATGCACTTTCTAGGAGATATGCTTTATTAACCACATTAGATGCTAGTATACTTGGTTTTGAATTCCTTAAGACCTTGTAAAAGAAAGATCAAGATTTGTCCATTATTTTTTAGAATTGTGAAAAGGGAGCATATGGTAAGTTCTATAGATTGGATGCATCTTATTTAAGGAAAATAAACTATGTGTGCCTAATTATTCTATTAGACTTTTGCTTGTCAAAGAATCTCGTTGTGTACGATTAATGGGTAACTTTGGAGTCACTACAAATTTGGATGTCTTGAATGAACATTTTTATTAGCCCAAAATGAGGAATGATGTATGGAGTTTTTATGATAATGTATTAGATGTAAACAAGCCAAGTCTATAATCATGAATCATGATTTATATCACCCTTATCTATTCCTGATGACCCCTTAGACTAATATATCTATGCATTTTGTGATAGGTTTACCTGGGTCTAGGAAAGGTAAGGATTCAATATGTTATGGTTGATCATTTTTCTAAAATAACACATTTTATACCTTGCAATAAAATGGATAAGGCCACACACATAGCATAATTATTTTTCTAAGAAATAATAAGATTGCATGGCATATCTAAAACTATTGTCAGTGATAGGGATGCTACATTCCTTAGTCACTTTTGGAAAGTTTTATGGAATAAGTTAGGAAAAAAACTGTTATTTTCTATAACTTTTCATCTACAAACTGATGGTCAAACTGAAGAATGCATACCATTAGTAGAATTTGCATATAATAGAGTTATGCATTTCACCATGGGTTACTCTACTTTCGAAATCGTTTATGGTTTTAATCCTTTAGCACCTTTGGATCTAGTTGCTTTGACTTATAATGAAAGATCTAGCTTAGATGGCAAAAAGAAAGCTAATTTGGTGAAAACTAACAAGTTTGCAAATCAAGTCAACAAAGGAAGAAGGGAGCTTGTGTTCGAGCCGGGTGATTAGGTTTTGATACACATGAGGAAAGAGAAGTTCCCAAATCAAAGGAAGTCTAAATTTCACCTAAGGGGAGATGGACTATTCCAAGGAGCTTACCACACCCAAGTCCATAGATCCACTTCGCTTACCCATTGGACCCGTCATAAGAGCACACTTGAAGAAGTTCAAAGATGCTTTGTTGCTTATGATTCAAGGCCTATAGAAAGATTTAGCTATTATTGAAGAACGCAAGGAAGATTCCAACTATAAGCTTAGAATTCAACAATTAAATTAAGGCCTAATTCAATTCTATGAAGTTACAGAAGATGTAGCAGTCACACCACCCATATAACAGTCACTATTTGGGTGTCACGTTCTATATCATGATCGTATGCCTTACCGCAACCCTTACTGTGTCCCTGGTACATTTCACCATTAGTGTAGCATCTAGCATAACATTTGGTGTCATGGTCACTCTCAGTCTTGTGTTCAACCATGCGGTCATGACAGTGACTGCGAATGTAATACCCTTATACCCTATGTACATACAGTATATATACCCATATATATAGAGTACATATATAGAATACAAGAATGTCATAGTAAATCACTGTAGAAATCATTTTAATTAACCTCAAAATATTTATAATAGTTAAAGAAAGGTTTAAGTGATAAATCCATATATTTTATAAATTAAAAATAGTATATTTAATAGAAAATCTCTGAAAAACTTTTGCCAGAGTTTTGTCTATAATTTTAATATTCCAAAAAAAATAAGCACTCAACCTGCTATACAAAAATACACTCCCAATATAACAGTTGCACAACTCCTCTATTCACCATCAATGTTTCAACTCACCACTTAAAACCTTATATATCATATTTAAATTTTATACAGATATATTTACACAACCATCTCAATCTTTAAAAAAACAAAACCCAGGTGTTATGAGTTAATATACATAAACTAAAATATTTAAAAACAATTGTACATGTATGTAATTGGTACAATTGGTCTTGTAGCACCCTAGGCCACTGAGTATCAACTACAATCCAGATCTCTCTAGTCGGTAACTCTCTCACCTGTACGATTCACACAACCGTGCTAAGCCATACAGCTTAGTTGTACAAGTTTAAAAACAACACATATATATGTACATTTAAATACTTTTCTCATAATGTAATTTGCAACATTTATAAAAACTTTTATTACCTCATAATCCATACACATAAACACAATACATCCTGACACACACATTTGGTCCAATACTCCCTATACAATTATCATATCCAGATACCACATCAATTTCGCAACCCAGCTCTACTAGGTTCATTTCTAAATTCAATCTCATGACCTAGCTCTACTCAGGTTTAACAACATATGCATTATCAATCTTAGCTATCTGGACAAGTAACTGTATAATTATAAACACACAATATCACATCACACTTTCACATTTTCCAGGTGATCAACACTTTTCATGATCACCTATATTATTTCACATTTTAAGTTATTTCCCATATTTCCTTTCTCATTACTTGCCACATTATTCATTTCTTATCTTTTTACTCATCTTTAAGTATATCTTACATTTTATACATTTAACACAAAAACATTTCAATGGCCATTCTACAATGGCTTATCTTCCATATCACATACAATAATCACTCTTTTAATTATACATTACAAATACTCATATCCAATCCAAAAATGAAAGTGACATAACACATTCTTAAATTCACAATGTGTTATGTCATCTGCAATATTATTTAAACAATAATTATTATAAATTTGTACTAGCCTTGTTTGCTTCCCAAATTTCATCTAAAACTTTTTCCAAGTAAAAATCATAAACTCCACTAATTTGATCTACACACATATAAATCCAACAAAAAACATTATTATTCATTTTAATTCACTTCTATGACCAATGTATATTAAACTACCATTATTTATACAATTTTCTTTAAAATTCCCTTAAAATCCTAAATTCACAACTTACTAATCCTAAATTCACAACTTACTACTTTTCTTACACTTCAACTAGCATAACTCATTTCCAACTTTTAACCATATAAACATTACTTACATACCAAAATAACAACAAAATAACTCATTTCCGCAATTATTAAAACCTCTTTCAAAAACTCTAATTTTCACATAATATGTCCATAACCCTAACTTCATTCAAACTTACCCATAATTAATTTCTAACCATAAAACCATCATATATATATATATATATGAAAACAACATCAAATCAGCTTATTATAAGAATTATAAACAACTATACCAAAATCCTAATTTATACATATTCATCCCATAACCCTAAATTCATCAACTTTGTCCATTTCAACCAACCACCCATCAATTCATCATATTCTCATTATTTAAACTTCATTACAACTTATTTTAGCAATTTAAAATCACTTTCTTTCTCTAACTATTCAAAACATCATCATAAAATTCAAATAAAACTAACTTGAAAGAAGAATTACTTACTTGTTTCTTAATTTTTCTTCAAAATTCACTTGAAATCTTTGAATTTCTTAAGTAATTTGTAGTATTTAGAAGTGAAACTTACTCTCTCTCTCTCCAAAATGAAATTCCGCCATGGTAGAACACAAGGAAGAAGATGACTACTTTTTGCTTCTCCCTAATTTCCTATCAATAAATATTATTTTAATTGATTATTTAATTATTTTTCTTATTTACCTATCCACTCATTTCTTTCTTCCTTTAACTTTTTTTAATTAATTAATTCCCATCTTCCATCCATAAATATACATGTATATGCCTTTTATATGTCATGTATATGTAATGTCATTTATACCTTAAGTATATGTTATATATATTTTTACTTAAATGTATATGTAATATATATTTTATATATCTATCAAGTATATATTATGTGTATTTCTTGTATATATTAAGTCTCTACTATGTATACAACATGTATAATAAATATCTATTAGGTATATACCATGTATCTACTATATATATCTTGCATATATATTAGGTATATATAACACATATACCTCTCCTAATATCTTAATTAACCTCTATATACTTGTTTAGTTTGTCTAAAATCATGAATATTACAGCAAACTGTATTGTCTTCTAACAAATCAACTTTTTGTATTTTAGTCTATTTTGATATTTTACTTCTTATTTAGTATATTTTCTAAGGGGTATCTTATTATAGATTAATATCAGTTGTAATGTTAATTTAGGAGAGATTTACCCTAGATATATTTTATTTCCCAGTTAGATAAAGAGAAGGTTGTTTAAGTTCCTAAACAACCTTATTTCTTTTTAGGCTAAGGTTTCTTTTGTAAGCTTATATAAAGCATTCTTTTCTACATTGTAAAAGTTATAGAATTTTCTTTGATAATAGAACTAAGAATGTTGTTCTTATTTTTTAGAGAGATTTTTGTCTTGTTTTGATTCTTGTTTGAATCAACCTCTACATATAGAGTTATTTACTTAAGTGTGCTAATACCAAGGTTCTCTCCTACATTGTTAGTTTTGGGTCAAGGTCTTAAATAAAGAATCTAATTTGGCTTTCCAAGGAGTTGCTTTCAAACATATTCAATGTTAGGTCTCAAATCACTACTTGGGGTTCGTATCAGTTAGTAAATAAAGCGATGGATTGGGTGCAACAAAAGCAAGCATTGTCATGTGATATGTCCAAAGGTCTAAGGGGTTGTGGATCAGGTTCGACAAGATGGCACATAAAGTCAAAGGAGACTTGTGAACCCATGTTTGATCCAAATAAGGGAAATGGGTGCGCCTTTATTAATAGCTTAAGCTTTTGGTAGAAATGGTTAGTGTTCTTTCCGGATAAGCGTGTTAGTGCGGGAAAAGTACTAGGATGGGTGCCATCTTGGGAAGGACTTAGCCCAGTTACATCATTTGGTATTGGAGCCTATTTTTCTAGTCTAGTCTCACTGCTCCATGTTTGAGGATGAATCTCCTTAAGAGGGAGAAAATGATATGTCCGAGGGTTTAAGGGGTTGTGGATCAGGTTTGATAAGGTGGCACAAAACATCGAAGGAGACTGGTGATCTCATGTTTGATCCAAATAAAAAAAATGAGTGCGCCTCTACTAATAGCTTAAACTTTTAGTAAAAGTAGTTAACATTCTTTCCGGTTACGCGAGCTAGTGTAGGAAAAGTACTAGAATGGGTGACCTCTTATGAAGGACTTAGCCTAGTCACATCATTTGGTATCAAAGCCTATTTGTCGGGTCTGGTCACACTGGTCTAGGTTCGACGATGAACCTCCTGAAAGAGGGAGGAATGATATGTTTAAGGGTCTAAAGGGTTGTGGATTAGGTTCGACAAGATGGCACACAAAGTCGAAGGAGACAGGTGAGCCTGTGTTTGATCCAAGCATAAAGAAAATGGGTGCACCTTCACTGACAACTTAAATTTTTGGTAGAAATGGCTAATGTTCTTTCTGGTTAAGCATACTGGTGCAAGAGAAGTACCACGATGGATGACCTTCTAGAAAGGATTTGGCCCAATTATATCATCATGGGCTTAAAATCATTAAATTTTTAAATTTTCATAACGTGCCAGGAAAAAGGGTTTGGTCCTAAAAAAAGGTAATTCATGTACCAAATTGATATAAGTAGGCTAGGCCTTGATGCCTAGATTGATGTGAGCAAATTAGAACTTGAGGGTCAGGACATGTGTAGGCTAGGTGACATGAGCAAACCAAGCCATGATAACTAGGCTAGGGCAAGTGACTTGAGTAGGCTAAGCTTTGATGGCTAGGCGAGGCCAGGTGACATTAGTAGTTAGTCTTTGATTCCCTAGTTGGGCTAGACCAAGCCTTGACAAACAATGCAAGGAGGGAGAACTTTTGTTACTAATGGGGTCAATCAAATGGGCCAAACAAAGATGCTAAAGGAGGCCTTGCCAAGATGTATTGAAAACTTAGTCTCAATGGAGCTAGTGAAACATTTATGGACCAAGGCTAAGAGAGGGCTTAAGGTTGGTCAACCTCTATGGGGCATGTGAAGGCTTATAATAGGCCTAAAAATGTTTTATGTTTGGCCAAGATGTAATTAAGATGTTATGTGCATGTCATGTGCCTCTTTAAGTAATTAGTAAGTTTAAATAGGTTAAATTTATTTCCTTTTGAATTAGGTTTAACTCCATATTTATTTATTTTCCTATTTAGGTGGATTTATTTTCTTTTCTATTTAGGAGTTATTTTTGTTTAGAAAAAATTGAATTTATTCCCTTTTTATTTAGGATTCTCATTTCTTATTTCGGATGGTAGGATTTATTTCCTTTCCTATTTAGGGTTAAAATTTAATAGCCTAGAGTTATAAATGCCCCTTTATACAGTAAGACGACACATGATATGAATGAAATTTGAGTTTTCTCTTTAAGAGAATACGACTTGACGCTATGGGATTCTTCAGCGACGGCTTCATAACTTATCAAAGGTTTAAATAATTTTGTTGCATCAATTCATCAATTTTAATATCCTAATTTTTTATTTATATTGTTAATATTGGGTTTAGGATTCTACTTTTGCATGATAAAGGAGCTTGGAGTTTTAGTTTAATTGATTTGGAGTCATTTAAATGTTGTAATCCATACTAAAATCTAGATGCCCCAACAATAAGCCAAATCATCCTATAACTACTTAGATATATCATATCTAGCAGTTCTACTTTGTTCACCATACAACTATCATAGGTGAAGTATTAGGTCGATCACCTTAACCATGTTTTCGTGCTACTTTTGCAACTAATTTCTCATTGAAGCAAGCATGACGCACCTTGCTCATGAGTGGTCTTTTTCCACTTTCATAAAATGGCTTGTTCCTTTAGAGTTACACCTTCAAGTAAGGGACCAAGAAAGCTGAGTCTAACACATACACAGTCTTGTCATATGCTAAGACAAGCTTCAGGTTATGTAGCCAATTAATGAAATTTGGCCCTACAAGCTTGTTAACATCTAGTGTGTTGGCGATTAGGTTGGTGTTGTTGATCTTTATCAAATGATACTGCAAAAGATAACAATATTATGAAATGTAACTACCATAATAATTTGATCTTTAATGAAAATTGTGCTTCCACTAATTTGGTGAATCCTACACTTCCAAGTAGGAAACGAAAATCCAAATTGAGTAGATTTCTAGAGGTAGTTGAATTCTGATAAGACAATTCAAATCCTTAGGGGCTAAATTTCATTCATGGGAAATGATTTCTTATAAGTGAACAACTCTTGTTCATCTCAACTATTGTGAGACTCAATCAATCCAGCTTATATTGCTATGGGTCTCAGGTATTTAATGTCATTCTTAGACTTTTATACTAGATAAGTTAAACCCATTGAACCAACTAACAAAAAATTTATTGTATATATATAACTCAGGTGCTTAATGTCAATCTTGCAACACAATGTTCTTATCTTGTAACACTTCATGCTTAGAAACAATTAAAAGAAGTCTCTCAAACAAAATGGATACCTTTACATGTCCATAACTAATGTAAAAATTATTTGAAACTGACAAAATATTTTATTACTCAATTTTTGAAAACTTTAAAATAATTCAACCACACTTGTTTGTATAAGGATGGTGATCCCTTTTACATTGAAAATTTCTAAATAGAAAAGGATTCCTAATTAGATTTAGATGTACGAGTTGCACAAGGAAAAGGATTAAAACCTAATTAGAAAAAGAAAGAGAAGCGGGTGGCACACCATAGAAATCCTCATCCAATTATCATATTTGGCCCATATATTTTAATTACACTAATTGACCTATTTTAATTGAATCTACCAATATATTTGGACCTAAATTATGACGAAAAAGCCCAACTATCTTGAATTAGGCCATTTAAAGTCTCCTTGAGTCTTATAGCTCTTGCTTGTGTTAATGGAACTCTAATCTCTATTAATAAATACTGGATCATTTGTAGGCTGAATTGCTCTTCATGGATTCTTGTAACGATTCAAAATTGAGCTTGAAAGTTTTTGAATTCTTTCTTCACTTGTATTATTTTCTTGAACCAATTTGATTTTCCATATGAAATTTAAGGTTCAGCCACTTGGATTTAATTGGGGAAAATAATTTAAGTCTTGGATGAACTTAGACCACCATTTGAATTCTTTGTTGAGCTTGCCCTAGTATCCAAATTTGATTTGGATGAACTTGGATTTCATTTTTCCATCATTCCCTCTTTCCTCAAAAACATTTGTCCTTAAATTTTGATCCTTTATAACAAGTTGGCTTCACCATATCTCAATTCATCTCACTGATTACAAGGAACATTTTTTAAACTGATGATGAAGTTTTCTCTCCTGACTATATCATCATTTTTCCCTTCCATTAGCTAAGTGAAATGACTCAAGGCCGTTGTGAACTAATCTAGGGATTAGTCGATAGATCTTTGCACAATCCAATTTTTATTTACTATTGATCTTATGATTATAGCAATTTTTCTATTATCACTATATCTTTATTTTCTTGGGCTGCACCATTAACAATGGCCCTTTTACTGGGCACACTTAGAAGGGCCATATTCGAGATCATTGGTTTAAGAGTTCCAGCATATTCAAGAAATATGATTTTCTAATGAAGGTTTATAATAAGTTTCAGTAATGATGTACAGTCAGTAATATAACTTGAGCAATATTCAAGAAATATGTCGTCTTACCATGGTGTTGTTTCCAATATTTGATAAGTTTCTAATTTTAAAAATGGTCGTATTGAGCATGCTAACAGATATTAACTCTAAATTAATTCTGATTTACTAATATATTAGTTGTGGTGTTAATTATCAGCTAGGAATCTATGCAAATAAATTTTTGAACATATGGGTGGCCAACATCATCAAATTATGCTCGGTGGTTTGGTATATAGGTTGCAAGCGTCGTCAATGAGATATGAATATATAGAATGAACCATCAATTTTGGGATAAATATTTAAATTGGAAAGAGTCATCAATTCACATTGAAATTATCACATAAATCTAGAGCAAAAGTGGTTTTTATTGATATGAATGATAAGAGAAACATAGTGAATATGCATACCTATTTATAGAGTACTTATATTACTACGAGAGGATGTTTGCTTATAAGCTAATATGCACTAATAAGCAAGGATGAAGCCAGGATAAAGTGTTAAGGGAGGCCAATCAACTAAGATAAATAGTCATAATATCTTTTTAAAAAATAAAAGTTACAAATTTGGCATAATCAATATTTATTGTTAAGATAAGTTTAAATACAAATCAATCAAAATAGAACACGTCGTTCTTTTAAATCACGAAAATTATCTATAAGTAATTCACAAATAATAATTGGTAAACACTTAACAATGAGTGATCATAATTTATAAAATAATAATAAATATAACTTTTTGTTTTACCAACTTTAAGCAAATATAAAATAAAGTTTGGCATCTCTTATTAAAATTAAATCGAAAAATAAAACTAAAATATAATTAATCCTAAATCTTAATTTTAAGAAAATTATAGATAATAATGTCTCACTTTAAATGACTGAGAAATAAATAGAAGAATTTTAAATAATTATAGAAAAATAAAAAAAAAGAACTTAAATCATAGTCATTATTAAACTAATGCTAATTTTTAAGTAAAGAAAACCAAATTGACAAAAAAAAGTGAAGAAAATTAAAAAAAAATTCAAAAAGGCTCAACAATGTCCAAAGTCTCGGCCATGATTGATGGAATGGTCGATAGACACACATGGTAATAGAGTGGAAGAATTAAGAATAATAAATTTATTCAACAAGTTTTATTTTTTTAATAAAATAAAATTTTAATTTTAGACTAATATATATTTTGTTCTGGGTCAACTAAATATATTTTGGACTAATATTTCAAATTAGGACCAAGTTTATATAGAAAAAATTTATTCAATGGGCCCATTTTTAAATATTTTAATACATATGTATCTAAATAAAAAAAGAAATAGGGAGGGGCCCACTATACATATAGCCTCATCGATGCTTATAAGCATTTAAGATTTTAAACAGTAATATATTCATTTTAAGTATTGAGAAGTAGCTGATAAACATTTAATATTTTTTATAAAAAATAGTTTATAAGCACATTTATTATTAAAAATGACTAAAAAAGATATAAAATAATATTATCAACAGTATTTGTTAAAATAAATAGAAAAAATATAATAAATTATTTAATCAAACTAGTTTATAAGCTAATTATTTATAAGCAATAAAATAATATACTGCTCCTCCAGCTTATTTTTTTTAATTCATAAGCTTAGTTTATAAGTTTATAAAATCATCCACTACAAGAATATACTATATTACCGACGAAAAAATTCATCACTTTTTGGTCAATAATCCTTATTTTTTTGTTAGCAATCAGATTTATCGACGAATTACTGACAAAAAATTTTTACAGTCAGATTCTTTGCCGACAATGGAAATGCCAACAAAAATAACCGTCTGTCGATAAATTATAGAGAGAAAATTTTCTATCAATATTTCCAATAGAAATGTCATCGGTAAAGTATTTCGACAGAATGAGATATTTTGTCGGTAATATTGATGAAAAGTTTTTCTATCAGTATTACCGATAAAAAATATGTCGGCTATTACAATACATAATCAATGAGATTGATGACAAAAAATGATTTCTATCAGTAATACCGACATATTTTCTGCCCAGTATTACAAATGAAAATTAGTTTTCTATCGATATTTTTGACAGAAAATATGTCGACATTACATACAGAAAATGACTTAGTTGATAATTCCAACAAAATCAAGTCTCGCTCATTTTGTTAGTATTACCTATAAAATTTTGTGTCAGCAATACAATTGCAACATACTATTTAAATTTGTCGGTAAAAAATAAGATTTTTTATTATAAAATTTAATTATTTTGAATTTTAAAATATATTTTTATTATTCTTTTTAATTTTTATAATGTATATATAAAATGTATGAATGAATTGAATATTAAAAAGAATAAAAAATATTAAAATAAAATTTATATTTGAGTAAAAATTAAATCTAATAAATGAACAAGTATAAAATAAATGTACATACAAATAATAAAAAGTATATAAAAAGTATAAAATTAAAATATAAAGTACATATAAAAAAATAAAATCAAGTAGAAGCATGAGGCAGTGGAGATGGAGATGAAGGAGAACCATCTGGAGGAAACTACCATGATGAATTGAAGGTCCATCACATAAAGTTGGTCATAAACTTATTAAGTTATTGTTAGACTAACCCCCGTACCTCGGTCTACATCTGCTCCTGCATCCGGGTCTAAATCTGCTCCAGCACTTGGACTTGCATCTGCTCCTGGAGCTGCTGCTGAACAGTCCAATCACGCATCACTAACTGCTCTTTCAAGTGCTTGATCTCCTGTCGTAAAACAAATGAACTAGAAAATGAAGAAGAAGAAGATATGCTGACATACTGCGAGCCAAGTCCTTATAGCTTCTTCTTCTTCTCTCTGCCCACAGCAACTCTAAATAAACTATCATCTTCAACAGGCATGTTGGACTGAGAGACCTCCTTCCTAGATGCAATGAAATGATCCTATATAATATAAAAAGATTATTAACTTTATATTTTAAATTTAAATTTTTAAAAAAAATATGAAATCACTTAATATTTACATTCTGGGATCGACGATCCACAAATGAACGCCCGTCATGACCCTTAGTGTGCATATGCATCAACAACTCATAGCTGCTCGACGGTCGACCCAAGTGTAGACCCTTAATTTTAGCCTTAAGCTAGTCCGATCCCAATTAACAAAGGCCAAACTATATTTGATCTAATTCCAAAAAGCTTAGACCTAGTTCATAGCTTTTAATGAGTCGGTTCAGTTCGACAAGGCCTAAAAATAAGTTGATTTGATTTATAAAGGTTTAGAACCTAGTTTATTGCTTTTATAAACCAAGTTTGGTCTAAAAATAAGTTGGTTTGATTTTAAAACCCTAAACCTAGTCTGGTCTATCATTTAATAGATGTAATTCAATTTTGAAGCATAAAAATAAGCTGGACTGAACCAAAAACAAAAACCATAATGAATTGGCTTCAGCCAATTCGCCATGGAGAGGCCTTCATGGTGAATTAGCTAAGGCCAATTCGCCATGGATGGTTTACCATGGCGAATTGGCAATTCCCAATTCACCATGGTCCACTAATTTGGTTCTAATTTGACTTATGAATTTCTTAATTAAGATGGACTTTATTTGGACTGTTGGATTAAGTTTTAGGGTTTTATTTTAAACCTAATTGCACCTATAAATAATGATTTTTAACATTTAAAATAGGCAGTAATAATTAATCAAGAAGCAACAGTGATCAACAGCAAAATCAATAATTAACACGGTTTAGCAAAAAGCAACACAAAAGCAAGAAGCAAGGCAGTCTCTGGACAAAGAACTAAGATTGGTGCAGGCAGCAACAGAAGCAAGATTGTTTCAATTTAACAACTTTAGTGGAGCCTTCGATGCAGGTTCAATTTTCTAAATCTAGTTTATATTAAATCATGCAATAGTTGTAAATAAATCCAGTAGTGAATAATTTGAAGGTTATAAAATTATGTTGATCCAGTAAGTTAATTTAGTTCCCGTGGTAGTTTTTTATTCTTTAATTCATATCATCATACATCTTGCTTAATTCTATCTAGTAGCAATCCATATACCCGGGACAAATATTTATCTTAATTAATATGCAATGGTAGTAAGTTCATGTAATCACAGTAAGCATCAAACTCTAAATTCCAAAGCCTAAATCTTGAAAACCCTAATCCAAAACCTTGAAACCTAATTTCCAATACTTAATTCCAAAGCGCTAATTCCTTAAACCCTAAATCCAAAACCCTAAACTCCTTAAAGCCTAATTCCAAAAACCTAATTTAGATGTAAATCTTAGTTTAGGAAAAACCCTAATTTCTATAAATATAAAACCCTCACTTACATAGAAACCCTAATTTCCCAATAAAACCATATCCTATAAACCCTAGCCGTATGCGATCCCTCATCAATGGGGTCAATATTTATTTGTGAATTGTATTCTTTGCTATTTATCTTATTTGCTTTTTAATTAAGTCCTAATTTCATTACTCTTTATATGATGATTATTTATGTGTTTATGAGTTTACATTTATTTTGTTTGGACTTCAAGGATGTAAAAGGCATATTTTCACTTTGTGGGTGACTCGGTTTTATTATGTAATTTAATTTATCTTTTAAAGATTTTGGGACTGTTGTAAGAGACATGTTTCCATCTATGATAGGTGTCTCATTTTTATTTACTTTGTTTTATTTTTTGGACATTGTGTTGGACATTGTAAAGGCATGTTTTCATCTATGGATGGATACCTATTTATTATTTTATTTGGACTTATTTTTATTTTAATGCAATAATTCATTATTTTAATGTTCGCATGTAATATAGATAATATCATAATATTTAAAAATTTTATAATATCTAGACCTGAAAAGGAGGCCGGTTCTAATGAACCGGGTGTTATATGTGTGCTGGGTCATTCTCACATTCCCCATGCGTACCTAACTTTTCGAACCCAATAGGGGGTTGAGGATTCCTTAGGAATTGAGTTATCCATCTCTTTATTTCCTGGTCCATCCGGGTGGAGACTCTATTTTCTTCGGATTTAGACTCGTTTTCTCTAAGGCCCTGAGCCTAACAGTGCCAAAAACGCAAGAACTATTCCACATGGGAGTGGGGGCGAAAATTCCCTCTCACACCAAGGTAGACTATAATTTAATTAAAAAAAAGTTAGTTTGATAATATTAATAAATACAAATTAAAATATTAAAAAAATATAATTACACTTACGAGTGTACAGGCATCATCATAATGTGATTTGCTGCTTCCCGTATGTGTGGATGGACCTGTACCATCCATAACACTAGACATCTTGTACCGAGAGGCACAGCAGAATATGCCTGCCCCTCGGAAGAGTTCTACTGGGCCCGTAGGTTGACCCACAACTGATCATTAATAAATAAAGACTGCTTCCTCGTAGCCTTCACCTCGCTCAGTATAGTATTGTAGCGAATAGCTGACTTATTCATAAAGGCAATTTGGAACAAATTATCAATAGCCTGGTTCTAGTAAAAATATTTCTACAAAAAAAAAAAGAAATAATTAGTATCTGATAATTATAAAATTTTAGCTTTTACATATATAGTAAATATTAAAATTTAGATAAATTTTTTACCTTAAACTCATCGAACCAAAAGTTCTTTATCTCTAAAGAGACGGCCTTCCAGGTAACTCCTGCAGGATCCATCTTTTGTTTCATGATCTTCCAAATGTGTCTCGTGGAAGACCTAACTAGATCCATCATGTAGCTGCAAAATGAATAAAAAATAATTAATTAAAAATTATCCATCGATTAAATTTTTATAATTTAATATAAATAATGCAAAATATTAAAATATTTACTTTGAATCCCAAATAGTCAGACCCTCCACCTTGCCATCGGTACCTACAGTTGATGCTACAATACTAGCATCACCCATCAGGACATCTGTAGGGGCCGGATCACTAGAAGACATAGGAGGCTCTATGTTAGTAGCCGCATCAATAGGAGGACATTCAAGCGAGACATCATCTGGGACATAGCATAGCTACAGATGCGGCTGGCCTGAACTACTAGAATCTCAACCTCCACTAGATTGACCGCTAGACCATGATTGATTCAATCCTCTACCAGATCTGTGATACATATCTAAAAAAAATAACGTTAAGAATAATTTGTTTACATAATACAATAAATATATAAACAAATCCAACAATAATTATAGCCTAATTATACATACTTATTATTTTTATTTGTCATTTTCATCTGATTGGGATGATTCAGATTTTAATTAAAGTAATGATTCATCCGATTCAAATTCTACATCCATAGCATCAATATCTATGAGTTGTCCAGTTGGATCATTTAATGGACCTGGATTAATATCATTTGTCATATCAACAACTTATACATTTTCAGGACTATCTTCTTAAAATAAAATATTAGACTCCTGATTATTGGCAAATTCTTCAGATAGATCAATCCATGATCTAGCTTTTATTTCACAAACCGCCAACCAATCAGAAGCATCTCGCCTTGTGCTAGGGTACGAAACATAGTACACTTGGGCAGGTTGACTGGCGAGAATGAATGGTTCATATTTGGCATATGTTCTTCTTCAGTTCACATCCACTAAATTATATTGTGGATGGACTCTTGTCCCATTTATGGGGTCATACCAATCACATTTAAATAACACCACCCTTTTAATTGGTAAAGTTGGATATACAACATCTACAATATCTACAAATCAACCATAAAAATCAAATGAGTTTTTCACTGTAGTTTGACCCCTTTATACAAACACCATTATTCATAGTTGCTCTTAGAATACAGTGAGATTCAGTGAAGAATTTATAACCATTAACAAAATACACCTTATAATATCTAATAGTTGGTAATGAACCCTGGGATAGATATGTTATATCCATGATTTTTGAAAAATTAAATAAGTATTTAGAGGTATAAAAGTTGTATATACCCATTATATATATCTAATGTATATATAACATATACATATTATATATTAATTGCATATGTTGGATATATATATTATATACTTATTATATTTAATACACATATAAGGTACAGTTGATGTATATATAAGATACACATTATTTGTGCATATAAATATTTATATTCATTAAATATACATTACATATACATAGTATATACATTGCAAGAATATGTGCATAATGGTATATGTAAAATATATACATATATATTAAATATATGTAACATATAAAGGAAGCATAAATAGATAGTGAATAATTATGGATGGGAAAGAGATAATTATAACAATTAAAAAAAGAGAAGAAAGAAAAAGAAAAGTCAAAGGAAGAAAGGGATTTATGGTGGAGAAACAAAGTAAATTATTTAATTTATTAAATAATTAAATAATTAATATAATTATATTTATGGATGGAAAATAAGCAAGAATAAAAAATCAAAGTTTTCTTCTTCCTTTCTCCATGTCTTACCTGAAATTGAAGAGAGAGAAATGGGGAGAGAGGGCTTCTTCCAACATATCAAATTTCATCAAAATTATTAAAGAATCAAGTAGATTTTTGAAAGAAATTAAGAAATCAAGTTTCCTTTCTTTGAATATTTAAATTCTTAGTTTTATGGTTATGTTTGGAGTTGTTAGAGAGAGAAAGCATGTCTAAATTGTTAAATAGGTAGAAATGATGTTAAAAAGATGAGTATATGATTAATTGTTGGGTTGTTTTTTGAATTGAGTATAAATGATTGAAGAAGGGTTATGAATATGTGTAGTTAGGATTGCTAGTATGTGTAATTATAATTTTTGAAATGAGATGATTTAATATTATTTTAATATATATATATATATGATAATTTTATGGTCAGAAATTGATTATGGACAAGTTTGGATGAAGTTGAGATTAGGGTTAGATTATGTGATATTTGAGTTTTTGTAGGAGATTTCAATAATTACTAAATTGGTTTGTAATGATGTTATATTGATATGTAAATGATGATTCTATGGTAAAATGATGGAAATGAGTTTGAAATGTTGAAGTTTAAATAAGGTAGTAATGGTAAAAATAAGGTTTTGGTTAAATTTTGTGTAGAAATGATATAATTGGTGTTTGAATGACTAAAGTGTGTTAAAATAAGTTTCTAATGCTATATTGGAACTTATAATGTGGTTTAGGATAGATTAAGGTGTAATTGTAAAATCAAAGTGAAGAAGGGCATTGATGAAGTTTGAGTTGGAAGATGAAATTGGCTTGGAAATTGACAAAATGAGGTTAGTACATTTCTTAGTACAATTTATATGAATGGCATTACTTATTTTGGTGTACTTTAAAGGATGTTTTTATTCCTTTAAAGTAGTAGTATTGTATATTGATAATATTAAAACTAAGTGTAGAAACAATATGTGAGATAAAATGTAATAAAAAAGAAGGTTAAATGCATAATCTATGCATTGTTGCATAGTTATGTAATAAATATTTCATTGAGAAATTGATCGATGAAAATAAATAAAAAATGTGAGGAATTTGAAAAATTAAAAAAATACAATAGTATGATGAAAAATGTAATGTGATTGAAAAATATTAAAAATATGAAATGTAACATCCTAAAATTTTTGAAAATTTCTAATTTTTAGAAAATTTGATAAAATAAATTATAATTTAAAAGGATAAATTAAATTAATGGTTTTAATTGAAAAATGAAGGGATTTTAAATGAAAAAGTGGAATATATATGTGATATATATGCAAAATATACATAACATATATAAAAGTCAACACTTTTTAAAAGAAAATGGTATTTTGGTAATTAAATCTTATAAATTCAAAATTAATAAAATAATTCAAAAATAAATTATTTTTGAATGAAAGAGGAAAATTAGGACTTTTAATTTATTAAATAAATAAATAAATATTAAATTATTTTAAAATATATATATATATATGTGGTTAAAAAAAAGATGAAAGGAAAAGAATATTAAAAGTCTTCATCTTCTTCTTCTTCTTCTTCAAGAACGTGGCTTCCATGGGAGCTTAAAGACCAAGGATTTCGCTTCTTCCATACTCCATAAATTGAATAAATTAACAAGTTTCAAGTGAATTTTTGGTGATTTCCACCAAAATTAGTAAGTTTCCATCTCTTTTCTTTGAATTTCTTAGAAATTAGGATTATGTGAGAATTTGGATTTTTATGTAGTATGTTATAATTGTTGGAATTGGTGTGTATAATGTTATTTTGGATAGTTAACAATGATTCTAAGGTTAGATTGAAGAGATGATGGGGTTTGGTTAAAAAATGGTGAAGAGAGAGAATTTAGGGTTATGGATTTTTGGGGTTTTGAAAACATGAACTTTAATTGTGAAAATGGTGAAGAGAGAGAATTTAGGGTTATGGATTTTTGGGGTTTTGAAAACATGAACTTTAATTGTGAAAATTGGTTCTAAATGAGTCGTTTTGATTTATAAATAAGTATTTCAAAGTCAAATATTGGATTTGGTGGTGTTGGGTTGGAGTTTGAGAATGGAAGTGGAGATTTAGAGTTTTGAAAAAGTGATTTTCCAAAATGACTGAATTGTGTATTTTATTTGTTTAAGTATGTTGTTTAGTGTTAAAAGTGATGAATATAAGCTTAGAATGAGTAATGGATTGTGTTGGGATGGAAAACCTTCAATGGGGGAAGGTTATGCCATTTTTGAGATTTTGTGTATAAGAGTGTATTTTTATAATGTAAATGATTTAAATGTATTAAAATATATTTTTAATAATATAAATAAACTTAAAACACTAATTTAATTGTAGTAGAATGGAATTCCAATGTTGAAGTAAGGAAAGGATAAATTTTTGAAAATTTGTAGGAGTGATGTGTAATTATGGTTTAATGTTGGAAATGTCATTAAATGTGATACTAAATGATTATTTGTTATCACATTTGGTTTAGGCATTGAGGAAGGTTGATTTGCTTCATCCAAATGGTGAAGGGCAAGTTGGAAAGATTGGATTGAAGGTTGTTTTTAGCTTGCTTTGGGTTGCTAGTGGAGGTATGTACAAACTTTGAATATAATGTTTATATTTGCATAACATTTGGACTTAACACATTTTGGTTGAAAAATGTGTTAAGCTACTTGGTTCATTGATTGTGTATGAATAATGTGCTATGACATTTGTAATGTCATATATGTGTTAAATGAATTGTGAAAAGCCATTGATAATGGCTAAATTATGTAAAATATGAAATATGCATATTATGTGAAAATACCCAAAGTAATTGGGTAATGTGTTGTGAATTCAAAAATGAGATATGTGTAATAATGAAATGAATTGATATTGATAAAAATGAGAAAAGTGAGAAAAGTGAGAAAAATCAGAAAGATGTGAAAAATGAGAAAAGTGAAAAAAAAATGTGAAAATAAGACAATGTGCCTAGATTGAATATGTAAAAATGAGAAAGAGATTAATAATGAGAAATATGAATAAATTGTGTGCCTAGTATGTTATTCAATTTTCAGAGTTCTGGGTTTGGCGGCATGTCTATGATTGCCTACAGGCTATACATTGAAATGGTGAAAAAACTGGGTCGTAAACCATGCCAGCTGATAAATATGATATTTTTGGGGTGAAAAGACTGGGTCGTAAGCCTCAAAAACTGTAGCAGTCTAGCCGGGTTGAGGACCAAGATACTGGGGCCTAAGGGTCTAAGCGGGTTGAGGTCTAAGAGACTGGGGCTGTTACATTATCCATGGATATATATATTGCCTACGGGGCTAGACACATGGTGTCATTATGGACTAAAGCAGTAACTCTGAAATTTGAATAACATATTAGATCCTTTTTTGGCCCATTCTTGTCTTTGTTTTAATGCGAATTATGAATTATGATACAACTGAGCAATATAATGTTATGAGTTGTGATTATAAAATAATTAAAAAAATATAAGAAAGTGGATTGATGTGACATCTATATGCATTGTGCATTTGGTATTGCATTGAGTTATATTGTTATTATTAAAGTTTGTACTACTAGGCTTCGGCTTAGCGCGCTTGTTTCTATCGCATAATCGCGCAGGTGACAGGGTAGACCCAGCTGAGCTAGAGAGTTTTTCTAGACCAGGTCGGGTCTAGACTTATAGTTGAGCTTGTTGAGTTGCTATCGAGATAAAAAACACTACTAGCAGCATGTATATATTTTTATGTTATTGTACATTTTGAGTTTTATGCATAATATATTATGTTTTAGATTTTACGTATTATATATTATAAAAAATATTTGGGTCAATGTATTTGAAATGGGAGAGTAATTGTGTTTTAAATTATATATATCTATATGTATAAATGTTTGAGAAACTTGGTGAAATTGAGAAGTATAGTTGAGATGGTGGTTGGAAATTATTTGGGAGTGTTTTCTTTTTACAGGTTGTGTTTTGATAAATTTTGGGATATCCAAAATACAGACAAAACTCTGAAGAATTTTTTCTAGAGATTTTTATACATATTATTTATTTTGGGTTCTTATAACAAGTAAAGAATATTTATATTCTATTTAATTTTTTTATATATATTTAGAATTTGAAATTTTAAATTAAAAATGTTAAAAAAAATTGGTAAACCGATCTGTGACATTTTTGTACCGTATATGCATATTTTACATATGCTGAAAATATGTATTGTACATATATAGGGTATAAGGGTGTTACATGAAATAAGCGAAAAATATGAAAAAAATGATAAAATAAGACTATGTTATTAGTGTTCATGATATGTGTAATATTTTATGAATTTAATGATAACCCATGAAATTATGGCTAGTATTAATATTATGCATAAATTGAGGGAACATGAGATAACTAGGAGTAATGAAATAAATATTCATATTGCAATGGTGTTTAATTAATATGTAATATAATGTGAATTATGTATATGATTATGAATTGTGATAAGAATGTGGGAATGATTGTTGAGAATGTGGAAATGTGAAAGTGAACATGATAAGATTGATCACTTGGAAATTGTGGAAAGAAATATTAAAATTAAATGAGTATTGCATTATTAAAGTATAATTGAATATGTTGAAATGGGATAATATGAAATAATGGAAAGGAGAAATGATAAAAGTGGTTATGTAAAATGAGTAAAATAGGCAATGTGATAAGAAAATTAATTATGGAAAATATGTACTATTTGTGTGTTGCCTAGTATATTATTTAGTTTCAGAGTTTTGTATTTGGTGGCATGCCTACGAAATTATTCTTATCATTTATCTTCAGGACTTGACGCAAGGCGTCACTAATATATGATTTGCCTTCGGGCTAGGCGTTAAACGTCGCCATGATTTGCCTTCGGGCTAGACGATGGACGTCACTTATATTATCTTCGGACTAAACACTGGATGTCAAAATAAACCAAAATAATAATTCTGAAATTTAAATATTATACAAGGTTAATTGGGTCCAATATTTGTATATGTGTTTATGTGTATATATATGTGTGTTGTGTTGTGAATAATGGTATATGATGATTTGGTTGTGATAAAATAAAGTATATAAGATAAATTGATGATATGATTTATATGTTAGATATGGAATAAAAGTTAGCAAAAATTTTATAAAAATATCATAAAGCTATAATTTGAGAAAAAGAATAATAAATGTGGGTGTAATTTGTATTATTATTTTATAAATATATATATATGTACCACTAAGCTTTTGAGCTTAGCGCGGTAGTATGTATCGCACAGATATTAGATGTGCATACCAGGGTGAGTCGATGAGTAATTGAGACTTGAAGATATGGGTGTCACAAGACCAACATTAATAGTGTTGCATTTGTATATTTATTTGTGAACTGTATAGTTTGGATTTTATATAAAAATCATGTTTGAAAATAATGTTATATATGCAAATGTACATTGTGAGATGTTATTAGTATATTTTATAACTATGTTTTTGTAAAAATATTGTATAAGTATTTAAAATATTTTGTATATATGATTGTGAAATTTCTTGATGTTATTAGTTGGAAGAATGAAAATGGATGAATATTATTTTTGAGAGTGTCTTTCAAACTGTAGGTTGAGTATTTGATATTTGAGAAATACTAAAATTTCAGGCAAAACTCTGGCGAATTTTTTTTATAGATTTTCATTAATAATTTTTTTAAAAATATTTAATTATTAATGTGTACATTAGTTTACTTAACAAGATTATAATTAAAGAAATAAATTATTTATTTTTCTGGTAATTTTGGTAAATTTTCTAATAACTATATTTGTGACATTCTTGTATTCTATATACGTATTTTATATATATGGAGTTTATGTATTATATGTATATATAATATAAAGGTGTTATAAGATCCTTCAAATATTTGTCAGGAATCATATGCCCATTTTCAGTTGCCTAAATTAATAAGAAAAATATGCATAAGTTCATTGCAAAAAATTGAATAAATGACAAAGATTTAGAAAATGTTATTAGCAACAAATTAGTACTTACATATTTTCGAAACCATAAGGAAAAATTACTCTCAACCTCAATATCAACTTGTGAACTCGTTATGTTTTCATCCAAATCTCATAAGTGTTCAATGAATATACTAAAATATATTACAAAAACATCATTATCATTCAAATTTTGAAGATTTTTTGTTATATGTAAAATTATATATTTTTTACTTTAGATTTGCTAACTTACTTGAGATAAGATGTAACTTCATCACAATTCAACGATATATAAGTATGAACTGCAGAATATTATCTTTGTTCCAATCTTTGCTTGGTTGGTTTGTCTTATGGTCAACCGAGATGTTTGAAAATATATAAAAGACCTTCATATTAGTCTTGAATACCTCTATCATCATTCCGAGAAACTTCATACAATTCTGTTATTACATGAGGCTCGAAATAATAAAAATAAAAAGTTGAAGTATCTTCCACTATAAAGGCATTATAAATTGATGCTTCTACTTTTGTTTTATTTTTAATATTTTTCTTTAGGTGTCGCACATATCTTTCAAAAGGATACTTCTAACGATACTGTACTGGTCCTGTAATTTTAGCTTCTTATGTCAAATGAACCGATAAATGTTCCATTGAATCAAAATAAAACTTGAAGGAAATATTTTCTCCAATTTGCAAAGAATAATTGAAATTTATTCTTGTAAATGCTCAACTTGAAAAACTTTTAGAGATGTTGCAATAAGTTCCTTAAAAAATAAGCTTAACTTTGTCAGAGCTTCCCAAACTTTTTTGGCAATAACTCCCTAAATGCAATGAGTAATAGTCTCTACATAAATACGTGATAATCATGACTCTTCATTCAGAGTAATTTATATTTCCTCAGATTAACACACCTCTACAAATTCAGGATATATCCATCCAGAAACTTCAATTTTTTATCCATTGGCATATTAAGTTTTTTTTTATTATGATCCAAGGTGTAATTAGCTTTAGGATACCTCATAGTTGTTTCATCTTGTTCCAACTCCGACCTCCTACAAAATATCCTCAAGTCTTCTCTTGACTTTATGTTATTTGTTGTTTTACCCGGAATATCTATAACCATATTAAACACATTCTCAAAAATATTTTTTTCAATGTGCATCACATCTAGATTATGTTTTATAAGATTTGAACTCCAATAAGGCAAATCTCTAAAGATTTTTTTTTCCATCCACAATTCCGACATACACTGCTATTGGAATTTTTATTATATTTAGTTACCTTTTAAAGACCCAATTGCTCAATCTGAAAAAACAAATCATCCCCATTCAATATAGAAGGAGCATCTCTCCTTATTGTAATATTTTTTCTGAAATATTTTTAATTCCTTTTGAATAGATGATCTGTCTTCAAAAACTTTTTATGATTATCAAATCAACTTATTTTGCCCCCATTCAAAAGAGCAAATGCTTCAGAATAAGTCATGTAGTAAGAGCATGCTAATTTTTTTGCAGTATTCCATTCAGATAATATCGCATATGCGGAAAAGTTACTTATAGTCCACATAAGTGTCTCTCTCAAATGAAAATTTTATTTTTCAAACAATCGTAAGTCACGACTCCGTCACTCCATAATTGTTTCAACGCTACTATCAACGGCTAAAGAAATACATCAATTTGATGCTTTGGGTTGTTAGGACCAGGCACGAGTACAGACATGAATAAATTTTGCTTCTTTCATACACATCTATAGTGGCAAATTATAAGGAGTTAGTATTACCGGCCAGCAAGAGTATTATTATCCTGATGATCCAAAAAGTTGAAAACCATATGTACTCAGACACAACCTGAGATTATGACATTCAGCTGCAAAATCAGGATGTAATTGGTTGAAATTCTTTCATACCTCATCTGGACTCCATCTTCTTGCTTATGCTCATAATGTCAACTCATGCGTTCTGTTGTAGCATTTGAAGCATATAATTTTTGAAGTCTAGGTTTGAACAGAAAATAATACATTATTTTAAAAGACACAAACTTTTATCTGCATGTAACATGATTCTGTTTGAATCTTGGTTCTTCACAAAACCTATATATTTTATCTTCTTCATAATCATCCCAATATAACATATATCCATTTTTGCAACAGTCAATAGTTTCTATTGGCAGTCCAAGCACTTGAGCAATTTTTTTGTTTAGTAGAAACTATCAAACATTTCATTATCTTTAGGTATCATCTCTTTGATAAATTGGATCCATTGATCGAAAGACTTTTCAGTCATATGCTGCTCAAACTTCATAGTCAAAAAGCATGTCACGGCAGACAACTTGGTATATTTTTGACACCCAAGCCACATTTTTTATTTCAAGTGAATTCAACAAATTATAGAACCATTGACTTCTGAGTTAGGAGCGCTCATCAACTGGTTCATGCTAAACCTCACTAGTTTCAGCTACACCAATATTTGGCATGTCCCAATTAAACACATTAGGCCCAACAACATCATATGCCATTCATTAGTATAGATTTTCAAAAACAGATTCAAATATATTATATTATTGTGGAGTTTATTGGTCGACTATATTTTCTTTACCATGCTTATTTCAAATGAAATAATCCGGTGCAAAATCCCATTTGACTAAATAGTATTTCACTTCATCTACTTTATGAAATCTACGATGATAACATTTTATGCAAAGACAATGAATTTTATTGTCTTGCATATAGTCCCTTTGACTATATGCAAAAGCAATAAACTCTTCTACCCCCGTTGACAAATGTCATATTAAAAATGCAATCCGAGTTGAGTCGCTCATACATCTAATCACAAATTGTATTCATTTTTCCTGTATATATAAAAGGACAATATAATTAAATACTACAAATTAAATATCCTTATTCTTTCTAATAGATTGAGGTCTGGCCCATTCAAAAACAAAATATATATCTTATTTAATATATTGCAAGACTTTTATACAAATTATGAAGAAAATTCAGCAGCATTTGTCCTAGGTTCTTTAAGTGCACGACATCAAATATAATAAATATTTAAAAAAGTTTTAAAACTTTGAATATTTATATTATTTGGTATACACTCAGAAAATAAAATGAGAGAAATACTACAACTTTTCTACAAAATTTATATACTATTATGTCTCGCATTAATGTTAATTAAAATAGATATATATTGTTGTTTCTAAACTGTCCAAATAAAAAATTCAGTGAATTCTCATTTTATAAAAAAAAATAAGTAACTCACCAAACGGATACTAAGATTTATTTTTATATTATATTTATTCAAAGTAGATGCATTATCAATCGATATTTAAATAGCACACTATTATATATGCTATTTACATATTTTAAAATATTATTTATTATATTTTATGAAATTTCATATGCCTAAATATTTGCTCTTTAGATATTTGTATTTATTATTTACTACATTTTATGAAATTTTATAAGCCTAAATATATGCTCTTTAGATGTTTGTAATTATTATTTATCACATTTTATGAAATTTTATATGCCTAAATTTATGCTATTTGAATATATTAAATTATTAATTATTGCATATTATAAAATTTTATAGTCCTAAATATTTGCTCTTTGAATTTATTATTTAAAATATATTAAAATTTACCATTAACTATCGATTTACTAATTTTGTCACTTATTTACTTCAATATATATCAAAATTAATTTAATACATTTGCATATTATATCAATGAATATTTTTTAAAAATAATTATCCAACTTTTTAAAAATTATTAATTCAATGGTCATATACGGGCTTATAACTAAATTTTATTTATAATAGTAAAAAATTAGTTGATTAATTCATTTTTTATATAGTCTAATTTTTTAATTTAATTTTTTAAAACTAAGTATGTTTTTAACCTTTATGAATTGATATTATAAATTTATAATAAAAAATTATTTTAATTATACTTTAAATATCAAAAAAATATAAATACGAAATAAATTATTATTTTCTATCGATTTGCTGTTTTAAAATTTTTTTAATTTAAAATAAGACAATATAAATTTTATTATATCATTATTAATTATCAAATTCAAATTATCGAATTTAAATTATGTCACTCTTAATTCTCACTCGAATTCTAAAAAATATATAAACTCATTTAAATCCGTAATAATGAATAAAAATACATATATAACTAAAAAAAGAATATACATATATATAATAACCCAAATAATATAATGTAAAATATTAACCCAAAATTCACAAAAGTTTCACAATTTCAATTTTCATGCATATATATAATAAATATTTAATTTTTTAATTATAAACCTAACAATCACTAAAATTACATCCAAAATAAATTATTTTAAACATTAATTTACTATAAATTAATAAAGTATCTTCTATTCGCTTAATTTTTAATACTAATTAAGATAAAATATATAAAATTACAAAGCCCTAAATTGTATTTTTTAAAACTAAATCCTAAAATTCACAGAAAAACTAAAAATTTTAATTTTTTAAGAATAAACCTAACAATTACTAAAATAAACACTAATTTTCTATTAAATAATAAAATAACCATAAAATTTTAATTCTTGATACTAATTAACTAAAAATCCGTAAAATAACAAAAAAATATTTAAACGCTTATTTCATATAAATTAATAAAATAACTAAAAATTTTATATCTTAAAACTAATTAGCTAAAAATTAATAAAATCACAAAATGTACCCTAAATTGTATTTTTTTACATTAAAGCTAAAATTCAAAAAAATCATAAATTATAATTTTTTTAACTAAAAACATCATCAAAATACCTTTAAAAAAATCTAACACCCTAAAAATTTTGGAATTCTCAAAAAATTTCCAAAAATGTTATGAAACTTTTCAAATTCCCGAAGAATTGTTCTAATTAATTAAATAAAAATTTCTTGAGTTTATTTTTATAATTAAAATTTTAAAATTTATAAAAATAAATCAAATTTACCTAGAATTCTCAAAAAAAAATCCTAAAAAATCTAACACACCAAAATATTTCTATTTATTAAAAACTTTCTTAAAAAAAATATAACAAAATATTTTAAAATTCCCTAAAACATATTTTATTTAATTAAAAAAATTAAAAATTAATATTTTTATAATTTTTATTCTAAAATTTATAAAAATAAATAATTTTTACCTTTTTTAAAAAAAATTCTAAAAAATCTAATACCCTAAAATATTTCTATTTACCAAAAAATTTCCAAAAATATAAAAAAAAATTAAAATTCCCTAAAATATATTCTGTTTTATATAAAAAAATTAAATTTAAATTTTATTTATAATTTTTATTCTGAAATTTATAAAAATAAATCAATTTTATCTAATTTTTTTAAAAAATCATAAAAAAATATCCTAAAAAAATCTAACACCCCAAAATATTTCTATTTAAAAAAAATTTCTAAAATTATATAAAAAATTTTTAAAATTCCCTAAAACATATTCTATTTTATTTAAAAATTTTAAAAAATAAAATTTATTTTTATAATTTTTATTCTAAAATTTATAAAAATAAATCAATTTTACCTATTTTTTAAAAAAAAATCTTAAAAACACCCTAAATAAAATTCTAAATACGAAAAAATTTATAAATATATTATGACAATTTTAAAAATTTTTAAAATAATATTCTGATTAATTAAAACAAATTTACAAATTTTAGTTTTTGTTATTTTTTTAAATTTTAAAAAATTACCTAAATTTTTTTAATAAAATAAAAAATACCTTTAAAAATCAAATAACACACAAGAAAAATATAAATAATCAACCTAAACTAAAACACTCACAAACCCAAAATAAAATATCAAATATATAAAAAATAACAACAAATCAAAAAATAAACAACATAAATTATAAAAATTAACAAAAATTAAAAAAATCGAATTAAATATCTTTTTTTTCTTCTTCTTCTTCTTCTTTAAGTAAAAAATTAAAAAAAAAACACAAATAAGTGGATAGAGATAGATAGTGACATAGCATAAATGGGGAAAATGGAAAAGAGCCGGCAGAAATGCAAGATGAGAGAAAAGAATTTATTTTTATAGATAAAATTTACTGAGAGAAATAAATATTTGTCTGTAAATTTACAGACATTACTAATCATCTGTTAGCAAATATACAATTTAGGTAGTAAAATTATTGCCATTAGTTTTATACTTACTGAGAAAAAAATTATCTCTCGGCATTTTCAACAAAATCACCTATCTTTCAGTAAACAAAAATAAATGAGGTGAAAATTTTGATGCCTAATATACTGCTTTTTATCAATAGAATATATTTTCTATCTATAGTTTTCTTTCGGTAAACAATTCACCTACTGGAGGTAAAATTTTAGTCCACCTAATTAGTTGCAACTATTTATTTATCTAGAGAACTGTCTTTTATGTCGGTAGTACAAACAAAAAATATATTCTCTCAAAATTATTGATAGAAATATTTATCTTTCGGTAAATAAAAAGTCATTTGTAACGTATATAATATACTGAGAGATTAATTTTTCTATTTGTATTACCGAAAAAGAATATTTTATGTCAGTACTACCGATAAAAAATATTTTTTCTCAATAAATGGCTCACCTACTGGTGGTAAAATTTTCACTCATCTAATTATATTGCAACTATTCATTTACCGATAGAAAATATTTTTCTCTTGGTAATACGGAGAGAAATGTATTTTCTCTATGTAATTTTATCGAGAGAATATAAATCTCTTGGTAATTTCAACAGAAATATTGTCTCTCAGTAAATGTAAAGACTTGTACTATGTATATAATATGCGGAGAAAAATAATTTTTCTGTCAGTATTACAAAGAGAATATATTTTCTGTCAGTACTAGTGATAATAAAATATTTTCTCTCAGTAAATGATTCACCTACTAATGACCATTTATTTATCAAAAGAAATATCTTTTCTCTCGATAATACCGAGAGAACTGTCTTTTCTCTCTGTAATTTTACCAAAAGAATGTAAACCTCTCGGTAATATCGACAGAAATATTGTCTTTCAGTAAATATAAAGATGTTTACTACATATATAATGTAGCGAGAAATAATTTTTCTGTCCGTATTACAGAGAGAATAGATTTTCTATCCGTATTACCGACAGAAAAATTATTTCTCTTGGTAAGTGTGGCTATCAAGAGAATATTCAGATCTTTTTGTCGGTAAATTTTATTATTAAAAAGTTGACAATAATTCTTATTATGTATTACTGACTCTTAAATATTTCTGTTGGTAAAGTTTGTCGATAATTGTTAGCGTCATCTGCTGGTGATATTATTGTCGATAAGATATTTGCTAGTAAATTTTTATATTGGTAATCTGTCGGTGTATTTCTTAATTTATTTTTTTAATAATTTCTCTCGGTATTCTATTGGTATTACCAATTAAATTTTTTTATTAGTAAATTTTTTTTGGTAATTCAGTATATTCTTGCAGTGATCTAAATAAACGCGTTAATTTAAATTTAAAGTTTATAAGCTAAATTGACTAGCATATAACCTAGGTCAAACACTCTTTAAAAATGTCAACAAAATATATGTTTTTTCTAGCATTTTATAAGAAAATTAGGCTAATTAAGTGTGTGCAAATCATTGGTATAAATAAAGATTTATTCTCATGTATTTATATCCAATTAATATAAATATATTAATATCTTACTTAATATATATTAATATCTTAATATATTAATATCTTACTATAATATATTAATATCTTGCATAATTTGAACAGATTTTTATTATGTTCAAAAATGCTAATTTAAATATGTAAAAGAAAATTGAGAATAAAAGCTGGTTTATTCATGATTTGCAATTTTTATTGCTCTCAAAATCAAACGTTCACGGAACATGGAAATTTATTTTCAATTTGACCATTTCTATGTAAAATCCAAATTGAAAAAGTGAACAAACCGTTTGTTTTGTCCAAGGTTTTTATCTCTGTCAACATCTTTAAATATTATCTCGAAACTATAAAACAAAGGATAAAACAGACAGCAAAGGCTGAAAATTAAAAACCGCTACACGGCACTATTTTAGCATTGGAAGCTGAAACAAGTAACATGTGTTCGAGTTATTTTACGTATCACATGTTTCGTACTTTAGGACGGAGAATAGAATTTTATTTTAAAATAATATTTTTTATTTTAGTATACAAATTAAAAAAAATTTAGATTGAAATGATCTATCATTTTATTTATAGATCAAATTAATGATAAATTATGATTTAAAAAATAAATTTAAATTATTTTTTTAAATATTATAATTAAAATTAAAATTTATAATTAATCTGATTTATAAATAAAGATATGAACCAAATTCATATAAGAATTTTTTAAATTAGAAATGGTCATCATGCAATACTGTAGTTATTTAAAAATTATAAAAAAAATCATATAAATAACATAAAATTAATCCAAAAAATTAAATAACAAAAAAATTAAAAAAATCTAATAACAAAAAATTAAAATTAAAATTAAATAACACAATAAATTATTCAAAAATAATTACATAATAAAAAATAATTAAAAATGTATTGAATAACCAATAATAAAAAAAAACATGGAAGAAAATGAGAAACGATGATAAAAAGAAAAATAATAATCTTCTTCACTTAATTCATCATAATTATAAATATGACTATTAAATAAAAATAAACAAAAATAAATAAATAATAATTCAAACGAAATATAAAAAAAATATTAAAAATAAAAAAATAAAAATAAAAAATATGATATATTACTTATATCAATTAAACAATGGTGTAATAATTAAATAATAATATTACGGTTCTGAAACTGAATAATATTATGAGAGAAAAGAATAATATCATTATTATTATGATTTGTTGTGTTTTATATTTATATATAAATAATTAATTATTATCAATATCAAATAGAATATTATAATTGTATTTGAACTCTCCAAATAAATATAATTATTATCAATATTAAATAGACAATAATATCATAATTCTATTCCAACTCTTTAAATAAATATAAATTTATTTATTTATTTATTATAATAAATAATAAATTAATTTAAATTTTTAAAAAATAAAAAATATATACAATATGCAAATTTGAATATAAAATCAAATTTTAAAGATAAAATATTCTCTAAAGAAAACCCAATAGTAAAAAATAAATAAATAAAATTATTATTAATATTAAATAGACATAGATATTATAATCCAATTCTAACTCTTCAAATAAATGTAATATAAACAAATATTTATTTATTTATTATAATAAATAATAAATTAATTTAACATTTTAAAAAATTAAAAAAATATATATGTAATATGCCACGAAATTTGAAGATAAAATCAAATTTTAAAGATAAACTTTTCTCTAAAAAAAACCTATTAGTAAAAAATGTAATGTTGATAATGTTTTTAAAAACAATAATGTTGTGGTTTTTTAAAATTTAAAAAAAGTATTGGTAAGAAATATTTCTAAATAATAAATTAATTTAAAATTTTAAAAAATTAGATATGTAACATAATATTATACCAGCAATAATTATTTTAGCATTATATATAGATAATTTAAGTTTTTACATTTTATATTTAAATAATTTTAACAAATTTATATTTTTGATATGATATAAATTTTTTAAATATAATTATTAAACTTATCAATGTTTTTTATTTAATTATTGAAATAATAAATTTAATAATAAATTTTTGAAATTTCAAAATTTTATTTCATAAAATTTTGAAATGTTATTACACATAAATTCTAATTTTTAAAGAGTACTCAAACCAGGTTTGATTTACATCCCAGAATTTAAGAGCAACTAAAGTAATAGCTTTTCGACAAAATTTTAAGTTGATTTATTTGGTTAAAAAATTAATATTTTATTTGTCGATTGATTTTAGTAGCTACATTAATTTCAAATAATTAATTCTTTTATTGATTACCGACTAGTTAATTTGAATTATATTTTCTAAAATTTAATTTTATATGCGAAATTTTATTCATTATTATTTTTAAAAATATAAATGAGCATTATAATATAATATTTGAAATAAATATTGTATTATTCATGTTACAAGCAAAACATAATAGTGTTTATTTGTTACGAAAAATAATTAAAATTTATCTTTTAATGTTTCTATTAGAATAAATAAATAATTGCCGGCATTTCGCTACAATTTGCAATAATCTATAATAGTTTAATTTTTAAGTGAAAAAAAAACAATTTATACATTAATATAATTAATACATAAAAATAGTATTTCATATATATATAAATATATATATAATATTAAAAATTTTCATACTCACATATTATAAAAACATTTATAATAAAATATGTCTAATTTATTGAAAGCAAATTGTATTGTAAATAAAAGAAGATAAAAGATAGATAGAAAATGAGAAATATGAGAAATCTCTGTATTATTAATTGTGTTTTATGAATCACCTATAATGAGATATTTATAGTGGTGTAAGTATAACTTAGATAAGAATAAAAGATTACAGTTATCATAAAATTGAATTCTAATTTGAATAGGATAAAACTAATCATAATCTTAATAGGGTAAAGTTAATTTAATACAGGAGCCATCCATATATTATCTAATATTTCTCTTTGGATGACTACCCCTATGAATATGCCTCGTCAAAACCTTACTAAGAAAAATTCAATGGGATAAAAACTTAACGAAGAAAAATGAGTATAATATTCATAGGTAACTTTCCCTCAAAAATACAACTAAGACATATCTATAAGTGAGTGCATTCTAATATTGTGTGCATACTTTTTGAAATTTGATATTTACAATGCTTTTATGAACAAATCTGCTGAATTGTCACTTGAACGAACTTTGCAAATATCACCTTGTCCTTCCTTCATGAGTTTATGAGTATAAAAGAATTTTGGTAATATATGTTTAGTTCTATCACCTTTTATGTAGCATCTTTTGATTTGTGTAATACATGTTGCATTATCTTCATATAATATTATTGGTTATTTGCTTATAGGTAATCCGCATGCTCTTCTAATATGTTCAACTATGCTTCTCAACCATACAAATTCACAAATAGTTTCATGAATAGCTAATATCTCTGAATGATTTGATGAAGTAGTAGTGATTGTTTGTTTCACATATCGCCATGAAATAGCAGTATTGTTATATGTAAAGATATAACCTTTTTGGGATCAGGCTTTATGAGGATTAGAAAGATATCCACCATCAACATATTCTGTCAATTCATACTTTATTCTTTTTGGGAAAAATAAACTCATATCAGATGTGGCATGTAGGTAATGTAGAACATGTTTCACTCCATTCCAATGCTTTTAGTTGGTGTTGAATTAAACATTGCAAGTAAGTTAACTGCAAAAGTAATATATGGTCTTGTATTATTAGCAAGATATAAAAGTATCCCTATCGTATTGAAATATGGTACTTCAGGATCAAGAATCTCTTCATTATCTTTTCGAGGACAAAAAGGATCTCTTTTTACATTAAGAAAATGAACAATCATTAGAGTGCTTAATGAATAAGATTTATCCATATAAAATTATTTTAGAATTTTTTCAATTTATGATGACTGATGAATAAGAATTTCATTTGATAAATACTCAATTTGAAGACCAAGACAAAATTTTATTTTTTTAAGATCATTTTAAATTTTTTCCTCAAATAGTTTATAGTAATTAAGATCTCTTTTAGAGTTTTCACTATATTTAAATCATCAACATAAATTGTAACTATAGCAAATCATGAATTTATCTTTTTAATAAAAACACATGGGCAAAGAGAATTATTTTTATATCCATTTTTTACTAAGTATACACTGAGGCGATAGTATCACATTCGCCCAGATTATTTTAGTCCATACAAGGATCTCTGGAGTTTAATAGAATACATCTATCTATATTTTGAAGTATATGCTTCAGGCATTTTATATCACTCTAGGATTTTCATATATATATATATATTATTATCCAATGAACCATATAAGTAAGTTATTATAACATCCATCAAATATATGTCAAGCCCTTCAGAGGCTGCCTCAAAAATCTAAAAATAATAACATATATAACAGAATAATATGTTTCATCATAATTTATACTAGGTCTTTGTGAGAATCCTTAAGCTAAAAGTCATGCATTATATCTTACAATTTCATCTAATTCATTTCTCTTATGGAAAAAATACCCATTTGTATCCAATAGGTTTGACATCTTCTGGTGTCAAGACTATTTGCCCAAATAATTTACACTTAGCTAATGAATCTAGCTCAGTCTCAATAGTGTCTTTTCATTTTGGCCAATCATTTTTATGTCGATATTCTTCAATATTTTTAGGCTTAGGCTCATCATCATTGATTATTTCAGAAGTAATAGCATATGCAAACATATAATCAACAACAATATTATCTCTTTCTCACATATTTTTAGATTTCAATGAGATCTCATAATTTTTAGGTACTGAAACCACTTCTGGGGTTACTTCTATAAAAATATGAAGTTGTTGATCTATATTAGTTTTGGCCTCTTCAGGAGAGTCGTTTGATAAAAGTTTTATTTCCTTTCTTTTTTGGGGAACAACATCTTTTGAATCTACTGGTCTACCACGCTTCAGGCATGTGTTAGATTCATTGGCTGCTATATTAACAAGATGTCCTGCAGGGACAATCAATCAAGCATGAATATTAGCAGCTGAAACATATGATTTAGATACTTTCTGGATATCTGTAAATATATCTGGTAATTGATTTGCAACATTCTGCAAATGAATTATTCTTTGAACTTTTAGTTCATATTGATTTGTGCGTGTATCAAAATTGGATAAAGTTAGTGTATTTCAACTAATCTCTTGTACTTTTGGCTTTTTACTTTTATCTTCCCCTTATGGTGGGAAAAGTGACTCATCAAATTGACAATATAAAAATCTTGCTATAAAAAGATCACATGTCAAGGGTTCAAGATATCTAATAATAGATGGAGAATCAAAACCTACATAGATACCAAGATGACATTGAGAACCCATTTTAATTCTTTGGGGAGGTATTATAGGGACATATACCGCACAACCAAATATTCTAAGATGAGATTTATTTGGTTGTTGGTCAAACACAAGTTGTAAAGGCGAAAACTTGTGATATGCAGATGGTCGAATATGTATTAAAGATACAACATGAACTATAACATGTCTCCAAACATATGTTGGAAGTTTTGAATTCATAAGTATAGGTCTAGCAATTAATTATAAACATTTTATAAAAGATTCAACGAAACTATTTTTAGTGTGAACATGCGCAACGGAATGTTCTACTGTGATTCCTATTGATATATAATAATCATAAAATACTTTTGAAGTGAACACATATACATTATCTAGACGAATTATCTTAATAGGATGATAAAAAAATATTGACCTTAACTTTATAATTTGAGTAAAAAATTTAGCAAAAGTAATATTACGAATTGACAATAGACAAACATAAGAAATATTATGAATTGACAATAGACAAACATGTGACCATCGAGTTGAAGAATCAATTAAAACCATAAAATATCTAAATGGTCCATAAGATGGATGGATAGATCCATAAATATCTCCATGTATTCTTTGTAGAAATACAGGGGACTCCAAATATATTTTAGATGCTGAAGGTCTTACAATTAATTTACCTTAAGCATAAGAAATACAAAAATAATCATCAGATAAAAGATTTTTTTTTTCAATGGATGTCCATTTGTATTCTCAATAATATGTTGCATCATATTTGAACCTGGATGACCAAGACGATCATGCCAAAGCATAAAAATTTTAGGATCTGTGCACTTCGGTGCATATAATGCATTTCAACCATCTTTATTTTTGTATAATATAATCCAGTTGATAAGCTTGAAAATTTATCTAATATGAACTTTTAGTTCAAATTTTTAGAAGTGATATATAAAAATTTAATATTACCTTCATTCTTTATTTCAATATGATATCCATTTCAACGTATATCTTTAAAACTTAGTAAATTTCTTCGGAATTAGCTAGAATACAATACATCAATATATAACTTTGTTCATTTGGGAATATAAGATGGACTCTTCTAGAGCCTTAAACTATATTTGTAGCACCAGCTATTGTATTAATAATTTCAATTAATGTTAATTGTAAAAAGTATTTCTTAACTCGAAGAATTATATGAGTTATACCACTGTCAACCAAGCATATGCCGTCCTCTATAATATCAAGTTTATTATATTTTTATCTAGTAAACAAAGTAATTATATTATAAATAAACTCTATTCTGACTATAATTTTTGACAAAGAAAAATAACATGACTTATGAAAGAAGAATAAGAAAAATAACATAACTATAAAAAAAATATTCTAATAACTAACATTTCCATCTCCTATCAAATGATCAATTTTGTCATCATTATCTTAAAAAAAATCAGAAACATCAAAATCAATATTTAAAGGATGTGCATCATTACTAGTAGAGTAGGATATTTTGGAGTACAATAAATTTTTGACAAATGATTTGTAAAGATCGACTAAATATTTTGGAATACGATAAATTCTTGACAAATGACCATTTATTCCACATCTATAACATGTAGTGTCCTTGTTTTGCGCATTTTTTTAGGAAGTTCTTCATTCTTGACCTATTTCATTTTATTTTTTTAGCACATTTGCTTTCATAATTAGTCGAGAAATTATAGTGTTGAGTCAGTAGGACGAGTTTGATGATTTTTTTTATCAAAAGTTCATTATTTTGTTCAGCCATAAGTAAACAAGAGATTAGCTCAGAATATTTTTTAAATTGGCGCTCTCGATATTACTACTGCAGGAGCACATTCGAGGCATGAAAGGTAGAATATATTTTTTTCTAATATATCCTCATCAGTAATTTTTTCTCCACACAATTTCAAATCTTAAATAAGGCTGAATTATATTCACTTACAGTTTTAAAATCCTGCAATCGTAAGTGAATTCATTAATATCGAGCTTTTAGAAGAATCAATGTTTTTTGGTGTTCATATCTTTCTTTTAAAGAATTCCAAAAAGCTAATGGATCCTTAATAGTAAGGTACTCAGTTTTTAATTATTCATGTAAGTGATGTCGAAGGAAAATCATAGCTTTTGCGCAATCATGCAAGGATACTTTGTTTCCTTCCTTAATAGTATCTCCAAGATTCATAGTATTGAGATAAATATCGACATTAAGTACTCATGATAGAAATTTTTTTTCAAAAATATTAAGGGCAACGAATTTAAATTTACAAGGTTCGACATTGTAAAGACACTATATTCAAAAATAAGAATCTTAAATTAGATAGGTATTTATTTCAAATAATAAATATACTGAAATATGGTTGTCAAAATATTGATAGAATATACTGAAATTGTTGATATTCAAAACTCATTGATTGTCAAAACTAAAACAAAAATCACAATTGTCCTATTACTGCAACATCAATAGTAAAACTCACAAATTGATAATAGCAAAAAAACTATAATGGATAATATGTCGTTAATTGTTTGTATATATCTATATACACAAAACTATGGAAATCAAGATTTTTGTAGTAAAAAAAATTGATTTTATTACTGAATCCAAAAGTCAAGTTTGCTTTTATATATTCATGCATAGTATAGGCCATCAAGAAAACTCATATTTAATTCTTTATTTTTATATGGTAGCCCATAAAAAAAATGCAACATGATATCAACTTTTACCATATAATATTAGTGTATTCACAGTAACCCTTTGTAATAGATAGTGGATCTTTTTGAGAGAATAAATTAAGGACTGTAGGAATTACTTATCAATTAACCAAAACTCATTAATTATTAACAAACGTAGTCTTGGTCTATATTATACAAATAATAGCCACAACAAAACAAAAAAAAATACAGATTTATTAAAAACACTATCACGAAACAAGACTCTTGGTCTATTTATAGATAAAACACTAAATATTAATCTAGTCAAGATCAATCATACTAAAGCATTAAGAAATATAAACTAAATGTGGAAGCATACCTTGGTTTATTAGCTCAATTGATTAAAGCATCGTGTTGACAACGTGTTATAAATAGAAGAAGACATAATATAGATAGAGAATGAGAAATATAAGAAATTTATGTATTATTAATTGTGTTTTATGAACCACCTATAATTGAGTATTTATAGTGTCGTAAGTAGAACTTATATGAGAATAAAAGATTATAACTATCATAAAATTGAATTTTAATTTGAATAAGATAAAACTAATCATAATCTTAATAGAGTAAAGTTAATTTAATACAATAGTCATTCACATATTATCTAACAAATTGAATGTTAAATTTTACTTAATTATAAAAAATATTATTATTATTTTTCAAAAAATTATAAAATAAATTTAATGTTTAATTATAAAAGGAGATAAGCATATGACTATTTTATGGATTTTATTTTTTAATAAATATAAAAATGATTTGTTTTTATTTTCTTTGGTTTTTCAAAACATAATAAGATTTTTATTCAATTCATGCAATAAGAAATATAAATTTTTATACAAAATATTCTGAGATGAAATTAACACACAATACATTAATTCATTAATAGAATATTCTAAAGATATTATTAAAAAATATAATTTTATAAATAAATCAAATGAATAAAAAATATAAATTATATTAATGATTATAATGAAATATAATTTTATATAAAAGATTTACTTTTTCTTCTTGTACAATTCATTATATAAATTCATTTACATTTATTTAAAATTATTATTTTGTAATTATATTTTATTTAAAATAATTTCTTAATGTGTGTTTTTTCAAAAATAATTTTTAGAAAAATAAATTCAAAAAATAGAATATGAAAACTCTAGTGATCAAAATTTTAAATTATAATTATAATATACAGTTAAAATGAAATCAATTTATGAATAGTGAAGCAAGCAGGTGGTGACTAGGTGCTTATAAATCTAAATAAAAAAAAATTGTTGTGTCCGAAGCAGGTGGTGGCAAGAAATATTCTTTTATGGAATTTTAAAAGCAGGTGCTAGCTTTCTTGGACAATAAAACAGATGCATTCTTTAATATCTTTTGAATTACATTAACAAAACAATATTCTCAAACAAAAGTTGGTGTGTCAAAGCATGTGGTGAAGTAAAGCAGGTGGCAGCCACAATTAACGGCAACATTTGATGTATGAATAACATGACAGATAAAAAGCATGAAGTGGCTATAAATTATAACATGACAGAGCAAATTTATGGTATATAAAGCGACTAATTAAAACATCTGAGCATAAAATGATCAGAAGCAAAAAAAAAAAAAAAAACCTACACATAACTAGATAACTTTAGGAAAGTCAACGCGTCAAATTAAAATTAGAGGAAAAGAGAAAATCAAGAACACAAACCTATAGTTGATATGTTTTTCAATCTTGATATTTTCTATTTTGTTATTTTTGAAAGAAGATATTAAAGTTTTAAATTGTGTGAGTGCTTTGATTATTTTGTTTTGTTAAAATCAAGTTCCAAGTACAAATTTAGGTAAAAAGAGTAAACAAAAAAAAAAAAACGGAAACAGAGTAAAAATCTGGTGCTAGAGTGGAGAATTCCTCGGTACCAACTTTGAATGATCTTTTAAAGATTTCAAAAAATACTTCTTACTTTTGCATCTTTTTGATATCAAGCTGATGCGATAATTTCCCTTTTATCAGCAAAGCTAACAGAAATCTAAAACAACAACAACAAAAAAAAACAATTAATTAAAATAAGCAACTAATACTTGAAAAATTTGATTCCAAGATGGTGTTAGAAGGAGATCGGCAAAGGCAAAAATGGTGAAATGGGAACCTATAGCTCTAATTTGATGAGCAAAGAAAAAAATTCCCAATAAGTTAAAGGAAGAAATAAGAAGAAAAATGGAAAGGAGTCAGAGATTAGAGAGAGAGAAAGAGATTTTTAAGTTAAAGAGAGAAAAAAATTTGATTGAGAGAGAGAGAGAGAGAGAGAGAGAGAGAGAGAGAGAGAAAGATAGTCTTTTGAAAGAGGGATAGAGGCTGTATAAATTTAACAAAACTTAGATTATTCACCTAATTATTTATCATTTTTTATAATTTTTCAATTTTATGAAATTTAAATAACTTGCTTTCTTTTTTTTCTTTTTTTCTTTTTTTTTTGTAAAACTACACTATTAGTGTCCGAACTTTTTAAATTTAATAATTGAGTTGTTAAACTTTTTAAAATATCAATTTAGTTATGAAACAAAAAAATCATGTACAATATAGTTGTTCTTGCAGGTTGCTCTCCAGTTACAAGTGAATTAATTGACTCCTAATTAGGAGATTTTGACATGGATTACCAAGTGGATGATTTTTTATTAAAAGATTGAAAAACCCTTTAGAGTTGGCTTTAAAAAACGTGTTTTGGATTGAGGATTTAATGTCTTCTTCTCTTCTACCCTCAAATTTTATGAGCAATTTGTGCAATAGGAAAAAGAAAATGGAACAAGGAGATAAATATTTGTGTAATCGGTCCCCTATGATAAAGACTTCATGGACGAAACATAATCTAGACATGAGGTTCATTGCTTGTGAGCATCATTAATGTCGCTTCTTTAGGTGGATCGATTTGCCTATGTGTGATAGGGTAAAAGAAATCATACATAGGCTACTGAGGAGGATTGCTCAAGTAGAAGCTCAAAGTCAAATGAGTTAGAAAAGGGAGAAGTGGCTATGGGCATGGGCAATACTTTCAATCTGGATTCTTATTTTAAAATGAGGAATTAGGGCAGTTATTTTTGGGTTTTTGGGATTTTGCGTAGTACATGGTTTTCATCTGTGATTTTGGGATGTATTTTGGGGATGTATTTTGGAATTTTGTGAAGAACATTTTCTCTATCTTCCTACAGCAGTGAAAATCATGTAGATGTTCATTGTATCTTAGACCATTTGATCAATAATTTTATGTAGTTTAAATGTTTGATGAAATAGCTAAATGAACAATTTATGTTTTAACATTCTATACTGATAGCACTATGTTATTTTAACTATTTGATGAAATGCATAAGAAATATGATATGCGCCTTAGACTCTTTATATCACTAAGCTTATGCTAATTAAGTGTTTGTTCAAATGCCAAATGAAATGAATAAGAAAAAAATCTAATTTGTATCCTGGACTCTATATATTAGTAAACTTATGTCAATTACTTTGCCTTTTAAATGCCTAAATGAAACACACCCAAGAAACATCAACAAACAATTGGACCTATGTTCAGCAGCAGCTAACACTATCACAATAAAAAAAACCTTTTGTTCAAAAAAAACCACAGCAAGCTGCACACCCACTTAGTAGCACCTATGTTCAGCAACACACCTACCAAAATCACAATTACACCTATACATGCACACAAACACAATCAACTCAAACACAATCTACATTAGCAACCCATTGCATCCCAAGCAATTGATATATAGTTTGGAATTTCATTGTCAATAGCTCAAAAAAGTTACAAAATCATTGCATGCGTCTTAACAAAAGAAGCATAGCATGCTGTCCATAAGAATTGTCACTTGTTTAAGATACTACAAAACACAAACATTAGCAAACACAAAATCCAAAAAAAGTTGATGGGTAGTGATCTCCAATTATTGGAATCTCCAATTGGATCATCCCTCTTTCTCCTCTTATTACTTTTTACAACTTGCTTCACTTAATTTGAAGTGATATATCTTTTGCCTTCCTTCTTAAAACCTTCATACTTGTCAGACATAAAACTTGGCTCTGATTTATTTCCAATCCTTCTTCTACCTTCCTTTTATATAACTCTTTGAGAATCAGTTTGGGCATGTAATACCAAATGAAAATTAAGGATATTAATACTTATTTCCAATCATTGTGAATATGAAAAGGTAAAAGATTCAAAACTAACATTGATAACCACATTTCCAGTAGAAATATCAATGTAAACTCCATATCATTTAGTTGGTTGGGTGGACAATCCTAGAATGTATGTTGGTTTCCTTCTAAGCTCATAAATACGACCAAATCTATGAATGCTATTAACCACACTAGTTGCAGCTACTGAATTCTCAACATATGAACCTCTTGTTGCAGCAAAGAAGGTGTTGCAATTATGTTGCTTGAACATTGCACCTATAAATCCCATGTTACAATTAGCAAGAAGCTATTGCGTTAAAACATTAAAGGCTTGTTAAATAAAACAAGCAATACTCACAGATAGCTTAGGAGGCATTGGGCTTTTGTTAGTTTAGTCCATATGAGAAGGAGTATCAGTTTGGGATGAATTTTATGAGTCAAATTATGGCTGACTTAAATGAGTTTCAGCTTGGGAGGAATTTTGACTCTGAACTTGAGGCTGACTTTCAAGTACTTCACTTTGTTGATGGCTTGATGACTTTTGAGGTATGGATGACAACTTTAGACATTTTTTCATGTTATGACCCTTGCAAAAGCATACTTGGCAGGTCATTACTCTGCCTTTCTTTGATAGTTTATCTGTGACCTTCACCCTCTTCTTTTCTCCTCTTTTTTGCAGGTCTTTCAGGAAACTTCTTAAATGCAAGTGGTTGAGGGGGGTCAACTCCATTTTTCTTCCAAAACTTCCCTCTATTCATAGGTTGCATCTTGTGTCCATATGCTTCTAAATGCTTGAACTTTCTATACCAATCATCAACATAATCATTAGGATTTTGGTATACATGTAGGATGGCAGTAATGGCATGAGAGCAAGGTATGCCAGTTAAATCCCATTTTTTACAAGGGCTCTTTTTCGTAACTCTACTATATATGTGTCCCCTTTGTAACCAACCTCAAAACCAGAGTCACCATTCCAAATCATTTGACATAATGCACTTTCACTCATGCTCTCATGCAACTTTCTTCTAATCCTATTCCCAAAATCACCAATCCAATTCTTGGCTTTATCTCTATTCATATACAAACTTGTCATCACTTGTGTTCTAATTTCCTCAAGCATAGTAATTATATTCTTAGACCTAGCTTCAATTATTATTCCATTAAAAACCTTAATTAGATTATTGTGAACAATGTTGCATTTTACCTCAATGGTAAAGAATGCCCTGCACTAATGGTGAGGATGGGTATGGAGCATGTCCTCAAAGCCACTTGGTGTTAACTTTTTCATCTCATCTATATTCTTTTCAATATCAGGCATGTTACTTGATTTGGCACACTGCCAAAATAACTTTTGCAGGTCTTTTCCTCTTTCTCCAATTTGCATAAAGGTATCTTGCACAATACCTATGTTCAGCTCTAGGAAATAATTTCTCAATTGCATCTAGAGTAAACATATACAACTTGAAATTAGCAGTAATTATAATAGTAAAGCTCAAGATGTGGAAAGTACCTTTTATTGGTAATTGATTATAATCCATCCATCTCCATCATCAAGGTTGAGATCTAAAATTAGTATCTCAATGAAGCACTCCCATGTTACTTTTCTCTCACAGTCAACTATAGCCCATGCCACTAGAAACATTTAGATGTTTCCATCTCTGCCTACTGCAGCCAATACTTCTCATTTCATTGTCCCTTCAAAAAATAACCATCTAATCCAAGAACTCTCCTACAACCATTCAATAAACCTTTCTTTAACCAATCAAATGATATATACAGCCTTTGAAATACTGAAAGCTATGTGGGAATTGGTTTTTCAACCTTCATTTTGGTAGTGCTGCCCTCATTAGACCTTTTAATCTCCACTAAATAATCCCACAACAAGGCATATTCTTTTTTCAAATCCTCTTCAAGCTCTCTGATAACATGCAGCTTTGATCTCCTCACTTTGGTCAAACTCATTTCAAGCTTTAAGTCTTCCTTGATCAAATTCTTTAGATCAATCAATTTCATAAAAGCAATTGCCTTATGCTTCCTCAAATAATGTTTAGTTATCCACTTTATAGTTATTCTTTTATTTTTCAAAGTTATAGGACATGTATGCTCTGGCCTATATGTCTTAACAGTTAATCCCTTGCTTGTTAGGTCTGCTGAAGGAAAAATCACAAAGGGACAATTACTCTTCACAAATTTAGTTCTAACTTCTTCCTTTGTATTTCTAACAAGCTTAATATCCCTTCTTTCCTGCACTGTAAACTTTGTTATTGCTTCCTTGAATTCTTTTGCCCTACTCACTCGCATACCCAAACAAAAAGAAACTTTATCTGCATTTGGTTCAAAGGATGGATACCTGGGTTTCCTTCTTACAACATGTTCATCATCAGAACCATCAGTGCTAATTGCACTATAGTCATGACTTGAATCCCATCCACTATCATTAGCATCAGCACCCATAATCCCAACATTCACCCCTTCAGTTTTTATATTCTCCTCACTGTAAGTAGCTTCTTCTGCCTCTCTACCTTGTCGCCTCTGCAATCTTCTTAATTTATATTGTCTTATTGCATTTCTAGATGCCTTTAGCTCTTTGTCATCATCAGACATCTCCTCACATTCAACCAATTCTTCATCTGACTTAGTAGGCAGATCTGCATCATCCCCATCGACTTATGTTTTTACTTCAGCCCCATCCTTACCCAACTCTTTATTTTGGTCTTCATCTGCTTTCAGATCTTTATATGCATTAATTAGTGCTTCATCTACATCATCCTCATTGTTATCAGTATATGCTTGAGAATAAGATTCATTTCCCACCTCCTTTGATCTATTTTTGTGTAACTTAGAACAACCAATATCATAAATTCCCTCGCCAACACCTTCATTGCTTGCCCTAGATTCTCCCCCAACAGTAAGGTCACAAATACTCTCGCTCCTTTGTGAAATTCCACTCCTATCACTCACTATATTATGCTCTGTATATTCCTCAACGACATCATTTTCTTTTATTATTTTAACTATATCCTCAAAGGATAACTCATATAATAACCTTAATCCATCTGTCAAATTCTTTCCAGGTAACCTAAAATGTAACTTTTCTAGTTTCTTTCTTCCTGTAATCTTCTGCACATCTTTGTTAAAGGAGACAAAACTCAATTTTTTTTACATCAACTTCAATATCTACTCTGCTTCCTCCAACATATCTCAACTATTCTCTATTCACATCATCATTAACAAACACACCACCATGAAATACACAGATATGTTATTTGTATAAAAATGAAACTAGAATACTCTTTGATGCAAACCGAAAAATGCTTAAAATAATGACTTAAACAAATAGATACCACAACCCTAAACCCTAAATCTACCTTGATAAAATCATAAACCTATCTCTTCATGGTGATTAACAAAGAGTGAAATGATCTCATTGTCAATTGCAAACTAATCAGCTCTGCTACTTTCACTATCAGTGATGCTCCTTTCACAGTCAATTTCAAGAACTCGTTCCTTTCAACTGATATCGCTAACCTAAATCACTCTATAAAATGCCCAAATCAAAATTCAAGCTTCAATTTTTTGGGATTTGAGGTGAACGTTGGAAGTTTGGTAGGTTTGCTCAATTAGTATACTTTTAATTGGGTTTTTAGGTTTTTCCCACCAGTTTGATGAGTTGAGAGATAAAAAGTGGTCATGTGCAAAACACGTGAAATGCCACATCATATTTTATTGCCACGTATTATCCAACAGAGCAACTTTTGGATAGCAACCTGCGAGAACAACTACATTATACACGATTTTCAGTTCCACAACTAAATTAATATTTTAAAAAGTTTAACAACTCAATTGTTAAATTTTAAAAAATTTGGACACCAACGATATAGTTTTACCTTTTTTTTGACATTTGTCCTTGGTCTTTCTCTTTATATAGCCACATTGCCAAAACATGTCCAATTTCAACTACTATTGTTTTTATCTATTTCTATTTATATATAAATATAACATAGATATGCATATATATTTATTATAATTAGTATCAATTATATACTATTGTTTTTATGTAGTTTTTTTTATTATATTATATACTATTTATTATATATTATTTGTGTGATATATAAATTTATTGAATTTATTTTTTGTGTAAAGGTTCTAAATTCCTGAAATATTATCTTTGTCTTTGAAGTTCTAATTATCACCATAGTTTGCAGGTATATTTGTGTTTAAAATTTATGTTAATGTATGTGTATGTAATAAGATTACCTAGAAATATTTATTAAAAAAATAATATATAAGTTTTATCTTTTGCAGGCTCTCACATATGCCTTATTCAAGCAAAACTACGAGAATTTAACTAATTTAAGCAAAACTACGGGCATCTAACTATCAAAAAAACATAACTAAAACATGTATCACTCTCATACATGATTTTTCAACATAGGGCACATGTGACATTATTTTCACTATCTTCTTATACAAGGATAACAATTATTTTACGGGATTTCGTAAAGTATATAGTAAAATTTCTCACTTGCTATGTAACATCCTCTAATCTTTTGGAATCTAGGAAATAATAATAAACATAAGATAATTAAACTTATATGATTATTTTTGTCATATGTATAAAGATCTTGATGAAAAATTATTTTTTTGTGATTTGATTATTTTTGTCATCTGTATAAAGATCTTGATGAAAAATTATTTTTTTGTGATTTGTATGTGCATTATTTTAATAAATATAAAATAGTGCTTCTATTGATTAATTAATGTAATTATATATGTATATTAATTGATAGGTTAATAAAAATGTCTCAAATTTTATCAGCTTCCGTTGTTCTTAAAGGTATGATTTGAAGTTATAATTATATTAATATAATAATATTGATATTTAGGCCTATAAAAAAGTTGATAAAAATTGTGTTGCATAGATACGTGTTGCGTGAAATAGTATGAGAATTTTTTCCTTTTTCTTTTTTCTTTTTTTAACAAAATGGTTTAAGTAATTAGATGGTAGTAAGAGTTATTTGAGTATAGATCTACTAAATAGTTGTATAAAATAAGCATTTTTTTGAAAAAAAAAAAGAAATTGATCTTAAGTTTATAATATTTATATTAATATATTACGTTTTGTTATGTAGCATATGACTACAATTTATTTATCTTTTAAAAACATGAATATTATTGAAAAGTTTTGCATAATTATTATTTTTTATTATTGTTACAGATAAATGTTTTAAGCATAAAAAATATAGTCAACAAAATTATTAATTGAATTTTCAATGCGGCTAAATTACTAAATTATACTGCTCGATATAAAATAACAAGTTACACAGGTATTTAATAATTTATGTTTTAGTTAACATTGTTACTATTTCACTGTGACATCCATTGCATTATCTTATAAATCAATATTAGCATATTTAACAGAAAAATAAGGTTTTTCTTTGCAAGTATATAAGTATCAATTAGAAGATAGATACTGCATACCAAAAGTTATACTAAAAATATCAAATTTAGATGATGAAGAAGAAATAATTTTAGTTGTTGGAAATGTATATGATGGAATACTTGAATCGGAAGAATCATTAACTATGTGAACATTATGGGCTTTACAACATTAACTGAAATTAATGGTTGTATATCTAAATTATTATGATATGGTTGCAAATCATATTTTATGTCTAGAAATGAAGAATAAAAATATAAAATTAGAATATGAATTAATGAAAATGAAAAATGATTACAACCAACTAAAACAAGCTGCCAATGAATTGAATCAACAATATCAACAATCAAAGTATGAGATACAAGAAGTGAAATCAATACTAAATACAAATTGTCAAAGTGATGAATCATCTTACAACTAAAAAAATAGCAATAATTAAAAATGTTACATAAGTTTTCTAATAATAAAATAATATAAAAATTTATAATCTTTGTAATATATTTATAGCTGATAGTTAAAGTGTGTGTAATGGTATTAATATCATATATCACATGTATCATACATGAATTTAAAACTTTTGTAGTATAACAAATAGATGAAATATGTCTCATAATATTAGTACTATATAGTATAATAATATAACAATGTAAATTCTGATTGTTTGAAATGTTGTGGGTTGAAATTTTTGTAATATAATGATGTATAATATTTGTTTATTATATTGTGAACTTTTATGTGAAAAGTTTTACCTTGTAATTATATTGTAATTTACTAATTGAATTATTGTTAAGTATAATAGTTAAAATGTTAATTAACAATACATATAATATAAAATATATATTAAAATTAAATAAGTAATTTTAAGATTAACACACAAAGAGTATTTAAATTTAATTAAAAAATATCAATTCTATATTTATTTTTGAATGATAAATTAGATACTTCAACTTGCATATTTTTATTATTTATAATCATATATTTTAATTTAATCCTAAAAATATAAGTGTATGTAAATTTCTTTTTTATTTTATTCATTATGTCAAAATTTCAATTTTTTCCCTTTTTATTGAATTTAGTAAAACTTAGTATGCATAAAACAGATAAAATCTAACTCTTTTTGATACATCCTTGAAAAAATTTATAAATAGAAAAAAATGTAAGCTCATGTATTAAATTCAATAATGCTTTACAATTTAAATATTACTTATACAATTTCAACGGCTTCTCAATAAGAGTTTGAAGGCTTTTATTTTATTTATTAAAATTCAATAATGCTTTACATGCCTAAAACAAATATAATTTTACTATTTAACTTTTTAAAAGGGATGAATAGGTGACAAAATACAAGTTATGGTATTAAATTAATCATTCAAAAAATTAAAAAATGTTATAACTTTTTTACCAACTTCAGCTATATTCTCATTTATTAAATCTTATTTCTAATAATCTATATCTATATATAATACTAAATCTAAAGACACTAGCATAGCATTTTGCCACGTGTCCCTCCCTTAAATTTTCTTAAATTAAAATTTTTAAATATTAAATTAAAATTAATTAATTTTGGATTTATTTAAAATTAAATTAAATTTTGTAATACTCAAGAATTTTAGATATTGCTAAATAATTAATTTGGAGGATAGAAGTATGTTGGATGAGAAAAATATAAGTTATATACATAATATATACATGATATACCTATAATGTATATGCAATGTATACATCAAATACACATTATATATATATATATAGTTAAAAATATATAACATTTAAGTAAAATATAAAATAGCATTGGGAAAATATGAAATAAATAAACAAATAATAAAAGAAAATAAAAGTCAAAAGAAGAAACAAAATATGTGGTTGGAAATTTATGAGAAAAATAATTAAATAATTAAAGATTTAATTATTTAATTAATATATTAATATATATGGTTGGGAAGAAGAAGGAAAATAAATAATAATAATAAATTAAAATTAAAATAAATATGAATGGAAGAAGATAAATATCTAAATATTATAATAATATTAATTAGTGAATTAACTAATTAATTATATATATATATATGGATGGGAAAATAAGAGTAAAAAACAAAAAGAAAAATCTTCTTCTTCTTCACACCACACCATGAACGAAATTCCTAGAGAGGAAGGGTGCTTTGCTTCATCAAATACTCTAAATTTCATAAGAAACTCAAATGTTTTGAAGTGGTTTTGAAGATTATGCAAAGATTCAAGTAAGTATTTCTCACTTTTTAAGCTTGATTTTTTTTTTTTGGATTATGTGAGTTTTGAGATTTTGATAGAGGATTTTATAATTTCCATTACGAATTGTTTTAAAGTTGTGTGGATGTATATATGATGATTTGATGATCATTTAGTTGAGAAGAGCAAGATTTGTGAAGTTAGGGTTTTGGGAAAAAATATATAAAATTAGGATTTTTAGTAGGTTTGTTTATAATTACTGGAATGGGTTGATTTAATATTGTTTTGATGTATATGTGTATGATTTTAAGGTTAATTGTTGGATATAAGTGAGTTTTGATGAAGTTAAGTTTTGATGAAGTTAGGGTTGATGGGGGAGGTTATGTGAAATTATAGTTTTTGATGATGATGTTTATAATTGTTAAAGTGAATTATTTTGATGTTGTTTTAATGTATATGTAATGAATTTATGGTTGGATAATGAAAATGATTATGTTAGTTGAAGTTTGAATAATGAAGTAAGGGAAAACTAGGGTTTTGGTGAAATTTGGGTAGAAATGACAAAATTGATAGTTAATTGAATATAATGATTTGGAATGTAATGCTAATGGTATATTTCTACTTAAATGTGATTTAGGATAGAGTAAAGTGGGTTTGTAAAATCAAAGTGAAGAAGACAATTGGTGAAGTTGAAGTTGGAAGGTGATTTGAGCTTGTATATTATCATATTTAAGGTTAGTATGTACTTTAAGAAATTGTGTTTAACTACATTTAAGTTGGCATAACACATTGTGATTTAGTGAATGTGTTATGCCACTTTGATATTTGTTTTGATAAAAAAAAAATATAATCAAAAGTGTGTTTAAAACATGAAAATTGACATGTTAAGCCATTGTATTATGGCAAATATAATTATTATGTACATATTGTGTGAAATGTACATAATGTTAAATATGATGTGAAAATGGGAAAATAAATATAAAAATGGAAAAATTGAAATAAACTAAGGACATAAGCCACATTGTGAATATGGCTAAGTAAAATATATTATTTGAAAAAAATATAGAAAAATATGAGAAATTGTGAAAAAAAAACAAGAGATAAAGTATATGTAATGTGATTGCAAACATGAAAAGATTATAAAATGTTGTGACATGTGATAGTGATCATGGTTTGAGATGATCACATGGGCAAATGGAAAGTTGGAGAAATAATTGATAAATAAAATGAGAATGTGAAAAGGTAAAGTGTTATTATGTGTGTGCAGATGTGTTGTATATATGAACATGTTTTATGCAATATGATGAAAATAATATGAAAATGAAGCATAGTATGTGTATTGTGATGTAGAAGTGATCATAATATGGGCTGATCACTTTAGAAATGGAAAATGAGATGAAATGTGTGAGTGATCAATATTGAGTTGATCACTTGAAAAGTGTAGCAAAGTGTTACTGTGTATTTTTAACCCTATATAATTACTTGTCCAGTAATATTGAGAATGATTATGCATGCATTGATAGACCTTAATAGAATTAGGTCTTGACCTAAGAAGTGCTAGGTCATGCGATTGAATCTGAAAATGGACCCGAGCAGAACTGGATCGAGAAATTGATGTTGTGATAACTGGATTTGGGAATTATATATGGATTATTGGGCCCAATATATGTGTGGTTGGGTGTGATGTGTGTATGTGTAAGTATATGTTTGTTGTGTAAATATTATGAGATGTAAGTTTGAACATATATATGATGAAATAAATAGTAATATACGGCAATAATATTTTACGAATCAAAGAATAAAGAAATGAATGTGGCATGTGTAAATGTGAATGTAATGAGTGATTGGATGAGTAGTAAATATCATAAAAATAAAGAACATTTAAATAAAGGTATATAGCATGGAGTGTGCCATGAAATGATGGCATGATAACATATGGGTCATGATAAAGATGTATTGAATTTTAAATTGTTTATATTATCGAGGTATATACTACTGAGCTATATGTTTAACGCAGTAGTTTATATCACACAGGTATTAGAGGTACAGACCAGAGTGGTCCAGATTGTAATAGAGATTTAAAGAATTGTGTGTGACACGAGATCAACTTGGGAGGTGTTGCATCCATGTATAAGATGGTTTTGATGTACTTTGGTTTTTGTACATTTAGGTTACAATATATGTATGTTAAATCAATTTTGAAAAATGTTATATGTGAATATGTAAATAAGAGCAATATTGTTTTATATATGAGATTTTTTAGTGTACATTAATGAGTGGTGGTTTGGAGAATGGTTGAAAACTCTATTTTGGGAGCTTTATTTTATGTAGATTGCTTTTTTGATTATTTGAAATTTATTAAAATTACAGATAAAACTTTGGTAAATTTTTTCTAAATAATTTTCTCTTATAAATTTATTTAATTATCTTTAAATTATTATTATATTTGGTAAAAGAGATTTTATAGTGAATAATCATACTACTCTTGTATTATATACATACTATATATATACGATGTATATGTTTTGTATATATATAGAGTATAAGAGTGTTATAAATTCATATAAATAAATTTAAAATTAATTTAAATTCCTTTAAATAAGTTTCAAATTAAGTTAAATTTTTTGATAATTTAGATACTGATTATAAATTCAAATTAAATTAGGTTTCTTTAAATAAATTTAAAATTAAATTAAATTCATTTAGATAAATTTAAAATTAATTTAAATTCTTTTAAATAAGTTTCAAATTAAATTATTATTTTTTGATAATGTAGATATTTATTGTAAATTTGAAATTAAATTTGATATATATAAATCTTTTCAAATTAAATTAAATTTCTTTAAATAAATTTAAAATTGAATCAAATTCATATAGATAAATTTAAAATTAACTTAAATTCTTTTAAATAAGTTTCAAATTAAATTAATTTTTTGATAATGTAGATATTTATTATAAATTTGAAATTAAATTTAATATATATAAATATTTTCAAATTAAATTAAATTTCTTCAAATAAATTTAAAATTAAATTAAATTCATTTAGATAAATTTAAAATTAACTTAAATTCCTTTAAATAAGTTTCAAATTAAATTAATTCAAACTAAATTAAATTAAATTTTTGATAATGTAGATGTCTCTTGTTGATTTGAAATTAAATTATCTATATATATTTATGTATTTTTATATTACATATCCTATTTTATATCCTACTTACTTTGATATTAACTGAGTGAGGTACTTTTTCACGGAACTTTTTCAATTAGGTGATCACAGTGGATACATTCCAAAGAAATCAAAGTAAACCTATTATCTCAACGAATTATCTTTTTTTGTCCTATTTACTCTAATTTATATTCAAATTCTCTATTTCATGTGAATTTCACATATTATACAACATCACATAATATATATTTTTAAATTTTAATGAAAATAAAAGGTTTTTTTAATTTATATTTAAAATAAAAATTATAATTACAAAACTAACAAGTAAAATATATTTTTTTAATTCTATTGCTAATAAAAATTATAATTAATGATGTAAATTGTGAACCTCATGCTCACTAATTATCATGATTAGGTGTCCTATGAAAATGGTAGTGCCAAAAGACCAAAATATGGGATTATAGAGAATGCTTATATAAATAGGCATACGAACATTACTGAAAAAAATTTATTGGATAAATTGCGCATAAAACCATTATGTAGTTCGAGCACCATTATGTAGTTCCAACAAAATAATATTCAACTAATGAAAAAAAAAATCTAATTTTCATGTTTTTGAAGAATTCCACACCAAAACTTTATCCGGTTGTGACTTAATGCAAAATTTGTCGAATTGGTTTTTCTCCTTGTTCTTAGCAATGTTTCTATCTGAAATAAGTAGTGTTTTACAATAATTATTGGCCTAATATATCAATTGCCCCTTGAAATTTGACAGCTTTAGTCATTTTGCCCCTATACTTATGTATTTATCATATTACTCTATGTACTTATCTATTTTGTTTCAATAGACACTTATATAATCGTATATTGATTACTTTGCCCATTGTACTTATTTATTTCATACTCAACAGACACCTAAATAAAGATAGTACTACAATTATATATAAATATCTATTTAATATAAAATATACAAATAGAAGAGATAAAGTGACTAATATATGATTACATAAGCATCTATTGAAATAAAATATATAACTACAAGGGGCAATCTGACAAATACATAAGTATAAGGGCAAAATGACCAAAGCTGCTAAGTTCAAGGAGTAATTAATGTATTAAGCCATAATAATTATTATATCTAAAATAATTTTTATTAATCAGTTTGTCAAGGACATTTGTTAGAAAATTTATTTTTTTAATTGTCATTAATTTGATTATATGTATGGTTTTTACTGTAAATATAGAAAACTCTTTATTTAATTATAGAATTTGCAAATAACGGTCTATATTATAGAATTTTTGAACGACTTTTTATTATTTATTTATATTTATATTTTATATTTTATTATTTTATAGATTTCTTAGTTTTTTTAAATTTTTCTTATTAAAAATAAAATAAAATATATTGAAATTTTGAAATCTAATATTAAAATCCAATTAATTTATGTTAGTAATACACTCAGAATCACGCGGAGTTCTTTTCTAGTATTATTCTAAAAAAGTACCATCTACCATATTTAAGGATATTACTATTATGACATGTAAACGGTGTATTACTTATGCAAATAATGAAAATATTAGCAATGAGAGAACAACGATAATAAGAAACTTCAATGCTGCTACAAATGAGCAAACAACCGAAATAGCCAAAATAGGTATACAGAATCTTTTAATTTATTTAGGGAATAAATTATATAGGTATAAAATAATTTATTAATTTTATAAATATACCAATATACTTATATTTGTAATTTACATTTGATAGGTCACAAGGACAACTGTCTAAACTTTGGTCTTCCTATATATGAATGTTAGTTTTGTTGAGTAAATTTTGAAAGGAAGAAAAAACTAGACAAAAAAAAAAAACTAGACAAAGCAATTAAAAATTTTTTATGTTGCAGTAATGGTCGAGTAAAAATACCATTACTTAACCAACCTCTACAATTTTTAAATAACTTATTAAATTCAACTGAAACTAATATAGTAGTATATTTTCAAGAAAATATTAGGATTTAATTGGTTGAAAAATCAATTATGATATGAACAAAAAATTTGGTCTATATTTCGAATGATTGGTCAAAATTATCATTTTATTGGATCTCTTTTACCAATAAAATAAAGTCAACCTAAATTTGTTCAATTATATATATCATACAAAAAATGAAATTATAAATATAATTTCTGCTTTTTAAAATCTGAATATGTAAAAATAATTGATGAACAAATTGTATTGGGATTAATAGATATGTTCAACCAAAATAATGAAATTATCAATTTTTTTTAGAACAGCAAGAGATTGATATAATGAAAATAATTTAGTTCCAATAAGTCTTAAATTATTAGGCAAAAGAAATGAAAATGAAATTTTGGGATTAATAGTTGGTGGTTTTAGATCCAGTGATCGACAATAAGATATTATTATAGAACACAAAATTAATGGATTACAAATGACAAGTGATTTATATCCACTTTTTATGTCATTACAATATCCAATACTATTTCCCTATGGTGAAGGTAGATATCATATTAATATTGCTCTTCTTCTAAAAAAAGAACAAAAAAAAAAATACGTTACCTTGAAAGAATTCTATGCATTTAGATTATAAATAAGAACAAATGAGGGAAAAACTTTACTAAATAGTGGAAAATTACTACAACAATACATTGTTGATGCTTTCACATATATAGAAGAAGAACGACCTGATTATATTAGAAGAAATCAAAGTGAATTATGATCTGAAATTTATAAAAGTATCAAAGTTGCAATATACGAAAATGATTGTGATGCAAAAGGTTTTGGTAAAAGAATTATTTTATGCTCATGTTATACGAGGATCTCCTTGTTATATGTACCAAAATTATCTTGATGCTATGAAAATTTGCAAATATTTTGGACAACTTGATTTGTTTATTACTTTTACATGCAATCCACAATGGCTTGAAATCTATAATACATCAAAAGAAATTAGTAATACTAAATACAAAAATACATTTGAAATTATTAGTCGAGTATTTTATATAAAATTGCATTCTTTAATTATAGAATAACCAAAAAATCATATTTTGAAAATACAATATTTTTCATATATACTATTGAATTTTAAAAATGAGGATTGCCATATACTATATTTTAGTATGGCTAGATAATAATAGTAAATTATCAACTCTTGAAAATATCGATATTATTGTCTTAGTTGAAATTCCTGGTAAAAATATAGACCCCATCAATTATGAAATGGTAGGAAAACAGACCATGTGGTTTACTTAATCTTCAATCACCATGTATAAGACAAAATCAATATTCAAAACATTTCCCAAAAAAATTACAAAATGACACAACATTAGATTGAAAAGGTTTTACTAAATATAAAAGACGTGGTAAGCAAATATACAAAACAAAAAATAATATAGAAATTAACGATGCTTATATTATTCCTTATAATAGGGATTTAATAGTAAAATATGCAGCACATATTAATGTTAAAATTTGTAACAAAATAATGTTAATTAAATATTTATTTAAATATGTCAGTAAAGGTCTTGATAGAATTAAGGTATTAATAGAAAATTAAATAAATTCAAATATTGTAATAGATAACAATATACAAATAATTGATGAAATAAAATTATACTTAGATTGTGTATATTTATCAGCATATGAAGTATCTTGGTGAATATTTGAATATCCAATTCATTATAAAAATCTTACTGTAGAAAGATTGCAAATATATCTACCTGAAATGAATAATGTTATATTTCATAAAAATAAAAGTATTAATAATGTTTTACATATTAAAGAAAAACTCTTGGATGGAAACTAATAAATTATACAAAGATGCATGTCAAAAACATATATGGAATTTCCTTCAAAGTGTATTTGGAATAAAGAAGACAAAATATGGCAAAAAAGAAAAAAAAAAAAAGGACGTTGTATTGATAGAATAACATATATACATCCTAACACAAAAAAAATATATTATCTATGAATTTACTAAATACGATAAGAGGATGTACAAGTTACGATAACAGTTAACTCTATTTATTATCTAATATTTAAAGCAACATATAACACTTTAGGATTAATTGGTAATGACAAAGAATTGTATGAAGCATTGAATGAAGCTTCTTATTGCGCAACATCATCACAATTAAGATAATTATTTACAATATTAATCATTTATTATGAAGTTAAAAATTCAATTAAATTGTTTAATAGCTATTGAAAAATATTTGGAGATAATATTATATATAAATTATAACAAATTTTACAATTATCTAATCTACACATCTCTTAATATCAACAGAAAAATTATATTCTACATCAATTAGAACTATAATATAATAACAACTCTTCTTAATTAGGAAATTTCGATTTACCAATGCCAGATATAGAAATACACAATAAATTGATAATAAACTATTATAAGAAGAACTAAATTACGTTATAACAAAGCTCAAAAATAAATTTGAGAAATAATTTAAATGCATCAATAAAGAACAACTAGAAATATATAATGCAGTTATAAATGTAGTTAATAAAAAAACAAGCGAACTATTCTTTATTTATGGATATGTAGGAACCGGAAAAATATTTTTATACAAAGTAATAATAAATAAATTCCAATCGGAATATAAAACTATTTTAGTTGTAGCGTCATCTGGAATAACATCTTTATTATTACCTAACGGAAGAATTGCACATTCAAAATTTAAAATTTTATTAAATATTAATGAATGTTCTACATGTGAAATTAAAAAATGAACCCAATTAGCTAAATTACAACAATATATAAATTTAATAGTATGAGATAAAGCACCAATGAATCATAGATATTGTTTTGAAGTATTTGACAAATTATTACAAGCTATCATGATTAATGAAAATAATAGTTGCAAAAATAAACCGTTTGGTGGAAAAATAATGCTAATAGGTGGAGAATTTTGACAAAATTTACCTATTATAATAGATAGTCATAGAAATGATATTATTAATGCATCAATAACTAAATTAGAATTGACCATTTTAAACTCTATAAATTAACAACAAATATGAGATTAAGAAATACAAATGCAACCGAGAAAGAACATAAAATTATATCAGAATTCAATATTTAGACATTAAATATTGGAAATTGTGATATACCTACAATCATAAAAAAAAAAAGGAAGAAGAAGAAGAATCTACTTGGATTAAAATACCCGATAATAGAAAATGAAAATAATGACATTCAAAATATTATAAATATAATATATGACAATTTTAAAGAAAATCATGACAATCAAAATTATTTAAAGGGAAGATCTATAATTACTCCTATAAATGATGTTATCGATGAAATTAACACGAATTTATTGTCACTTATATTAAAAGAAAAAATATATATTATAGCTGCGATTATATATGCCAGAATTCTAATGTAAAAGGACTTGAGACACAATATCCAACATAATATTTAAATTCTTCAAAATTTAATATATTTCCCCATGAATTACAATTAAAATTTCTTGCACCAATAATACTTTTACGAAATCTAGATCCAATTATAAGATTGTGTAATGAAACATGATTAATTATAACTCAATGAGGAAATAAATTATTGAAGCAAAAATTATTACTGATTCATACATGGGAGAAATAGTACATATACCTAGAATTATCTTAATAATAAACAATCAAAAACTACCATTTACCTTAGAAAGAAGGCAATTTCCAATAAAATTATGTTATAGCATGACAATAAATAAATTCAAGGACAAACAAAGTTGGATTATACTTATGAAAACCATTTATTTACACATGGTTAGTTATATGTAGCAATATCACTTGTATCATGACCTGAAGGTTTAAAAATTATAATAAATAAAGATCCAAATAATATTAATTTTTATTGATATACAACAAATGCAATTTATAAATAAATTTTTGAAAATATATAATAATTATATAAAATTATTGAATAAAATTATTTTTATTATATTTTTGCAAATAAATAATGTCTTATAATTTCCTTTCAGAATTAAGAAGAAAAAAATATTGGAAAGTAAAAGTTTGCGTAGTTTGTGCATGGGAATTAACCAAATCCGTTGCTACAAGAGAATTAATAAGCCTTAAATATTTATTACTTGACAAAAAGGTAACCTTAATGACTTATATATATATTTTAATTTTATTATTATATGATCTTAGCATAAAATGAATTACTAATTACTATTATAATTAAATATAATTTTAGGGAATGGATATTTAAGCAATCATATGGAAAAATGAAATTCCTTACTTTCAAGATCTATTACAAGAGGATGAAGTTTACAAGATCTCTAGTTTCAATGTTATTGCCCTAAGAAAATCTCATCACATTTCAGAGGTACCTTACATAATACAAATCACTAGAAACATCTATTTGTTGTGCATCAGAAGGTTCTGAAACAATTCCCTTTAAAAAATTTTGCTTTGTGGAATATGAGAGGCTACAATCAAGATTGAATAATGACCTCTATTTGATAGGTAAACAAAAATCTAGAGTAATGTAGCAATATTGCTTAACTTCCATTACCATTAAACAAAAATTTATTGCTATATAGATGTTATTGGAAAGTTAGTCAAAATGAGTGTTGCTACAACTGCATATGTAGCATCCGCTTAATTATAAAGATTTAATTTGAATTAAATTAAATTAAATAATTTAAAGGAGAAATGATGAGTTAAAAGTGAGAAATAGGTAATGCATATGTGAAATATAAGAGAAATATACATACATATAAAGTCAAACATGAGTTAGAAAAAGTCAATTATTAAATAGTAAAAGAGGGGTAAAATGGTAATTTTACTTAAATAATAAATTAAGTAGATAATTCAAAAATAATTTTATTTTTGAATGGATGTTAGAAATTAAAGAATTAAAAATAATAAAATAAATAATAAATAATAAATAAAAATTAATTAAATATATATATGGTGAAAATTATTTTAAAGGAAAAGAAAGATCAAAATTTACTATTTATCATCTTCTTTTTTTCTCTCTCCACCATGAAATTGCACCATAGCCAAGGAAGATTTTTTCTACAAACACCAAATTTTGAAGGTTTTCAAAGGATCAATGTGATTTTTGGTGATTTTCCCAATAATTAGTAAGTTTTCTTCTTTAATTTCTAAGTTTATGGAAATTTTGAATTATGTAAAATTATGAATTATGAAGGGGATGATTTTAATTGTTTAAATGGTGTTGGGTGATGTTAGTTTGATGTATGTATGATGATTTTAAGGTTGAACTTAAGAAATATTTGGAATTAGTTAGGGTTTGGAGAAGGAAAAGAGTGATTTAGGGTTTTGGAATAGTAAATACAAAAAAATGGATGATTATTTGATTTTATAGTTTAAATTATGTTATTAAATGATGTTAATGATAAAAATGAACTTAAATTGATATTTGGAATTGATTAAAATGAAGAACTAAAATTAAAGTGGCTTAGGGCAAAATTTTAAAATTTTAAAGAAAATGTGATATATTGTGTTTAAATGCTTAAAATGTATTAAAATATAATGTATTAGATATATTTAAGCTAAAAACTCAATTTGAAATTTGTTGGAATGATTTTCCAAAGTTAAAGTGCATTATGGCAAAAATTTAAAAAATTGTAGAATTATGTCTTAATTCTTATTTTAGGTTTTAAACACCTAGAAATGTGATGTTAATTGATTATATTCATTCACATTGGGTATAAGTGTTGAGTATATAGGATTTTCATCAATCTAGTGGTGAAAACTTTTGGGTGTATTGGAAATATGGTGGAGTTTTAACTCCATTTATTGCTTTAAAGATGTTAGTACATACTTTATTTACAATGTGTGTGATTGTATTGAAATTTAGCATAAAACATTGCATATGTTAAATGTGTAATGATACTTAATTTTTATGAACATGTGTGTATAGTATTGTTTGAAGTAACAATGCTTGATTTGTATTGATTGTGGTATGATAAGCCATTTAAGAATGAGGAAGTAAACCACATTTGCATTATATATGATTATGATTTGTGAAAACTATGATATGAGTCGGGATGTAAAAACACATTGAAAAAAAAAATGTATATTGTGTGTACATTATATACTATCTAGTTGACAGAAGATTGTGCTTAGATGTTGACATACCATACACCAAAATGGATGAGACACTGGGTGTCACAGAGATGTACCTACGCTCGAGTGAGAGACCAATGATAGACCAAGGCAACGAGCATGTGACTAGATAATTATATAAGGTATTTGGGCTCAATGTATATGGATGTTTAGTGTGTTGTTTGACGTGTATAACAAAGTTTGACATTTATGATAAAATGCAAAAATGGTATTATATGTGTATGATATTATTTTTTTAATTTTATTAAAGTATGTACTACTAGGCAAGATGCTTAGCGCGATTAAATTCTATCTTGCAGGTGACAGAGTAGATTCGGGAGATCCAAAGAGTGCTGCTAGACCACCCCCAGGTCTAGATTTTTGTGTGTGATGATCATTGAGCTACCACTTGTATATCACGTATACCTTTTGAAACTTTTTTTAAAAATTCATTTAAGTATGTTCATTATATATATAATCATGTATGTGGTGTAAATTATAAGTTTTCCTTTTGTGTAATATATTGAAGAAATATTGGGACTTATATCTATGTATATATGGATGTGTTTTTGAAAAAATATTGGTGGATTGAGCCGTTTGGCTATTTTGGAGGAATGTATGTACTGAATAAATAATTAGGAGTGTATTTTAATTGCATGTTGTGATATTTGAAATTTAAAATTACTCAAAATACAGACAAAATTCTGACGAATTTTTCTCAGATATTTTATATTTAATATATCTTTTATTCTTTAAATTACTAATGATTATTTTTATATATTTATTAAAATACATTTTAAGTGTTTTTAAATGGTTATCATAAAATTATAAAATTTTTTGAAAAGATCGTAATGTGATATTTTTATATTTTATATACGTATTTTATATATACCAGGTGTATATATTATACGTATATAAGATATAAAGAGTGTTACAACATACATCAGAAAGCAACAAACAATTAAAAGGGAATTAATGATTAGGAAAATCAGGTATATACAAAAAATTAATAATATTATATAAATATATACTTTAATTTGTACACATATAAACAAATACACATAACACATGTATATATACAAATTATATCAAACATATTTTTAAATATATGAATTCATTACTTACAAGGAAGAACATGTTTTATTTACATTATGAGATGATATGGATAAAAATTTCAATGAACAAGAAATAAATGCTCGATAAGACAAAGGTCCTGTGATCATCATTATAGCAGCAATTACCATTAAAGAGTATAGAGGTAATTAAATACCCATAAATGACCTCATTCACACATTATCTAATAAAATAAATTATTACAATAATATAACTAATACTGCAAATACTATATCGTTATTCGACTGGTCATCAATAAAATATTTCATCAATCTGTTCAACTACAAAATGAGTATGTACAACTCAATTATAACCTTAAAAAATTACAAATATTATTTTGCTAAAGAAAAAAAATATTTAGAGACCCAACGTTAAAAAGAGGAATTGCAAGGATCACACAACCTATCACACCAGTAATCAACCCTGGAGAACAAGCTGCAGTAAATAGAAAGACATTGAAAGAATTATATCAATTAGATGTCCATGATAAATAAATAAAAAAAGTACACTTGACCCATATTTACATGCACATAAAATTATATATTATCATGTCAATTGCAAAATAATAAATTATGTTTTGAAAGAGAAACAAGATTGAAGCCAAGAAATGCATAAAAAATTCTTGAAATTCTTATTAAAATTCTTTTTATATTGAATATTCTAATTAAAAGCTATTTAATAATTCGGTGTGTTTTATTTCTCCACAACTATAATGAATTAATTCTTAAATACTAGAGTCTTATTTCACAAAAATTGTATCCTAGCACGGTAATCCAAATATTACTCATTTTGACTATCAACTTAATAATTTCATATCCTTAATATCCAAGAGAAATTAAATTTATTCCCAAGCTTCCACACTTTTTATATGTATAATATTTAACTGACCCGTAGTTCTATCATCAATTTTTCATTTCACAAGTTCACTTTCTTCTTCTTAATGATCCAGTATTTTCATTTTTGATATTAAATCCCTAGCTTCACAATTACAATACTCTATTATTAGCATTTTATAGGTTAACAAGGTGAATTTCTTCACAACTTATAATTTATAATTATTTGCATTCCTAATTCATATGCATCATAGCCCAAGGAAACAAAATAATAAAATCTCTTTTATACAGCTATAATCATGCTTCAATTCTCTTTCTTCTTTTGTTAGGAGGTGGATTCAATTAAATTAATATTCATATACTAGTATTTATTAGAGGAAATTACACCATATACTACTTTCTAAATTTCATTTTCTTTTTTACTGCTCTTACTTTTTTATTTTCACTTCTAACTTTTTTTTCTTTCTTTTCTTCTTCTTCCTCGAGTTTTCCATGTTTTTTGGTTCCCTTGGCAATGCAAAGTGTCAAAGACAATTAAATTAATATTCACACACTAGTATTTATTAGAGAAAAGTACACCATATACTTTTTAAATTTAATTTTTATTTTTACAGCTCTTTTTTTTCACTTCTAACTTTGTTTCTTTCTTTTCTTCTTCTTCCATGGGTTTTCCTTGTTTTTGGTTCCCTTGGCAATTCAAAGTGTCAAAGATAAAGCTTTTGTCGTACTTTTTGGAGTGGACCAAATTAATAACAAGAGATGGAATCCACTATCTATAATCAATTAGGAACCGCTGCAGCCCATTGTATACGTGGGAACTTGGATCTATTAATTGCTGAGAAATTTAGCATTCTAGTTTGGTCGCTTATTGGGTTTTATGGTGTGGTCTACTCGAATGTGTTGACAGTACCAAACTAGTAAATACCTCATTTTTTTTTGTTTTATTTGAATCTCTATGACGCCAAATCAAAAGAAAAAAAAAAGGATATATTCGGATGGTCTTTAATATAAATATAAATATATATATATATATATATACGACAGTTCAATGTAAATGTACATATATGAGAGAATTTATTTTGTGTATCTATGTGTTGGTTTTTATAACTTATCAAAGAATGAACAAAAATTCAATTTGATAAATTTTATAGGTTGTCCAATGTTGATTTTTATTTTTATTTTCTTGTGATTTGTGTTTTTGAGTTTTAAATGTAATGATTTGGGTTTTTTTTTTTGTTCTTCAAATATAATACACTCCACATATTCGATAAAATATTTCAAAGACAGTTTTTATAATTTTTCAGTTTTTCATCATTATTTAATCATATGATAGAAAACAAATTATTTTTTAAAAATTTATACATTGCATACGTATAGATTAATTTTGATTAATTTGTTTTTGAAGATGAAGATGTGTTGGGAATGTGAATCCCACATCGGTAAGGAATGAACAGCTCTAGTCACTTATAAGACTGGACAATCATCTTCTTGTTAACTCGGGTTTTCAGGATGAGTTAGGCCCAGCTCTAATATGGTATCAGAGCAATTAATACTCAAACGGGTTAGATCTTGAGCCAAACCCCCACATGACCGAAGCTGATGAAGAGATGCCAGCCGGTCCACCCAAACGGGCTTGTGCTAGCAAGTGTCAACCGAAAGGTCCGGTTGCACTTGAGGGGGAATGTTGGGAATGTGAATCCCACATCGGTAAGGAATGAGCAGCTCCAGTCACTTATAAGACTGGGCAATCATCTTCTTGTTAACTCGGGTTTTCAGGATGAGTTAGGCCCAGCTCTAATAAGATGATTATGAAATCTTGATTTGGGTATGTTGTGTTTATTGTTGGATTACCACAAGAGGCATGAAGCATGTGAAGTCCACTCAAAAACTTCTGAAGTCATTGTTAAAGTCTCTGTTCACATAAATATTAAATGTGCATAGAAATCTAATTGAATTCCCAAGATTCTTGATTCTCGACAAAATCGGAATTCCTATTACTAGCTTTGATCAGTGGAGTATTTTTACCTGATCTTTTTGTAAAAGATCGACAGAGATACTCAGTTTTTTGGAGGATTTCAGGTTTTCTTTTTTGTGATCTTCTACTTTATTTAATAATGTCCCATTGTTAGGGATGATCAAGTGCTTTGCATATAAAGACGATTGACTTGATTTTCTTTTATTTGGTTATCGTGAAACATGATTTGATGCATAATATTGTTCTTAAACTGAGTAGAAATTATGATTTTTGTCTTATTTGTTGTTTTTGTTTCTTAATTTGGAACTAATTGTAAAAACAAATTTTTGAAAATTCATTTCCTTCCTTATTACTTATCTGGTTCTCTGTAAATGGAATTTGACATGTCCCTTTCAATTTTACTTCCACCTTTATTGCATAGCTTGACGTTCAATGTTTTATGAAATTTTTTAATTTTTAATTTTTCAGAAAATTTAATAGATATCAATTTATATGTGGATATATTATATATATATGGGTATATGTTCAAAAACAAATTATAATATATGTTATATATATGTGTGAGTATATATCAATATATATCAGTATACGTTTAAATATATATAGATATATGTTGAAAATAAATAAATAAATAAATAAACCTCCACTATTTTTTTTATTTTGTTTTGGTTTGATGTTACTGTAAATTTTCTTTTAATATTTTCACTATCTAATTTAACTATTTTAGATTAGTTAACGGATTAGCATATGTAAGTATATGTTTTATATACCTTCATATGCTAAGATATTATACTTACATATTGATATTATTTTTTAAAAAATAGATATGTTTAGTTTTAGCTAACATATACCTATATATACTAAGATATAACAACTATATAGTGATATTTTTCTCTAAGACAATAGATATATGTTACATATATTTCCATATACTAAGATATTACAACTACTTGTTGACATTATTTTTTTTTTAAAAAATAGGTATATATAGTTATAGTTAGCATATACCTATAAATATTTAATATATAATAGTTGTATATTGATATTCTTTCTCCATGAGAATAAGTTTATGTAGGTACATGCTATATATATCTTCATATAGTAAGATATTACAACTATAAATTGACTTTTTTTAAAAGACAATAGATATATGTAGTTATAGTTAGTATATACCTAAATATAGTAAGATATAACAGTTGCATACTGATATTCTTTTTCTAAAACAATAGATATATGTAAGTACATGTGGTATATCTTAGTATATGTTGATATATATTACATATACTTTAACTAAAGAATAACAATACATGTGAGTATATATCTGTAGATAACTATTTTTATATTTTTATTTATATGTGAGTATATATTATATATAATTAGATATATAGAAAAGAATAACCATATATATTATCGAAAGAATGATATTTATAGGTATATGATACATATAACTAGATATACCGAAAAAATAATAATATATGTTGATATATATTACTGAAAAGAATGATATTTGTAAATATATATGGGTATATATTACATATATTTTAAATAAAGAATGATATACATGGATATATATAAGTATATGTTACATATATTTTAATTAAAAAAATAGTATTTGTAGGCGTATGTGGACATGTGTTACATATAACTAGATATATATATAGAGGTATATGCTACATATATTTTAACTAAAAAAATAATATTTCTAGTTATATATGGATATATATTATATATTTTTTAACTAAATAATAGTATATGTGGATATATATAGACATATGTTACATATATTTTAATTGAAGAATGGTATTTGTAGGTACATGTGGGTATATATTACATACTTTAAGTAGAGAATGATATATGTAGATACATGTTATATATACTTGCTAAATTTCAAAAGAATAAGAGTATAAAAATGATATACATTTAGTTATATGTTAATATATGTTTAGTTAATTTAGATAGATATATTTTAGTTATATGTTGGTATATATTACATATAAGTTGAAACTTAATATAAATATTTTTAATTTAATATTTTTAAAAAAAGTTAATTTGAAATTTGTCTAAAAAATAAATAGTATAAATAATACAAAAAAACACACTAGAAAAAACAAATAAAAATTATAAAAAAGATAAAACAAAGATAAAAAGCACAAAAAAACAAATACACAAAAAAAACAATAATCACATAACTAAAAGTATAAAAAAAATAAAAAAAAATGAATGTATAAGACAATGAATTGAGAAAATAAAATAAAAATATCAATTTATTTATTTCATTGTTGTATTTAATTAATGGAAATATTATACATGTGTATGTATGTTGCATTAAATTAATGAATATATGTGGCTAAAATAACTGAATCAGTATCAAGAATTTGATAGTATTTACAAGTTCAACTTGTCCATATGAAATTTTTTTATTTCTAGAACAATTTTTATATTTCCAGATTTGATTTATATATATGTATATATATGGATGGATGCATGTATTTATGTGTGTATGCGTTAAAGACATGTGGTTCTCTAACAATTGTTTACAAAAAATGTGTGGTCCCCTAACAATTATTTACAAAAGACACGTGGTCCTGTAACAATCGTCTATAATTGTTCTTTTACCGTAATTTTGCAATTGAAAAGATTAGTTTCCCAATATTTAAAAATTTGTTTGAAGTATTGTATATTTGAAATTGAACTTACTTTATAGGTTAGTTTTGTAAGTAGCCTTATTTATTATTACGAAAAATTCAGCGTATAATTATTTTATTATACCTTATCATAATTTTTTTTTAAAAAAAATTATTCCTTCCCAAGTTTATAATTACAATTTGATAACCTTCACTAATAGTGACAAAAACACAATTTATGTTCTTTTAAGAGTTTAAAAACATAAGCTTGTATCACCATTGCTTTTAAATGATAACATATCCCAACTACTTATCATATGAAATATATGCATATTATAATCAATGACTTTTCAATTTATCCTTCTTTCCCCATCTTTGATATTCACCGAGAAAAAAGTTACTGTCATCATATCTTATTTTAATCCTTTGGTCTAGTTGTGCCTTTATTAAGAATTTCCTATACATGTCTCCACCAATCACCATTTTGTAATCTTTCTTTTGTATCATTCTATTTGTTTTTTTTATAATTATTTTAGATGACCATACAGACCTCTTATTCATCATCCATACCACATGCATACATACAAAAAGATTATAAATATACCAAGAAAAGAGTTTCGGCCAACTTTGTATTTTAAGAGTTTCCTAGCTTCATATCAATATTTCTCTTGATTAAGACGTTAAAACTCAATTCCAATTTGATATTCATATTTGCCTTGGTCTAAGTTACACATCCACATAAATTTTGTAAATTATTTTTTAGGTCTTGAAAAATTGATTGCATGTATATATTGTGTATACAGCATGTATATCATGCCCTTTTAACCTTCCTTCTTATAAAACTCTTCCTAAATTCTTATTTTCTTTTTCTTTAAGCCATTAATGTACCATTTTCTAGCTGATTACAACCTGTTTTAAGTGCCAAGTCTCGGTCTTTTTAAAGTTTTGCAAAGTGTTTTAGTTCATTTTCTTAAGTACATCCAACATGCTGGCTTAATTCTATGACTAAATTATTTTCTTTTACCTCATTCTTTTATTTAATAGTTATTTAGGTACTGTATAGGTTTAAAGTTTTAGTTTTTCATTAATTATCAACCATGTTGTCATCTAGGAATTATCATATTCAAGCTTTATACAAGTTTTCCCTATTTTTATTTCATGTATACGTTACGTATACAGTACGTATATCTTACCATTAAAGCTTTCTTTTTCTTAATTTTCTTACTACACTCCCATTTTCTTCGCCTCTAATATGATTTAAGATTGTTATTTGGGTTATTTAGCATTTTATTTAGGATGGAAAGTCTCCGGTTCACCAAATTTTAGTTCATTGCTCAACATCTTTCAACCCTGCACATGCAAGCGTTACATCTTTGTTAAAATCATTTTCCTACTATTTTCCTTAAATTAACATAAGCCTTGGGAATTATTTAATAAACCGGATTACCCATGACAGATTGACTCGAACCTCTTGGAAGAGTTACAACCATTGAAAGAGTTGCAACCATTGGAAGAGTTGCAACCCTTGGAAAGTGTTGCAAGGGTATCTTATTTTATTTGGAAAGGGTATCTTCTATTCTGAACGGCACTGCTTAACTTTGGTTAAGTAGTATCTTATTTTATTTGATACCCCAATTTTCATTATCCTAGTTTGTATTTTATTATTGAAGAGCCATTCGTTTCTGATTAATTAATTTTTCAAATATTTGCTTTTGATTATTTGTTTATTGTTTAACCATTCATTCTGATTGTTTTGGCAAAATTATTATTGAGCTATTTTTATTGATATCTGATTCTCTATTAAGTTATTTATCTTATTTTATTAATATTCTGATTCATCTGTTGAGTTATTATTGAGCTATTATTATCAACAAATATTTTTTTGTTGATTGAATTTCCTAATTAATGAATTTGTTCTAATTATTACCTATTGAACTTATTGTTTGACTTCTACTGTTGTGTTATGATCCAACTCTGGTGGGAGTTAAACCACTAGATGATGTACACTAGTGTTCTGTTATGCACAAAAAAGGAAAATTTATCACCCTAATATACAGCTAATGGTTGTTCTGTTCTAAATGTCGTAATATCTATCTGTTTATAATTGCAGTTATATATTATCAGTATTCCTTCTATGAATTTCTGAATCTGGTAAGATTTATTTATGATCTGTTGATCACTCCCTTTCTCACTTATTATGTTTATGCCTCTATTTAAGTTATTTATTGATTATCCCACCTAGCCGCACGTTAGGTTATAATTCACTGAGTTGACAGTGCACCCCACATCACCATTATTTTTTTTCTTCAGATTAGTGATCTATAGGTTGGAGCTTCTGGATTCCTAATTCCTAGTTGTTCACTTTGTTTGGTTTGTCTTAGAAGCAGTTTATGTAATAATAAATAAAGTCTGCAACATATTTCTATTATGTAGTTTTCCATTGGGTATAATGTAATAATAATGGTTGTACTTATATCTATAAACTTAAATATAAATAAAGTTATATTAATATATTTTCTACAAAGATATTAAATGATCTTAACATGTTCTGAAAAAATTCTTCATGGTATCTAGTGGCTTTAAGCTGACCCGAATGCTAGGACTGTCTCGCCCTGCTTTTCCCTATCTAAACTGGGGTTGGGGTGTGAAAATTTACTTCATTCTTAATTAATGGAATGTGCATTTTTACATCATTAATTATTCTATATAATTAATATAATGCATGACATTAATTATATCATTAATTATTTTGTATAATTAATATAATGTATGCCATTATTTATATCCTAAATTATTCAAAATATAGTTATGCAACTTTGTTTGAATAATTTATTTGAATTTTTTACATGTATATTTTATATTGATATTAATGTTACATATGATCAAAATAATTATTGTAAATATAGTGACCTCTTGGATCGAAATTGTATATATTTTATTATTAATATATAATTGATTTTGAAAATATTAGTATGTAAACTAGTTTATTAATAATATGCGTATGTATTACCTTTTGTAAATTAAGTACTTAATATTGCTTCTGCTACTATGAATTCTGTTATTGAACTTAACAAAAGTGTTATGTTGCATGATATAACTATATGTTTGGAAGTACTAGAATTTTTTGCACTTGTAAACTATATCATGAAGAGCCTACTTAAGGGTAATTTGGCCCAACATATGCAGGGCCATTAGACTAATACTGCTTGGAAAAGAAGAGCTTTTAAACTAGCATCACATTGCTTAGTGCAATTGATGATGACATAATGAAGGAGTTTTGTGATATGAATGTGCCACGAGCATGTGAATAATTTTTTTAAGAGAAATTCAATGAAATTTCTCTCACAAAACTTTAATCTCTCACTATCAAGTTTGATGTTTATAAGAGGTGTCAAGACATCTCAATGAAGAGACTTCTAATAGATATGTCAAACAAGTTTAATGTGTTATATAATGATGGTCATGTCTTGACCTAAGAGTAAAAGATCCAAGTGGTTATCCATTTCATGCCTGAATATTAGGAGTATATGAGAGTGCACCTAACACACTCTTGTTAAAAAAGAGCTTTGCACATGCTTGTTATCATCTGGAGCTAGAGGCTAATTAGTTAGCCCTGTGCAACCATATCCTCCAATATATCAGACAAGTCCAGTTAAAATGGAGCTTCAGACAGAAAACATACGTATAGCAAGGATAAAGATGGTGAGACTCAAGAAAATAAAAGTCTATGATAACTAATACAAGGGGTAGCATCTTAAGAAAAGGGACATAGTAAAGGTCATAGGTTTTCAATTGTGGGAACAAGAGATTATTATACAAAGGATTGTACTACACCTAAAAAGGTATAATAAGGTAACTTGTGTATAAGTGAATTCTTATTTTTAATTAAGTTTTATTAATTGAAGTTTATCCTTTGTGTATTGTGATTTTGGGAACAACAATGTAATGAATGATTCTGTAGCCTTCGTACAATTTCATTAATATACTCAATGAGGCTCAATGGATCCTTATAAGAGGAACAACATATGTATTAAAGGAAGTGCCACCCGTAAATAAGTTTTGCATGGCAGTCAAACCTTGTTACTCCATGGCATCCTTTATGTTCCACAAATCAAATAGAATTTGATTTCTATTTTTGGTTTGACTTAGACTTGTTTTGCCTGGAGTTTCCATGATAATCAAGTACATTTGTATATGGAGTAAACGTTTTATGGCTCTAGATATGTTTTGAGTAATTTTTCTTGTTATAGATATTGCAAACACCATGGTTTCTAATATTATTTTTTCCTTTACTTACAACTTCACAAAATTATAAGAATGATGTGAATGTGCTAGACTTTATCGTTCTGGCCAACAATGATTAGATCGATTAGTAAAGACTAGTCTCCTACCAAATATTGATCAAATGAAATTTTCTACTCATGAATTATGTCTAGTTGTAAAAAACTTTAAGAAAATCTTTCAGAAAGGGCACAAGAGCCCTTATTCCATTGCAATTTATTCATTCAGATGCTTATTTTTTTAATCACCTTTATTAATAACTATACTCGGTATGGTCATGTCTATTTGATTATATCTAAATTTGAAGTCTCAAGTTGCTTCAAGATTTGTCATAACCTGGTTGAAAAATCAATTAAACAAGGAAATGAAAGCACTTTGAATCGACAGAGGTCATGGATATTTATCTAATCAGTTTAAGCAAATGTGTAAGGGAAAAAGAATAGAGTATTAGCTAACTATTCCATGAACTCCTCAAAAAAATATTGTTAAAAGGAGAAATAAAATTCTCCTTAAAATGACTAGGTCATTGATGGCTCAAGCTAACCTAACCATCACTTATTGCGTGATGCATTATTAATAACTATTATTTATTTAATCAAGTACCCTCCAAATCAGTTACTTCCACTCCATTTGAGTTATGAACAAGTCCAGCTCGATCTGAGTGTCCCAAAACCTTGGAGATATGCTACCTATAAACATCATACATTTCACAAACATGGGAAATTAAACTCAAGAGGTAAAAAAAAGTATCTTTGTGAGATATTCTAAACCATCGAAGGGATATATTTTTATGGGAAAGCAAGATAGTGAGAGAACAACTGAGGTTGAATTGCATGATGTCACAATCTTATAGAATGAATTTCCTAAGTAAAGTAAATTAAATCAAGAGTTCTCCTTATATGAGACCTTATATCAAAGTTCACAAGGACCACTCTGTCTAATTTGGAGGAATTTAATGGGTTCATCTTCACCAACTAGTCCTGATAAGTGTGATCCTAGTCTGAATGGGAGTACCAACCCTAGATCTAGTGAGAGCTCTATGAACCTTGATTTAATAAATATATCAATACAACTTGATGAGTCTGCTCCTCGAGATTTTGATTTGGGATGAAGCAACTATCAAATAATACCAAAGATTTAAAATCAAAGGTAATGAGGATATTTTCACGAATCTATCTCAAGACAAAGATGAGCCTAAGAATATATAAGAGGCTCTCTCATGCCTTGCTAAAGATTAAATAGATAAAAGCAATGAAAGAAGAATTAGTTTCTATTAGAACAAACCAACTCTAGGAATTAGCAGATCTTCCAAAAGGACGTAAACCCATTGAAAATAATTGATTCTAAAAAATTAAGCAAACGTTGATGGAAACTTTGAGAAGCATATGGCTCGCCTCATTGCAAAGGGTTATACACAATAAGAAGGAACATACTATGAAGATATGTTTTCTCCTGTTACAATATTTGTATCTATGAGGTTGATTATAGCAATTGTACCAAACCTGGATCTTGAATTACATCAAATGGATGTAATATAACTGCCTTTTCTAAATGAAGAATTAGATGAATAAATCTACATGGAATGGCCAATAGGCTTCATCAAATAAAGCCAAGAAAACAAAGTTTAAGGGTTGAAACATCAATCTATTACTTTAAGTAGTCCTCAAGATAGTGATATATTTGCTTTTATAGTACTGAAATCATATTAAATGATATTATCATGATAGATGAGGACTATTAAAGCAAAATGTGTTATAATGTCATTACATGTTGAAAACACCAAGGTGTTTTGAACCACATTAAAAAGTGGTTATCAACCAATTTTAAAATGAAAGACATGGATGAAGTTACATATGCTCTTGGAGTAAAGACTTCAAGATTGTATGAGCAAATTGTCTTCTCTTTTACGAGAGGTATACATAAAGAAAGTACCTAAATGGTTCAATATGCGTAATCATAAACTCATTAATACCCCTATTGCCAAAGGCAAAGGCTTGAGCCATAGACTATACTCCAAAACTTTAGAAGATATAAAGCATATGAAAAATATCCCCTATACAAGTGCTGTTGGAATTCTATTTATATGCAATGGTGTATACAAGACTTGATATTTGTATGGTATAAATATGATTACATATGTATAACATATATAACATATGAATAACATATATAACATATAAATGGACATGTAAAAGTTCTTTTATTAAATTATATTCAACATACGTCATATTAGTTATATGAATATACAATTATTGATGATATTGTGTACATATATGATTTACCTATAGTTTTAAGGATTTGATGAGGCTTTCATTTATTATATCTTCAGCTTTTTTGTTAACCTTGTAAATGTTGAACTTGCCATATTTTTGTTTGTCCATATCTATTGTTGTACAAGTGATCATAAATACTCCAATAAAGTTGTTATTGGTAAATATCTTGCGACTTTGTTTATGACATTCAATGACTCAAAGATGTCATAGTCCAATACATGTTGCTAGTTGAATGTACTCTTGCCCATCTATGGTAGCCGACGATGTTCAAGTATGGTACAATTCTTTTATCCAATTTATCCAACTCTTTTCATGTATACAGTGAATTCTTGAATTGTGTATGTTATTGCCGCTTCAAAGAATAAGTCTTTTATTTTCTTTTGATTTCTTCTGAAGTTTGTTTTCAAGTTATTCAATAAGTGGAACAAGCCTATATGTTTTTTATGGTTATTATGATATTGTCATGTTTATCAAAAATAATGCATATTCCATTTATGTAACTAAAGGATCTTTTATATTTTTGGAGAACCATTCCTAAGATTGATTATTTTCAGAATCAACAATTGACAATGCTAGAGGGAATATCTTATGAGATACATCTTGTGTTGATGCTATCAGTAATGGTCCTACGTAAGTGCCTTTGAGAAATGTTCCATCTACCACCATTACAAATCTACAATAAGTTAATCCCTTTGTTGATGCATCTAATGCAATGAACACATAAAGAAATGAGTCATTTTCATCCCATTCTCGGTCTACAATTGATCTGGGATTTGTAGCAATAAGCATATACAAGAAGCTTCGAATAAGTTTATAAGATTCATATGGTTTTCCTTTAACTTTTTCTAATGCTTTGTCTTTTGGCCTCTATACCTTCACATATTTTACGTTTACACCGTAATCATCTTTCATGTTTTTAATAATGTCTTTTGGTGTATAAGCTCTCTTAATGTTTAGATATTTGGATTTGATGCAATGAGTAATCACAAATTTGGTTATTTGTCTATGGTCACTCATTCTTACTGCTAACAAACAATCAGGAATGTCTGTGGTTATCTCTCTTGTATTTATTTCTAGTTGCCACTAAATCAGTTGCAATGTTTCTCATATTAGCATTATTTTGGCATGAGGATTCCATTTACTTCAAAATATGTCTAATTTATGTTGGCCCATTTACCATTATGTTGAATTAGTGTTGGAATCATGCCCATATTTTCCAATTTTAATAAAATATAAAAGCTTTATAACATGTGTTACTTACAAACAAATATAAAGAGATCATATTTTTATCCAACATATATGTATCATATATGCAATATGTAAATCCATATAACTAAACATATAATAGCTATGTAATGTTATTTTTTTTGCAATTACTTATATGTAATACAAGGTGGGACGTTTGGTTTAGGGTGAGAATTGGAATGGAGTTTTCTCATTCCTTTGTTTGGTTAAATAAAATAAACAGTGTAATGGAAATCCTATTACCCCAGGAAAAGGAATCAATCATTCCCTACAATTAGGCATTAATCAATTATGATTCCAATCAGGAATCAAAAATTAAAAAGTGTTATCTCTCTCTACGAAGAAAATACAATACAAAATCAAATCAATAATCTCCATCAATTCTCTTCATTCATCCCAAAACAGGTATTTATTTTTTGGCTATGTATATTTTGTTGATTATTTATTTATATTTAATTAATTTGAATTTGGTAAACTTCTATTATGTTTCTATGTGTTTTGTTGGTGATCAAGCATATACAAACAAACCCTTAAAACTCAAACCATCACTAGCTTGTATTTTGCATCTCAAAAACCACTATGGCAATTTGATAAAATTTGGATGATGGACTAAAGAGAGTTTACCATTATGGGATTCTGGATCTTTATTATTGTTTCTTGGTTGTCATGGAAAAAATAGTTCTAATATTTTTGTTAATTGAAAATTCTTCTTTAGGCAATAATTGGATTTGAGTCTTGTGTATTAGTAATACTTTTAGCAAATCATGGTTTGTTTCTTATTTAGAATTTGGTTGATGGATGATCATATATAAAAAATAATGATAAAATTTAGAGATCTTTGAGTACTTTTCTCTACTTATTCCATTCTGCTTTTATTTTATTTATTTATTCTAGTCATTAGACTTATTTTGGACCCCTTAAGTTATAGTTTGTTTCTTTACAATGTCTTGCTTCTTATATTGATCAAGTCACTATTTTCATTGAAGTGGTTTATGATTCTTTTTTTTTCTTTCTGAGATATTGTACTGTGTTATATGTCAAATTAACTAGAGAACTTAGTCTAAGTCCTTTTGCTTCTCTTTGGCACTAATTTGATCCTATGTATTAGGTCTTATTTGGAAGTAGAAATAAGAAAGGAAAGGAAAAGAAAAAAAAAGGATAGGATAGGATAATAACTATTCACTGTTTGGGTATTTAAATTAAGGGATTAGAAATCCAATAAAATTTCAATTTTCTTTCATTTCAAAATTGAGGGAATAAGATATCTCTTACATATTATCAAAAGCTAACTTTTTATAGACAATGAGATTAATTATCCCTTTAAACACACAAACATGAAATATTTATTAATCCTCATTTCTTTTCAATTCTTTCTCAAGGAATAAATATTACTTTTCCTTTGATATGAAAAGAAAACTCTTAAATTAAGCTTATTGAAATGAGGAAGGAGATGTATTTGTTAAAAATATAGTTTAAACATACAATATGGTTATGTTTAAGTCCCACGCTTAACTAGCATTTGTAATGTCAAATAAAAATTGGAATTTTAGACCCAACCATGTACTGGAGGAATTCTCCATCCCTCATTACATGCTTGTACCAAAACTTGATATCACAATTGATGCTAATACATCCAAGTGTCCAATCTTGGTGTTTATTGATACAAAAGAGGAATAACTTGGAAAGGAACTGTTTGTCACATTTCAAAGCATGCTTAGTATGATACATATTATTAGATTAATCAGTTAATGATTGTGTATTTATTAGATATTTAAATCTTGATCTTTGATTTTTTTTCACTTTTAAAATTTTTACAAACATTAATTAGCAACAACATTAGTAGATCGTCTATTATGAGAAAATATAACATTAGAAATATTAATATTTTATTGTTAAATACGGCAAAAAAAATAAAATTAACTTTAGCATAGTAATTGATGGAACCAAAGCTAGTTTAGTACTAATAACCATATTATAAATATATAAATTTTGAGAACTAATATTAAAATATATTGTTACCATGTATAAGCATCTTTTTAGGTATAATATATATAAATTTTTTTATTCATCTATTATTGATTGAACTTCAAGATAAAAATTAAATTTTAGTTATGTATGCTTGGGTGGCTATCTTCAAGCACTCTTGCTTTCATCTCCTTCTATGAGGGAAACTATTATTTTACTTTTTTCCTTGATATAAATTATCTTATATGCATAGTGTTAAATATGGATTTCTATTGATTGCTTTGCATGAATTATATGAGCTTTTTGTAGCTTTTCCATTCTGTTACAAGTAGGCTATCTTAATTTAGTTTATATGTTATATTGTTTTAGTTTATATTTTACATGTCATTGTAGAGAAATTGATCCTTTTGGCCAATTAATGAGAAGGAAACAAAATTTTACGAGAGTTTCAATTTATAGTGATTATTGTGAATATTATTTTTATTATATATGCGGCATGGTATTTGATGGGTTCAACTATTTTTAATGGATGACTAATTAGAGATAAGAGAAGGAACAAAAATGGATTAAGAATTACTTATTTGCTTATTTTTATAGAAGAGAGTGATATTACTTGTAGAAATAAACTTCGTATAAATAAATATACATTTGGAGTGCTTTGCGAGATGCTTTGAGATATAGTAGGTTTAAAAGGAACTAGAAATATATCAATTGAGGAAATAATTGCAATGTTTCTTTATATATTATCCCACCACAAGGAAAATAGAACAATCAATACTTATTTTATCAAAAGTGGAGAAACTGTGAGTAGACGATTAAACTTTTACTTGAAGTTTGTTTTGAAGTTACATACTGAATTACTTAAAACGCCTATGCCAATAACAGATGACTGCACAAATGATAGATGGAAACTATTTGAGGTATATATTTCACTTAATTATTTATATTAAAACATAACCTTTTAATAACTAAATAGGCAATTATTTTTTAATTCTATTATAAAATTGCCTAGAAGCTTTAGATGGTACTTTATTAGTGTGTTAGTGCCATCTAAGGATAAACTAAAATGCAAAATAGAAAAGGTAACATTGCAATGAATGTATTGGGTGTTTGTTCACCAGATATGTAATTCATATATGTGCTACCCAGTTGGGAGGGTTCAACTCATGATGGTCATGTACTTCAAGATGCTATTTCTAGACATATTGATTTAAAAATTTCTCAAGGTAATTTTAATTCATAATATTTTAATTTATTAACTGAAATATTATATTACATTTTAAGAAAAATATTTATAATGTATATTCTCAAATGTGATGGTTGTTATTATTTGGTTGATTCTGGCTATACTAATGAAGAAGGATATCTTGCTCCATATAGAGGGCAATGCCACCATCTTAATGAGTGGAGAGGTGATAGACAACCACAAATTATGGAGAAGTATTTTAATATGAACACTCAAAAGCTAGAAATGTGGTTGAGAGATGTTTTGATTTACTTAAAGGACATTGGTCGATTCTTAGGAGTTGCTCATTTTATTCAATTAGGACTCAAGGATGCATTATTATGATATGTTATCTATTGCATAACCTAATAAGAAAATATATGCCTACAAATATCATGGATAATGAATGTTATGAAGAAGATTATGGAGAAGATGGAAATAACATTGGTGCTAATGAAGTAGAATTTATCATTATAGTACAAACATCTGACCATTGGGCTAATTTTAGAAATATGCTTGCTCAACAAATGTTCAATAGTTTGAGACTTCAATATACTAAATCATAATGATATTTTGGAATGTGATATTATAGTATGTATGTGTTTTCGCTTTGTTATTTTTAATTATATTGATATGTAATTTGTTGTGAATTATATTGTTGCATTCTATTAATTTTTATTTAATTATTGTCATGCATAAATATTTGGCAATTATTGTTATCTTCTCTTTTTTCTCCCAAACTACTAAATACTTATAGTACCTTTAATTTATATTAGGATGGATTCTACTGAAACTAGTCATAGGAGAATAAAAGAGTTTGGACTTCATAGGAAAAAATAAAGCATTGATAAAAATAAAGCATTGTGGTAGAGGAAAAAATAAAAGAGTTTGGACTTCATTGGAGAATAGAGCATTGATAGAGTGCTTGCAGGAGGTAACTATTGATTCAAAATTTAAACATGATAAAATTTGAAAGAATGGATATTTTATCAGAGTTGGAGAGTTAATTAACCAAAAACTTCCTTCGCATGGTATTAGAGCTAATCCATTTATTGATTCTAGAAAGAAAATAATGAAGGCAAAGTATAATGCTATTGATGAAATGTTGAACAAATATGGATTTAGTTGTTATGGTACAAAGAAGATGGTACAATATGAAAAAAGTGTATATGAAGAATGGTGCAAGGTAAGATATATAATCACTTCATATTCTAAATTATATGTATTAAATTTAATTATTTTATAAGTACAATCTAAAATTTAATATACTATTTTTTAATGACAGAATCATAGGGAAGCAAAGGGTCTTTGGAATGTATCTTTTCCTTTTTTTGATAAAACTGGAGAGCTAATTGGCAAAGATAAAGTAATAGGCAAAGATGTTGAAACATTTGATAATGCTATAGAAAATGTCAGAAAAAGAGATGAACAATGAGGTAAATATTATAAGAGAAGATAATAAAAAATTAATGGTATATTTGTGACTCCACTGAGAACTCATCCAACATCTAAAAGAGCAAGGAAAGAAAGCATGCCAAAGTCCAAGATATCTCAAAACCCTATTATGGCTATTGCATTTCAAAATGTTTCTTCTAATTTAGACAATTTCATGTAAAATATGAACATACATCTTGCTATTATAGCAAATACATGGTCTTATATAGGGGAATATGAGCAAGAAATGACTAATAAAAGCAATAAGGTACTAGATAAGTTACTTCAAATTGAGGGTTTGAATAGTACTGAAGCCTTTACAAGCTGCATATATTCTCACCATTGAACAAAATAAATTGAGTGTATTCTATTAGGCTCCTGTACATCTTAGAAGGTAATATGCAATTAGACTTCTTTATCCTACTTCTGGAGGATCTAACTCTAGAATGATTTAAATATTCCATATTGACTTTTCTATTTTGGAGTGACTTATATTTTTATCTTAGGAAATTTTGAATAAGTTGAAAGATGATGTATTTTATTTATTTATTATGACATTTTTTTATTAATCTTTAATCTCTCAAATAATAAGATTTCACATAAAATATATGTGTGTGTGTATATATGTATGTATATATGTATGCATGCATGCATGTATGTAACTGTTGTTGATTCCAATTTCGGTGTTATTATTATCGAAACAACTTTATTGGAAATATGATTTTGATTCTAAACTGAACCACACAAAAGGAATAAATAATTATTCCAATTCTATTTCCAATTTCAATTCCAAAGTTTGAAAAAAATGCCACCTAAGTACATAAAACATTTATATATTATTTTTTTAATTCAATACATATATATACTTATATGTAACATATAAGTACATATATCAATTATTTGATGTTTTTCTTTTGCATTTTAGCACATATATTTATTTATATTTAACTTATAAGTATATATAACTAAACATATAAAAGTTATATAATATTATTTTTTTTTGAATTTTAGCTTATATATCTACTTATATGTAACATATAAATAAATATACTAAATATATAATAATTATACATTTTATTCTTTTCTAATTCAACACATATATGTAATTATACGTAACATATAAATACATATAACTAAATATATATCTATTATGTAATGCTCTTTCTTTTCAATATAATATATATATGTATGTATTTCTATAAAACATATATGCCATATTACAAAACATTTAATATATTTGAATGATTCTTTTTGTTCAATGCATCTTATTCATCAACTTTGATTCAATTTATATAACAGATACGTGATAATATAACATAATTTTGGTATATGTATATATTTCAAATTATATATAAAATATAATTTTACTATTAAGTTCGTTTAATATTACTTGTATATTTCTTCTTATCAAGATTTTACGAAGTTTTTATACCTGATTTATTATTTTTCTTCTATTTGATCTTTTTATTAGTTCAGATTTATCAGAAAATTTGAATTTTTTTACTTATTACTAATATTTTTAGATCTATGTAACCAATTTTAATTTGTAGAAAGAAAGTTTTTGTAGAAGAAAAAGAGGTTTTTTTATCTACTATAAATTAGATATATTAGTTGTTTTATAATGTTTTTACCATAAATTTGAAAAATAATAAGTGTGTTTTTAAACAAAGTTGCTTTTAGGTTATTTTTGTAATTTACTCGTTATTTATCCTTGTAAAAATTTAATAAAAGTCGGCGGGCGTGGTCAGAGCCAGCCGCACCCGCCAGAGGCCCAAGCTTTTCGGAAGAGCCAAGCGCAGAAGAAACCCTAACTCTCCCGAAGCTGCGTCAAATCAAGCTGCTCTGTTAGCAGAACGACGCTTCGAGCTCACTTAATCTGTCCAGCCCACTCCGTCTTACTGCTCTCAGCGCTTTGGGTAAAATGTCAATAGAGCTCCTCTCTCTCTCCCTCTATCTGTGTTAGAGTTTTGCTATGTGGATGGGGTTTTTTACGAACTGGATATCACAGTCTATTCCTGGTTATTATTGTCAATTACTGGATTCTCTTATTTGTTTATGGATTTGCCATCTGTTTCTCTGTTATTCTGTTATTTGTTTATGGATATATTTATTATTCTCTTGCTCTCTTTTAGTGCAAATGTCTGAGTATGTTAGAACTAGTATAACATAGATTTTGATTATCATCACCGTGTTCTATGTTAGAACTAGTATAACATAGATTTTGATAATCATCACCGTGTTTGGGTTTTCAAATTTTCTGATATGAGTTTGGAATGTTTGGATTTTAGACAGAATTAACGGTGATACCATTCAGATATTGTGAGTAGGATTGCGGAATCAACCCCTTCAAGTTATTTGGTAACCCAAAATGAGAGGAAGGGGGGGGGGGGGGGGGGGGGGGGTTTAAGTGGTAAATTTTTGAAAAAAAAGCCTTTATTACATGACTTTCATTCCCACCAAGGTATTAGAAGTCGGGAAACGTCTGTTCGGACTTGATTGGTACAAATTGGAACCATAATACAAAGTGGAATTTCCAGTACTTTCATATGTTGATTTTTTAAATAATTAGATAAAATTTATTTATTAGATTAATAATTATATTTAAAATTATATCAATATCAATAAAAATGTAAGTTATTTAAATCTAAAGAAATAGGAAATATTTTGATTATTTGTGTACCAAAACAAAAAGTAGAATTCCTTTCATAAAATTGGATTTGATTCTTAATTCTAGGGTTTGCTAAACATGCTCTTCATGCATTGCTTGAGCGAGAACTTAAAATCTCTCTATGTTTTTTTTTTTCATTTCCCTTTTTTGTGTTGGTTATGGTTCTGGTGTGGTCGTGTCATGGTTGGTTGGTCGGGTTATATCTAACTAGTTTTCTACCTATAGGACATTATTGGATCAGGATAAACAGTTATCCTTAAAGAAGGATTCTTGATGATAAGAGAAAATCCAGTGAAACTGAGAGTGCTGCTATATGGCTATTAAGCATGATCAAAGGCACTCTCTTCAATTGCTCAAGCTCTAATAGATTTGCTTCTCCTTAATTTTCTTTTAATTGCTTATGGTTATCGGAGAATAATTTAAGCCTTTATGGCTGATGCTTTTAAGTCTTAAAGAAAGCATCTGGAGACATCAGGTATTTTCATTGCTATTAAAAAAAATAAGGAATCAAGGTGAGCATCATTGAAGATTACTCGCTTGACTCTGCTGATGAAAAATTTAAAAATAAAAATGACTATGCAACATATATACATTAATATTTTGAACAATTTAAGCCAGAGTTTCTAGAATCATCAAATTGGAATAGTTTGGGATATAGTTCAATTCAATTGCCAAAATAAATGCATAAATGAGACAGGCTGATGAATTTATATATCATCTCTCCTCTCCCTGAAGATGATTTCTTGCCAAATTTCATTTTTTGACTAAACATAATGGAACTGGAGGGTGTTTTTGTATTTTCAAGGGCTGTTTTCTTCAATTTTGTTCAAACCGAGTGAGGTAAATGCATGTCATTCTTACCTGATTTCATGACACAAATGCTTTCTTTATGATAGATGACAAGCGCTTGGACAAATATGAGCTTTGCAATCATATAGAGAGGGAGTGGAGGGTGGACTTATGGGTATTATTTTTATAACTGGAGATTCTTGCTCACCCTCAGAAGAACTATACACCTGCAATAATTCAGGGGAGGATGAGGAGATCAAAATAAATTTCAATTTATTATAGCTTTGGAGCATCTTGGAGCAAATGAGCAATGGAGCTTTTGGAGCACCGCTCACATGGAGGATTGCTCACTTGGTTTGCTTCATAGTTTTTGGTTTTGCTATCTTTTGCTATCGTCAGAGTGCTGATGATAAATGAACAGGAATGGATATAGTTAGTTTATTTCTGAAGAAATGAGGAAGTTTTTCTTTATTTTTGTGGTTAATTTGCTGTCTGCAGGGAAAGCTTTGGTACATTCCTCCAATAGCAAAAATGAGTAGCCGCTTTTCTCGGACAATCTATGTAGGCAACTTGCCCTCAGATATACGAGAATGGGAAGTTGAAGATCTATTTTACAAGGTTTGATTTCAATGATCCATTGTGCAATCTAATGATTATATTAGATCAATAATAAGGTTCATTCATTTTAACTTTTCTCATCCCTTTTTGTTACCTTGCTTCTTGAGAAATAATAATAGCAATTTTTTACCCATAATAAAGTCTGCGTGAGTTTGTGTCCTTTTATTATCTTAATTCTTGAGCATCACTGAATGTTATTATCTTTTAATTAACTTCTACATTTTGAGCATTTTATGTCTGATGCATAGGATTTAATTCATGCATATTACTATCGTTTGTGGTTTTAAAACATTTAAAAGATATATTGATGCACCATTACAATTATTACACTTCTGGAGGACTTTCCTTAATGCATATTACTAGCATCTCTGTTCTTTTTTTTTTTTTTTAATATCAAAAGGATATATTAATACACCATTAAAGATATTGCACTTCTGCTTGACTTTAATATAAATATCTGTGTGTTTCAGTGGGTTGAATAGATTGTTTTTCCATAGATCCATGCAGGTGAGGTGGCAGTACGTTTGAGCCTTGTAATATTTATTTTATGATAAAAAATTGTCTGTATGCAGCTATGTACTAGACTAATCATAATTTTTTTTAAAACTTTATTAGCTTAGTTATATACAGCTTTTTGGATGTTTGTTATGCTAATACAGCTTATGCATATAATTTCATTTGTAGTATGGCCGGATACTTGATGTTGAGTTGAAGATTCCACGTTGCCCTCCTTGTTATTGTTTTGTGGAGGTATCACTCTTTATCTTTTTGATCTTGCATCGAAACACATGCAAGTATCATTTCTTTCTGCTTCGAAGGAAAGAAGAAGAGAGAATATATTTTGGACTGATGTGTGTTAATTTTGTAGTTTGAGAATACTCGAGATGCAGAAGATGCAATCCGGGGTCGGGATGGTTATAATTTTGATGGCTGTTGTTTGAGGGTAATATAAGTAGTGCTGATTGTCTTGGCCTCTACTCTCAGTCTGGTTACTAATCTTGGTTTCTTATTACTGTTCAACCAGGTAGAGCTTGCACATGGTGGTCGTGGACCATCTTCAAGTGATCGTCGTGGTAGCTACGGTGGTGGTGGCGGTCGATATGGCATCTCACGCCATTCTGAATTTCGAGGTTTCTTGTGACCCGTGAGAATTTTGTTTTTGACAGTGCCATGCAAAAATTATGCATGTCTTTGCATACAGTTCTAGTTTATTCTGAGTACCAAGTCTGCATATCTGATTTGCAGTTATTGTCCGTGGACTCCCATCTTCTGCTTCCTGGCAAGATTTGAAGGTTTGGGAAAAAAATTGTGATAATCAACCGGCTAGCACATTTCATTTGCTAGTGTACTCGTCACCTAACTAATAAATTGATTTCAGGATCATATGCGAAAAGCAGGCGATGTGTGCTTTGCTGAAGTTTCCCGTGACAGTGATGGTATGCCTTTTATTAGAGTAACTATTGACAAATTTGTTCATATTTTAGCATTTTTGGTTGTCATTTATTGAAATTATCCTGTTCTGGAATGGTTAGAAAATGTTTTGATATGTTAGATTATTTTGCATTAAAAGCTGTGCTCATCATCTTCTGCTAAAATGGCACAGTTGACTTTCTGTTTGTTCAGGAACTTTTGGTATTGTTGATTATACCAATTATGAAGACATGAAATATGCTGTAAGTTGTTTCTCTCCGATCACTCTTAAGTTCAGCAGAGTGCTGGGAGAGAGGAGGGCTGAGGGACTCCTAGTTCTATTTGTATTTGCAATTAATTTCTCTATCATATCTATCAACTGACTTAAGCTTCCGTTGGCAGATACGGAAGCTTGATGACACAGAGTTTAGAAATCCTTGGGCAAGAGCTTATATTCGGGTAAATATTCAATTTGGAATCTAGACTCTCTTGTGGATTTCAACAACTGATATACTTCTTGCTTATCTAGATAACTAGATGTTCTATCAACAAAAGAATTAGTGTATTTGGAACTGTTAATTCTTCTGGCCACTCCATTATTTTGGATTACTTCAAATACCCAACAAGGAGACTGGAGGCATTAAAGTTTACACTTTTTTGGTAGAATAAACATACATGCAGCATGTATACATATATACAGAGAGAGAGAGAGAGAGAGTATTAGGGGGAGGGGGACTCAAACTTGATCTTTACCCAAGTCATATATGCACTTATTGTTAGGATATGCCTGCGTGTGCAATTGGACAATACAGTAAACGGAACTTACCATCTTCTTTGCATGAAGATGCTTTCTGCATATGAGTAAAAAATTTGATGGTATGAAGTCTTCAAATGGAGATGCATTCTCAATTCTTCACGGTTTTAGTTGAATATGTCTATTTTGACAGGTGAAAAGGTATGAAAGTTCTCCATCAAGGAGCCGGAGTAGAAGCCGCAGCAGAAGCAGAAGTCTGAGGAGCAGCAGAAGGTGTATATATGTCTCTCTCTCTCTCTCTCTGTATTTATATCTACATATATATAGGATATAAATTTTAGCTCTACTTAATTTCCCTACATAGTTACAAGCTTCTGTAATCTCAGCAAATCACTAGAACGATCTCATTCAAGATCAGTATCAAAGTCTAGATCAGTGTCGCCTGTTAAATCATCCTGGTAAAACCTATTAAATTTACATTTTATTTTTGCTGTATTTCTCTTAGTATAAAATTATTTCATTCTTTTTTTTTTTTCTGGAATAAGCAGGTCAAGGTCAAGATCAAAATCAAGGTCAATATCTCCCTAAGGTAAGCAACTCTTTATCACTTGATAAATTAATGCCAGGACACGGAGGGTGATGGCAGATTGTACATACAGTGGATGGTAGGGGGCTGACCTTGGTTAGTGAAAGGATTTAACTGATTTTATTGTAATTTATGCAGCAACGGTCTGGAAGTGGCTGAATCATTTGCAACTCGAGGAAGATTATAGATGGGACTTGAAGGGAATTGTTTGACCAGGTATCTGATAGGATTATTTATTCAGGATGTGTTGATGAAAACCTTGAATTAGGTATTGGCATTTTGGATGCTTGCCGATGTGTATCCTTCATTTTAGTTCTTTTTCCTTTCAGTTGAACTTAGGCGTGGATGAATTTTATATTTTTTTTTTCTTGTTATTATGCTGCTATTCTTTTGCAACATGGTATTTATTTTGAATATAATTAGGTGCAAGCGTGGAGTGGCTGATGTTTGTTCTATTTTTATGTGTGTGTGAATACTGACAGAGTTTTCTCAATAGTGAATATATAAATAAATAAATAAAAACCTTTATATTTCTGATATCCAAACTATTTGCAATTTGGGTATTCCTATCTAGGGCTGGCAATAGGGTATATGCTATAATTGTTGTATTGGAACTTAAATCTGTTTAATTTTTAAATTGTTCAAAATCATTTAAATTTAGTTATAGTTATATCTGCATTTTTTTCAAATTTATTTAATATTTTTTATTTATTATTTGAATCATTTAATTATCCGTTTAAATATAAAAATTTAAAAATATTATAAAATTTAAAATTTAATTTAAAAATTTTTAATTAAATACTTATAAATAAAAATTTAATATTAACATAATTTTATTTAAAATAATTTTATATCACATACTTTTTTAATTAAAATAAAATATAATAAATATATAATTAAAATTTTAATGAAGTATAATTAATATATAATCAAATTAGGATAATGGGTATTTAAAGGTTTAAATTTGAATTCAATTTAAACTCGTCTAGCATAGTAAAAATATTAAATATATATATTTAAATCTGTTTATATATTTATTTATATTGTATATAAACAGATTTGAACAGATTTGAATGAGTCGGGTGTCTATACTCAACTTGTTATCATTTTTATTTTTGTAATAATGCTAAAGAAAAATTTGTGCATATTTTTATTTTTTAAAATACTATAATGATTTTAAATAAATAATTTATTTATCTGCTATTGTAAAATAAAATTAATAAATATATGATAAATATAAACAAATAATATCTAGTTATCAAATTAGAAAATATAGTGAGTTTATAAGTAATGTTATTATAATAGTTCATATATATAATAAAAATTATTTGTCAAATTAAATGCACTAATATTATCAATAATAAATAAATAAAATATTTACATAAGAGATTAAAATTGTAACACTAACAGCCAAAAATAATAACCTAGCAATTTTAATTTAGTTTAAAAAATGGGACATATGACTATATAAAAGCGAAATACATAATAAAAAAATTATATTATTAAGTATTTATTTATTTATAGTGTAATAATAATATATAGATTTTGCACAAAAAATACTTATATATTATATTTTGTGTCAAATCTATATATTATTATTACACTATAAATAAATAAATGTTTAAGTTTCTTATATCATATTTATCCCTTTAAAAAATGTTTAAGTTTCAGCAATCAATTTATCCACTACTATTCAAGGTTTTCAGTCTACATTGTGAATATAATGACTGTTGTTTCTAAATAACTAAAGGGTCACTCTTCTTATATCAATATTTGATTATTGAATTAGAATAATTAGATTTTTTCTCTCTCTGTTAAATCTCTTTTAGTTTCAAAGAGAATAATCTAATTTTTTTATTAATTATATTTAGAGAGAAAAATATCTAAGAGATAAACTCAAAATCTAGGTGGAAATAAGACATGCTCTTGACAACTAAACTATATCTTAATGGTTAGTGAATAATCCAATTTTAGTTGAGTTAAAAAAATAAAATTTAATACAATTTGTAGAAATTAAGTCATAATATTGTTTTACTGTTAGAAAGACAAATAAAAGAAAACAAATATTAAATCATTTAATTCTATCATTCTATCTGTAAACAATATTCTTTATTCAAAATTACTTCAAATATTATATACATCGATAATAAATTTATCGTAATTTCTTAATTACAATTATTTATTCAATATTAATAATATTAAAACTTTAACTTTAGGAAATATATATTGGTACAATTTGACTACAAATTAGGTTTTAATTAATTTAAATTTTTACAAAATGATAAGGTTTCTATTTATTTTGAAATTATTTTTAACTAAAAATTGAAATCTATAAATTATTTTCTTAAAATTAATAAAAATAAAATTTATTTGAATTGAATTCTTGTAACTTCTGAGTTTGCAAACATATAATAACATATTAATAATTCATTGCTAATTTATATATAAAATAAAACAAATAAAAAAATCACACCATAAATCAAATTTATGAAGTCTTAAAATTTAAAATTTGAGTAAAAAACACCACTTAATTCCATATCAAAACACCCGATTCTTAAAGAACACCCTAAATCCTAAATGCAAAATCCAATTTCAATGCAATGGTCTTATTATCCCCTAAAATGAAATATACGGCATTTAAAAATAAAAAATAATAATAAATCCAAGATAAAGAGAAAATTAGAATAAAAAGAATAAAATCCACAAAAAATTGAATATAAAAGATTAAAATTTCAGAGAGTAATGAAATAAAAGAATAGAGATCTAATTTGAAGATGAAAACTTTCTCTCTCTCATTTTTGATTTTTTTTTCTCTCTCTAACTGCTTCAAAAGAGTATAAAGAAAGAAAGAACATACTAATAAAAATTATGATAATAAATTGTAATGTGATTGCTCTACTGTAAACTGTAATATGCCTAATTAAATGGCATACAATCTTATTAGGACGTCAAAGTAAACTGTAATATGCCTCTAAAAAAGCTCTCAATATACCAAATATTTTATTTAATTTTTTTTTTTAAATTTCCTACTCTAAAAACTCTATATGAATATCAGTTTTGCTTTCATTACCTAAAGTTTCAATCAATCAAAGTTTCTTTAAATTTCCTTTCTATTTATTGTTTTCTTTAACTGTTGTTTTGTTAAGATTATTATGCTTTTAATTATTATATGAGTATTATACTGTTAGTTTATAGAATTTCTTTTTTATTCTATTACTTGTTTGATAACTTCTTTTTATTGGATTTGAAATTTGATGAGGTAACTATTTATAGTTTTGCATATTTAGTTAGATTTTTCAAGTCTCATTGTTTACTCTTAAGAGATTAATAATTGAGTATAAAGCAATGGCAAGATATGTTGTTATCTCAACTATTCTGCTTAGCAAAAATTATAATACCATTATAGTATTTGATTTTATCACAAAATGAGTGAAGAACTATTACAAAATTGGAAATTTCAATAAGATGTATGTTGAAATTAAAATCCGAGTAGACCATTTATCAAAATCTTCCTATCGACATCTTGATTGAAAAATAAATATTAGATGAATATATTCATAATTAATATACAAGTGGCATTACACTACTTATATATATATATATATATAAAGAAACAACAACCTTTTATTTTATAATTTAAAAATTAATAGTCTAGCATTAATATTGTTTAGTATTTGAGATGACAACGAGATAGTTTATTGTTGGACTTGGACGAAGAGATATACCGCCATTGATTCGTATAACTATCTTATTATTAATATTATTAAACCAAATGAACAATCTTACTTTATTGAATTTACATTTATATTTTATAGTAATTTTATTATATTTCACATCTAACTTCATCTTTACAGATCCATATACATTTGTATCATTTCATTATTTATCTAAAATTAGTCGAGTACATTTTTTTTTTCAAGTAAACACAATTATCTCAAGACAATCATAACATATAACGTGTTTTTATTTATTAACGTGAATTTTCAGGAAAAAAATTGACTGAAACTTAGAATTTTATTAATAATATTATTTATTTATTTATTTATATTTCATTTCTATACTTGCACCTTTTGTTTTTTATTTTTAAGTTTTTTCTACGGTATTTTTTAATTTTTGTTTCTATCTATGTGATTTTATATATAAATAATTTATTTTTAATATTCTCAACATATACACAAAAAAATACCATATATACACAACACATATAAAATATATACACAATATATACTAAACGTACACACATCTATAAAATTTATTTAATATTATTTTAATATTATTTTTTTTAATTTTATATACGCACAACATAAACAACATCCTTATAACATGCACGCAATATACATACAAAATACATAATAAATACATAATATACATATAACATCTATATAATATATAAACAATATATACGCAATATCTACATAATATCTATAATACAAAATTAACGCTTTTTTAAATTCTATTATTTATGTGTATAATATGTAAAAGTTTATTTGAAAATAAATTTAATGATTTTATCAATTTTTTTTATATATTTTACTTTTTAATATTATTTTTTGTGAGTGTTATGTGTTATTTGTATTGAAAATTAAAATTTTTTTTACAAAAATTAATATATTTTACATGTTGAAAATATAATTTAAAATATTAGTTTTTATTATTTTATTATAATATATTTTTTAATAGTAAAATTAAAAAAAAAAGATTAAAATTGAAGTTAAATATTATTTTTATAGAAAGATGAGATTTTTTTTTAAAAAAAATTATTTTAGTGAGGAGCGAGATATTTTTTAAAATTGGCCTAACTTTTTCTAGAGATGTAAATATTTTCTTTTTATGTAATATTTTTGAAAAAAAATTATTTTTATTGATAGTTTTGTAAATAGAATGTTATTAAAAATATCATTAATTGACAAGAGAAAACATTATATTAAGAAAAAAAAACATTACAAAATAAAGTAAAGAAATAACAAATAAAAATAAAAATTTGCTTACAAAATAAATTTCTACGATATCTTGATATATGTATATAATACTAAATCACAGTCACTAATGTCATGTTATGCCCCATAACCTTGTCACGTGTTATATTTTTAAAACAATAATAATAATTATTTCTTTATATATTAATTAAAATTTAAATTAATTTTTAAATGTTAAATTTTCAAATTAAAATCTTTTATATAAATTGTAAAATAAATTTAAATAAAAATTTTAAATTTTAAAAAATTAAAATTAATGTTTAAATTATTAAGCATTTTTTCAATTATAAATAATTATATAATTACTTGATATATTTATTAATTTGAATTCATAAAAATCAATAATAATTTAGATTTATAAAGATTGTACAATTATAATGATAAACATTCAATTAAATGGCATATTGTTATTAGTATAATTCTATAAATTTAAATCTATATAATTCGTTTAAATAAATTATTATTTACAAAATCACATATAGTTAAAACCACAACACTATTATTCAACTACTAATAAAAATATTTGGTAAGTGGCCAATTGTAAAAAATTTAGCTTAGTATATATTAGGAAAATAAACTAACTTAGTTGGACAATACACATATTTTATATAATTATTGTAAGAAAACACAAGTTATGTTTTTAGTCAATCTTTCTTTTTTCAAATTTTTACATAGACAATTGTTACATCAAATCATAAAAAAAAGGATAAAAAGTTATTAATATGAATAAAATCATACAAATAATTATTATATACGCCTGGATTTTTTTTTTCATATATTGAATACTCAAAATATTTACCTCTATATTTTCCCTTGATTAGATATTATATTTACTGTTGTGTTTTTGAATTTTAATTTTGAAGCTTTTTTTTTTTTCTATTTACATACTTTCAAAGAAGCATTATTAGAACTAAAACATATTTTGATATATTAGGACAAACGTATGACAATTGTTATAATCTATATTTTTGTTTATACTTTTGTATTTTTAGTTATGGTAAAGAAATATTTTTTGATGGAATACCTATTTAGCATTTTTTTTTTTACTTATATCATGATTTTCGCTGAAAATATAGAGAATATTTTATTTAGTTATAGAATTTACAAATATCAGCTTGTAATATCCGCAGTTTTAGACAAATTAAATAAGTATATATAAATTAATTAAAGTATTAGATGAGATATATGTGCAGTATATACTAATGTATATACAAGAGATACATAATATATACATAATATATATTTAACATATACTTATCATATATGTTGGATACATATTATATACTATATATAAAATATATACACAATGTATACTTGATGTATACACAAAATATACATTATATATATTTATATATAAAGATATAAATATTATATATATATAATGTATATGACATATATATATATAAGATATACATAACATATATGTAAGATATATAAATGGTATTGGGAAGATGATAATTAAATAAAAAAAAGTCAAAAGAAGAAACAAAATGAATGGTGGAGATTAAAAGAAATTAAAGTAATTAATTAATTAATTAATTATGGGTGAGAAATTAGGAAGAAACAAAAAAGGAGTCTTCTTCTTTCTTATTTTTCTCCATGGCCAAATTTTGAAGGATAAGAGAGAGAGAATTTTTGTTCTTCTAAGACACTAATTTTATAAAATTTTTAGAGGTTTTAAGTGAATTTTGAAGAAAAATTAAGAATTTAAGTTAGTTCTTTCCGTTTAAAACTTTATTTTCTTAGTTTTAAGGTTATATTTTTTCTTAGTTTTAAGGTTATGTAAAATTAATCTACAAAGAGAAAAAATGATATAAATAATTAAAATTGATAGTGATTGAGTTAGAATAATGGATATGTGATGATTTGTTGATTGATTTATTGAGATAAGCATGATTGATGAAACTAGGTGCTGGAAATGAATATGTATGATTAGGGTTTTTAGTAGGAGTGTGTAAAATTATTGTAATTGGTTGATTTAATATTATTTTAATGTATATATTATGATTTAAGTTTGAAAATTGAATATGATTGAGTTTTGATGAAGTTGAGTTTAGGGATTGGTTATGTGAAATTAGAGTTTTGGAAGGAGGCTGATATAATTGTTGAAATGAGTTGTTTTGTTATTGTTTTGGTATGTAAGTAATAATTTTATAGTTAAATGATGGAAATGAGTTGGGTAGAATAAAGTTTAAATAAAGTAATAAATTGTAAAACTAGAGCTTTATTGAGATTTTGATAGAAATTGTATAAATAATGATAATTTGATATACATTGAATATGTATTTTAAGTGAATAATGTTGTTTGTTGTATAAATTATGTGTGTGCAGGACAGTAAATCCCTTAAGAAGATCATTAGAGTTTTGGTGTAATTAAGAGGCGGAGAAGGAATTGGAGTGATTTTAAAGCATTTTCAATATTAGTATATATTTAAATGAGTTGAGAGTTTATTAAATATGATTTGGTATAATGTATATGATTTCTTTGTAATGTAGATATTCACATAACCTATGCAATATGACATAGTTATATGATAAGTGTCATATTGGGCATTTGCTCAATGTAAAATTAATGTTTATATATGAAATATATGTAGTATGAAAGATGAGTCATTGTAGAATGGCTATTGCAATGTTTATGTACATAGTGTATAAAAATGTGGGATATGCTAAAAATAATTAGAAAAGATAAGAAATAAATAATGTGACAAGAAATGAGAAAGAAAATGTGAAAAATGTGAAAACTATAAAAGAAAGAGTAAATGTGATAAAAATGTGTGGAATGAGTTACATTATGAATATGACTCACGGGTATATAATGTGATTATAAATTGGCAACGAAAATGTGTTTAAATGTGTTGTGAAAATAGTTATGAGAAGTTGGAATTGACTTTGTCGAGTCGGGATGCTGATGGTATGTCATGTTGATTGTTACGTCTTTGAATGAGATACACTAGTGTCAAATAAGTCTGTGTTAAGGAGACGACCTTCAGGATATGATAAACACTTTGTCTCCAGTGTCAATAAAGGATGACCTTCGAGTAATATATTTAACACTTTTCTCTTGGTGTCGAGAGGAGGTGGGATTCTGGTGATATTTGATACTTGCCTTCGGTGTCAATAGGGAATGACATACGGGTGATTTATGACATTATGTCTCCAGTGTCGGACCCTTTTGGATCGTAATAGGTCAATGTATTGTAAATGTGCCAGTGTGTGTATGTGAGTGATTATGACATATTTGTTAGTAGTATGAGTTAATGAATGTTTGGTTAAAATAATACATGTTATATTATATAATTGAGTATTTTAACTTAATTGTTTATTCTTATTTAAAATATGTACCACTAAACAATATACTTAGCGCAGTTAACTGTATCGCATGGGTGAGAGAACTGCAGAGCAAAGCGGCCAAGAGTGAGGTGGAGATTAAAATATTTATTTTGCTACAAGACCAACCATGTTAGAATTGTATCCATGTATAGTTTTTTTTACTGTAATGAACTTTAGTTTTGTATATTTTAAACATATCATGTGTATATTAAATAAGTCTTGAAAAAAGTTTTATGTGTTGTACATTATGTATGTGTTTTTTAAATATTTGAGTATTTTATGAAAAAGTAAGAAAATTTGAGAAATACTTGTTTTGGAAGTGAAATTTTATTTGCAGATTGTTTGTTCGTTGATTTTGGGATTATTAAAATTACAGGCAAAACTCTGATAAATTTTTTTTAGTGAATTTCTTTTATAGATTTATAAATTATTTTATTTATTAAAATGAGGGCATTTATCAGTAATTATTGTAATATCTTTGTATTTTAAATTGTATTTTATGTATACAGAATATACATATTATACATATTTATGATATAAGGGTGTTACACACCTTATGTTTATAGAATTTTTGAATAATATAATTTAATTTTCATATTAGGGCTTGATTTTATGGGATTTTCTTTTTTAATATTTCAATATATCTGTGTTATTCTATTTTGTTATTTTTTAAAATCTTGAATATTCTTTTTATATTAAATAAAAGGCTACTTCTTTTTCAGAGTTTATAATCAAAATTTACACTAATTAAAAAAATAAAAATTAATTAAAAAAATCACAAAATCTAATAAATTTACATCATATTTGTTATTTTTAATAACTCTCGCAACATTACGTGGTTGATTGTTCTAGTTTTTTAATCACTTTGTCTTCTTATCTGGATTTAAAAAAAATCAATCATATCTAAATGCATTATATCAAGGAGATTATTATTTTGAAAAATACAATTGGTCTCAATATTTTTTTTCTTTCTCCTTTATTGATACTTGATAAAATTAAACAAGATATTTAGCCATACAACAAGTATATGACCAATGTCCAGTCATACCATATCGATAACATTTACTTTCAATATTTTTTTCATATTTATTTTGACTATTTTTTATTTTTTTTCTTGATTTGCATCATTATTATTCCATTTCTGGAGGTAATTTATATTTTTAGAATTAGAACTACTATGATATTATTTGGGTCATAACTACAACCACGACATGGCTATGGCCACGACTATGACTATTGTCATAATCACAATCATGTTCTCTTATATTTTACTATTATTATATTTTACCGCATTCACTTCAAAGAATGAGATAGAACCAATAAGATGTGCTTCATGATTTTTCATCAATATTTCATTATTTTGTTCAATTACAAGAAAGCATGGAATTGATTTAGAATATTTTTTTTTAACTTTTTTTTTCTCAATATTACTGTTGCAGAAGTATATTTGCGATATAAATAGAGAAAATTTTCTCTAGTATATCATCATCAGTTGCTGATTCTGCACACAATTTTAACTGAAAGCTAATTTTAAAATATTATTAAATTATATTTACTCACAGTTTTAAAATTTTGTAATTATAAATGCATCCAATCATAATGAGTTTTTAAGAAAATTACTATCTTTTAGTGGTTATATCTTTCTTTCAAATTGGATCTTTTATAACAAGGTACATCTTTTAGCCCTTCATCAAGATAATGGTGAAGAAAAATCACCGCCTTCGCATGATTTTGCATTGAAACATCATTTTCTTCTTTAATAATATTTTTCAGATCCATAACATTTAAATTGATTTAAGCATCTAATATCCATAATGAATAAATCTTTCCTGTAATATCAAGTGCCACAAATTCAAGTTTTGCCATTAAAAATTCTATTACAAAAAAAAAATAATTTGTAAAAGAAAAACTTAATTCATATTAATAAGGAAAAAATAAATATAAATATTTATAAAGATAGAATTAAACATTTATTTAATCATGATTCATTATATGTATAATGAATATCCATAAAACTAATAACCATGGAATTAAAAATAAAACTAAATATTCATCACAAAATTTGTTGGTTTTGTGATCCATCTTCATTCAAGTTACTATCAAGCATAGCTAAAAAAGAAAACCCAACATACAGGTTGGGAGAAAGTATTAGTTATTTAAAAAATTGCCATTACTTAAATTAAATTGATAATGAAGTCTCTTTGGAAAAATATTGTGATAATTTTTTTTTGGTATATAAGTGAGAGAAAAGACCAGCTACCTAGAGTAGCAAATATCCACAAGATTGTGATAAAAGCCAAGCCCTCAAACTACTAGGGATCTCATCTAAAACATGCAAGCCTAGCTAAAAATCATAAGCTATATGAGAAAGACAATCAACCACAAATTAATTTCTCTATGCACATGGGATACAAGAATAGAGGAAAAGGAGCCCATGAGATTCTAAATTCTTTGCACTAGATTGACAGAAGTAGCAATGTGAGAGCACTTATCGTTGATCATATCCACAACTACTTCGTTGTCATATTCCGCTATAACAGAGCTATAATGCAACTCCATTGCCAACTTGAGACCGTGATATAAAGCCCATAACTCAGAAAGCAAAATTGGACTATTTTCAATATTAACAACAAATCCTTTAAGCCAAATCCCATTACAATCTCGAAAGACACCACCTCCATAGGCCAAGGATGAGCTTTAAAGAATAGAAGCATCCATGTTCAATTTGATAATACCAAGGGGCAGGCAAGACCAACTAACAAAGTGAGGAATCCTTGAGTTTGTTGGTCCATTCGAATTCTTCATCAAATCCTATATTAATTGAGCTGCAGAGTAAACATCTTGCATGAGTTTCCAAACTGAAATGTTTTAATATTATGATAGAATATTTAATAGTATAACAATGCAAATTTTTATATCTTACCTATATAGCTTACCACTATAAATAAATTAATGATGGTTTGGTCTAAATATATTAATAATGTATGAATAAATAATCATAGCTATGATAATTAATTAATTATGTAACTAACTAAAGAAATATATATATATAATTAATACATAATAAATAACTAAGGATAATATACATTTAAATCATATATTATAATAACTTAGTAAGTTATTAGATATTAATATCTAATATGATAATATACAAATAGTCATTAACACATGTATAAAAGAATAAAGAAAATTAGAATGATTACTTTGAATTTATATGTTTTGAATAAATAAATTGATAGAGTTTCATACTAATAACATATTAGAAAAAATAATCTGATATAGTAAAAGAACATAAGAACTAATAATCTCAACTTTTATCACTTCTTGTTATCTCCTACAATGTTATAAGTATCCCAATTTATATGATAGGTATTATAATAATCTCAATTTTCAACACATCTCACTTATTTAGCCATATTCCACTTATTTAGGCATTATTTTATGCTCTGTTTAGGCAACGTAAAATGGAGCACTTTTAATTCTTTTCTTATTTTATTTGTTTATTTTGACTATAAATACACTTCACTCTTCATTTGTACAGATAGATTGATATAAATATAAATCAAGTATATTTACTTCTTCTTCTATTCAATTAATATGGTATCAGAGCTACTCTGATAACCTCTCAAGTTTTTCTTTATCTGGTTTGTTTAATTCTTATCAAACCAGTTTATCTCAGTATTTATTCTCAATGTCTCAACTAGAAGTTACCCAACCCATTCAAACCATACTTGATGGGAAAAACTATACTCTCTAGATTCAAGACATGCGTAATTTTCTCAAAGGTCACAAACTTTGGTGATATGTTGCTGGAGATATTACAAAACTTGTTTTGACAAAAAAGAAATAGATGTTGCATTCAAACCTCGAATTGAAGATTGGGATAACAACAATCACAAAATTATCTATTGGTTTGGTAACACCTTCGCTAAATCCATTCGCCAACAATTTGGCAGATATGATACAACTAAAGAGGTATGGGATTTTTTAGCACAACGATATTCTGCTAGTAACAATGTTTCTATTTATCAACATCTTACTACCTTACATCACATGAGATAAGAAAAATGGCAATCAATCTCTGATTTTTTTTTCTGAAATGTATTTTGTAAGGGATCAATTATTTATATCAGAACCTTGTTGGGCATGTACTAATGTTGCTAAGAAATTTTATGAATATCGTGATAGCATGTGTCTTTATCAATTTCTTATGGCTATTCATGATGATTATGAGCATGCTAGAACTAATTTGCTGCATCGTGATCCTCTACCTTCTATGGCGAAAGCTGTTTCAAAATTAATTGCTGAAGAAACTTGAAGGAATGTTACACCATTTGGAAATAATTTCATGGTCACTTCTTCTACTTCCTTTTGCAAGTTTTGCAAAAATAAAGGACATACCATTGATGTATGTCAAAAGTTGTAGCACAAGAAATAAAAGGAATATGAACAAGGTAATTCAATTTAACGACCATCAGCTGTCACCATTCAAGATACTACTCCAAAAAATTCCAATGCTATCTCAACCTCTGAAATGTCATCTCGAATGCAAAACCTTTCTATAACAAACCTTCAGGCTATTGTTGATCAGGTTTTATCTCGTACTAAATTACAATCTTCTACCTTTTATGCTACATCAGGTATCACCTCTTGGCTTTTTGATTCAACATATTGTAACCACATGACATCATATTCATCATTATTTTCTTCTAAACATATTACCTCTAATATTTCTCTAATACATACTGCTTATGGCTCTCTTATGCCTATTAGTCATGTTGGTTCCATAAGTCATGGTTCATTAACCATATCTGATACATACCTTTTTCCTAAATTGTCAATAAATCTTCTCTCTGTTGGCCAATTGTGTGAACTAGGATTTGACTTGTGTTTTTCTTGCACTGATATCATTGTGCAGGATTCGTTGATCAAATAGATCATTGGGACAGGGCGTAAAGTTGGTTGCATGTTTGAGCTGAATTCCATGCATCTCTTAACGTCATCACTTACTGCTACCACTAGTTCCTCCTCATCTTCTAATAGTTTGCAACTTTGGCATTAATGACTTGGTCATGCATCTAAATTTAGAATTCACTCTTTAGTTACTAGTGGGAAACTTGGTTCAGTTATATCTCCTAATTTCTCTTATATTCCTTGTCAACTAGCGAAACAATCAGCCTTACCTTTTAATAGTAGTACTTCCTTAGCAAGTGAGCCTTTTAATTTAATTCATTCAGATGTTTTGGGACCTTCTCCTGTCACTACCATTGGAGGTTCAAAATATTTTATTATTTTTGTTGATGATTTCTCTCGTTACACATCGATTTATTTAATGCATAGTAGATTAGAATTACTTGATATCTATCAAGAATTTTCTACCATGATAAAAACTCAATTTCACGTACTATTAAAATTTTTTGTTCTGATAATTCTTTGGAAAACACACAACATAATTTTCTTAATATCCTAACGCAAGATGGTACTGTTTTTCAATTATTATGTCCAGGGACCTCTCAACAAAATGGACGAGTGGAGCGCAAACATCGACATATTCTTGATATTGTCCGAAGTCTTCTTCTCTTAGCCTCCATGTCTGAAAAATTTTAGGGAGAAGCAACTCTGACTATAGTCTACACCATCAATCGTGTCCCCTCATCTGTTATTGGTAATGTTACACCATATGAACAAATTTTTGGTACATCACCTGACTATTCTAATCTTTGAACATTTGGGTGTGCTTGCTTTGTTCTTCTTCAAACATATGAATGATATAAACTTTAGCCTCGCTCTCAATTTGCTTATTTTTTGGGATATGGTGTTGAACCAAGAGGGTTTTAGATGCTATGATCCTATTAGTCGCCGCCTTCGTATCTCTCGTCATGTCATATTTAGGGAACAAACCATGTTTTCTAATATTTCTGCATTCCACATTGATTCTTCTCCTATCTCTTATTTTACTAATCTTTCTATTGATTTGTTTTCTTATGATATCACAAATAATGATTTCAGTAATTCTTCACCAGTACCAACTTTACGCACCTTACCCAATGGTGATGGGCAGTCAGCTGATCCTCCTGCACAACAAATATCCTTATTTGAAGGCATTTCTATTCTTCCCTCTCCTACTCCTTGTGTTTCTACTTGAGTCAAAGCTTTCCCTTCCAAATATCAAGATTATCATTGCTATTATGCTCTTGCTACCTTGCATGAACCTCATTCCTTTTGTGAGGCTTCTTCTAACCTTCTTTGGCAGAAAGTAATGGTAGAAAAATTGATGCTCTTCAGAAAAGTGGAACATGGGACTTGGTTGCATTACCTTATGGAAAAACTACAGTTGGGTGTAAATGGGCCTATAAAATTAAGACTCGATCTGATGGCAACATAGAACGTTATAAAGTCTGTCTTGTGGAAAAAGGATTCAATAAGGAATATGGCATTGATTATGAAGAAACTTTTGCTCCAGTTGCACGTCTAACCATTATTCGAACTTTTATTGCTATTTCGGTTGCTCGTGGTTGGACTCTTTCTCAAATGGACGTCATTAATGCCTTTCTTAATGGTGACCTTTATAAAGAAGTTTATATGCAACCTCTTCTAGGATTCCAATATCATCCAAATGCAGTTTGTGGCCTCCGTAAAGCTCTTTACAGGCTCAAACAAGCTCATCGAGCTTGGTTTTTTAAGTTTAGCTCCACTATCACTCAAATGGGCTTTTATTCTAGTCCATATGACTTTGCTCTATTTCTTAAACAAACCAGCACTGGCACCATAATTTTACTACTTTATGTTGATGATATGATTATTACTAGTGATGATACTATTGGAATTCAGAATCTAAAATAATCTTTGCAAAAATAATTTGTGATGAAAGACTTGGGAAACTTTAGTTACTTCTTGGGCATCGAAGTTACATCCACACTTGATGGTATTTTCTTATCTCAAGCTAAATATGCTTCTGATCTCTTATCTCATGCTGGTATTACAAATAACAAAATTGTTGAAACACCATTAGAGCTTAATGTTGAACTTTGACCAACTGATGGAGAATTGCTTTCTGACACCACTCTTTATCATCAGCTTGTTGGCAATTTAATTTACCTCACAGTTACTCGTCCAGATATTTCATATGCAGTTAATCTTGTGAGCCAATTCATGTCTACCCCACGATCTACTCCATTTACAGCAGTTATTCATATTATGCGATATATTAAAGGCACTTTATTTCATGGATTGCATTACTCATCTAATTCTTCCTTGCAACTTAATGCGTACTCTGATTTTGATTGGGTTGGTGATTCTATTGATAGGCGTTCAACCATAAGGTTTTGTTTCTTCCTTGGAGACTCTTTTATTTCTTGGCGAAGCAAGAAACATACCGTTGTGGCTCGCTCTAGCATTGAAGCAGAATATCGTGCTTTAGCGGACACAACATCAGAGTTATTATGGATCCATTGGTTGCTTAATGATCTTAAAGTTCCACAAACTTCTCCTACTTCATTAATTGTGATAATTAAAGTGCCATTCATATTGCTCACAATGATGTTTTTCATAAACGAACAAAACATATTATAAATCGATTATCACTTCATCCAGCATCATCTGTTACATCAAACGTTGAAACTTCATTTAGTTTTCTCTACTGCCCAAATTGCTGATATTTTTGCCAAATCTCATTTTGTTAAGAGATTTCAAGATCTATTGTCTAAACTCAAGTTGTTGTCTAGTTTGCCTAGTTTATGGGGGGATATTATAATAATCTCAATTATCAACACATCCCACTTATTTAGATATATTTCACTTATTTATACATTATTTCATGTTATGTTTAAGCACAGTATAATTGAGCACTTTTAATTCTTTTTTTATTTTATTTGTTTATTTTGGCTATAAATATACTTCACTCTTCATTTGTATAAATAGATTGATATACATATAAAAACAAATATATTTACTTCTTCTATTCTATTAATAATAGGGGATAACATAAATTTAAATAAAATTAATTTAAAAAAAATAATTATATAATTTTTAAAAAACATTACTTATAGACATTCACTTTTTATATCATTTGTAATACAACCAGTGAGTTTTCATGTGGGTCCCAATTCAGTGTGTAAAAAACAAAATGTACACTTTCCAATGCAATAGCAGTGGGAATCTAATCTAATCGTTAAATCAGTTAGAGGTTTAGCTTCATTTTCTTATCCTTCTCTTCTCTGCCATGCAATAAATTCCCTGAAACTCGTTCTCACTCGGTGACGCAACTCAGTTAACTATGGCATTGTTAAGCCCCCAGTTGGAGAGGTTCTTATTAACCAAGCTCCACTATGGCGTCAACTCCAACTTCAAACCTTCTACCAAGAACAGTGACTTTGTTCCTGCCAAAGGAAAAACCCAGTGCTCCGCGATTGCAATAGACGCGCCGTCTTCTTTGACGGATGTTGCTGGGATTCGGTGGGGCTCTGCAAGCTTGCAGGGCCCACGTGAAGAGATGGAGGATGATATCATCATTCGATCAGACGGCCTTGATGGGTTCTCCTTTGCTGGGGTTTTTGATGGCCATGGTGGTATCTCTTCTGCCAAGTTCCTCAGGTCATTTTTCCCCTTTTTATTATTTTAGTTAATAGTTAAAATTTTAATTTTTCATAATTTTAGTCTCTAAGCTGTTGTGAGTATTTCTGACAAGAATCAGACTAAAAATTTAATATGATATACAATTAGCATAGCTTTAACACTTAAAAATGAGCAGTAGAGCATATATCAAATTGTAGAAAACCATTTTTTTTTCTTTTTTATTATTTTCTCTATAAAAATTATTTCCAAATTGAATATCTGCTCATATTTGCAGTGGATTTCTTAAAATCTGGTGAGAATACCTTAATTACAACAAAATTATGGTTTAGTGCCAAATTTGTGACATGAAAGTTTTTTGACCATAATGAATTAGCATAGAGTTGATCAGTGACCATTAGATATTTTGGGTCTCATGTGTTTAATTTATTTTTTTTATCTTTAATTATTTGTGGTTTGTACATTCTTACTTTGTCTTGGAAATAGAATGGAACGAAAATAGATGCCATCTATGTATCATATTTTCAACAAATTGTGTTTGGCAGCTTTTGTGTATGTGCATATATATAAAAGAATCCACACTTTTATTTTTGCAATTACTAAGTATAATTTCAAAGTGATCCTAGCATCAATGAGAACAAATGTCATTTTCACCTAATTCAAGTTTTTCAAGTATAAATCATTATAAAAGATTCGGAGTTCCTTGTATTGCAAGCAAGAAAATTGAAGGTTATTTCAAGAATGGCATTTCATTTCCATTTCTTTAGCAAACCAATCATGGTTTGTTTTTCAATCCATCAGTATAAGCACGGACGAACTTTGTTCATCCAGTTGTATGCAGCTTAATCAATATTATTAGATGCTCATTATGCTCTCTGATTAAGTGCAATTTACTATAGGGATGAATTATACAAGGAATGTGTTGCAGCTTTACAAGGTGGTTTGCTCTTGAGTGGAAAAGATTTCAATGCCACCAAAAAAGCATTAAAAGAGGCTTTTGAAAATGTTGATGCCAAATTGTTAAATTGGTAAGGCCCTTACAATGAATACTATCAATGTGATTAATATATTCTATATGATTGTATTGAAAGTTTAGATTGTGCCATTTTTGGAAAGGCTTGAAACAATTGGTGAAGACGAATCTGGTTCAACTGCCACTGTTATGTTCGTTGGAAAAAGTACACTCATCATTTCACATATTGGCGATTCATGTGTGGTATGTCATATATTCAACGAATTTGTTTGGTAGGATTGAAACTATTTTCCAAAGGGCACCATTTTATATGTTGGAAAAAAAACCAATTTGAGAGTACTGTTTAGCTTTTATTTTTTCAATACTTTTTATGCCTAAAACAAGTAAAATTCACCTTAAAAACAAATTTTAATGATCTCTCATCAACATTTTCGACTATAGTGTTTTTCTCAACATCAATTCAAATGGCACTGCTAAAGAGACAATAATACTATTTACTCACTTCATTCTCATGAATTTGTAGGGTTGTTTCCTCCATTTATATGATTCTTTTTATTGTGCCAAATCCCATTCCCTTTTGAATTCCAAGAAGAATATTTATAGATGATCAATAGTGCAGTTTTCTTATAATCTTTGAAAAATATATGTTGACGCAGGTCCTTTGTCATTCTGGTAAATCAGAATTGTTGACTGATTCACATCGACCTTATGGAAGCAACAAGGCCTCTCTTGAGGAAATCAGAAGAATCAGAGAAGCAGGTGGATGGGTGTGTTTTTCTATTCTTGATTTTGTTTTTCCATTTATCTTTGTCCAATCATTTTTTGTTAAATCTCATTCTCAACATTAAAGATAAAGAATATCGGGATTTCCGTCACAATTAGAAACTGTTGAAAATTTTATTCAATAAAAAAATCCTGATTGCTGTTCTGATTGACAATATCATGATTACCATTGCCTTATTCTGGTTATTTGCTGTTCTGTTGATATTAACATTAAACTTAGTTGGCATGTTGTGTCTTCATTTATCTTCTGGGACAATGGAGTGTCAAATGCTTGTACATATCATCAAGGATTTCACTCTTTCTTTGAGCAAGTAATAATTTTGCATTTTTTTTTTCTTTTATGGTATATTGAAAATTATTTAAGGGGAAGGGATTGCCAAGATTTAAGCCATGTTCTTCCTGCACTATGAGACTGTAAATCACCACAAGGCTACTAGCTTAATGGCTTGCATTTTTTACTTTTAACTCTTTTATCTTGAATACATTTGATTATCAATTTCTTTAGTTTAATGTCTAGAATATTGTCCCAATAAAAGCCTCATGTTATGGACGATTTGAAACTATGTTGTTTCTTTGAATTTATAGTTTAGGTTTGACCTATAGTTGATCTAATATTTCTTCTTACTGCAATGTCTGTAGATTGTCAATGGAAGAATCTGTGGAGATATAGCTGTATCACGAGCTTTTGGTGATATTAGGTTCAAGACGAAGAAAAATGAGTTCAGTCCTTTTACTCCCTAGTTAACATTCTAGAAATAGAAGTCCTGTAATTAGATTTCTTTAATGGTAGATTACATCACCTGCTAGCATATCCATGTCTAGACAATGTTTAAATTTTCTGCACTTGTATAGGATGCTGCAAAAAGGAGTTGAGGAAGGGCGATGGTCTGAAAAATTCAGTTCACGGTAAGAATTTTCCCTTTGTTTTTCTTATGCTGTTTGGATCCTCCATGGCTATTAAGCCCAATCTGCCTAGTTTTATAAAGATATGACATTTTAGAGGAAAAGGCAAAAGCCTGTCCACTTCTGATGCTTGTTTGCTTAGAACTTTCTAAATGGCTGGCTTAAATCTGACATATTAGTTTCATTTACATATGAATGCACGAGGGGTTAGTAACTTATTTAGGAAAACTTCATTCTAAAGCCTCTAAAATTATTGGGTTTGTCTATTGAGCACCTAAATTTTAATTTCTAATTCCTGTTTATATACAATCTTAAGGGTAGTCAGTTCTAATTTCACAGGAGTAATTAATGGCCACTGGACTGATCTGATGTTTTGACAGAGTGAAATTCAATGGGGACTTGGTTACTGCATCTCCAGATATTTTTCAGATAGCTCTGGGATCAGATGCAGAATTTATACTGTTAGCATCTGATGGTTTATGGGATTACATGAATAGGTTTGTTGGTCATCTCTCAAGTGTAATGAATTTGTTAAATTACCTTCATATATCTGTATATGTTGTTAGTATTATTTTTTTAATTTGAGTTCGAGTTATGAGGCATTTCATGCCTACTTTTGTTTATTATATTCTGTTTCAGATCAGATGCAGTTACTTTCGTTAGGAACCAACTTCAGAAACATGGAGATGTTCAGGTAATTAATCTGTTCTCTAGTAAATTATTCATTCCACATTTGGCCTATTTTACTACTGAAAATACAAATTATTCAAATAAGAGCTTTATAATATTAAAATTAAATTTATAATTACAAGGGCACGTAATGATCTATGGCAGCATTATCATAGTGTTTATAATGTAGAAGTGTGTAACAAGAAAATACAAGAAAAAAATTGCAGTGTCCTAAACTTGGAAATCAGTAATGTTTCTACCATTGCAGTGGTGCTAACTAACTTTCCTCTTTTTTTGGTTTCAGCTAGCTTGTGATGAACTTGCACGGGCAGCCACGGTATGCATAGAAAATTAGTCTTATTTCGCAGTATACTTGAGTAGCTAATTAAGTCAATATTCTACTCAAGCAATTATAATAACCTAAAGTTGCTTGTATTGCAGGATCTACGTTCCCAAGACAATGTCAGCATCATCATTGCTGATTTAGGGTATACATAATATCTGATCTTGAATCCCGGTTGAGCTAATAACTAGTTCTATCTTTGGCATTACAAGGTTTCTTTTAATGAACTGCTTTTGCAATATTTGGAGATTAGAAAATTATGATTTGGAAAAAGTTAGATTTTTTTTTATCTTTTTTCAAATTAAGCTTACCAAAAACAATACAGAAATTTCTTTTTAAAAGATAAAAAAAAATGGCAAAATCCAGTTTTGAGAAGTAGCTCCAAACTTTGATACTAGCAAAGCCTGAATAATTTGGTTTCCCCAGAAACTTTAAATGAAAGTTTCTAGTGAGAGAAACCAGAAAACAGTCTTGATAATTGCTTTTGGTATCCAAATAATTTGAAATGAAGAGTTAATGTAATTTTTACATGGAAAAATAACCTTTTTTTTTTCTTTTATGTGTTCCACAATCACAAACTTGTTATGCGTTTCTTTTGCACAGGCAAACAGATTGGCAAAATTTGCCACCCCAGCAAGGGAACGTATTTTATGAGTTGGGACAAGCTTTTGCCACAATCGGTATTGTATCGGTCGGAATATGGATAATATCTCAGCTTTCTTTATAACTTTGATAGATAGCTTCTGAAAATGTATATAAATCAATACATAGATGTATTTTGTTCAGATAAACAGGTAATATGTCAACATTTTCATGCTCATGGTTTAGGTAATAAATGAGGAGTTCTGTGAAAAAATTTATTAAAAACTTGAAACAACTCTCAGAAACAATTACTGTACCATTGAATTGAAAATCCATTGATTTTTCCGTATTACATATGCTAGATCTTAACCCACGTTTTGTACCGTTTTATTTTATTTTTATATTATATTATTACAATATCAATTAACTTTTATTAATAGAGTGCCTGATTCCGTTAGAATCAAATAAAATTGATAAAATAATTATTTTTGCTCAAGAATTATATTTTTGTTTGTAAATAATTCATATAAAATAAAGAGGCATTTACATAGCTATTTAAAAAAAATTATAAAAAAATATTATAAAAGCTAAAAATATTTACATTTTTATAAAAAAAATTAATACAAAATTTTAAAAATACCTCATTTTTCAATAAAATATTTTTTTTCAAAAATATTTTTTTCCTTAATACAATCAATATTTTACTTCAAATTTTTATTTTTTATTTTCAAATCTCACTGCTAAATAAACAATTATAATAAAATAAAAAATTAATATTTTAAATTATTTTTCATCATGTAAATATCAAAATTTTTTATAAAAAAATTAATTTTAATTATAAAAAATAAATAACACTAAAAAACAGAATAATATATAAAAAAAATATATTAATACAAATCATTAAATTTATTTTTAAATAAATTTTACATATTATATAAATAAAAAATAAAAAAATACACATAATTTCGTTATGTAGATGTTATGTATATATTTTATAGATATGTTGTAGATACTATATGTATATTATATTTTTGAAATTTAAGTTGCATATATTTTAATTAAAAATTATGTGAATATTGTATAAATATTGTGTGAATATTTTGAGAATAAAAAATTTTAAAAATAAAATTAAATAAATATTAAAAATATTATGTAAATTTATTGTAGATATAATATTAATTTATTATAGATGTATTTTAAATATTATAAATTTAATTTATATTGTTAAGTATATATTTTATATATATTGTGTATATGTTATACATATATTTATTTTTTTGGTGTATATATTAAAAATATGATATAAATTTTTTAATAAAAAATATAAATAAAATAAAATTTAAAAAACAAAAATAAAAAAGAAAAAAGAAGGCCATAACTTATTTTTGAAAAAAAAAAATCGTTTTTCGTATAATTAAAAAAAAAACCATCCGGTTGCGTATTCTTGAAATTTGTAAAGTTGCGTAAGGCGTATAGTGTGAAATTTTCTAAAATAAAATAGTGGAATGTAGGCAAAAGACAATTATAATTTATGCTTTAAGCTATGATAAAATAAAAAAATATTATAAAGATAGATGATGTATTATTTAAATTTTTTTTATTAAAATTAAATTATAGTTAATATTTTTTTAATTAATTTATTTAGTATTTTATTTTATTTTTTAAATATAATAATATAATTTTTTTTAATAAAATATAAATTTAAAAATATATATTTATAAAATATATTTTCAATAATCTATCAAATGATTCATAATTAAATTTTAATTCTCTATTTATTGAAACCTTTTTTTTTAAAGAAAATTACTCTACATAACTTATTTTGGTTTTACGATTTCAAACTTACAGAGCTCAAACTTTTTTTTTATTTAAATTCTGTAAAAACACATGCTTTTTTTTATTTTAAATTTTAACTTAAGTGACATTGTTCTTTAATTTTTTTTTTCTGATTTTATTTTTTTCATTTTTAATTAGTTTTAATTATGTTTTTTATTTAAAAATATTTTTTATGTCATATTTTCAATTGACACAAAAAATAAATAGAGATATATATAACATATATATATATATGTAATATATATACATAATGTATATAAAATACACACATAAAATAATTAATAACACAATATATACCAAGCATACACCAAATATCTACTATATCTACTAAACATCTATCAAATATCTATTAAATATTTATCTAACATCTAAGGATTGTTGCATAAAATGCATTTCTAAGTAATTGTCCCATAGATCCTATATCTATCTGTATAAAGAAGAAATCATATAACAAAGGGGATTTTTATTTGTATAAATGATTTTTCAAACTTGGAACGAGCATGAAAAAATTAACGATACTTCTTTATCTTTTGAGTTGTTCTGTCGGATCGGTTGCTCAAGACTTTTGGTCTCTATCCGGATCCAATAAAAAAAATGAAATCACTTATTATGAACTTATTGAGAATGATTCTGATCTAGTTCATGACCTATTAAAAGTAAAAGACGCTCTGGTGGGATCCTCACGCATAGAAAAAGATTATATTCAGTTTGATAATGATCGAGTGACATTGCTTTTTCGTCCCGAACCAAAGAGCCCCTTATAAAAATCTACATCGTTTTTAATATTTTTAATTTTATAGTCATACAACATATACACAATAACTATACAATATCTACATAAAATATATACAATATATATAAACAAATACATAATATGTATATAATATATATCAAATATTCATAATATCTATCAAACACCTATATAACGAAATTAATATATTTTTAAAACTTTTTATATATGTATAATATGTAAAATTTGTTTAAAAATAAATTCAATGATTTTTATTAATATATTTTAATATATTTTTTATTATTATATTTTTGTGTTATTTATTTTTATAATTAAAATTAATTTTTTTTATAAAAATTAATAAATTTTATACGCTAAAAAATAATTTAAAATATTAATTTTTATTATTTTATTAAAATATTTTTATTTAATAGTAAAATTTAAAAAAATATTAAAATTGAAATAAAATATTGATTGTAATGACAAAAAAATATTTTTGAAAAAAATTATTATTTTAGTGAAAAATAAAATATTTTTAAAATTTTACTATAAATATTTTTATTTTTTATAATATTTAAAATAAAATTTATTTGTTTAAGGAATTTTATAAATTCATTTTTTTTCCAGCGAATTGAATAACATCCTAAACTTCGAATTTCTTAATAGGCCTTCATATAAGAGCTGGTTACAATGACATGGCTGAAATATTCTTGAGGTTCAGATAAAAAAAAAATATTCTTGAGGTTTTCCTCTCCCTCTATAAGAAAAAAAAAAGATATTTGAAAACTACTCGGCTGGCCAGTTAATGAAATTATGATGAGTTGTAAGTTCACAATCCAAATAGAAATTGTGGTCAGTTAAAAAAAAAGAAGAAATAGAAATTATGGCACTAATGATTACTATTTAACCGTTTGCTTGTATTTCATCCTGAGCACAGATAGCCTTTTTTGAATGGAAAATTTCTCATGTTTTCTACAACTTTATCCCAGAAATATACAATTTTCTTTAGGGTTTGCATAACTTCTTCACTTTCATACCCTAACTCTTTTTCTTGAATTTTCAGAACTCGCTTGAGCAACTCCAGCAACTCCTCATCACCCCTCCCTAATCTTCTCCGAATACATACCAAACAGTCTAGAGCTTCCCCTCCACCTAAGATGATGGATTTGGCAAAACTGCATTGCACCTGGGATTTTAAAACCCTAAAAAATGAAAGATAGTGAAGATTGAGAGATTTCCCAAAATCCATGGATCTTGTCCTTGTTTTATTATCCAAATGGGGGATTTAAGTGAAATCCATGGATTTGGTAAAATCCCTCATCCAAAATCCTTCCAACCTCATGCGACTGAACTTTAATTCAATTCATTTATATTAAATAAGGTCATAATGGCAACCACCAAGTCTCAACTTGGTGGCTAAAAGTGTTGTTACTCCTGCTTAAATCTCGGGTTTGAGTCTTAAATATTTCCCTTCCCCGCATTTGATTAATAAAAATAATAATAATGTCATAATGGCTAATTATGATTTATATTCAACAACACAGAATCCATACAGCCTAGTTATATGACTACAACAACAATAACAACAACTAAGCCTTAGTTCCAAACAAGTTGGGGTCGGCTGTATGGATCCTCAACAAAATAAGCTTAAAAGACATTAAAAAAGATACTCCAGCCTTAGGCCCCTTCTAAGGCACGGATTTTACGTCTCCATTCAAGTTTGTCATTAATCAAATCCGCATCAAGATCTAAAGCACGTAAGTCTCTTGCTATCACCTCCTTCCACACAATTCTAGGTCTTCCACGACCTCTAGCCCCCTCAATCAATAAATTCTCACACTTACGAACCGCAGCATTAGGAGGTCTTCTTAAAACATGTCCATACCATCTAAGTCTTCCTTCTCTCACCTTATCTCCGACATCCGCTACTTGGACTTTTTGTCGAATATGAACATTCTTATTTTTGTCCAGTCTGGTATGTCCACACATCCATCTTAGCATCCTCATTTCTGCCACACTCATCTTATGCAAATGTTGTCCCGTTGGTGCCCAACACTCACTACCATAGAGCATCGCAGGCCTAACAACCGTCCTATAGAATTTACCTTTCATTTTCAGAGGTATTTTCTTATCACATAGAACCCCAGTCGCACCCTTCCACTTCAACCACCCTACCTGTATTCTGTGAGCCACATCTTCATCTATACGACCATCATTCTGGAACACCGAACCCAAATATTTGAACTGCTTGGTTTTAGGAACCAAAACTCCATCCAACTTAACCTCATGTTCCTGCTTCTTCCTTAGACTGAACTCACAGTGCATATATTCCGTTTTACTCCTACTTAACTTAAAACCCTTGTCCTCGAGGGTTTTTCTCTTCACTTCCAACTTACGGTTTACACTAGCACTAGTCTCATCAATTAAAATAATGTCATCAGCAAACAACATACACTAAGGAACATCGTCTTGTATGCTTCTGGTTAGCTCGTCCATAACCAGGGTAAATAAGTATGGACTCATGGCCGAACATTGATGCAATCCGGTAGTAATGGGGAAAGCCTCAGTGTCTCCACCAGGTGTTTTCATACTAGTGGATGCATTCTCATACATGTCCTTGATGATGTTGATATATTTGCCGCTGACTCCTTTCCTCTTCAAAACCCACCATAACACTTCTCTTGGTACTCTATCATAGGCTTTCTCCAAGTCAATAAATACCATGTGGAGATCTTTCTTCTTCTTTTGATACAATTCCATTAGTCTTCTTAGAAGAGAAATAGCCTCCATGGTAGATCTCCCTGGCATAAACCCAAACTGATTATCCGAAACTCTTGTAAGCTTCCTCAATCTGTGCTCAATAATCCTTTCCCATAATTTTATAGTATGGCTCATAAGTTTGATACCCAGATAATTTGTACAGCATTGAATGTCTCCCTTATTTTTATATATGGGTACCAGGATACTCTTTCTCCAGGCATTCGGCATCTTACGTCCTTTCACAATAGCATTAAAGAGTTTAGTTAACCAGGCAACTCCAACCTCTCCAAGGTTCTTCCAAACCTCTATAGGAATACCATCCGGGCCACAAGCTTTACCAACTTTCATATACTTCAAGGCTTCTCTTACTTCACTATGCAAGATCTTCCTAGACCAGCTGATATAACCATTTGTTGCAAGAAGACCTTGAAAATCTTGTTCATGTTCAGGGTTGAATAACTTGCCTTTTATTTATTGCTTTATAGTCATATACAGCCTAGTTATATGACTATAAAGCAATAAATAAAAGGCAAGCTTACCAACTGGAAGAGATTCTTTATCAAATGCCTTCTCACGTATGCACAAAGCCTCCAAGGCAAGTTGCTCCGCTTCTTCATCCCGATTTAAATTGTATAGAGTCACTGCAAGATGCAACATTGGGTAGGTGACAGACTGATCATCAGGGCTCACAGTTTTCTTCAAGATCTCCAAACTTGTCCTCAACAAGCGCTCAGCCTCGACTTAATTCTTTGACTGTGAATAAGATGTTGCAAGATTTAGAAGGTGGGCAACTGAACTGGGATGCTCTTTTCCTTATAATTTTCGGTGATCAACAAGCATTCCTCTAGCAGCTCTTGGCCTTCTTTTCCTCTAACAGCAATAAAATCATAACATGAAAAGAAATGTTATCACCTTCTTCAAAGATGCAATCAAAGAAAAATATTTGGTTCATTTATCTACCATTTCTCTAGCTTTCAAAAAGCTTGATTATTGTACATAGCTTGAATGTTTTCAACATGCTATAAGAAATAGACTAATTCTATCTATGAATCTCTTCTCACTTCAATGTATTCAAGCTACTATAAGAAACATACTAATTTATAGTCTATGCATCTCTCCCCATTATGCAGAGCAGCTGTAGCACTTAAGAATGTTCATTTAAAATCTAAAGAAACAAATTCCAAAAGATATATCATGATAAGAGAGAATTTAATGTTTGATGTTCAATGATTTTTGGCCAACTTACTGGAGCAGTATGTACAAAAAGGAGAAATGCATTTACAATATTTGGATTGAGGGAATCTAAACAATATATGAATTTAGCCAAATTCCATTCTTTTGGCTGGTAAAAAGAGAATAAAATCTTGAATGGTAAAAGGTCCTTCATCGCCAAAATCTCTCATTTAAAATCCCAACTCCAAGGTGGGATTTTGCCAAACCCCTCAGTTTAATGAACGAAAAATTCTAGAAAGTTATTTATAATTTACCCTTCAAATCCATTGATCCAAATTCCATTTTGATAAGGGCTTGAATAATCCATGAAATTATTCCATGGATTCCATATTGCTTCAACCAAACCCAAACATAGCCTAGCATTTAGTTGGCTTTACCTTCCTACAACGTGAAGTAATTCCGCCAAATCAACCCTCATATTCTCCATGATATTGTCATCCAGAGCCATATAATTTGATTCCTTGATGAGATGAAGACCTGTTTTATACAAGTCAATAGCGTTTTCGACATTCCCTGCATGAAATTGGCATATGAACCATATTTGAAGTTTATTTAAATAGGATAATGATAAGAGTGATTCCTGAAACTAGGTAGAGTGACTCCAGACTCACATTCACATAAATATAAAGGTAGAGATTAGCATTCTAATATTACCCAAGCAACCATGGAACTGAAAATACTCCTAAAGTGGGAAATCCACCATCATAAGTTAAACCTTTCAATAGGCTTAATATAAACCATCTATCTACATATCTTAACTGTTGAGCATTTCACATGGGCAAGGGAACACAAAGCAATGCCAACTCTTCCATCATTTTCACCATATAAGTTCCTATATATGTTTAAAATTCTGGACAAAGACAAAGTAAGGATGAATAATCACAACTCAAACTGTATAAAATCCAGAAAAGACAACATAAAAAGTAAGTAACCTGGTAAAATGAGTTTCTACATCCTTAGCTTTTCCTTCTTTGATTAAAAGATTACTTGGACCAAATAAAGGGACTACCAAATCTTCACTCTCTGCACCTCTAGCTGAATCCAAGATAATTATTGCACGATGGTAGGCCTCTACTGCTTTTGCCACTCTTCCAACAGAATCAAGAATTTTAGCCATCCCCAATAACGGTGAGATAAGAAATATACTACTTTTCCCTATAAAAGCACTGTAATATAAAAATCCAAGTTTAGGCCGAGGGCTAATAGTCAAAGAAAAATTCCAAGATTGATTGCAATGCTAGGTCAAGAGCAAAAATTATAGAATGAATAAGTATGCAAATCTGCTCAAAACTTCATGCAGTTGTTACTTATTTACATGAATATAGTGGTTGACCTATCAATCTTAAATTGCCGTAGAATTTTGGACAGTTGCATATTGTTGATCATAAACCAAGGCCAAAATAGAATTAGCATCCTGAGAACAACCACTATTTATATGGATAATATAATTGGGATCCGTGGCAGTTAGGGAATTCTACTTTTTAACTCCAGAAAGTTTGAATAAGAATTGCAAAATGGATGTAGACCAACAGGCAAACTGATAGTAGCTGTGACAGTAATCTTAAATTGTTTCACTGTATCATGCAAGGGAAAAAAGAAAACAAATACTATCAAGCTCCAACACTTTGGCACCCTAATTTACCATGTAGTAAATGGTCAAGAATATTGTAATAGTTGTAATAACATCACAGTAACTGAACTAACAAGCAGAACCAGTCAAGCTGAAAAAAACCAGCAACTCAAAATATTACAAGTTCTAATGTTGCTGACAATGACAACAAATTTTTTTTATAAAAGGTTGAACTCACCATGTTTGCTTTCTAGAACACCAATTACCCTCTGATATATAACCATAGATTTCTCGAAATTTCCCAAAGCTGAATACATGCTTCCCATATGTATTAGCACTGATTCCAGAAGGGGCCCATCATATTTCAGACTTTCAACAACCTTATTCAACTAGCCATCATGAAAATGAAGCATCAGAAGAAGGAGAGAGATATACTTAAGAATCTATGTGCTTTTGCCAACATATTCAAGACTTCCCATCCATATGGTATGCACAAATACCTTGACTGTTTTTGCAGGGTAAGCAATAAGAAAAAAAAATATCACGTACGTTTTGACAAACTTTGGGCAAAACAAAATGAAATCACGATGTTCATTGTTAACATACTGACATAGCATTTGTAAAATTTCACTTGAGCTTTAGCCTATGATAATGAATCAATACACATCTTTTTACCTGTAGAATAGAGTTCTAAAATTTCAGTATAGTTCCTAAGAGTTTCTCTGCACATGTGCCCACAAGTTTGTGCAGTCTATATTTGTTAGTCACATAAAATCAGCAGTAAATTTGTGAACAAAATAGCCCACTTTAGGGAAAATATAGTAAGATTCCAAAATTATTTATAAATCATTGCCCTTGAGATCCTAAGATGCCAAGTAAATTGAGTAAAATATAACAGGCCAAAAAACATATGGTTCAAGTATGACCGTTCAATATTAAAAGTTACAAACACATGATTCATGAATCAGATGAAAATATAACCACCACGGAAAAAAGAAAGTTACCAAATTTAGTATAGCTCCAACTGACTTTAAATCACCAACAGCCATGTATCCCAAGGCTATTATGTCAAGAGTAGCAGCTTCTTCAATGCCTCTACAACCTGCATTAATCTGTTCTTTCACTACTTCATAATTTGCTTGGAGTAGGTCCACAGCGTCATCTTTGTTTCCCACCAACACCAGTGCCTTGACTTTATCAAATAACGCTTGCAATTGACTCTCAAAATCATACACACCATCTGAAGGGTTACTTGGGCCATCATGCAATCTTTGAGACCTGCTAATGCAAAACCAGAACAAACCATCAAAGACTTCAACTTTCTTAAACATGAAGAAAGTGACTCGTACATTTTGAAACGTATAAAATGAAGTTTTTATTCTCAAGTAAATTCTTACCCAAGGGAGTATTTTGCATTTAAGATGCCTGATGAAACAAGATTTCCTAGACATCCCCCATCCGCATTTAACGATTGAACTGAAGAAAAAGTTTTCAAAAATTAGTGATAACTAATGGCTTGAGCTGATATTTGATGAGTGCATAGCTGATACTCAAAGGGCATTTTGGGTATATAACAGGAAAGGGGAGCCAGCTAAGAGAATCATCCTTGGGAAGGAAGAAAAGAGCAGTTACACGTTGTGAACCTCGATTTCCACCCGAAAAGGATTCGGATGAACATTCACTTGTTGTTAGGAGTCGCCACTCAGTTTTTTCTGTTCAAAGGGAAAAAACTAAGAAAACCCTTATTTGACTCCAATAATGCATCCAATATAAAGGTTTCTAATCTACAAACCCAAGGAGGATTCGGGGACTATGTCATGCATTTGATCAATTTGCCAAAAGAAACGAACCCAAAAGGGATGAAGAAAAGAAGACCAGCAGATTGTTAGTAAGTTGTGGACTTGCTATTTGGAGTGAATCCCAAACATGCCTACATACTCTCGTTTTTATGAGAGATCAAAGCCCATGTAGTTCGGAAAAGCCTATTTAAAGGCAATTATGCATTATGCATGTGTGTGTGTATGCTTCGAGCATTGTCAGGCTTTTTGCCAAAATTGTGAGATTTTGAGCACTTAGTGCCGATTTTGATGAAATTTGGGTACTTGGTACCAAAAAGAATGCAATTTAGGCTCCGTGCCCAAAAAAAGATTAATTGATTCGTGGCTTCATGCCGAAATGTTCATTGATTAGTTAATTAGGCCTTAGACCTAAAATGATTAGGTCTTTGACCAATAAGATTGATTCATAGCTTAATGCCGAAATGTTCATTAATTAGTTAACTAGGCCTTAGACCTAAAAGGATTAGGTCTTTGACCAAAAATATTGATTGATTCAGGGCTTAATGCCGAAAGATTGATTGATTACTTAACTAGGTCTTAGACCTAAAAAGATTAGGTCTTTGACCAAAAAGAAATTAAGAAGAAGATGGAGTGCTTATGGCATGTTTGAATTGACAAAGAATGAATTAGAACATTACCTTGCTTAGGATTTTCCCACTTCGAAGTTCCAGATCTCGTTTTCTCGGACCTTGGATTATGATCCTTGATTACGGATTAATTCCTGCAGCACAAGGTTAGATTTATACAGAGAAAAGTCCAAGAGAAGTTCTTAAGCCTGAAAATAGAGAGTTCGTCAGCACGAGGTCCCGGGATTCGAAAAGCCAACCATTTCTCTGAGAATTTAGCAGCCTTTTATAGATAAAATTCGGACTGGACGGCGGTTGGATCGGCGTTGTCAGCTGGAAAATCGGAAAAATGGTAACAACGGCCGTTGGACCGCCGCGGTCGAACCGCCGGTTCCTGCGGTTCAGCCCCAAAAAGGCACGAAAATTCACACTTTTTTCGTTCAAACTGACTTTCCAGGAGCTACGGACCTCCAAAAATTATTCCGGGACCATATCCGTGATCCTTGCGTCGCTCCAAATATTTCAAGTACCATGAAGATATACTTTCGGTGAACTTTGTCGTGATCATCCGGTCTGGCTTGGTCTTTTGCAGTCTGAGAAAATCGGCTTTCCGAGCCTCAAAATTCGAGTATTCACAATTGCCCCCCACTGGGGTCCATAAAAATGATTTATGGAGCTCAGTGGTCGTCAGAAACGAGAATTTTGAGCGAGGTGCAAAAGACTCGCATTTTCACATTTTCCTTATAAATAGGCTCATTTTCATTCCATTTTCATTTGCTTTCATTCTTTCTTCTTCTTTCCTTTCCTTCAAACTTTCTTTCATCGATGGATTTCATTGGCTTTGAAGATTTCGAAATCCCACTCCCTCCCTGCAATCTTTTACTCGAGGAGGAGAAGCACAGCTCCCGGACCGGCTGCTACGAGGTAAGTACCTTTTCCTTTACTCACCTAGTATGCATGCTTAAGAAATTTATTTATTTCTATTAAGGAACTTAGAAACAAATTTTAGGAATCATTTCTTTACATGTACTAGTAATGAATCAAGAGTAGTTCCAGGCTTCACCATGTTCCGCCATCAGTAATTATTTCTAGTAAAGAACTAAGAAATAACCCTCTAGCAAGTCACACCCGGCTGGGGATAGAATTTAAATTTTTCTAAAGTTGCCCCAAATTATCCACAATAATGAATTAGAAGATCTTTTTTTTAGAACACTGCGATTAGGATATCCATCGCCGAGAGACCCATGAGCACTATTTCGGCTTATATCTTTGATGTCGGGCATCCGGTGGGGGATCTTATCAGACCTGCTTTCCTCCACCATTTGAGGACTATAGATGAGGGCAGAGATATCCACAGGGAGTTGATCTGCGCGCTGGCTGAGCGATGGTGGCCCACTACTGATACCTTCCATTTTGCTTGGGGGGAGATGACGATGACACCTACCGACTTTTTAGTCATTTCTGGGATTTTCTTCTGCATTGAGATGGTGGAGTATTATAGTGACTGGCGGTATGATATTTCTTCATCCGACATGATCACTTTGATCGGGGTTGACTATCCTCGACATCAGGCGCCCCGCTGCATTCAGCGAAGGTGGCTTGTAGAGCAAGCGCCAGCCATCTATACTGGCTATGAGGTAGGCGATCTTACTGCTGATCAGGTGGCCAAGTTTACCCTGATTCTCCTGTTTGCTAGCTCCTTCTTAGCAAACAGGAAGGACGCAGTAAATCTCAATGTGCTGAAGAGCCTACTCGACCTGACACGACTTCAGACATACGATTGGGCTAGCATGATGCTGTGTAGATTGTATGACGACATGTCAGACCTCTGCTATACCCGCATCACTCCATGTGGCCTGTACTACTTCTGGGAGGTAATGTAAAGAACATTTCCTCTACCTTGCATATACCGACTCTGATATCTTATTCATCATTTCATTTCATTTTCATTTTAGACTTGGGCTTACGAGTACTTTCCTGGTATCGCCCCTTTTCTTCGTGAGCCACTTGCCCCTGTAGATCCTCTTTCTCCCATTACTTGGAGATGGTATAAAGAGAGGATGGAAGCACCAAAGAGGAAGCTTCCTATCAGAGAGCTGAGATCGTTTTTCGACAGCTGCTCCATGAACTCGGTAAATACTTTATCTTCATCCTTATTTATTGTATTAGAGAAAATGATTCACTAACATAATAAATTTTTACAGGTTGCATTTACAGCGATGTCTAGCCGGCTGGCAGAGTGGATTGCTCAAGATCACAGCTTTCAGCGATCACAATTCCTGACTCACCGTCGATTCATACTTCCCCATCCGGAGTATCGACGGTATTATCTCGCCGAGAGAGTGACTTTCCAAATTGCCGGCTTTCGTACAGCTCCCTTGGACCCCCCTCGATGACATGCTATCTCTGACGCTTCTGCCTGTTACAGCGTCCCAGTATGAGGGTGATCCCTTCGAATCGGCCTTTGCCCCGGATGAGGAAGATTATGATTTCTACTGTCTTCAGCGACTGATGCCACGTATTGGGGCACGGTTCGATTCTGCGCCACCTTATCGGTCCTCCCACTCTTCGGCTCCCACTTCCAGCACCCCGGGAGACCATCCCCCTTCCAGCTGGCGAGCTGACAGACCTTCTTCCTCTAGGGCTGGGGCTTCCACTTTCAGGGCTGGACCATCACATACTGGAGCAAGCAGCAGTTCATCACATTTGAGGCCTCCCCCATCCATTCTTGCGGCTACCGGTCAATTGGACCCTGCTTTGGCCGACCTGAGGTTGCCTTATGCTGTTCGTTATCATGCACCTGATGGTTGGGTGACTCGACCAATTAGTGTGGAGAGTGTACCATATCGGAGCCTTGTTCACATCACCCAGGTATATTCCTCTAGAACTTTTCATGAAAAGGATTCATGAAATTCTCTTGAAATTGATTGTGATTCTGTCTTTTTTACAGGTACCTGAGGGTCTAGTTGCTGACATGGCGGCACTGATCACTGCTTTCTCTGATGAGCTGATGGGTGCTTGGACTGATAGTGCTTATGAGAGCCAGAACAGGCCACAAAGACGGAGAGCCCGGCGTTGAATTCTCATATTTGTCTTTGATTATATTTGTAGTATTTGAATTATTCCTGCTCTGTACTTTGTACTTTCCATGTTTTCCGCCTGTTATCTGAACTTAAGTACAAACCTGCATTAATTTGTTAGTATTAATAGCAAATGTGTATGTATGATGTTTGTTTTTTGTTTGTTTTAGAAACCTATTTTTATAAATAAATCCTTGAAATAACCCCAAAAATAATATCTAAAATAATCTAAACAGGGCCAAAACACAAGAATTTCATAAAATAAAATAAAAACAAAATAAAAAAAATGAGAATCGAAGCTGGCCGGGTGGCGGCGGGTCAACCGCTGGGGAGGCCCCGAGGCAGTATATGTATACGAAAAAAAACAGAATTTGAAGTTCATTTTCGGGCCAGAAAACAGGTTTTTCACTGCAGGATTTTTATTTCTCTCAACAATGAACCCTCTTTTTAACCATGTGATGCATAACTGGACCAAGAGCCTCTATAATGTTGAAAGGATCAACATAGGAAGATATGGACTGAAAGCTGTTGCCACCTTTAGAGGTGTAGCTGTGGATTGGGATTTCTTGCATGCTTGTATCAGATTTTGGGATCCCCAAGCCCACGTTTTCAGATTTGGTGCCCGGATGGAGAAGATGTGTCCTCTTTTTGAGGAATTCTACTCAATTATTGGATGTGACCCAAATGCCCCTCTTGTAAGGCATGAGGTTCAAGTTGGCTACGTGGGGTCTTTTCAGAGGCTCTTCAACTTTACAAGGCCTCAAGCTCAAGCTATGATCATGGATGGGAATAAGGCGATGCTGCTTCCTTTGATTGATGAATTCCTGACTGCTAATTTTGAAGATGAGGTTCAACTGAAACATGAGATTCAACTGAAACATAGGATGCGAGCTTTTGTTTTCTGCCTGTTAGCCGGGTTTCTTTTCAACCGTGATCCTGGCTTTGGAGATTTGAAGCTTTGCCCCATGGTTAGGCAAATGGAAGAACTTAACTGCATTGGTGGTATGATTCTGGCTGAGACTATTCAGAGTCTTGACAGAACTGCACTCGGATTTGAAAATTGGACTGTTACCCCGATCATTCTTCAGGTAATTTTGTTATACCTTTTGTTTCTTCTCATTTTATCATCTCTCTTTTTCCTTGTAAATAGAAAGGATCTATTCTATTTCTATTTTTTTTCAGGTTTGGCTGAGAGACCATCTCCGAGTGGTTGCTGCTCCCAATGCCTTGACTTATAACCCTTCTCAGTACCGCACCAGGAGAATCCAGATTTCTTTTCCCTCCATGGCTAAGTGGGCTATCTGATTGTTTGAACTTGGACTAGAAGAATTGCTGTGGTTCGTCCCTTAGTATAGAATTCCTCGCTTCATGGAGGCAAATGCAATGCATAACCATGTCTACCTTCTTGGTTTCACCCATAGTACATGGTATAGTGCTTCTCGGGTACTCAGACAGATGGGAATTGATCAGAGGGTTCCTCTTCCTGTTGGGCTTTCCATTGCTTCCCCCATTACTCCCGGAGTTATTCGAGCTGTTCTACAGACTTGGGTTAGGAACCATCAGATGATTAGACCTTTTGCAGAGCCTTCTCTTGTCCAGCCTACTCCAAAGTATAGAACTTGGTTCATAGCCGAAGTTTGGCCAATTGAAAAGCCAAGGAGGCTTGCATTGCTGCAGGAGTTGGAGGGAGAGGATGTGGTTCCTCTTGACGAGGGGAAGATAGATGTTGCAGAGAGTTCCGGGACTAAGGAAGATACCGAAGACTCTGCCCCATGTAGGAGACGTAGGACTTAGATCCTAGGGTTGACTCTATTGTCTGCTTTTTTGGGTTGTCTTTACCTTTTTGGTTCATTGGATGTATAGGACTTATGGTCTGACTCTTGTCATGGAATGAATGACTCTTTCTGTGATGACTGACTCTTTTTGTAATGAATGATTCTTTTTGGAATGAATGACTCTTTTGACATGAATGATTCTTTTTGGAATGAATTACTCTTTTATTTGCTTTTCAAGCATTATCTACTTTATTTACTTACTCTAATTTTTGCCTAAGCTGTCCTTTCGAATTTTCAACTTAGCGAGCTCTTACCCATCCTTGCCTAAGCCGCCCTTTGCGGGTTTTCGACTTAGCGGGCCCCCACTATTGCCTAAGCCGCCCTTTGTGGATTTTCGACTTAGTTGGATTTTTCTTTTTTTCTTTTTTATTTATTTTTTATTTTTTTTATGTTGGCAAAAGAAAAATGAATCAATGATTTTTATTAAAATTTAGACCGTGCTCAAGGAGAGCTGCCTACATATCTCAAATTAGTTTGCGAGAATCAGGTCTAATGTAGTTCCTTACAATGCATGATTATACATAATATTTCTTTAATTGATCCAGATTGCATGGGTTTGTGAACTCCGAACCATCCAAATCAGACAAGATAACGGCTCCGCCGGAAAGTATTTTCTTTACAATGTAGGGTCCAGGCCAATGAGGATGAAACTTCCCATGAGGATCTGTAATGGGTGTTCTGATCTCTTTCAGAACCAAACAACCTTCTTCTAACTTTCGATCTTTGACCTTTTTGTTGAAATGTCTGGCCATTCGCCCCTGATACCCTTGAATCTGATGGAGAGCTTGAAGTCTTTTTTCATCCAAACCCAACAACTGATGATGATAATTGTTAATCCATTCAGCTTCATTTATCTGACTTTCTTGAATTATCCTCGCTGATTGAACTTCCAGTTCAATAGGGAGTAATGCTTCCATTCCGTACACCAGTGAATATGGGGTTGCCCCAGTAGGAGTTCTAATTGATGTTCTATATCCCCACAAAGCTAGTGGTAACTTCTCATGCCAACCCCTATGTTCCTTGATCATTTTTTGTATGATCACCTTTATAGACTTATTTGCTGCTTCTACAGCTCCATTTGTTTGAAGTCTATAAGGAGAGGACTTATGATGCTGGACCTTCTTATCCTTCAAGAGTTTAGCAAATTCCGTTTGGAAATGAGTTCCATTATCGGTGATAATCTCGAATAGTGTTCCGTACCGACAAAGGATGTTGGTTCGGACAAACTGTGCTGCCTTTTTGGCGTCTAATTCTGCATAGGAAGCTGCTTCAACCCACTTTGTGAAGTAATCCACTGCTACCAAGATAAATTGATGTCCATTCGAGGCTTTTGGATGTATTTTGCCAATTATATCTATTCCCCAAGTAGCGAAGGGCCATGGAGAAGTGATTGGATTCAGGGCAACTGGAGGTTGCTTATGCAGCTTAGCAAATATCTGACACTGATGGCATTCTTGCACAAATGCCACACAATCTGTATTCATGGTGGACTAATAATATCCTAGATTGGCTATTTTTCGAGCCAAGGCGATCCCATACATGTGCTGTCCTGATTCGTCACCATGCACCATTTCCATTATCCGCTTAGCCTCTGCTTCATTCACACACCTTAGTTGCATTCCATTCCAACTTCTTTTGTAGAGGATGTCTCCATTAAGAATGTAACCTGTGGCTAGTTGCCTTATTGCTCTCTGATCAACCCTTGATGATCCCTCCGGATAACTTCCATCCTTGAGATAACTCTTGATATCCCAGAACCATGGTTTACCATCAGCCAAATGCATTACGTGGGCGGGCTATTTCTGAAGCTGAACTTTCAATAAACGAATGGCTTTCCCCTCCTTGATATTGATCATGGAAGCTAAAGTAGCCAGGGCATCAGCAAACTGATTCTTTGCTCTTGGGAGATATTCGAAGGACAAATCATCGAATTGTTGTGCCAAATGATCGAGACGTTGTAGGTAAGGAACCAAACGCTCTTCTCTTATTTTCCATTTCCTTAAAGCTTGTGATATTATTAAAATAGAATCACCATAGACCTTTAGGTTCTTAATCCCCAATCTCAGGGCGACTTCGAGCCCATTGATGCAAGCTTCATATTCCGCTTCATTGTTTGTGCAGCTAAAGTCAAGTTTAAATGCAAAGGGAATGTATTCTCCACAAGGAGTTTTGAACACAATCCCAATTCCTTTTCCATGATAATTGGATGCCCCATCAAAATACATCTCCCAAACACTTCTTTCCACATTCAAGAGGTCTTCGTCAGGGAAATTCATTTCTCGCATTTCGTCTTTTACGGGTAATTCTGCTAACTAGTCAGCTATTGCCCCACCTTTCACAGCTTTCCTTTGAATGAATTTTAAGTCAAAAGCTGCCAATGTTGACACCCACTTTTTCATTTTGCTGTCCAAAACAGGCCTCTCCATAAGGAATTTCAAGGGACTCTGTTCTGCGATGACACAAGTGGTGTAAGAAGACAAGTAGTGTTGTAACTTCGTGCAGGCCCAATGCAACGCCAAACACAACTTCTCAATCTTGTTATACTTTAACTCATAGTCCAGCATCATTTTGCTGAGGTAGTAAATTGCATTTTCTACCTTTGTATCTTCGGGTTCTTGAGCTAGCATTACACCCATGGCTTCATCTGTTACAGACAAATACAAGAGCAGAGGTTTTCCCATTCTGGGAGGTTGCAGAATTGGCGGACTTAACAAGTATTCTTTGATCTTGTCGAAGGCCTTCTGGCAGTCTTCATTCCATTCTTGTGAAGCACCTTTCCTTAGTAGCTTAAAGATAGGACCACAAGTCTCTGCCAACTACGATATGAATCGACTGATATACTGTAATCTACCTAGCAAGCCTCGAATTTCCTTTTCTGTTCTTGGTGGAGGCATTTTCAGAATAGCCTTCGACTTTGCTGGATCAACTTCTATTCCTTTCTTGCTAACCAAATATTCCAAAAATAAGCCTGATGTTGCTCCAAATAGGCACTTTGCAGGATTAAGCTTTAAATTGTACTTGCGAAGTCTAAGGAAGAACTTCTCAAGTGCTTCAACGTGTTCTTCTGGAAATTTTGACTTAACAATCATATCGTCAACATACACTTCTACTTCTTTGTGAATCATGTCATGAAAGACTGTTGTCGCCATCCTTTGGTAGGTAGCCCCTGCATTTATCAATCCAAAAGGCATAACCCTGTAGCAGAAAGTGCCCCATTCTGTAATGAAAGCTGCCTTCTATTTGTCTGGTGGGTGCACCATGATCTGATTGTACCCAACTGCGAGGTCAGTCATGGAAACCATCATATGCCCAGCCATCCTGTCTATTAGCAAATCAATGTGTGGTAGCGGGAAATCGTCCTTGGGACAAGCCTTATTCAAATCTCTATAGTCAACACACATCCTGACCTTTCCGTCTTTATTCGGGACCGGCGCAATGTTCGCCAACCAGGAAGGGTAGGCAATTGGTTCTATGAACCTATTATCCAGTTGCTTGGCAATCTCATCTTTAATTTTCAAAGACCATTCTGGCTTCATTCTTCTCAACTTCTGCTTAACCGGCTTTGCATCGGGGTATAGCGGAATCTTATGAACTGCTATTGCTGGGTCTATTCCCGTGACATCACTCGTCTTCCACATGAAGCAGTCAACATATCTCCTGATGCACTCAACAACCTGTTCTTTATTTACACAATCATATGCAATGTATGTATATTCATTTTCTTTGCCAATTATTATCTTTTCATTTATTTCATTTATTTCATTTTTGCTAGATAATACTTGGAAAGCAAAAGACACAGGGTAACCAAGAACTTGAACAGTTTCATTAATAATGTCGGAGTCATCCTCCAGAGTTACATTACATTCGACATCAGGGTTTTCTATTCCTGAAGTTAAGGAAGACTCAGAACTAAACTTTGACTCGGTGTTTGACTCGGTACAAGATTCAGGTTCAGGGTATGACACAGGACTAGGTTTGACTATAGCTGCTTGTCCCTCCTCAGCATACCAGTTCATCAGTGGTCCCTCTGTGGTCTTAATCAGCTTCGTGAGGTCCCTTTTGTTTTCGACATTGGTTATCATAGCAACCTCATCAAAGAGACTAGGCTACATGAAATCCTCCACTTGTGAGCCAGTTATAGGTTCTAGCTCTTCCTCCTTTATGGTTAAAACATCAGTGAACATCTCAAAACCCGGTAACTTCTTTCCAGTCATAGGAGAATAGAATGGCTCCTGGAAACCACAGTAAGGAACTGCTTTCCCAGGTTTGCAGAAGTGACCGTTCAGAGTTCTAAAGTAAGGGCGCATTTTGAGGCTTTTCGCCCCCCATGTCTTCTTTTTGTTCTTCCCATGCTCAAATTCTTCTATCTCCTCGTCTGTGGGTTTGTACCCCAAGCCAAAAGTTCCCTTATTCTCAGGCTCTTCCCATGGCCGCACTATAGATGATTTTCTCCCAGACTTTATCATTTCCATCCCAGGTAGCAAACCTACCCTCAGCATCATTCCAACCAGGCAATTGATTTGGATCCCCCCAAAGTCATATAGGATAAATGGCCCTTTGGGCCTCTCTCCTTCGATGCATTGAACAGTGTCGTAATGGAACCCAGTCAAGGCCATAGTAGTTTCACCAGGAACAACCTCAAAGAGAGACTGATCCGTGATTTTCTTGTTGATTTCACATGTGTCTCCTTTGATAGTGATGATTTTTCCTTCAAAAGGAAACTTAAGTTTTTGATGTAATGAAGATGGTACAACATTATTCTGATGAATCCACGACCTTCCAAGGAGGAGATTAAAGCTCGCGGGTACATCAATGACCTGGAACGGCACTCCCATTTCCACCGGTCCGATAGCAACTTCCAGAGTAGCAACACCCAAAATTTCTCTTCGAGTGTTATCATATGCTCTAACAATTTGATCAGAAGGTGTAAGATCTGTAGCCTCCAACCCCAGACAGCTTGCTACTTTCAAGGGACATACATTTAAGGCTGATCCATTATCAATGAGAACCATGGGCACAGTCTTTCCCCCAGTTTGTATGGTGATGTATAGAGCATCATTGTGTTTCATGCCATCTTCTGGTAAATCTTCATCAGAAAACCTGATACTCAATGCCTTGGTTGATTGGGTCAAAGTGGCCACCAAAGCTTCTGGGCTTGTGTCTACTGATGTATCAAGTTGACTCAAAGCTTTACTGAGAGCCTGACGGTGTGGGAATGAGGAAGCAAGGAGCTCCCAAATTGACACCTTAGCTTGAGTTTGTTTAAGTTGAGTGAGGACAGGGTCTTCCTTTGGTTCTGGCGTCTTCTTATATGGGTGATTCGGGGTCTTAGGGGCTTTCCCCAAGTCAAGTGGTTGATATTGCCTTCCACTTCTTGTCAAAGCATCGACCTCTTCAGCGAGGTCATTCAGATCCAGCACACATATTTCATTCATTTCCAAGAGAAGTTTGAAAGGATCAAACAACGCTTTTTCCACAGTGATGGCGTGGATGGAATGATTGGGCAAAGAGTTAGTATTAATGTTTGGTCGACTCCTGAGAGGAATGATGTCACCACTATCCACCAAATCCTGGATGCGGTTTTTCAGAGTCCAGCAAGCATCTGTCCTATGCCCTTTTCCTTGATGGTATTCACAGTACTCATTGGCCTTATAATTGGAGGGTAATGGGTTTGGAGGAGGCCTCGGGTCCAAAGGCTTCAAGTACTTTCCTTCCACAGCCTTTTTAAACACTAGATGAAGGGGCATCCCAAGGTCGGTATATTGCCTTCTTGGCTGATTTCTCTGCCCAAGATTGCCCACACGTAAAGGATTCACAGGGGCAATATTGGCCACTTCATTGACCTTGCTTGAGGAAGCAGCTTGGCCCTGTTTCTTATACTTTGAAGCAGCTCCCTCATCCACTATCTTACCCAATTGTATCAAGTCTTCTACCTTAGTTGCATTCGCAATGAGCGATTTGAAAGTAGGTAAATATTGGGTTTGCAGTTGAACTTGATATGTAGGCCTTAAATTCCTGATTATAATATCAATCTGCTCCTGTTCTGAAGGGCGATTGATCATTTGAGCAGCCTTCGCCCTCCATCTCGTAAGGAACGAGGAGAAGGGTTCATTGTTATTTTGTTTGGTAGTCTCAAGCTCCCTTCTAGTGACATCTACCTCGATATTATAGTGGTATTGAGTGTTAAATGCATTGTAGATGTCTTCCCAGGTCTTAATTTTGGCACGATCCAGGCTTACAAACCATTTAAGGGCAGCACCAGTCAAGGATTGTTGGAAGAGTTGAGCAAAGAGCTCGTCATTTAAACCCCAAGGGCTTAAGGCCTCCACATACATTTTCAGGTGAGTTTTAGGGTAAGTAGTCCTATCAAATCTGTCCATCCCAGGCATCTTGAATTTTGGAGGCAACCTAGCTTGGGGAAACAAGGATAAGGAATCCATGTCTACCACCTCTTTTATAGTTTTCATGGCAGTGATTGACCTTTCAAGCAATTCAAGTTTCTTTTTCAGTTCATCAGTTTCAGTAGCATTCTTAGAGGGTGGATCCTCTAAATTGATGACAGGGGTATTATTCTGAGCAGTCATGGGGGTACTAGTTTGTCCCACAATAGGTTCTTTCCCTAAATTTCCAGAAGTAGTGGCCGTCTTTGGTGCCCCTCCTAATTCAGCCAAGATGGCTAGCCTTTGGGCAGCCAAAGCTTCATTAATTCTTTCTTGCATCCTAGCTTCAATTTTCTTAACTTGTCCATCTAGCAGGGCCTTAATCTGTTCAATAGTAGCCATTTTAGTAATTGGAATAGTTGGTGAAGTTGGGGTAGTAGGACTTGTGGGTGATTGCACAGTTGGAGTTGGTGTAGCTTGTGTAGGTGGAGGCACACGGATAGTGGGTACCTGCAAAGGTTAAGGGTAAAGGATCAGGGTAGTGTGTAAGGTAGGAAGACTCTTGGTCCAATTGCATATATCAAAAGGTTTTCCCCAAAACAATGTTGTTATGTTACATGAATGCACCTCATCACATCATAATTCATTTTAATGGAATGTGGCACTATTATTGGGTACATACAACCTAGGGGAGGGTTCTATTGTTACATAAAAAATAGAGAATAGGCTTATAATAGGGACCCTTGAGTCTTGAGTAAGATATACCTAACCACATGTGAAACAAAGAGTTTCGCGTGGGTCCAACAGTACGTTTACTCATCGGTCACTCCAAAAGGATTGGAATGGTTTGCGACAACTGGGAGGACGCTTTGGCTGTCCGCCGGCATAATCAAGGAGACCTGCCGGTCAGCGCTACTTGCTATCCAGACTCAGAATTTTGAACAAAAAGAGAAGAAATTCATTTGAAAAAATTTTTTTATGCAATGGAGGAAAATGATTCCCCCATATAATGCAAGAGAAAAAGATTCTCTAAATGACAAAACAAATGCACAATTAATCAAACAAAGGGTCCATCAAAGTTAAAAGATTTCTTTTGTCAATTTTATTCCGATATCCTTAAAGAAAGGATATATATTGCTAAGGTACCTTGCAAAACAAATAAAAGTACCCTAAAGAAGGGTAAGTTGGTCAAATAAGCAATAGTAATCTACTAGGATTTCATAAATTATTTTTATGGTCCCCAGCGGCAAATTAATCGAATAAGCAATAGTAGTCCACTAGAATCTCATAAATCATTTTTATGCTCCCCAGTGGAGTCGCCAAATTGTGAACCTCGATTTCCACCCAAAAAGGATTCGGATGAACGTTCACTTGTTGTTAGGAGTCGCCACTCAGTTTTTTCTATTCAAAGGGAAAAACTAAGAAAACCCTTGTTTGACTCCAATAATGCATCCAATGTAAAGGTTTCTAATCTACGAACCCAAGGAGGATTTGGGGACTATGTCATGCATTTGATCAATTTGTCAAAAGAAACGAACCCAAAAGGGATGAAGAAAAGAAGACCAGCAGATTGTTAGTAAGTTTTGGACTTGCTATTTGGGGTGAATCCCAAACATGCCTACATACTCTCGTTTTTATGAGAGATCAAAGCCCATGTAGTTCGAAAAAGCCTATTTAAAGGCAATTATGCATTATGCATGTGTGTGTATGCTTCGTGCATTGTCAAGCTTTTTGCCAAAATTGTGAGATTTTGAGCACTTAGTGCCGATTTTGATGAAATTTGGGTACTTGATACCAAAAAGAATGCAATTTAGGCTCCGTGCCCAAAAAAAGATTAATTGATTCGTGGCTTCATGCCGAAATGTTCATTGATTAGTTAATTAGGCCTTATACCTAAAATGATTAGGTCTTTGACCAACAAGATTGATTCATGGCTTAATGCCGAAATGTTCGTTAATTAGTTAACTAGGTCTTAGACATAAAAGGATTAGGTCTTTGACAAAAAATATTGATTGATTCAGGGCTTAATGCCGAAAAATTGATTGATTACTTAACTAGGTCTTAGACCTAAAAGGATTAGGTCTTTGACCAAAAAGAAATTAAGAAGAAGATGGAGTGCTTATGGCATGTTTGAATTGACAAAGAATGAATTAGAACATTACCTTGCTTACCAAAAAGAATGCAATTTAGGCTCCGTGCCCAAAAAAAGATTAATTGATTCGTGGCTTCATGCCGAAATGTTCATTGATTAGTTAATTAGGCCTTAGACCTAAAATGATTAGGTCTTTGACCAACAAGATTGATTCATGGCTTAATGCCGAAATGTTCATTAATTAGTTAACTAGGTCTTAGACCTAAAAGGATTAGGTCTTTGACAAAAAATATTGATTGATTCAGGGCTTAATGCCGAAAAATTGATTGATTACTTAACTAGGTCTTAGACCTAAAAGGATTAGGTCTTTGACCAAAAAGAAATTAAGAAGAAGATGGAGTGCTTATGGCATGTTTGAATTGACAAAGAATGAATTAGAACATTACCTTGCTTAGGATTTTCCCACTTCGAAGTTCCATATCTCGTTTTCTCGGATCTTGGATTATGATCCTTGATTACGGATTAATTCATGCAGCACAAGGTTAGATTTATACAGAGAAAAGTCCAAGAGAAGTTCTTAAGCGTGAAAATAGAGAGTTCGTCAGCACGAGGTCCCGGGATTCGAAAAGCCAACCATTTCTCTGAGAATTTAGCAGCCTTTTATAAACAAAATTCGGACTGGACGGTGGTCGGACTGTCGGTCCGGCGGTTGGACCTCTGTGGTCAGCGGTCGGACCGGCGTTGTCAGCCGAAAAATTGGGAAAATGGTAACAGCGGCGGTCGGACCGCCGGTTCCGGCGGTTCAGCCCCAAAAAGGCACGAAAATTCACACGTTTTTCATTCAAACTGACTTTCCAAGAGCTACGGACCTCCAAAAATTATTCCGGAACCATATCCGTGATCCTTGCGACGCTCCGGATATTTCAAGTAGAATGAAGACATACTTTCGGTGAACTTTGTCATGATTGTCCGGTCTGGCTTTGTCTTTTGCAGTCTGAGAAAATCGGCTTTCCGAGCCTCAAAATTCGAGTATTCACACACGTCAGCATAGTTTGTTACTGATTCTGTATATAATAGTGTACGGTTTGGGAAAGAGGGGCATCTTTTTTCGTCATATATGTAATCAGCATTCTTGCTGTATCGGGCTTGTCCTGGGGGTTGGTTCTGCCAATCATTTATTGTAACACCCCAATACTCCATATAAATACTATACATATACCTAGTATACATACAGTAAGTATATAAAGTATAAGGATGCCACTTTTCTTTTTACCTTTCAATACCTGTAACAAAATTCAAACCATAATAGGTCAATTTAAAGAACACTTACAAATTATTGTCTTTATCAAAACTTCATTTATACATATAATATAACATACTTAAAGTGGATACATGTATGCATTACCCTCTAGTTGGTCTCGACAAAATCTTACTCTTCTCGTGGCATACCAAAAGACTTCATATCTTCCACTAAGCTACCTGCGCGATAATACATCCGCGCTAAGCTCGAAAGCTTAGTAGTACAAATATAAAATACAAACATATATCATGGAAACACTAACATATAAAGATATCTCAATTCCATATACCTTTAGTTCTTATTAAGTTTATCCCTATTCATTTGCACCTTTCATATCTTTCAACTAATCTCCTATCTTATACACATATAAACATAACATTTCTACCAAGTCCAACCCATCACTAATATTCACAATCAACATCTCAATACACACATTATACATCATACTAATCATAAGTCACGTTTCCAATTAAGACAATCATTGTCATCAACCACAATTCATCAATTGAATTCACAATCAATGCTAATACACACATTATACATTATACCAATCATAACATTTCTTTATTCACAATTCAACATTAATGATTCATCACTAGTGCTCATAATCAATATTTCAACGCACATATTACATATCATCAATCACATGTCCAATGAAGTATACCAAAGATTTCATTATCCATTTCTTTCAACATTTGTATATCACATTGACAACAAAGACAGACTCGGGCCCAACAGACACCACTATGTTATTCAGAGTTCAGAGTTACTGCTTTGGTCTATAATCATAATCATCAAGCCCATAGGCATCATATATCAATATTTCTATCCATGGATAGTGTAACAGACCCAGTCTCTTGGACCATCAACTCATCATGAGGAGATCCTCAACCCGGCAAGACTGTTACCAATCATATATTTCATATTCACAATTCTCATAGTGTAACAGACCCAGTCTCTTGGACCTCAATTCAACTCAATTTGAAGAGATCCTCAACCCGGCAAGACTGTTACCTTTTTCATTTTATAGGCATGCCTCTAAACCCAGAACTCTGAAGACTGAATAACACATTAAACACATATTTCACTTATTGTTTCATTATCAATTTCAATCTCAATGTTCATTATCATCTAGGCAAACATGCCTTATTTATTTCAATTAGATCATCATAGCCAATCACAATGGCTTCATCTCACATTTGAATCATCATGGCTAATTACAATGGCTTCACAACATATCATATCTCAATCCATATGATACATATAACATCATTGCTATAACATTACAAAGTACCTTATTCATATAGCACAATACAATTCACAAGATTCATAATACACAAAACATAGTATTGTTCATATAGTATCATGTGCATCATCATTATAATACTCAACATCAATTACATTAACCAAATGAACATATCATTATTCAATCACATGATTCACATTATACATATAGCATCATTGCTATAACATTACAAAGTACATTAAAGTAATTCTTCATAAAAGTGTTTATCATAATAAATTTGCATAGCTCATACCTTGTTGAATGATCCTCTTCTCTTTCACACTATACAAGTCACATTAGATTAACAATGTAATAATTTACCTAACATTATTTAATTATACTCAATCAATTGTATTCTCATACATTAATATTCATCAAATCATTCACATCTTTCATTTTCCCATAACACAATTATATATACATATCATTAATGATATAAACACATCAAAATACATTAGTGATATGCATTAACAATGCAATCATGCAACATTGATACTTACCTTAATAACATTTCACACCACTCTAAACTCTTCTCCACTCAATAGTTCTTCACTTCACAAATTAGGGCAATTCAACCTCTTCACAACCTAATCCAAAAGGAATATAAGCAAAATGACCATATGAATAGTACATTCTGGTTTTAGACTCCATTTTATCCTTATTTTGAAAAATTGTATAAAATAATCTACTTGACTAAAAATTCTAAAATTTTTACAGAATTTATTTTTGTATCTTAAAATCATTCCTTTAAAATTTCAGATCAAACTGAACACAAAATCTTGGTCAAATAGTTCACCTAACCAGACTGCCCCAATTGCCCTGCATCCTGGCAGCAGTTCTGAACTTTGTGAATTCCATAAATCAAATTCAATCAACGTGGTTCCAAATTATTTTTCTCAAATACTAGACTCACTAAGCAACAACATATCCAAAATTCAATTGGATATGATTTTTCTACATTTTATTAAAAATCCCGAAATATAGCTGTCTCAGTTAAGGTACCTGCTGGAATAGGTCTAATAAAAATAATCTTTCTAAACTCATAACCATTCCAAAATCGAATCAACATATTTTTCAGTCATTCTAGACTCATAGAGGCACAACATATCAAAAATTCACTTCAAGAACATTTTTCTATAATTAATTAAAAATCATACAAGTCACAGCCTTTACTAATTGTAAAACAGAAAAATATTCACTAAACACAACTCTTACTCTTCCATCACCAACACCAATTTAACTTCTTATTTTAAAATCAATTTCAACTCTAATCAACAAATCATCAACACACTTAATCATACTATCAATAATCCTAACTCAACTCACACACATCTTCAAAAATGACAAAGGCAAACAAGAGAAAACTTACTAAAATCATGAAATTCTTGAAATTCCAACTTGTATACTTGAGATCTTCCTTCACTTTTGAGCTTAAAATTCCAAAATCATCACTTGCTCTCTTGCTTTCCTTTGTCTTTGAGTGAGCCGGCCATCAACAAGAAGAAGAAGAAGAAATGATGAAGAAAACACAAAGTCAATAGGCATTAAATACCCTTCCAAAAGAAAATTACTAAACTACCCTCAACCATATAACTAAACCTTTGTCTTTTACAAGCCCATGTTGGTAATTTCACAATCACAAATAAAATATCCTCTTCCCTTGACCAAGCCCTTTGACCAACTTATATTATATATATATGACCATATACACAACATATACACTTCACTCTACACAATGCTTTTCTTCAAACAACATAATTACCACTTATCAATCACACACTCAATTCAATAATAACAACATTATCATAACTTCTAAGCACACTTAGGGATATTACATTTATCCTTCATTCCTTTATTGTTTTTCTTAAACTCTTGTAATTCAGCAAGTTCATCAATACAAATTAATCCCTCTCTTCCCTACAATCTGTTTCTTCTATTTCCTGCTTGAATACTGATTTCTTTGGATGGTTAACATTCACTGATTCTCCATCATTGGTCCGACCTGCCGGATTCGTCATAGATGACCAAGATAAGAATGGATCAAAGAGTAGAAGCCTTGGAGAAGAATGTTGCCGCCCTAACCGAACAACTGCAAAACCAAACCCAGCAATTAGATGCTCTCAAGCTCGACACGCAAACCTATTCCCAAAAATCTGACCAAAACTTTAACGAAATAAAAAAAACTCCTCCTCACTCTACAGAGAAAGGAGTCTATTCAATCTTCAACCTCTACACCACCCACCACAGAAACACCAGCAACACCTCAAACCCATTCCAACCCATCTACCCAAAATTCTCCAAACCCACAATCACAGACTGATCAATTCGATACCACAAACATAACCCATAACCCACTACCACCCTCATTCAGTTTCCATCACAAAAGAACAGACATGCCTACCTTTGATGGAACCGACCCAATTGGGTGGACAGCCAGGGCCGAGCAATTTTTCAAACTCCATCGCATTCCCCCTTCCGAGCAGATAGCTCAGGCATTTATTGGAATGCAAGGTCATCCCCTTCACTGGTTGCGTTTTATACGACACCGGAACCCAGAATTGGATTGGGTCACCATGAAATCTGAGTTGTTTAAACAGTTTGGTGGAGAGGTAACAGACCCATATGAGGTTTTAGTCGCAACCAAGCAAGAAGAATCGGTTGTCAACTATATCAACGAATTTGTCTCGAGAGCAGCAGAAACTCCAGACTTCTCAGAGTCGCAGCTTGTCGCCATATTCCTTAATGGTCTAAGTCACGAAATATGAGTCGGAATCAAACCAAAAGACGCTCCCGATCTTTATACGCTGATGCAAGCCGCAAAAGGAATCGAGATTGAGCTGTCGTTCCATTCTTCACATCGACACTCATCTCGCTTCAACTCTGGCAACAACACCTTAAGAGGAGGGTTAAGCCCAAGCCCAAAATCTGTTATTCCACTCTTGACTCGAACCCATCAATCACACCTAAATCCCCAACCCATAAGCCGACCCATCACTACCAACCTCACTTCCATCAGATCTTACGGGAACTCTACTAAGCAGCTCACACTTCCAGCCCCAACAACCAAATCGAACACCGCTGCTGCTACCCGAAACAGAGGCATCAAACACTATTCCCACAAGGAATACCAGGAATTAAGAGAGAAGGGTCTATGTTTCAGATGTAAGCAACCATACTCCCCTCTCCATGTCTGCCCAAACAAGTCCCTCATGGCCCTAATTGGGGGTGAAGATAAGGATTTAACAAAAGAACCTCCTCCAACTTTTGACATGGGAGATGAATCAGTTGCAGAACCTCCACTAGAGGTTGTTGAAGCTCATTTTGCCCACCTTGAATTGCCTCTATTCTCAGCTAGGGGAATATCAAGGCCCAAAACCATGAAGCTACATGGTAAATTGGGAATGCAAGCAGTAGTCATTATGATCGACAGTGGAGCTAGCCATAATTTCGTCTCAACGCACTTGATTAAACAATTGGGGGTAATTGTCGAGCCAACAATCCCATTCTTTGTGCGATTGGGGGATGGTCACCGTCTCAAATCCTCTGGGGTTTGCCATAAACTGCTGTTAGATTTGGGAACCTTGGAAGTTACAGGAGATTTCTACATTTTTCCACTTAGCGGAGTGGATATTATTCTTGGAGTAGCATGGCTAGAGACACTTGGGGAGGTAAAAGTTGATTAGGGAAAATTAACTATGAAAATTCCACATCCAGGCGGCGAAGCAATCCTCTCTGGAGATCCTTCCCTTGTTCGTCAGCAAACCAGTAGCAGGTCTATTTCTAAACTCCTTAATACTGATTTTTGTGCTCTTTTATGGGTTGTGTGCACAGATAAAATCCCGGCAGCCTCTACTGAGCTAATTGACCAGAAACAACAAGCTGAACTCGGAGAGTTACTCACTAATTATAATAATGTGTTCTCTGAGATCTCTACACTTCCTCCTAAGCGGTCAGCTGATCACCGAATTATACTCCAACCGGAACAAGGACCAGTATCTGTCAAGCCTTATCACTATGGGTACCATCAGAAAGATGAGATTGAACGGCTTGTACAAGAGATGCTTACTGCTGGGGTTATTCAGCCAAGTTCGAGCCCTTTCTCTAGTCCGGTTTTGCTGGTAAAAAAGAAGGATGGAAGCTGGAGGTTTTGTGTCGATTACCGGCAGCTCAACAAGGTCACCATTCCTCATAAATACCCTATTCCGGTGATCCAAGAATTACTAGATGAACTTCATGGAGCCAACTACTTTTCCAAGCTTGACCTGAAAAGTGGGTTCTTTCAAATCCGGGTAGCAAAACCTGACATTTAGAAGACAACTTTCCGTACACACACCGGGCATTATGAGTTCTTAGTCATGCCATTTGGGCTCACCAATGCCCCGACCACCTTTCAAGCCGTTATGAATGACATTTTTTGACCTCATCTACGGAAGTTTATCCTTGTGTTTTTTGATGACATCTTGGTCTATAGCAAGCATTGGGAAGATCACATAAGGCATTTGAAGATAGTATTTCAGCTCCTACAAGCTCACTCCCTCCACCTCAATAGCAAGAAGTGCACCTTTGGCCGGACCTCCGTTGAGTACTTGGGCCATATAATTTCAGCAAATGGGGTTTCTGTGGATCCTAACAAAGTGACTAGTGTACTCAATTGGCCAACTCCAACCAATATCAAGGGAGTGAGGGGATTCTTGGGTTTGACTGGATATTACCGACGTTTTATCGCTGGATATGGGCAGCTTGCTAGGCCATTGACGGAGCTACTTAAGAAGGAAGCGGGAAAGTTTGCTTGGGGAACAAAAGCACAAGAGGCCTTTGAACAATTAAAGGCAGCAATCACCTCTTCTCCGGTCCTTGCTATGCCTGATTTTTCTAAGGAATTTGTGGTGGAAACGGATGCATCCAAGTCCGGTATAGGGGTTGTTCTTATGCAACAAAACAAACCTATAGCGTTCTTTAGTAAGGCCACCGGTGATCCGGCATTATCCCGATCCGCTTATGAGAATGAATTAATGGCATTGGTTTTGGCTATCCATCATTGGAGGCCTTATTTGATTGGAAGGAAATTCACGGTGCGAACAGATCAAAGAAGCTTGAAGCATTTGTGGCACCAAGAGGTATCCACTCCAGCTCAACAATATTGGGCAGCTAAAATCATGGGATATGACTTTATGATTGAGTACAAGTCCGGAAAAACAAACAGGGCAGCGGACGCTTTATCAAGGTGCAATGAAGACATGGAAGTTTGTGCCTTGTCTAGAGCTCAATGGGTAGATTGGGATGAGATACAAGCTGAGATTAATCAAGATCAGCATCTGTCCGGAATTGTTTCGGCCTTGACATCCCAGCCATCAAGTAAACCACCATACTCTCTCATCCAGGGCCGACTCTTCTACAGGGGAAGGTTAGTTCTTCCTTCCTCTTCTAAGTGGATACCCAAGCTCATCAATGAATTCCATTCCACTTCTATGGGGGGTCACTCCGGTGCACTTAGAACCTACAAGAGAATTGCTGAAAACTTTTATTGGCCCAAGATGATGGATACAATCAAGGAATTCGTGGCAGCTTGTTTGGTTTGTCAAACCCAAAAATATGAGGCTAAATCCCCGGGAGGTTTACTGCAGCCGTTGCCCATTCCTCTCCAAATTTGGGAAGATATCTCCTTGGATTTCATATCCGGGCTTCCAAAATCAAAAGGGGCTGACTGCATACTGGTGGTAGTTGATAGGCTGTCCAAATATGCTCATTTAATTGCCTTGAAACACCCTTTTACAGCACTAAAGGTGGCTGAAGTTTTCGCAAAAGAGGTTGTGCGTCTACATGGCATACCGAAAACTGTTGTAAGTGACCGAGATTCGATCTTCCTCAGCCATTTTTGGACAAAGTTATTTAAGCTCCAAGGGTCTACCATTTCTTTTAGCTCATCTTACCACCCCCAAACTGACGGGCAAACCGAGGTCACAAATAGAAGCCTGGAATGCTACCTACGGTGTTTCTCCTCCGAACAGCCAAGAAAATGGGCTAAGTGGCTGGCATGGGCAGAATATTGGTATAACACAAATTACCATGGTGCAACTAAGAAGACGCCATTTGAGGTTGTTTATGGAAGACCCCCACCTACACTTCAACATTATTTGCCCGGAGAAACTAGTGTGGAGGCATTATCAAAGCATTTGCAAGATAGAGATGAGATACTTCGTCAACTCCGGCACAATTTGCTACGATCTCAGCAGTTCATGGTTAAGTATGCCAATCAGCACAGGAGAGCTGTTCAATTCTCAGTGGGGGATAAAGTCTTCCTCAAGCTCTGCCCTTATAGGCAACAAACAGCAGCAAACCGTATCAATGCTAAGCTGGCTGCTCACTTCTACGGTCCGTTCGAGGTATTGGGAAGGATCGGGGCTGTTGCTTATAAGCTCAAGTTGCCATCAACTACTCGTATTCACCCGGTATTCCATGTTTCTCAATTAAAGAGGGTGATAGGTGATCATGCAGTTGCGGAAAAATTACCGGACACTATGGAAGCAGAAATTGAGCCTATGTTGGAGCCACTCAAAGTGTGTGCAAGGAAGACCTCCAAACAAAATGGGCAACTTGTCTCACAGATCCTGGTACAGTGGCATGGACAAACGGAAGAGAATGCTACTTGGGTTAACGAAGCAGATTTCCGGGCTCAGTTTCCTGACTTCAGCCTTGAGGACAAGGCTGCTTCTCATGAGGGTGGCAATGATGAGTGCATAGCTGATACTCAAAGGGCATTTTGGGTATATACCAGGAAAGGGGAGCCAGTTAAGAGAATCATCCTTAGGAAGGAAGAAAAGAGCACTTACACGTCAGCATAGTTTTTGTAATATCCTCATATATGCCCTAGAAGTTGTGATTATGTTGTTGTTGTTGTTATATAATTGGATTGAATATATGTGTTAAATTACAAGAGAAAAGAAATAGAGAAAAGAATGTTTATGTATATGTGATTTGGGAAAGAATTTAGGGTTTAGAGAGAATGGTATATGTTGTGTATATGATGATATATATAACATATAAGTTGGTCAAAATGAAGAGTCAAGGAAAGAAGATATTTATTTTTGTTAAGTGTGAAGTTACTATAAAGGGCATGTAATGAATGGTAATCAAGACAAATGGTATAAGGGTGTTTAGGTAATTACTCTTGTTGAATCACTTGGTGGAGATTTAAAGAGGTGATATTTTGTCTTTTCTTCATTTCCTTCTTCTTCTTCTTCTCTTCTCCACGTTGGTTGGCTCCTCCTTAGACAAGAGAGAGCAAAGTGAGATTTGTTTAATTCTAACATCAAATTGAAGGGAGAATCAAAGGATTTAATTGAAGATTTGTGGAATTCAACAACTTAGGTAAGTTCTTTCTCTTGATTTTCCTTTGTTCTTTTGAAATTGTGTTTGGGATTGGTGAGTTGATATGGATGGTTGATGGAGTGTGTTTGTGTATGGTGTGTGTAAAAGTGTTGAAATGGAATTAAAGATAAGAAGCTAGGTTGGTGTTGGTGATGGAAGAGTAAGAGTTGTGTTTAGTGAATTTTTTTCTGTTTTACAATTAGTAAAGGCTGTGACTTGTATGATTTTTAATTAATTATAGAAAAATGTTCTTGAAGTGAATTTTTGATATGTTGTGCCTCTATGAGTCTAGAATGACTGAAAAATATGTTGATTCGATTTTGGAATGGTTATGAGTTTAGAAAGATTATTTTTATTAGACCTGTTCCAGCAGGTACCTTAACTGAGACAGCTATATTTCGGGATTTTTAATAAAATGTAGAAAAATCATATCCAATTGAATTTTGGATATGTTGTTACTTAGTGAGTCTAGTATTTGAGAAAAATAATTTGGAACCACGTTGATTGAATTTGATTTATGGAATTCACAAAGTTCAGAACTGCTGCCAGGATGCAGGGCAATTGGGGCAGTCTGGTTAGGTGAACTATTTGACCAAGATTTTGTGTTCAGTTTGATCTGAAATTTTAAAGGAATGATTTTAAGATACAAAACTAAATTCTGTAAATATTTTAGAATTTTTAGTCAAGTAGATTATTTTATACAATTTTTCAAAATAAGGATAAAATGGAGTCTTAAACCAGAATGTACTATTCATATGGTCATTTTGCTAATATTCCTTTGGATTAGGTTTTGAAGAGATTGGGTTGCATTAACCTAAATGTGGAGAATTCTTGGAAAGAAAAGAAATGTATAGATTGATGGGACTAGTTCTTGAGGTAAGTACCAATACATATGATTGTATTTAATTACATAATTTGAGGCTTAACACATTTGTTTGCAAATGTGTTAAGTGATCTATTATATTGTTAACATAATTGGACTAAGGTGATGATTGAATGATGTGAAGGATGTGAAGATCATTAACCAGGTAAGCATACACCCTATTTGATTGTATATCCTTATATGTCTTTGAACATTAACACATTGGGATGAAAGTGTTAAATAAGCTATTATATTGTGAATGTAAATGAAGAATATATATAAAGGATGAAATATGAAATGGGAAAGGTAGGAAGAAATGAGGATCATTCTTAAGGTATGTGCAATTTGTTATGATAAATGCTCTAGTAATGAATGATGTTAATGTGTTTTGAGAAGTGAGAAAATGTTATGTTATATGCATTGTGAATCTTGTGTATGACAATGTATTATATGAATAATATACTTTGAAATGTGATATCAATGATGCTATATGTATCATATGGATTGAGATATGATATGATATGAAGCCATTGTGATTGGCTATGATAATTCAATTGAAAGAGATAAGGCATGTTGGCCTAATTGATGATGAGATTGATAATGAAATAATAAATGAATTGTTTGTTTAATATGTTATTCAGTTTCAGAGTTCTGGATTTGGGTGGCATGCCTAAGAAATGATGAAAGGTAACAGTCTTGCCGGGTTGAGGATCTCCTCATATGTGTTGAGTTGATGGTCCAAGAGACTGGGTTTGTTACACTATGAGAATTGTGAATATGAGATATATGATTTGTAACAGTCTTGCCGGGTTGAGGATCTCCTCATATGTGTTGAGTTGATGGTCCAAGAGACTGGGTCTGTTACACTATCCATGGATAGAGATACATGTATATACATTGCCTACGGGCGTGATGATTGTGACTATGAACCAAAGCAGTAACTCTGAACTTTGAATAACATATTAGTGTTTTGGGCCCGAGTCTGTCTTTATTGTCAATGTGAATTGCAAGTATTGAAACATTGATTGTGAGTATTAATAATGAATTATGCTTGGTGAATTGTTAATAATATAATGTTATTAAGTGTAATATGTAAATGAATTGTGGTTGATGATAAAGGTTGTCTTTATTGTAAATGTGATTTATGATTTGTATGATATGTAATTTGTGTATTGCAATAATGATTGGTATGGTATATATAATGTAGGGGTATTAATATATTGGTTTTGAGTATTGGTGATGCATTGGGGTTGGTGATAATATTATGTATATATGTACATCATATTTGAAATTAGCTAGGATATATTAAAGATGAAATTAAAAAGAAAAGAAGATATGATAAGAACTAATTATATATTGAATTGATGTATCATTATATGTCAATACTTCTATACTATATGTTTATATTTTATAGTTGGACTACTAAGCTCTCGGGCTTAGCGCGGGTGTTTATTCGCGCAGGTATATAGATGGAAGATATGAAGTCTTTTGTTATGCCACAAGAAGAGTAAAGTTTGTCGAGACCAACTAGAGGGTAATGCATACATGTATAAACTTTAATTATGATGTATTTCTGACGAGAGAGTATTTATATGTATAAATGAAGTTTTTGATAAAGATAATGATTTTGTAAATGTTATTTAAATTAATGTATTATGGTTTGAACTCTGTTACAGGTTTTTAAAAGGTAACGAAAAGTGACATCCTTATACTTTATATATTTACTGTATGTATACTAGGTATACGCATAGTACTTATATAGGGTATCGGGGTGTTACAGTTTTTTACTGATTCTGTATATAATAGTGTACGGTTTGGGAAAGAGGGGCATCTTTTTCCGTCATATATGTAATCAGCATTCTTGCTGTATCGGGCTTGTCCTGGGGGTTGGTTCTACCAATCATTTATCCTTCATTCCTTTATTGTTTTCCTTAAACTCTTGTAATTCAGCAAGTTCATCAATACAAATTAATCCCACTCTTCCCTACAATCTGTTTCTTCTATTTCCTGCTTGAATACTGATTTCTTTGGATGGTTAACATTCATTGATTCTCCATCAATATCATGTATAGTTTGAAGCTGCATCCTTTCTTTTTGAGACAAATGAAAAAGTATCTCATGCCTTTTTGCTGGTCCGTATGCAGGTGCACGCATGCTTGAGTAATCCTGAAACGTTCAGACAAGAAATAGAAGAATTACAACCGTGCAATTATGTTACACACCAGTTATTTTACAAGAGAAAGGAACAGTGACAAAAGAAATACATTAAATGTTTCAGCAAATCAAAAACTATTTGGAGTGCATGCATAATAAGCAACCTGTATCCTTTTCAAGAGAAAACCATCCTAAGGTTGCACCTCTATCTCTCAGGGAACGACCTATTAAGGAAAATAATACTCTTAAATGACCACACAAGAAAAATAATAATTCTATACTGACAGGCAACAAGAAATCTGACTAGTGCCCTTGAGGAAAAAGAAAAAGAAACTGTCAGGAATTATGTTAGTTCTAAGTAGCTTTATCAGCAATAATCTCATAGACTATATGGTTTTTTTTTTATAGTACCAATATCATATAAAAGCGTCATCTTGGATTCACTAAAGAAGGTGGATAAATTCAAATGTTTGATCTCTTCATATGTCATTCAAAATCATATATGCTCATATTAGATTATTAGTAGTCAGATATAAGATTAGAGACAGTGAGAGAAAACTTGTGGGAACGTGTCCATTTCTACTTCTTTTACCTGTGGGAAAATGATATTCAACCGTTGGCACTCTTTTCCTATAAGAGAAAATTCCAATTTAACAAAAAAAAAAAAACCTCCACCTTTCATGGTTCATTTGCAACTATGTTCCAACATTCATGTTCATATTTCAGAAGAAACTCAAGCAAGTTCTACCAAGAAAGAATAACAAACTATTACTTCAATAACTTCCTTTTGAAATCCTAACAGAATAGTAAAACTTGCACTTGAAAATGCCAACTACCAACGTGAATGGAATATTCTCTTCTAAATTCCAAAAAAAAGAAACAAACCCCCCACCCCCCCCCCCCCCCCCCCCCCCCCCCCCCCCCCCCCTCTCTTTTTTGTCAGTTTAAATTATTAACACCTATAAAATTCAAGATGAAGAGTTTAATTGTCTTATCACTGAACCTACCACGTGTCCTCATCGCCAAATTAAAAAAAAATTAACAGAAATGAAGAGAGCGTACCTGTTGTTGCTCACAGAGGAAGAAGAAAGAAGAACAGCTGCCATTTCTAGAAGTAGCAGAGCACAAAGCAGCCCTAAACAAACGCTGACAACAATAAGTTAACACAGTGCTGAGTGAAAATTAACCCGCCGAGTCAAGGGCTTTGCATGTTGCGGACCCGCTTAAACCCTATCATCAGTCAGCCAATGTTTAGCCGACTAATCAATAGGCCTTTTTTTAGTGACCAAACTAAACTCACTCGGCTGTGCTCTTTAATCTTTATTGTTCCCGTCTGTTACCATCACTCAACCCCTTTTTCTCGCTAAGCTCTTCTCCGGTGACCAAAGGAGCGGTGGTGGTGGCGGCTGTTAAAAAAAAAAAAACACTTTTCGAATGGCAAGAACTTGAATAAACCGCTGCACTTCAGTTGTTAAAAATGACGTCGTTTTTACTCTCTCGCAACACTACAAGAAGGTTGCTCAAATCCTCTCTCTCCATCTTCAACTGTAACATACCTATTTGCTCTTCAAGTCGCCTGTTAGAACCAAGCCCTACCATTAACATTATTATCCCTACATTTAACCAAATTATTCAATCTTTCCATTCCAATACTCTCGGTTTCGAATTTTCCCACTACAATTACAATTGTAATTACTCGAATTTAAGGTTTGTTCGAGAAATTTCTAGCTTATCAAGCTCCAAGAACGAAGATAATCGGAAGAATGGAGGGTTATCGAAAGAGGGAGAGGTGTCATGGATTGACTTGTATTTACCAAGACAGTCTCGACCTTACGCTCGCCTAGCTCGACTTGATAAGCCGATCGGAACATGGCTTCTTACCTGGCCTTGCATGTGGTATGTTTAGCAAATTGGTTATGTGAAGTTCAACAGTGAAGTTATGGAATTGTGATGTTTCTATGATTAAATATGTTTAATGTCCAGGTCAATTTCATTGGCGGCATCCCCGGGACATCTCCCTGATTTTAAGATGATGGCTTTATTTGGTTGCGGGGCTTTGCTTTTAAGGGGTGCTGGATGTACCATAAATGATCTCCTGGATAGAGATATTGATACCAAGGTAAATATTAATTCTTATCATGTCATTCATGTTAGTTTCTTTGGCTAACCTGTAATTGCAATCTATATGAATCCATTTCCTCCATTCCGCAAAGTTCATAAAATTCAAGGCTTGTTCCAACCTCTTGCACTGCCTTTCCTCATGTCATTCTACTGCAATTTCAATGTACTCCACGTTTCCTTTGAGTGGATTTTGTAGGACTTCTTTTGCACTTTTCCTCTTCATCCACCTTGCTTTTGATATAACTGGCATTTAGTTTGTTTAAGCAACATCAAATTCTTCCATTTCTGCTTGTCTTTGAAAGTTCTCTTGATGTTTTTTTTATGAGGAACTTATCATTTGTATTTTTCTATTCATGAGAACTTTTGAATGCAGGTGGAACGTACAAAGTTGAGACCAGTTGCAAGCGGTCTTCTGTCACCATTTCAAGGGCTTTGTTTTCTTGGTTTTCAGTTGCTCTTGGGTCTTGGAATTCTGCTCCAACTGAATAATTACAGGTTAGTGCAAATATTCTCAGAAGGAGAAGTGCACACAATTAGTAGCCTCGTTTGAGAGAGTTCTTCCTGGGTGGACACTTAGGATACCATCAGTGCAAAGTAATGTTAGCTCCAATTCACCCACACACACTCACAGCTCAACACAATCAGTAGCAAGATAGAAGAATAGAATAGATGGAAATAAGAAGACAGGAAGAGAAAATAGAATAGATAGAATAGTATCATATGTTCATACTATCTCCTTTGTAATTAAGCATGGCTAAGCCCATCTTTCCATTTAAAGTCATTAAGCAAAACAGTCATATGTGGATGAACCATTTAATCATTTTGCACAGTCTGAGAATCATTTAGCCATCACATTATACAAATTAGTTGCACCCATAAAACAACTCAAATCTATTTTGTAACAACTTCTAATTCCACAGATAACCTTACCACTATGGAGCTAATAATGACATTAAACCACAATAATAGACATAAAATCATTGAACAATTACATTATCAAGCTTCTTATGGGAAGAAAAGGATGGGGAAGTTCAAATCCTCTAAGCCTTCAAACCTGAACAATGGAATAAAGAAAGACGATTTCTTTTATAATATGCCTACAACAAATGGCACTCAAATTTTGATAAGAGTTATCCAATCCTTTGGGTACAATAAATGGTTTCATAGGTGCGCCCACAACAGAAACATCTCTTTCATTTTTCCTTTCATTTCATCACATATTACCTTAGCAAAATGAATGTTCTAATATGTGCAAATTAGTTCGCACTAGAATTGTACCAAACAGGGATTTCTATGCAAAACATAATCTATTTGATTCCATGGTCATATGTACGAAATGAATATGCTCTTAATACGTAATTTCATTCATTTGACACTGGTGCGCAAACAGACTAATGGTTTATCCCCCATTAGTTAGGCAATTTGTTATCCATTAGGTCTAGTCTTGGTTAAGTCTAGGTAAGGTCTCAATCATACATATAGCTCTAAGTGACCTTTACAGTGATATTGTCAACAATTATGCATCAAGGGTCTATTCTCATAAACATGGTTCAATCACAACATATTTTCAATGTATGATCAATTATCATAATAGTAGCCTGGAGGCTATATTTACTTATGAACATATATATTCAAGAACACGATAGCAATCATTATATTACTGAGGAATATGCAACATGTGTGTGTATGTATGTATGTATGTATACAAATACATAAATACATAGATAAAGATGTTTATAGTATATTAAGAATCAATTTAAATAAAGTCCGTTTTAATTGAACATTTCATTATTCTGGTAGTCACCAAATTGAAATATGTGCATTTTCCCTTGAACAAATGTAACCAATTCATTAACAAGCATTACTGAAGCTACTGCCTGAATGAGCTTCACTAAAAAATGAGTGTTACCAGAGGTGGCTGCACGTTAGTTCAGCCTCCATTTGTCTATCTTTGTTAACAAGAGTTACAATCAGAACAGGCATGACTTTGCTTACTTCCCACAGTGTGTGTCTCCTTGTACCAAACGTGACCAATCATGAACATGCATTCTCACTCCTGAACGGGGTGTCACCAATGCACCTTAGGTAATGAGCGTGCTCCCACTGTAACAAGCATTACCAGTACCCTTCATTCAACTTCATAGCCTGGTTGAAACATCACTAAAGGATCCTCTTATCCATGCCAACTCAAAACCTCATGCTTATTGCATGCACATATAAATCTCTCTAAGAACCATTTTATCTCACAGTTATAAGGACACTCATATTCATTCCAGCTCTTAGTTTTCACAAGCATAACTTAGGTATGACAAGATAAAAAATTTTCATACTCGGTCATCAATATGTAACAAAACAAGCACTTAGCTCGAAAGGTCATTCTTACTCATCATCATAACCATCCATACAAATTGGGGGAGGAAGTGTTGCAAATAACATTGGTTTTCACATTGTTAGTAATAAAAAGGTCCATGTGGAAAGTAATGATTTATTATTTGTATGAATATAATAACATAAGTGGGATCTGTTATCTCTTTTTTTTTCTCACTTTGTCCCATAGTGTCCTAAAATCTTGATAATCAAGATATCTGCACACACAGTCACTTTCTCTCAAATGTTATGGTATTATTTGCATGTATTAAAGCTAAGTGTTAGACTTAAGCATCCAATTGTTATTTTCATTAGTGAGAAATCTTTAACCATGAAATTTGGTTCACCATTTTTTTCTTAAAATGTTTTCATACTTAAGTTGCTTGTAGCCTTGAGCTTATCTTTATTTTCACATGTTATTTTATAGTTACTTTATATCAATGTTATCAGCGTATGTGTTTAATCATTTCGAATGACTTGTGTTAATTATTTCCAACAGCCGCATTTTGGGAGCTTCGTCCTTGTTGCTAGTCTTCTCTTATCCCCTCATGAAGAGATTGACATTTTGGGTAACAGCTGCTTTTTCTTTTTCTTTTTTTTTTCCTGAGCTGATTGGGAGTTTTATGAAAAATGACCAGTATCTCTATTATGCAGCCTCAAGCCTATCTAGGTTTGACGTTTAACTGGGGAGCTTTATTAGGGTGGTCTGCTATTAAAGGAAGTCTAGATCCAGCGATTGTCTTACCACTATATATGGGTGGAGTGTTCTGGACTCTTGTGTATGATACAATATATGCACATCAGGTAGAACAACTTAGTTTAAGATGTCTGTTAATATTTTTTTTCCCACTTTGATCATACAATAGAATTTTGACTTGTTACAAAGGAAGTTGTTAACCTGTAAATCTCTTATATTCTAAGTTCTAATCGTCCCTTTATTATTCTTATTTGCCCCTGCCTTTTTTTTTTTGAAAAAAAAAGTTGTCAATTTCAATGAGTTGGCTAAGTTTGATTATTGATGTCAAAGGTTAAGATTAAAATCGATGAAATGAAAATTTTCAGCTATGAATTGAAAAAAAGGAGCAAATGTTTAGGATTCCTTTATCATTTCATAAAATTAAAAATAAAAAGACGCGATTAGACTTTATTATTTTATTCTAGGTCAGGAATCATATGCCTTTTCTTTTTACTAATAATATACCTTTTCTTTTTTACTAATTATATACCTTTTTTTTTACTAATTTAGTGAGTCGGCTAAAATTGTTACCAATCTATGGTTGCTGCAAGTGCAAGATTATAATATTATTTCATATTTTGGGAGATTATGGTTTTTGGTGCTTCTTAAGTGTATATGCCGCTTGCTTTCTTTTTTTTAATCTTAGTTTACAGATTTTGTTATTTCTAAGTTCTCATTGGAGTAATTAAAGTGTGAATTATGCTCCACTAATATCTATAAAGGAACAGTTATATTGCTGCTTTTGGAAAAGAAAATTGACATCCATGTATATAGGATAAGGAGGATGATCTGAAGGTAGGTGTTAAATCAACTGCCCTTAGATTTGGGGATTCAACAAAGGGATGGATCACTGGATTTGGAATTGCATGCATTAGTAGTCTCACTCTCAGTGGAGTCAATGCCGATATTGGTATTTGTTTTCTTTCTAATATCCTTATGATTAACTTAATTGGGGACTTTAGTTTGCTCACTGAGTATTTTAAAAAATAAAATATGGAGCAGGTTGGCCGTTTTATGTACTTTTGATAGCTGCTTCTGGACATTTGGCTTGGCAAATATGGACAGTTGACCTATCATGCCGGGCTGATTGCAATAGAAAGTATGTATATTGCTTGTTTTGAGTTATATGATTTCTCAAAGCAGTAGCATTGCACTGGCATATCCTCATTTGTTGCAAAAATTATTTCCCCCCTCTTGGAGTGAGAAATACTTCAACTGTTTCAATATTTTTGACCTAATAACTTCTGTGGAAACAATATGCCAATTAATTGTTTAACCTAGTACTTCCTTGTACATGATTTACCATCCAAGACTATCATGTTGATAAAAATTGCAATTGCAAATCTGGGCTCTTTCATTTTTTGAATTGAGGATTGTTAACTGTAACTGAATTGTTCCATTTTCTTTTGCTTACCCTAAACTTGTAGCAAGTTTCACATTAAGTGACTTCTATGTATCTCAACTTGCGTTCCTTTCTGTTAGTAAATGTGAGTATGTGCATCCTCATAATTATCTGGATAATTTTTTAGCACAAATCTTTAACTGAAACCATAGTTCATCAATATATGCCATTTGCCAATCATGGGATTTATTTAGCTGTGGCAAATGAAGGCCTTGAATACAAGGTTTTAAATTGTGGTTGTCGACATAGTCTTGCTGTGGGCGTGTTAATGTGCTGCGGCCAAATGTAACTTGGTGGACAGCATTGTGAATTTGTTTAGAAAACTTTGGCCCGTGGATGTGTCCTTATTGTCATGGTGATTTGGTTGCGTTGGTGTGCTACATATTTTCTTGGATCACATTTTTATTGGTGATAGCTGTGTGCAATCATTTCTTCCTGCTTGTATATGGTCTTCCTTCCTTGCTTGAAACTGCAGACACACGCAGACATATACATTTATGCCTGCAGATTATTGTTTGTGGTGGTTTTTCTGGTGTTAGGGATATTAGCAGATAATGTGGGGAAACATCAAGAAAAGTTTTTGCTTTTAGATATTTTTCATTTTCATTTTCTTTACAAGTATTTAAGACTAGATTTAATAATTGTAGGCTTTGTTCAAGAATAGCTGGAGTTGTAGTTTGGAGATCAGGTACCATGACATTTTCCATAGGTTGTGATGCTTTTATTTGTGTGGTCTAGATTTTGATTTCAAGTTTCAGAATATTCTTTGGTTGAGTGGGGGAATGGTTCTCAGACTTATCCTTATGCTTCGGCTTTCATAACACTTATTTTTTGTAATTTTCCCCCAACCTGCGCTGTGTATGAAATTTATTTCATTGCAGCAATAAATTCTCTAGTTCTGATTGTTATTACTGTACAGAGTTGCTGAAGATGAATTGTCAACCACTTCAGAGTTTCTAAAACACAGATAAAATCATTTCAAGTATTTTTACCTTCCTAATTAGATTTTTTTTTTCTGAAATCATATGCAGTTATTGATTCCCTGAATCTGCATCTCTGTTAAATGATATCACAGATCTGATTCCTTGAACACATTTTTTTTTATTTATTTTTGTAAGGTAGATCTAAGAATGAATTCTTATCTTTTTGCAATTTAAACAAGATCCACATTAGTTCTCTATATATATTTCATATTCCTTCTGATATTAGGGGTGTTTCTGCTTAATATTGCAGCTTTAGAAATTTAGACTGATTTTGTAGATGTTTTTCTTGAAATAATTTTGATTCTGTTGTCAATTTTTTCACCCTAAATGAGATCTGAACCCGACTTTTTTGGTCTTCTAGATAAAACCTTGACCATCGTATTGAAGGTGGAGAAGATGAAAGCAGATTTGAACCTATTTGAAAAAACTGAAAAGAAGGAATTGAGGATGACTGCAATGTTTGTAATTATGGAGGGGAAAAAAGGAGTTGAAGGTCAAACCATAAAATTCATAGTTTGGAGATTAGTGAAGCTTATAACTGGGCGAGAAGTTCAAGCAAAATTTTTTAACCTTTATGCAGTCATGAGTCGTGACCTGGGAATCTAAGTTAGAACTGATGGATTTTGTGTTGAATCAGAGCCTTTTGGCAATTCCAACATATTACCATAAGGATTGGGCTTATTTACTCCCATCTAGGGCACCAGTGCTGTACATGTTATTTCAGAGTTAGATATGCTAGGAGTAGATACACTATCCGTATATAGAAGTCTTACACGAGATGCTAGGAGTAGATACACTATCCATATCTAGAGGTCTTGCACTAGATTAGTGCTACCAGTGATTATGGAGGTTAATGGTGGTTTCTTTGAGATTATTGGCTAGTATTTTATTTATTTATTAATAAAAACATTTGCCATTTGTCTTTAAAAGAAAAGTTGTAGCTTATCCTTTTTCTCTAATTATTTTTACTTGCCTAACTATTCTCAGCTTTGAAATGTTTTCACTTATCAACTTTATATGTCCTTACAATTCTTCTTTCCTTGTTACAGGTTTGTGGCAAATAAATGGTTCGGTGCAATTATTTTCAGTGGAATTTTGTTTGGTAGATACTTGTGATAAAGGTATGGTTCACCATTCAGTTGATATAAACTGCTTACTCTGGATTTGCCGCTCAATCTCATTCACCTAGGTTAAATTAAAATTAAAAAATTGGTTATTATATGGACAAAGGTTCTGGTAAACTCCAAAATCTATCACTTTGCTACTTAGGTTTTTGCAAGTCATAAGTTTAGTTTCTTAAAAAATTTGCTCACCAAATTTTCTTTTTTTTTTCTTTCTAATTTGATTGATTGACTTGGCCACAATATTGCACAGTTTTAGTTCACAGGTCATGGCTATCACAGATGACAGACATGATTTTTATATTTTCCTTTGTGATAATGAATGGCATATATTGCTCAAATTTTGAGATGCGGCTTAAATGGTATGAGGCCAACACTTCCAATAAATTTTGATGATCTTTGTTCATTGTAAGAACAACTGAACAAGTTCTCATTTGACTTAATATTAAAGTACTTCCAGTTATTTTTATATGCCATTGTTTGTTTAGGCTATTAACTAATAGTATAAGATTAGATAAATATTCATGAAAAGAATTATTAAATACAATTAATGATATCATAAGATCAGCGAGTTATTTTTGTAGTGACTGCGAGAGCCTTTACTATGGTGGTATGGAAATGGGTGTTATGTATCATTCATGATCTTGCTGCATTTCCATATCAGAATATTGTTCTCTAGCAAATCATCAGGAAGAATTCAATTCAATTTATTGTAGAATTCTTACTGCAAATTAGTCAAATATAAGATGTTACAATAGAACTTTTAATTTTATTATCCATTGAGAACATCCATATATAAAATAATTAATTATTCCATTTCCTATGCCTATCATGTGGGTTAACAAGTATACTTTTATTTATAATCCAACTAAAACTTCACCATTTTCTTTCTATTTTTGGCTGAGTGGCTTGGTTGGCTCTTGGAATATATAGCTTGGTTTACTAAGACTTGAGGCATATGCTATGCCTTTATGATAGGCTTGCTGTGCTTGAAGCATTGTTCTGTTGCAAGGAACGGGGGCTAGTGATTGGAATGAAAAGAAGAAATTAGAAACCATTTATTAACTTATGTTCATTAGAAACTGGGATCAAAAGTGCAGGAACTCGTAGTTATTTGATAAGACATAAGAGAATCAGAGGCATAAAAAATAAAATAAAATAAAAATTGTTTGATATGCTTTCCTTGGATTAAGGTGTAAGAAGGATATAGTGTAGGTTGCATCTCTCCATTTCTGTATGAATCGAGGTCTTTAGCTTTTACCCTGATAAAGGAAAAGAGAAGAGTAGCCATTCTGTTATATTAGCTGTTATTGTGGTGGTTCTTTTGGCCACTGCTTTTATTTGAGAACTTTAATCTCCACAATGTTTTTGAATCCTTGCTTCTTTTTTTTTACATTTTTTGTACAGATTATGAGGCTGCAGATCTGTCTATTAGATGTCAGCATGACTGACCTTTGTTTCTGATTGCAACTTTGTGGGAAAGGGCTCCATTTCTGAAGTAACAGAAACAAGTGGGAGTAATGTATGTTGGCTAGACACTAAAAGCTATACTTCTTTTTGTATTATTCTTGCCCTAGATGAAGAAGGTGATTTGAAGAGGATGAGAGAGAGAGCATTCTTTTTACCCGATACAAAGTGTATATCATCTGGGTTGTGCTTTCATTGTCATTTTTCTAAATTGAAAATAGGAACATTTTTAGATGTATACAAGCTAATGTTGGCCGCACGTTGTGGAAAGTAATATTATTATTAATATAATTATGTGGATAATGAAAAAAATAAAAAATACATATACGAAGTATGAAAGTAATATATACAAAGTGTATATAAAATATACAATAAAATAAAAAAATAAACTTTACACTTTTTTCCAAATATATCAAATTTTTTTTTTTGTGGCAACTGCATAAACTTTATTTTTTTTAAATATATCTTTTCTTGGAATGAGAGTAAGGGAATCCGCGAGGGTGTTGATATGTTAATTAATTAATTAATTATTTTTATTTTTTAATGAGTTATTTTTTTGATAAAAAAAATAGCACATGTTAATAATGGTGAAAAGAAAAAAGAAAAACAGATTGTTTGTGACAGACATCACCATTATTTTTCGATAATAATGCTCGTTACTTTTTAAAATCAAAATAGCAAACTCTAAACAAAAAGAATAGTACAACTTTATTTTTCTTTTTCTCTTTCTCTTCTTTTTGTTGTATATAAAAATAAGCACAATCAATCACTTAATGCAATCATATTCATCCTCATTCGGAGAAATTGTGAGAGATGCGAGTATGAAAGGAGAACTTATGTTTATACTTCATGGAAAGCGGAGAATTTTGGCAGAGGATTATGAAGATGTCCATTGTGGAAGGTAAATTTACATTAAAGTTAATTTTTCAGTGTTACTTGTATTACTACAAATCAAGTTGACCTAAGTTTATTTAAGGAGAATGATTGTAAATTTTTTAAATGGATTGATCCGGAGCCAACTGCAAAAAAAAGATAACTATTTTTAACAAGATATACAATGAGAAGAAACTTGTGAAAAAAAATTTGGTGTTTGAATGTGAGAAAGTAATGTTATTGTTAAAACATAATAAAAAAAAACTTGAAAATCGTCTTTAGGAGGCATTAGAAGAAAAGGCAACAATAGAGATTAAGACAGAGCATATGATGAAGCACATTACTTTAGTGAAAGAGGAAATGAATTGTAATTGCCTTTCCTCAAGCTGTAGACCAAGTGGTGTTCGTCGATTTGGTATAGCAATTGGCATTGTCATGATATGTTTGGTTATTTGGGTTTGCTATATACGAATTGAGGGGAAGCCAGCCAAGGAAGCAATGAGAATGTTAATTTAACTATGTATAATGTAATATGAGTGATATTAGTAATTTCTTAAGGTGTAATGTATTTTTGTTTTAAATTGTATTACTCTGGACTAATGCTCTATATATGTTCACTGAAACCGATGTCTTGTGTTATATGCAGGTTGTTATATTGTCCGTTATAGTTTTTAACGAGGTTTAAAATCAAGACTATGTAATATACATTAGATAGACTTTAAAATCAACTTAAACACTATCGCCGGTTAAAATTTATAATGAGCGTTATAAATGTGCGTGGAAAAATAGTAATGTATTATACTGGCCCATATATTTTCTATCGGGCATTAAAACTATTACTTTGGAAACTTAAAAGGTTTGTATCACTCCTTGAAAGTCTTAACAAACGTCAAGACATTCTAATTGTTAAATAGAGTTAATTTTACCGCACATTAAATTATTTAACGAGCGTTAATCCTCGTTCTATCTAAAATTAAGTGAAATATATAATGAACAAAAATACAACATGGTTTATCTGTTATATAAATCACATAAGTCATTATATCAAATATAATGACTACATAATAAAATTAATCTATGTAGCATTCTTAAAATCTTCATCTTTTGAATTGGTGTTGGTTTCATCATATTCACCTTCAGAATCTCCATCTTCTAAATTGCTTTCATCTGGATTTGCCTTATCATTATTTTTTTCATCTCCATTTTTTTCATCATCTTCCCCTTCAGAATCCCCATCTTTTGACTTGCCTTTATTTAGAGTTGCATTAGCTGAAATGGTTTCATCTGCATTTGCTGCAGTGGTTTCATCGTCACACACTGTTGCATTTGCTGAAATGGTTTCATATCCAAACACTATTGTGATCATTGGTGCAAGTGTATCTATTGGAAGGTCACTTGATGTATTGACAGCTGGCACTGATGGATCAACATGAAATAATTCCTCAGATGTGGCAGCCAAAGTTGTAGAAGGAATTATTGGATCAACTGAAGCATTCTCAGTTTAGTGAGGATCAATTGTAGCAGTCTGAAACAAAAGAGGATCAATTGTCGCATGCTCATATGTAACAGGATCAATTCTAGCACTTCAAAATAAAAGAGGATCAATTGTCTCCTGCTCAGTTGGTTGATAATCAGTTGGTTGGGGATCAACTCTTGTAGCATGCTCAAATATCCTAACACTTTGAATTTCAAAAACCATGTCTTAATTTCTTGTTGAGCATAGTACATCGTATCTAATTTTTGAGATAATTCAGTGACTTCATCATGAATTCCTATACTTGATTCAAAATTTCACAGCTTCATCTCAATAATAGAGATCGGAGATTGAACTATGTCATTTTAATAGGAATCGATGGTGATACTTTTGGATTACTTGCCCCAGCATTAACTCTTTGTCGCATCTCATCTTTTGCATCATCACCCTCATTATTAGACTTCGCTTCTCTTTCTTCACCTTCATAATCATCACCTTCATCTATCTCATCATCAACCTGCAAAGTTTTACCCTTGATAATTTCAGCTGCTGTAGCCCTTCTCTATTCTTAGGTTTTAGGGTCTCTTATAGCAATTCACATCTTATAACCTATAACCTATGTTCCAAGAACTTTATCTCATATTGAAGATTACTTTGAGTTAGGCATTTGAAATATGAAGATATCCTAGTGACATACATTCCTATAACTAACTTTCCTTTGGTTTTCAATGAATTATCTCTAAAAGCCTCTACAAAAGCCCTTGCACAATTAAAAGGTTCTCCTTTGTAAAGTTGATGAAGGGAAAAAAAGCTATTGCTTGTTAACATTTCCATTATTGTCTCCCTTGGCAAAAATGGAATATGTGAGGAACCTATGGAATACATGCATTGCAACACTCTTTAAATGTGTGGCTTTTTAGAAATGTAAATTGTAATTCTCCTCCCCAGTTAGATCTTTTCAAGCAAGAGAAGCATTCCATTTGCTTGGAAAAGTAAATTCACCACAGTAGGTAATTTAAAGAATCTTTCTAACTTATTAATAGTTAACTTCCTAGGTTATCCCTTCAACAAAAATTTTATACCTCCATTTGTTCTAACATTAAGAGTTGCGCAGAACTCATACACATGATTGACATAAACATTATTAGATATCCATGCAAAATGATCTTCACCTATAAACCTATTGGATAAATCTACAACTTCCTCCCCCAAGCCTACCCCTAACTAATTTCCTAATTCAAGTGCACTAAACTTTAGAGGCCTACCCCCAACTAATTTTCTAATTCTAATCACATTAAAGCATTCTAATCATGAATCGATGCTCGTTAATCATATTTTGATGGGCAGTATAAATAATAATCAACTATTTATACATCAAAACATCCAATTCAATATGCCATTAAGGTTCATTAGTGAAACATTGCATAAAAAAGTAAAACAAAGGGTTTAAAACAAAAACATAATTATCCTAACATACTTCTTAAACAATCTTAATGTATCAGAAGAAGCAACAACCATAAATAAAACAATATTAGTTTAGGAATTTTAGTCTTGTTAAGAAATTTTTGGTTCGGTGAGATTAAAGTCCAGAGGGTCATCTTCTTTCCACATGGTGTCAACTTGCTGGGTTCTTGTAGTTGAAGAGCTTGCTCCTCCTAAATGGGAATTATAATAATCGGTTCTCTTTTGATTGGGCATCTAAAACTTTAACAAAATTTGTATTAGTAGAGTATCAACTTACAAACCACATACAACAATAATAATAAAAATATTAATTTACCCTCATGTAAATATTTCCTATATTAGTGAAGAACTAAACCCCATATCCTTGCCTAGTTTTCCTCAATTATTTCTCATGTATCTTCTTCTAAGCATTATTACACTTAGATGTATTAAGCACAAATATGCTCCTTCTATTCAGAGTATTCTCTACCATCACTGTATTGGGTTGAGATTCCTTCCTTGGCCTCCCCGTCTTCTCGAAGAGTTGGTTTTTAAGCATGAGGATTAGATATCAAAATAAAATAACAAATATTAATTTAATATAAGTTACTTGCATTGTATTAGATTCCTGCAAGGTTTGGAGACATTCATTTTTCCCTTCAACTAACAGGTTTGTTTATTATGTTATGTATGTTGGCACAAAGAGCATATCATCTTAACCCTTTTTTTGCTCATCTTTTGTGAATTTTTTGGCTCTTCATCAGCAAATCTTCTCCTCTACTTACATGGCCTGCTAGTCGTTTTCCTGTGATAAAGGTGTAACCCAAGTAATCCCTCAGTTGCTGGCCATATTATTTCACCTTTTGTGGGTTCAATACCCTCTCCGTACATCTTTAAATAAGTTGTTGTTGAATAATACTCATCAACAAAATCAACCACATCTTTCCTCTGAAAATTTATGCATGCACAAGCATGTGTGCACGGTATGCTAGTTAAATCACATTCCCTACAATTACAAACCTTTATATTCAAATGCACAGTATATTGATCTTAATTCCAAGATATTTTGAATTTATCACCCACGGCTAGTTTGACAATAAAAAATGTTGTATTTAAGCGATTCTTTTCAATCACCTCTCTTATCCTTCGGCATATTATATCAGAACATCTCATTGCCATGGTCAATTTAAAATTCATTCTTTCCATAAGTGACGTCCTTATATCTTTTAGCAATTCAATTATTGGTTTTGCCCTAGCCTTAACAATACAGCCATTGAAAGTCTCTGACACATTGTTATCGATCATATCATTTTTAAGCCAACATTGAATAAGAGACTTACAAAATGCTTTGCGATCTAGCTTCATGAAGTCTTCATGTGCAGCTGGATTTTTAGTTTTCATCTCCTCTGGTTTAGCATTCATTCTTGCCTCATATGTGCTTTTGATAGCTTACCCAAAAATTCTCTTCATTATCATGTCACCATGTTCCTTTTTTCAATTGGTGTATATATGTCTTGCACAGTTCCTATGTTCTGCAAGAGGTGCCAACTCACTGATGACCTTTTTAAAACCCTATAGTCACATATGTATAAGAATAATTATATGTCAATTGACGGCTCAATTTAATCCAAAAATCAATTTTAGTGATTTATATAAAATTACCTTTTATAGGTTGATGATGAATGTCCATACAAGACCATTGCCAATCATAAAAAATTCAAACACATGGCACAAGAACCATCTCCAACTAAAGTTCAAATTCAACTACGACCCAACATATAGGAAACATTTGATTGTTTCCATCCTTGCCACATGATGACAATAAAGCCCCACCCAACACAGTCTTCAAGAAACATTCGTTAAATCCAATTATAGGTCAGCACCCCTTTAAAAAATCATTTTTCAATGGATTTATGCCAACAAGAAATCTTTGGAAGAACACCTTACCGGGCTCTATATCCATATTCAAATAAAATTCATAAATCACATTAGGATTAACCCTCATCAATTCTGCCTTGTATAATCTTAACTCCTTGTAATGATCTTTTCAAGTGATCCTCTTAGCATATCTAAAGCCCTTCATCTTGCACGATAACATGTGGTCTTGCTAACGTTCAAACAATACTTATCTTTGACATCATTCTCCAATTCTTCTATGGCCCAATTATGATCACACCTAAACTTGTGCAAATAAGTCTTAGCTAACCATATTGAATTTGCTTGTCTATTGCTTACTTTCCTAAAGTACTTGTGTGTATTATTCAATGTTTTAATTGCTACAGTTGAAACTCTTTGAATCTTGCTTGCATATAATCTCCAAGGACATCTATCTTCACACATTGATTTAATCAATGACTTACATAACTTCTTGAACTTTATCTTAAAAGCATTCACAATTGTCCATTCTTAAATGGCATCCTTACATTAATGACCATCATCAAAAGTCATACCTGTCATAAAAGCCATTGGTGATCACATCTCAGATCATACTCAGTGCATTCCCTTTTGTTCTTTCTCCTCTTGCCAGTAGCTTCATCCAAATCTAACCCACTACTTTGTATTGATCTTCCATCCTAATCAAAATCATTATAATGGCTTACAAAACTATTATCACCCTCGTCGCCTCATCACCCCCGCTATTGTCTGAAAGATCATGTTGCCTCCCTTTTCCAATGAAAGAAGCATCCCCACCCCTACTTGTGCTATGCTATTGCTCATCACATTCAAACAACCTTCGATTCTTCTTGCATTTTTGAGCAGTCAAGTACTCTTCATCTTCTGTGAAAAAATCCCTTTCTGATAGTCCATCATCGGTTTCACTTTCATCGATGGGAAGATAATCGAAATCATCATACTCACTCTCATTTCCTTGTAAACCTTACCTTTATGAATCATTGCTCTCTCTACAAAAGCTTCACTTTCCTTATTAGTAGTACTAGCATTCCCTCTAACAACCCCTTCCTCATTATCACCCGCAACCTCTTGAATCACATCCCCTTTAACATATATGTTAATTACCCCATTACATATATATTTAAGCATCTCCAGCACTTCTTTGTTTGATTTTATCTCTCGTGCACCATCTTTTAAGCTCAAGCCCTCAATCTTATAGAACATCTTATTAACACTATAATCTATTCTCTTAACATCATCACATAACTCAAAGAAACTACTAGTATCAACATCATAATTATTAACTTCTTTTTGTAGTCCCTCCCATGTATGTTAACTTAGACTTAATCGATTTCAACACACCACCATAATATAGTATTTTATGTTATAATATGTTCCCATAGTGAAAATACTAAACTAACCTCTTATAATGCACGTGAAAACAACAAAAATTAAGTCACACTACACACCAACAAGCTGACACTAGGGACCATATCATGCTCTTTTCTCTTTCCTTGTATGCAATTTTTTTATTCCTTGACTTTTATGTACGCTAGGGTTAAGAAAGGGAAGACAATGAAATATTTTCGGAATCACTTTTGTCCCATAACCTTTTGATTTTAAAAAGTGACATGCATTATTATTGGGGATACGATAGTGACGCCAGTCACAAACAATCTATTTTTCTTTTTTTTTTCTCACTGTTATTAATAGGTGTTACTTTTTCGGTCAGAAAAGTACTAGAAAAGTAACTCTCATTAAAAAATATAAATAAATAAATAGAATTAAATAACACACGCCAGCATCCTACTTGGTCCCCTTATTTCCATCATGGTTTTGTAAAATGTTTATGCGTGGTTTTGTAAAAAAAAAAAAGGTTTATGATATATTTAAAAAAAAGTGCAAAGTTTAGGTATTTTTTTTTGTATTTTGGCTAATACAAATGTTTATTTACATATAAAATATACAAAATGTAAGATGTCTTTACAAACAAAATATACAACTACATACAAAATATTTATTTACATATATAATATACAAAATGTAACATCAATATATTTATGCACAAAATATCTATTTTGTTAAGATATAAGTTTAACAAAAAGTGAACTACAATATCATTTATGTACAATCATTTATATATACAACAAAAGAGAATAGTTATAAGTTGAACAAATTATATATTGATGATAGATAAAATGCTTCTTTTTATGTACAATTAAAATACTTTTTCCCTTGTTACTTTGATTATTCACTGCATGAAAATGTAGAAAAATAATTAAGAAATAAATAAATATTGATAAATTTATAGAACATAAAGATCATATAAGGGAAAATGCAGAGTAAAATAGAGTAAAAATATTGTAATTAAATATTGAATAATTATTAGAGACCAAGCAAACAAATATATTAAAAATATATCAAAGTGCAAGGAGAAAATAATCAACAATTAATCTAAACCAAAGTTTCTTTTTCTATTTAATAAACAAAAAATAATATGAAAATGCACAATTAAGAAAAGCAACAATTTTGTTTTTGATTTTTTATAATTTTTGTTTCTGGTTCAAGTGTATGGGGGAGTTTGGATGGGGACTTCGGCCTTCCATATCGAAAAAAGAGACTGTATATTTAGAAAATATATTAGTTAGCATGTCACAATAAAATTACTATAATTTTTATTATGGGATGTGTCTAGCCACCGTTTATTTTGTGTGTGTTCTTATATGTTATTCCTTAAAAAAGAAAAGAAAAGAAAAGAAAAACTACAATTTTAAAATATAATTCAGAAAAAAAAAGATAATGAGTGTCTTTAAATTCAAAAATTACATTTGATTATGGTCCTAAATTGTCATATTTATTTTTATTCTAAATTTGGTTTTATGTATCTAAATTTGTTTTATAGATTAATACTATAATTATAATCTAAATATAATTATAAAAAATACTTATCTATAAAAATCAATTAGATGTTACTTTAAGAAGTTATAATAGATAGATTTACTTTAAATTTGGTACACATTTTAAAGCTAAATTAAAAATAACAATAATATACTTTATAAACCAATAGTTAGCCATCATAGTTATAGTTGGGTTTGTCTAAATATTGGGCGTCCGAAGCTAAACATGAATGTTGCCATATTTTCTACTGAAAATCATACAAGTTTTGGAGCTATTTTGTGTAATCATGGTGGAGTTTTTATGGCTACCGTGGCAAAGTCTTGGCCAGGGAATTTTTCACCTAAAAGTAGTAGAAGCGATTGGCATGAGGGAGGCTCTCAGTTAGATCTATGATTTAGGACTAACAGAGGTTGATGTTGAAATCAATTGCCAACATGTTTTTTCTTACTTTATCTTTTAGTAATCTTGATTAGTCAGATTTTGGCTTTATAGTATTTGATTGCATTTGGTTTTTGGGGAAGATTCTAGATATTAATCTCTCTTGGGTTTGAAGGCAAGTGAATTGAGAATCTCTTTAGGGTAGCCTTTTTTATACTTGTCTTCATAACAACAACAACAACAACAACTAAGCCTTAGTCCCAAACAAGTTGGGGTCGGCTGTATGGATCCTCAACAAAATAAGCTCAAAAGACACCAAAAAAGATACTCCAGCCTTAGGCACCTTCCAAGACACGGATTTTACGTCTCCATTCAAGTCTGTCATTAATCAAATCCGCATCAAGATCTAAGGCACGCAAGTCTCTTGCTATCACCTCTTTCCACACAGTTCTAGGTCTTCCACGACCTCTAGCCCCCTCAATCAACAACTTCTCACACTTACGAATCGCAACATTAGGAGGTCTTCTTAAAACATGCCCATACCATCTAAGTCTTCCTTCCCTCACCTTATCTCCGACATCCGCTACTTGGACTTTTTGTCGAATATGAACATTCTTAATTTTGTCCAGTCTGGTATGTCCACACATCCATCTTAACATCCTCATTTCTGCCACACTCATCTTATGCAAATGTTGTCCCGTTGGTGCCCAACACTCACTACCATAGAGCATCGCAGGTCTAACAACCATCCTATAGAATTTACCTTTCACTTTCAGAAGTATTTTCTTATCAATTTGCATGAACCCTAGGATGAATGGATTTGGTTTAGGTTCAGCTCTTTGATTCTCTTATTTGGTTGATTAATCGCACATCCTCTCTTTGTTTAAAAATAATCATAGTAATAAATAATAACAAAAACAATAATCTATATTTATCATGAAAACCTTAATATTTACTCAATTTTTACATAAATTAGCATTATAATTTTTTAAATAATTCATATAATTTTATTAATTATTTCCTAAGAGTTTCATATTTAACTTGAACAATTTCTTTAAATTATAATAATCTTTTAAGTTATCATAATTTTTAAAATTTTATATTCTAATAAATATAATAATTTATTATAATGACATCATTATAAAGATTAAATTTAAGAATGAATACTATATTTTTATATAAAAATTGAATTAAAGTCCTTATAGGAAGTAATTGTGAAAGAAATTAATTTAAATTTAAATATAAAAATTTAATTGAATTTTAAGATAATTGAATAAAAAATCCTAAAATTATTTCTTAATTTTTTAAAATTAATAAAATCGTAAATTGAACATAATATTATCTAATTTTTCCCTAAGTTATAAATATAGGTATTTATTTTTAAATTAAAAATTGTTATACTAATAAAAACAAAAACAAAAAGGGAAAAGGGAAAGTTAAATAGCAAATTGTGTAAATAATTAAAGAAATTATGGCTAAAGTTATGCTATAACATGATAGTATAAGTGTAATTAAGTTAATTCTATAGTGCTACTTTTGAATTTTGAAATGCATTATCCTTAATCTATCAGGAGTAAAATGGGGAAGGCAGAAAAAAGACATGGTTATATTGAAAATGCATTGTTCATTAATTGTAGCGCTTTTAGAATATATCTAATTCTTCTAATTTAACTTAAATTTCTAATGCATAAGTTCCATAGATGGGATGTTATTGGAAAAAAAAAAGTTGCATTCGATTTTGTTTTTGCTTTTAAATCAAATGAGAAGAAGGATTCCACATCACACTTTTTTTTTTCAAAATAAAAGTTGCATTCAATTTTTTTATTTTTTTTAATCAAATGAGAGGAAGGATGCTTTGATATTTAATGGTAAGACTTCAGTACAAGTCGCACTAGTTTGATTGGATTAAAAAAATTCAAAATTTAAAATTCGAGCATGAATAAATTAATTAATTTATGCATTAATATTAAAATAAATTTAAATAAGATTATGCTTGAACTTAAATATATATAAAGGATATTTATAAAAATAACATAAAAATTAAATCAACTTTCAATTTTATGGTGTTTAAAAAAATATTCAGTTTTATGGTTTTACTTTTTTTCCTTTATAAATAACATAAAAATAAATATCAGTATACAACTAATATATATTATTATATATTCGTATATGTTATACATAACAATATATATCATTTGATTTGCAATAAATATCAATATACAAACTAATATATGTTATAAATTCATATATATTACATATAACAACATATATTAGTTGATTTGCAAAAGAAATATCAATATACAATTGATATATATTGTTGTATATTCATATATATATATATAGATATATTACATATATGAATATATATCAATTGATTTGCAATAACATATCAATATACAACTGATATATATATTAATATATATTAAATATAATAATATATCAGTTGATTTACAAAACAAATATCAATAAACAACTGATATATGTTACACATAACAAGATATATCAATTGATTTACAAAAGAAATATCCGTATACAACTGATATATGTTGATATATGTTACATATAACAACATATATCGGTTAGTTTGTAAAAGAAATATCAGTATACAACTGATATATGTTGATATGTATTATAATTGAATATCAGTATACAACTGATATAGTTAAAACTGATATACTGATAATTTTTTAGACAATATATGTTGATGTACTGATAATTGTTATATGTTCAACATATATCAAATGATTTGCAAAAAAAATCATTATACAACTATTATATGTTATTATATGATGATATATATTACATATAATAACATATATCAGTTGAGTTGTAAAAGGAATAGCAGTATACAACTATTATATACTATTATATGTTGGTATATGTCATATACAATAGCATATATTATATGATTTATAAAAAAAATCAGTATACAAATATTACATATTATTATATGTTGATATATATATCACATATAACACATATATTTGATGATTTGCAAAAAAATTAACAATATATAACTATTATATAATGTTACATGTTGATATATGTCACATATAACAACATATATCAATTAGTTGCAAAAACGAATATCAATTTATAACTATTATAAACTGTTATATATTGATATATGTTATATATGTTATATATTGATATATGTTATATATAATAATATATATCAGATGATTTTAAAAAATATCATTATACAACTATTATATGTTATTATATGTAATATATATTATATATAACAACATATATCAATTGACTTGCAAAATGAATATGAATATATAACTATTATATATTGTTATATGTTAATATATATGACATATAACAATATATATCATATGGTTAGCAAAAAATTATCATTATACAACTATTTTATATAGTTATATATTGATATATGTCACATATAACAATATATATCAGATGATTTATAAAAAATTATTAGTATACAACTATTATATACGATTATATGTTTATCTATGTAACATATAATAACATATATCAATTAAGTTGCAAAAACGAATTTCATTTTACAACTATTATATATTGTTATATGTTTGTTGTTATATATTGATATATATTACATATAACAATATATATCAGTTGAGTTGCAATAAGAATATAAGTATAAAACTATTATATGATGCTATATGTTAATATATGTCACATATAAGATTGAAAACTAAATTAGTGGTTTTGATAAGAACATAATACACTACATTTTAAGAGCTAAGATATATTAGGCTCTGTCATTAGCACACTGTAACAAAGAATTTGCAGAAAAATCACTACAGCCAAAAATTATGTGAAAAAAGCACTGATATTGTCTAAAATATTAGAATTGATAATTTTTTTTCACTTTTAGAGATAAAAAAAATCATTTTATCTCAATATTGAAAAAATTTATGAAAACTAAAAAAATTGAATAACTATTTCTTTGAAACATTTTATTGAACATGCATAGTGCGTTACATTTGAAAAATAAAAAAAAAATCATCAATCATTACATTTGACACCAAAAAAAAAATCAAAACAAACAAATTTAAAAAAATTATAAAACAAAAGGATTTAAAACAATCTCCATAACCGTCCAATTCACAGCATTCAAGTAATCCTTCCTTCAGTTGCCACCTAGTATGCCCCTGCAAAAATAAAATTTCTTAATTGACATTATTTATACCTCATATAACTAAAAATTACCTTCACTGTATTTTCAATTAATGACTAATCTATAAATTGCACTACATGCAATTAAATAATTTCAACAAAAGAATTAATTAATTATACCATTATCCAAGAATTAATTTTCTTTGTTTCCATCATAAGATGTGTTTAATAACCCTTAATGTCATTGTCTTCTAACACTTTTCATATTGCAAGGGCCAAAATTAAATAGCACTTTTCTTAATTATTCATCTTTCTTCTCTTGAGCCACTTTGACATAGTAACCCAAAATAGCTTGGTTTAATGGCCGAAAAGCACTCAACTGTTCTTCAATGGTAGTCTTGTAAAAAAATTTAACTCTACTTGAAAATGAAATTAATTAAAAAAATCAAAGATGAAGAAATAAGGAAAAGCATAAAAAATTAATAGAAAAGAAGAAGAAAATGATGAATATGTAGCAATGGAAACAAATAAGAAAAAAGAACATAACAAATAGAACAGAAAGAAAGAGAGAAGGAACGAGAAAAGGAATAAAAAAAGATATTGTATTTTTGAAAAATCAAAATATTAAAAAAGTAAAAATAAAAAATAAAAAGTTAAAAATGAAAAGAAAAGTTAATAGCAGTGAAATTGAAAAACAAAAGTTAAAATACAATATATGGTGTAATTTTCTTTATATATAATCTCGACTTTTTAATCAAGTGCATAAGTTACTAAGTTTGATAAAATGCTTACCATTATATATGTTAATGGTACAACATTCAATCACATTCTCGAGCTTGATTTACACTGTCATATCCTAACAAAACATTATCAAAATGCAATCTTCAGGAAAATAATAAAAACTCTATTTGCCCCAAAAATTAATAAAATTTTGGTGGTTAAAGAAAGTAGAAAATTGGTATAATGGAGCAAATTATGGAACAATTCAGCCTAAAAATGTGGAGAGTGGAAGTTAGTTGAAAAAATGGATAATGAATATGGGGTTGTGACTTGAAAACATGAGTTTTCTTAACTACCAACTCCACATTAGCAACTTCCTATTTTTTAGGAATCATAACCCTATAAACCCACAACAAATGGAAATGGGTTGTATGAAGCCAAAAAATGAATAGCCACTTCCAAACAAAATGATTAAAAGGAAGGAAAAAGAAGGAACCAAGAGGATCCAATAATCATAACCAACAATCAGTCAAAATAAAAATGCACATCTTTCAAAATACAAGAAATCTAAGCTGCAAAAATTTCAATTCTACAATAGCAAATTCCAATTCTACGATAGAAAATTTTTAGTTTGTCTACCTTAGTTTAGTTGTCAATTAATCAATTCAATTTTACTTAGTTTCAATTTTTTAGTTCATTATTCTTAAAGCTTAGCATTGTAGTTCATTGTTCATAGACCAAGTTTAGCAAAGTTGATTCAATTATGGTTCATTCTTTAGCTTAAACTGTTTTCTACAGCTTTTTCCATAATCTATTTTCTTTAAACATTTCATTAATTAGATTTCCAACTGTATAATCCGAACAAACTGAACAAAAGGAGTTTGAAGACTTTGATTTTCCATTGGTTCTTCGAGAAATTCACATAGTAGCTTTGGTTAAAAGTGATATTAAACGCATTCGATCGAGGAACCTATATTATCTGGCATGCCCTCACCCCATTTATTTTAAGGCTAGTCTTTTTTCTTCATCCTTGAGGGAAATAAAATCTTAGCTTTATTTTTAATGAATCGAATTTGACTATTTCTTTAATAAATAAAACTATTCAAGTTCTACCCTAAATAGTCAAATTCGATTCAAATATTATGGATTGTTTACCAGTGGAAAATAAATATTTTTTAGAATTTTTTAAAAAATAAAAAATAGAATTTATTATTTAATTAGAAATATTTTTATTTAAAAATTTTAAAAAATATATTTTTATATTTATTAGTTAATTGTTAAACTATTATAAACTATTATTCTAAAAAATATTGGTGTTTGTTTTCAATTAGGTTTTTTCTTTTTGAATTTAGATTAGTTTATTTTGAATCCGCAATTAATGCATTAAAAAAAAGATACGGGTAGCTTCTATTGAAGATAAAATTAAAAAACACAAATTAAGGTAATTGGGCCATGTGAAATGAAGACATGATGATGTGTCTGTCAAAAAAAATAAATAAACAGATTAAGATAGATATAGCTAGGAGAGATAGGGGTAAATTTAAACTAACTTTGACAAAAAATAGTTAATAGCTCTACATCTCTCTAAAAATGTAGCCCATAAGCACTACAAAGTGGAATGTAAATTAATTTGGGATTATGGTTTAATTGAGTTGAATTGACTTTGATTCATTTATTTTATTTGCATATGTTATATTTTGAAGTTTGAAAATATTTTTAACATAATTTTATAATTATTTAAAATTTTTTATTTTATTTCAAATATTATTTAATTGTGATTTTATTTTTAAATTACTGAAATATATATATATATATGTATGTATGTATATATGTATGTATGCATGTATATATGTATATTCAAGGAAATATTTTTTTGAACATGTATCTTTTAACTTAATAAACTTTTAATTTTCAACGATCATTTAAATTAATAGACAAATATCGATTGACTTGAAATCTATTATGTATGTGCTAAAAAATTACCAAAAAAGAAATTTGCAAAGAATCATATATAGATTATGTTTGCCACTAGGAATGAAAAAAGAAGAAAATGACAGAAGTATAGGCATATGCGAAAAACGTGAAAGAGAAAAATATGAAGGTAGTTCTCGAAGGGTTATATATTCGGCAAAAAAAAAGAAGAGACATCAACAAATCAATAAAAAATTCTTCAACAAACATGAACAAATCTCATCTTCTTTGTCGCTTCAAGATTTTAAAGTCTTTTGTAACTATATTATTTAGATTAGCTTTTCGAACATCATTTCTAAGTACTTTAAGTTTTTATGATTAAGAAAGCATAAATCTTTGTCTCAGTAATAAATTCTATTTCATTGCCCAAAACCCCTTTATTGACTTCATTTCTTTATGAGAACTAAGCAAGCTGTGAAAGTTAGCTTGGAGACTTGATCTGTTTCAGGGTCCTTTAAAGGATCTACCCAGTTGCTTGAGTAGAAGTTAGGTCGACATATTGATTAAGGAACCATCAATTTCTATAGTACCCTTGTAATATTCAAGATTTTAGATAAATTGCATAAGTATATGGAATGGATTAAAGTATTGAGAGAAATATATATGTACTATATACCTAATGTATACCTAATATATATGTAGTATATACCTCACAAACACTTATTATATATGTTGGATATATACGTTATACACTTAATATAGACATGATATACTCATAATGTATACTTGAAGCATACATAACATACATATTATAAAATACTAGGGTTGTGCAAAACTTTAATGTCCGATCGAACCCACCCGATCCAGAGCAATTTAAGCGGGTTCGGTCGGATTAAGATACAAATACGGGCGACAACGAGTGATGACGTTTAAAATTTTTCGGATTAAAATGGTCGGTCAGTTAAGGATTTAAATTTTTGCACAAATCCAAAACCGACTAACCTTTAAAACATATATCATATTAATTTTAATAATTATAATTATATATTATTAAAATCTACCCTTATCCCTAGAAGAAAACCCAACAATCGCACTAATAATTTCACTCTCTCTCTCTCCTTTCTTTCTAGATATTTCCTTTGTCTCTCAAATTTGGTTCCTCTCTCTCAATTTCTTTCTTTCTAATTTCTTCATCGATATTTACTCTTCCAAATCTTAGTTTCTTTCATTGATTTCTTTTAATCCTCCATGATGTCATCTAATTCTCCATGGGCTTCTTCTAACTCTACATTGATTTAGAACACTTTTGTGAGTTTTCAAATATTTTTAGTAAGTCTTCAAATTATTACTGGTGGGAGATGATGATAATATTAATAAATAAATAAATAAGGAAAAGGAAAGTCAAAAGAAGAAAAAATCACGTCATTAAAATTAAAAGTTAATTAATCAGCTAATATATTTATGGATGAGAAAGTTAGAAGAAATGAAAAGGAGTTTCTTTATCTTCTTCATCATGTTGGAGCTGAACCAAACAGAAAGAAAAGAGGGAAAAGATATTTTTTGCCAAAGATATTAAAATCCATAAAAAAAATCTAAGGAATCAAGTAAATTTTTAAGGAAAATCAAGATTTCAAGTAAGTACTCTTTCTTAAGCTTATTTTTAATTGATTTTAAGAATATGTTTGAATTAGTGATACAAACCAGATATGGCAGCTTTGTGCCATTGAAGAAAAGCAATCTTACATCATCCAAATAGATTTAAAAGGAGTTCAAAAGCTCTTTTATGAGGCTGGAATACACTTGGGGCGTGCTACACTTCATATGGAGCAGATTTGGTGCAATTCAAGCAATATGGGCTTTGTGGAGCTTGATACAGCTTATAGGCCAAAGCTACACAAAGGGAAGCCTAAAGTGAAGATCAAAGTATGGAAATCACGTCCAAACACATGGGCATGCTTTCTTGGGCTTGTTCAGCAAGTTTTTTGGCATGTTTAGCAAGTTTTTAAGGCTGAACATGGCTGCACATGTAGGGCTTGTTTTTCCAATACATTAGGCCTTTTTTTGGACTTAATTAAGGCATGTTTAATATGGGCCCAAGGAAGTTACGAATTTCAGCAAGTGGAAGGCATCTTTTTGTCACATGGGATGTGGTCCCCTCATTCCTTAGTTAGTTAGGATATTATTTTATTTTCCATATCTTTTAGGATTTGATATTATTTAGTCTTTCCAACTCTATTTTGGATTTGTTTTATTAGATTTGGATAGGATTTAGATTACTTATCTGATTTAGATTCAGATTTACTTTATGTTTTCCTTAGTGGATTAGGATTACTTTATATTTTCCTTAGTGGATTAGGATTACTTTATATTTTTCCTTATGCAATTAGGAATGTTTTCCATTTTCCTTATGCAATTAGGAATGTTTTCCTTATGCAATTAGGAATGTTTTCCTTATGCAATTAGGAATTTTGTAACCCTTATTTAAGGGCACTATTAGGCAGAATTTGAGATACAACAATTAATAAAAATTTTTCGAATTCTTCTACAAGTTCTTCTTGTGAATTTTCGTGTGAGAGAGATTAGAGTGGATTCTTTAATTCTTTCTTTGCATCAAGAATTAGGTTTACTTATCAACAAGAGTTGTGGTGTTTTCCTTCTTCTTACCAACTAAATCCTTCAATCATAGTGAGTTCGCGTCTCTTTATAGGCGTTGGGTTCCTTAGGAGGTGATTATCAAGTTTCAAGGAGTTCTCTACCATTTTTATACGTTGGGTTTGCTGCCATCGTTGCTAAGGGTCCGCGTCAAAACTTGATAATCAACGATGGCAGCAAACCCAACGTATAAAAATGGTAGAGAACTCCTTGAAACTTGATAATCACCTCCTAAGGAACCCAACGCCTATAAAGAGACGCGAACTCACTATGATTGAAGGATTTAGTTGGTAAGAAGAAGGAAAACGCCACAACTCTTGTTGATAAGTAAACCTAATTCTTGATGCAAAGAAAGAATTAAAGAATCCACTCTAATCTCTCTCACACGAAAATTCACAAGAAGAACTTGTAGAAGAATTCGAAAATTTTTTATTAATTGTTGTATCTCAAATTCTGCCTAATAGTGCCCTTAAATAAGGGTTACAAAATTCCTAATTGCATAAGGAAAACATTCCTAATTGCATAAGGAAAACATTCCTAATTGCATAAGGAAAATGGAAAACATTCCTAATTGCATAAGGAAAAATATAAAGTAATCCTAATCCACTAAGGAAAATATAAAGTAATCCTAATCCACTAAGGAAAACATAAAGTAAATCTGAATCTAAATCAGATAAGTAATCTAAATCCTATCCAAATCTAATAAAACAAATCCAAAATAGATTTGGAAAGACTAAATAATATCAAATCCTAAAAGATATGGAAAATAAAATAATATCCTAACTAACTAAGGAATGAGGGGACCACATCCCATGTGACAAAAAGATGCCTTCCACTTGCTGAAATTCGTAACTTTCTTGGGCCCATATTAAACATGCCTTAATTAAGTCCAAAAAAAGGCCTAATGTATTGGAAAAACAAGCCCAACATGTGCAGCCATGTTCAGCCTTAAAAACTTGCTAAACATGCCAAAAAACTTGCTGAACAAGCCCAAGAAAGCATGCCCATGTGTTTGGACGTGATTTCCATACTTTGATCTTCACTTTAGGCTTCCCTTTGTGTAGCTTTGGCCTATAAGCTGTATCAAGTTCCACAAAGCCCATATTGCTTGAATTGCACCAAATATGCTCCATATGAAGTGTAGCACGCCCCAAGTGTATTTCAGCCTCATAAAAGAGCTTTTGAACTCCTTTTAAATCTATTTGGATGATGTAAGATTGCTTTTCTTCAATGGCACAAAGCTGCCATATCTGGTTTGTATCAATTAGTTAGAAAGAGAAAATTATGGTTAATTAAGAAAAATGATAGTTATGATATGGTTGGGATGTATATATGTTAGTATGATGAACAATTTATAGAAATGAACTTAATTAATGAATTTAGGGTTATGAGATGATTATGTGTGAATAAGTGTCTTGATATAGATGAACATAATTCTTATAATATATTGATTTAATGTTGTTTTAATATATATATATATATATAATGATTTCATGGTTAGGAATTGATCATGGGCAAGTTTGCATAAAGTTAATAAATTTAGTATTATGTAAAAATTAGAGTTTTAATTTTGTAGACCCTTATCTTTGGCCTGAAATGAATTTAGCCCTAATAAAAAGGGGCCAAATTAAATCTGGTTTCAATTTTAAGACCCCGGCTTCAATTAGAGAAGCCCTATTAAAATTGAATCAAGTTAAATGGCCCAAACCGACTCGGGTCTACCCCAAAAGCTAAAACAATAGGCCAGAATTAAATTCATGTAAAATTGGTGTGCCAATTTGACATGAGCCAAGCATCAGTTACCTATTCAAGGAATTTTAATTCTAATGGAACTCAAATGGCTCGGACTGCTCAGCATCGGTTGCCCTAGAGGTTGGCTTATAAATAGCTAACTAAACATATGTTGAAGGAGAAAAGGGAAGAAACAAGAGTCGTCTTTGAGAAATAGCCACAGTGTAACATTAATCAACAAAAGAAATACAAGAGTATCAAACAGGCAATAGTGAGAATTTGTACAATCTACAATTTGTTTAGACTCAGCCAAGAAATTAGTTGATCCAGGCCTTTAAATAAATCAAGCAATGGGTGTGGTTCAACAAAATCAACTTAGTGGAGCCAACAATGTCGGTGAGGTCTTCATAAACTTAGTTTATTTTGCAAAACCTTTATACCCTATATACGTATAATACATATACCCTGTATATATAAAGTACATATATAGACTACAAGAGTGGTACGATAATTCACTGTATACATACATTTAATTGGTAATATAAATTTAGAGTACTATAAATATATAAAATGCCTTAATATAAAAAAGTTAAACCTTATCAGATTATTTATTAATGAAAATCTCTAGGAAAAATTTACCAGAGTTTTATCTGTAAATTTAATACTCCCAAAAATCAATCAAATAACCACAACCTGCAAAAATAATTTACACTCCCAAATATTTATAGATAAAATATCCAAAATTCCTCCCAAACTTCTCAAAGGATTACAAATGATCATCATTTTATATAAATTCAAATATTCTCAACATAACCAATGAACATTGCAAATTTTCATTTGAACAACAGTACTTATCAAAGTATTCATATATTCACATTAATGCTTTTACTTTAAAAAACTTATATTACACCGTACATTAATAATATATGAATGTAACACCGTCAGGGTTGGTCTCATGGCACGTACCTCTTCAAGTCTTAAACACACTCCAAATCACCCTAGTCTACATTTCTAATACATGCATGATACAAACTACCGCGCTAAGCCCAAGAACTTAGTGGTACATACTTTGATAACTAAAACATTTAAAAACCAATGCATATGATTCATGATACACAATCATAATCACATATCATTAACCATACTCAAGACATCATGCCACCATAGCAATACAACAATCACTCAAGCATTTAGTGAACTCATACAATCTATCAACATATCAATCATCCACACACATTGGGCCCAAAAGTCCTTATATAATGGTCTAGTTTCGGAAATATAGTCTTGGGCTATCTTAAACATATATGACATCAGCGTGTCTCACCCGAACGTGTAATAATATCCAATAACAATATTCCAGAACTAGACTCTATATAAGGCAAACATGCAAACACATTTCTCATATTCCACTTTTCTCTTATTTACTCCCATTTCATATTCTTTTTCAAATTTTTTACTCATAATCAACATCATCATTGCATATAATGTAAATGTGGCTTGCTTTCATATTTTAATTCAATATTTGCTATAATGGTCAAGATGTTTAAACAGGAAACTTTTTAACTAATGTTGAAAAAAAATTTGATAGTGTATAGTGATAACAGTATTGTGGATAAATGCTATACGTAAAGAATAGTAAATTGTATATCTTAAAACTTTACTAAAGAGATTATTGTTACTGTTTTATGAGATTAAAATTCGATTTAGAATCAATGGTTAAGAATGAGGGTGCACCATAATTATTATGAGCATTCCCTCACTAGATTAAAAATATTATATATATATATGTGTGTGTGTGTGTGTATGTGTATGGAAATTTCTGATTTCCTCTCCATCTTCCACACCATCATCACCTTTCATACACCATCTTCACTTCTTTCTTCTTCCTTTCATCAAATTCATCAAGGATTAAGAGCAAATCACACATATGTATAGATTGTTAGAAGAATAAGCTAGAAAAGGCAAGATTATCCATAAGTAATCAAAGGGAAAGAGAGAAAAAGAAAGAGAAAGAAGAGTTTGAAGAGGTATGTGCTATGAATTTGTATGAGTTTTACTAATCTATTTTTTTATGATGATATATTTCTTGAAAATATTGATTAAATGGATTGTTGAGTGAAAAATAACTTTTATATGATGGTTTTGATTCTTAACTCAATCTTTATGAGAATTGAAGGGTTTGATGTTGTTTTTATCCGTATGAAATGGATGAAAGTTTGATTAAGTGAAGTTGTAGTAACATATTTGATATGAATTCTGCTTATGTCAAAATATTGAGTTTGATACATTATTTTCTTAGATCTTCAATATGTGTGTGTTTAAGGAAGTTAAAAGTGCAAAATACATGTGTTTGGAGTGCCACGGTCGTGGCAAATGTGTGCCACGGTCATGGGATGGAAAACGTGACTGTTTCTTTATGAATTTTGGTAAAACAGAACACTTTTCAATGCCACAGTCGTGGCCCCTTGAATGCCACGATCGTGGGGTCTTCAAACTTATTTTACAGCTTCAATTGGGATCCCACGGGCGTAGGGTTGAGATGCCACGGCCGTGGGGTACCTAAATAATATTTTTAGCTTGTATTTTGTGATATACAGGCATAGTATGCGACTAATATGTGTATATTTCATACTTTTGTATTAAGAATTCATGTGTATGTGTTAAATGTATGAAAAAGAGTGAGAAACTTTAGATAAGTGACAAATATATATATCATACTAAATGTTGATAAGAGTAATGTACTAATGAAATGATATAAACAAGTTAGTGTTAATCAATGACATGAGAATAATATGTGTATAGTCCATACTTTTGTGTTGATGTGTTAAACGTATGAAAACGAGTGATAAACGTTAGATAAGTGACACACATATATATTCTACCAAATATTGATAAGTGTATAGTACCAATGAAATGATATAAACAATGTAGTGTTCATCAAAATTAATGAATGGCCCAAATTATACTAAGTTTATATCTAGCTTTGGATTGAGTGGCTAACCAAAGAAAGGATAGCCACAGTGATAGTGGGCACCTCGTGCCATTAATGGACACATTGTATTATCAGTGACAGTGGGCATGATTGCCATTATAAATTCTTGAGAGATGGCATTCAGATTGCTACACTAACATGTTATCCAAACCTATGATATAAGTTTAGTATGTATGGGCATAATAATTGAAGATATTTAATTGAAAATACATGTGAACATGATAGTTGTGACTAACGAAAGAAATATAAAATAATAGTAGAAGTCAATTACTTGAAATTGAATTATTGTGTTACAATGTACAAGTGGTTGTTAATATAGATATTAATGTTTACAAGTGAACGTTCTAATGCATTAAATGGAAATGTTATGCTCAATGTATTGATTTAATCAAATGATTAAAAGTGTATTTATTGATGTGAGATACAAAGTGCTCCAAAGTATAGTACTAAAATTAAGTGCTGAAAAGTATAGATTGAATGAAATGATCCTATATGTGAACTTGAAAAGGAAGACTTATTGAAAAATAAAATAAGCGTATTGTGAACAATGTATCAAATGAGAAAACAAGTCTTAAATAAAATGATTCTTAACGAGACAAGTTGCAGTACCGAAAGTATTGTATTACATGATAACTTTTATAAAGGTACAACTATTATTTTGTGTAGTCAGCATGGTATGTTGATTTGTACTGAAATTAGTTCATATATTGAAATACTTCTTAAAACTAAGTATTATTACTATATTTTCATAAGTATATTTAATTAATATTAAGTGATAAAATATGTGTATACAAGCACCACTAAGCTTTGCTTAGCGTGTTAGAATTGTTTTCTGACACGCAGGTATCAGGACATCGGAGCAAGTTAAGAAGTGAAATTAAGAATCTCAGAAAATTACCTATTGGACAGATGAAGATCTATTGTATATTGTATTCATAAGTTATAAAATGTATATAGATACTTTTGTTTGACTATTTGAGAGATTGTACAAATGTGTAAACATGAAAGGAATATAAATATTTAAAGGATGAAGTGTGAGAATTAAAGTGAATGACTATTAAAGAAAGGAATGTATTATATAATCATTTGATTTGACAAATGTATGATAGTTATCTGGTTTGTAACTAGTATTTGGATTATTGAAAATTGGTCTAAATGTTGGACCTATAAGTGTTGTGATATACAAATTATCTTATTATTTGAAAATTTTTATTTATGAAGAGAGTTTTATATGAATTGATTGGAGCGTGGACAGTATATCGTATAACATTCTTTGATAATTTTTATGTAAGAATTGTCAGAGAGTGTTACATTTGCACTTTTCACATTTTGCACATATCAATAGTTTTAGCCATTTTTAATGGCTTAACATGACATAAACAATTCAATTCGAGCATTATTACTTCAAACAATACTTCACACACATATGAATAAATATCCAAGTAACATAACACATTCACTCATAGGTAATGTGCTATGTTTTAAGCAAAGAAATTTAATAGAATAAGTTCCAAAGTATGTAATAACCTCTTATAAGCAAAAACATGAGCCAAAACTCCATTCCACACCAATTTCTCTTATTGCCTTCACCTCCTTGTTATGAGAATTTAAATTCACTCACTTCCTAATTAAGATGTGAGTGTATATAATTAATTAGAGTCACATTTTTAAGTATTTTAACTAATAAAATTCAATTTAACAAAACTCCTTCAAGTTTCAATTTTCTAACCTTAATGAACTTTGACTTTGAAAGTTAATTTTTATCAATTCCAAATTGAGTTTAAAGCTCAATTATATTTCTAGAATCACATTCTAACATATTTTAAGCAATAAAATTCAATTTACACTCACTCCCTTCAAACCACCAAAATTTTGCCCTAACACTCTTTGATTCTAGAAATCCACTCTCGCCCATTCTAATTCTTAATTTAAGTTCAATTATATCTTAAAAGTCATATTCTAACACATTTTAAACTATTTAATTCAATTAACACTCATCCTTTAACTATGCTCTTCCAAAACCCTAAATTCAAAACAAACCAAACCAAACTTTAATTAAACTTAAACAAATCCATTATATAATTATAAAATTCTTGTCTCCTCATCAAAATAACACCAACCATGCCCATTTTAACAATTATATAACACTCCATCCAATTTTCATATTTCACATATTTATTTTTTTCCAATAAAACTTTAAATTTCCAAAAGAATACTTAAACCTTCAAAACTCACTTCAATTCTTTGAAATCCTTCCAAATTTTGGTGTTGGTTATGATGGAAGCTCCACTCCTCCCTCATCAATGGTGAATGGTTTCATAGAGAAGAAGAAGATATTGAATAGTTTTTTTTTATTTCTCTTCTTGTTTACTAATAACATATATATGCATATTTATTTATTTATTTAATTCAAAATTTTAATTTCCTTCTTCTACTCAAAATTAATTTAATTTTAAATTATTTAACAAATTTTTAATTTTTTTCATCATTTTTCACTATCCAAAAATCATTTTAATTTTTAATTAAATTATTTATTTTTCATCTTCTATCTATAAATATATAATAATTAATTAATTTAAATAATTACAACCAATTAACTTATTTCATTCTTTTACTTTTTTCTTTTATTATTAATTAATTAATTAATTAATATTTAATAAATATCCAAAGTTCCATCATCTTCCACAATCAAAATTATTTTTCATTTTAATTTATTGTATTCATTACTATTTATTATTTTATTATTATCATAATTACCATCTTCCAACATAAATATATACTTTGCTTATATGTATTATATATTTTGTGTAAATGTATATGTCTTGTATAATTCATGTATACTATAAGCATTTCCTTATATCTATAACATGTTCATCATATACTCTCTCTTCCAATCATACATATTTAATCCTCCATATTAAATATTTCAATGCATACCAAAATGGGGATATCAAATATTTTATTTAATTGACTATCTCACTATTTTAACTCTCATAAACATATTGTTAACTATTTCAAATTGCAAGCTGTATTAATCCAAAACCATAATTCCATTTTATAACTTAGAGTTATATTATATGACCTTAATTGCATAATCTAAACTCTAATCTTGCATCTTAGGTTTAAGGTTAGAATTAGTTTTGTACATTAAATTCTAACTTTACATGTTAAGTATTTGATTTAGAATTAAAACCCTAATTTGCTTGTCTTAACCCTAGCTTGCATATTAAAACCCTAATTTGCATGTCTTAGCCCTAGCTTGCATATTAAATTTGCATGCCTTAGACCTAATTTGCATATTAATATCCTAAGTTTGCATACTAAAACCCTAATTTGCGTATTAAAACCCTAATTTGCATATTAAACACTATTTTAGGTTAAAAGCTCTAATTTTGTTAAAAACCCTAATTTGACCAATTAAAATCGTAAAAAAACCTATTTTTGCAATTGAAACCCTAGTTTAAAAGTGGATCCATAGTTTTATTAATTCAGTCTTGATTTCTTTTTATGTGATGAGTTTTGATTTTCTTTTATTGCTTATAATGGATAATTGAGTGATATTTATTTGTTATCGTTTGGATTTTGAAATGTAAAAGGCATATTTCTACTTTGTGTGTGCCTAATTCGTTTAATTATGCAATTCAATTTGTTTTAAGAGTTTTTGGACTATTATAAAGGATATGTTTCCTCCAATCATTGGGTGTCCTATTTTATTTACTTGTATGGATATTTTAGACCGTTGTAAGGGCATGTTTTCATTTTATATGGATGTCCATTTTTATTTGTTCATTTGATCTATAATATGATGGATGTTTATTTATTTTAATTTCATATAATATGAAAATTTCATAACAATTTAAAATTTTAATAATATTTAGACATGAAAAGAAGGTCGGTTCCAATGAACTGGACGTCACGGGCGTGCTGGGTAATTCTCAACTTCCCCTAATAGGGGGTTAAATCGAATCATCCATCCCTTTCTATCTTCTTGGCATGTCCGGGTGGCGACTCTTATTCTCTGAGTTTAGGCCCGTGTTCTCTAAGGCCTTAAACCTAATAGTGTCGAAGTTGTAAGAACCATTCTACTGGGAGTAGGGGTAAAAACCACCGCTCACAGTGGCACCTCCACTAGGGATAAGAGAAGTTAATTCTTTTAGTTTTTGTATTATTTTATTCTTTATTATTATGGTATTATTCTTTGCATCATTTTGATTTGTATTGTGTGCATGAGTTACGATGCCCTGTAGAACCCATGTTATGTGTATGCAAGGGATATCATACTTTCATTCAATGTATGGAGATCAAACATTGCATAACCACTCATAGCTTTGTACATTTTGGTATATACTTGTTATGGGATCTTAAGCCTTTCAACTAAAAGACTAAATCCCATGTAACATCCAAATTTTTTTGAAAATTTTTAATTTTTGGAAAATTTGATAAAATAAATTATAATTTAAAAGGATAAATTAAATTAATAGTTTTAAATGAAAAAAGAAGGGATTTTAAATGGAAAAGTGGAATATATATATGATATATATGCAAAATATACATAACATATAAAAGTCAACACTTTTTAAAAGAAAAGGATATTTTCGTAATTAAATCTTATAAATTCAAAATTAATAAAATAATTCAAAAACAAATTAATTTTGAATGGAAGAGGGAAATTAGGACTTTTAATTTATTAAAAAAATAATTAAATATTAAATTATTTTAATATATATATATATATGTGTGGTTTAAAAAAAAGATGAAAAGGAAAGAATACTAAAAATCTTCTTCTTCTTCTTCTTCTTCTTCTTCTCAAGAACGTGGCTTCCATGGAAGTTTAAAGACCAAGGATTTTGCTTCTTCCATACTCCATAAATTGAAGGAATTAACAAGTTTCAAGTAGATTTTTGGTGATTTCCACCAAAATTAGTAAGTTTCCATCTTTTTTCTTTGAATTCCTTAAAAATTTAGATTATGTGAGAATTTGAATTTTTATGTAGGATGTTATAATTGTTGGAATTGGTATGTATGATGTTATTTTGGGTAGTTAACAATGATTCTAAGGTTAGATTGAAGTGATGATGGAGTTTGGTTAAAGAATGGTGAAGAGAGAGAATTTAGGGTTATGGATTTTTGGGGTTTTGAAAATATAAACTTTAATTGTGCAAATTATTTCCAAATGAGTTGTTTTGATTCATAAACAAGTATTTTAAAGTCAAATATTGGATTTGGTGGTGTTGGATTGGAGTTTGAGAATGGAAGTGGAGATTTAGGGTTTTGGAAAAGTGATTTTTCAAAGTGGTTGAATTGTGTGATTTTATTTGTTTAAGCATGTTGTTTAGTGTTAAAAGTGATGAATATAAGCTTGGAATGAGTAATGGATTGTGTTGGAATGGAAAACCTTCAATGGGGGAAGGTTATGCCATTTTTGAGATTTTGTATATAAGAGTGTATTTTTATAATGTAAATGATTTAAATGTATTAAAATATATTTTTAATAATATAAATAAACTTAAAGCACTAATTTAATTGTAGTAGAATAGAATTTCAATGTTGAAGTAAGGAAAGGCTAAATTTTTGGAAATTTGTAGGAGTGATGTGTAATTATGATTTAATGTTGAAAATGCCATTAAATGTGATACTAAATGATTATTTGCTATCACATTTGGTTTAGGCATTGAGGAAGATTGATTTGCTTCATCCAAGTGGTGAAGGACAAGTTAGAAAGATTGGATTGAAGGTTGTTTTTAGCTTGCTTTGGGTTGCTAGTGGAGGTATGTACAAACTTTGAATATAATGTTTATATTTACATAACATTTGGACTTAACACATTTTGGTTGAAAAATGTGTTAAGCTACTTGGTTCATTGATTGTGTATGAATAATATGCTATGACATTTGTAATATCATATATGTGTTAAATGCATTGTGAAAAGCCATTGATAATGGCTAATTTGTGTAACATGTGAAATATGCATATTATGTGAAAATACCCAAAGTAATTGGGTAATGTGTTGTGAATGCAAAAATGAGATATGTGTAATAATGAAATGAATTGATATTGATAAAAGTGAGAAAAGTGAGAAAAATGAAAAAGATATGAAAAATGAGAAAAGTGAGAAAAAATGTGAAAATAAGGCAATGTGCCTAAATTGAATATGTGAAAATGAGAAAGAGATTAATAATGAGAAATATGAATAAATTGTGTGCCTAGTATGTTATTCAATTTTCAGAGTTCTGAGTTTGGCGGCATACCTATGATTGCCTATGGGCTATGCGCTGGAATGGTGAAAAGACTGGGTCGTAAGCCTCAAAAACTATAGCAGTCTAGTCGGGTTCAGGACCAAGATACTGGGGCCTAAGGGTCTAGCCGGGTTGAGGTCCAAGAGACTGGGGCTGTTACATTATCCATGGATATATATATATATATATATATTGCCTACGGGGCTAGACACATGGTGTCATTATGGACCAAAGCAGTAACTTTGAAATTTGAATAGCATATTAGATCCTTTTTGGTTCAATGCTTGTCTTTGTTTTACTGTGAATTATGAATTATGATACAATTGAGTAATATAATGTTATGAGTTGTGCTTATGAATTATTTGAAAAATATAAGAAAGTGGATTGATGTGACATCTATATGCATTATGCATTTGGTGTACCACTAAGTTTGTACCACCAGGCTTCGGCTTAGCGCGAATGTTTCCATCGCGCAGGTGACAGGGGCATTTGGTGTACCACTAGGATTGTACCACTAGGCTTCGGCTTAGCGCAATTGTTTCCATCGAGCAGGTGACAGGGTAGACCCAGTTGAGCCAGAGAGTTTTTCTAGACTAGGTCGGGTCTAGACTTGTAGTTGAACTTGTAGAGTTGCTATCGAGATCAGAAACACTGCCAGCAATATGTATATATTTTTATGTTATTGTACATTTTGAGTTTTATGCATAATATATTATGTTTTGAATTTTACGTATTGTATATTATAAACAATGTTTGGGTCAATGTATTTGAAATGGGAGAGTAAGAGTGTTTTAAATTATATATATCTATATGTATAAATGTTTGAGAAAATTGGTGAAATTGAGAAGTATGGTTGAGAGGGTGATTGGAAATTATTGGGAGTGTTTTCTTTTTGCAGGTTGAGTAATTACTAAATTTTGGGATATCCAAAATACAAACAAAACTCTAGCGAATTTTTTCCAGAGATTTATATATATATTATTTATTTTGGGTTCTTATAACAAATAAATAATAATTATATTCTATTTAATTTTTATATATTTAGAATTTGAAATTTTAAATTGGAAATGTAAAAAAAAAAATTAGCAAATCCGTCTGTGACATTTTTATACCGTATATGCATATTTTACATATGCTAGAAATATGTTTTGTATGTATATAGGGTATAAGGTTACATCCCATGTAGTTGACCTAGTAATTTTTTTTAGGTTTATCTTAAATGCTTGTTGTTTGACTATGATTAACATATCTTAGTTGAGTTTTGGCCCATTTGATTTATCTTTTTCCAAATATGACCTTGCTAAGATGAAAGTCCAAAAATTATTTTATGGAACAAAAATTATTTTAAGCCCAAAAGACCAAATTTATTTTCAAATTTTTCAAGGTAAAATTTGGACATAAGATCTTTTAAAAAATAGTGTAAATGCCTTGGGTTTTTCTCCCCTTAGTGCCAGTCATATGCCCTAGGATAAGGTCATGACAAAACATTAAAATTTCAATCACAATAAGAGCAGAGAGAGACATTCCATTTCTCTTACTTATGTTTCCTACTCGTTGGCACCTATCACATCTCATACAAAAATTATAAGCATCTTTAAACAGAGTAGGCTAATACAAACTACTTTGAAGAATCTTTTCGACAATTTTCTTACCTCCAAAATGTCCTCCACAATACATGTTGTGGCAAATGGATACTTAGAATTTACAGTTTTATTTAATCAAAGTTCAATTCTCAAATATTAATTACCATAACCTTGTAACTTAATTTCTTTATTAATATCAATTAGCAATTATCAATTCATTAGTTCTCACATTTATGAATTAATAATACCCAATTATCTTAAATCTTGTAATTTAAGTGAACCTTAGAACTCATATTTTTAATTCATTATTAGAAAAGTTGAATGCATAATTTCAATATCAAGTTTTACCTCTCTATTTTTACTTAATATCTATAGATTAATAGATGGCCAATCTAACAATCTAACATATAATTTAATGCAATCAACATATAACAAGGCTAATTAATGAAAATTATTGAATTAAATCATTCAATCAAATCTACTGCAAATCCTAGGCAAAGGTAATTTAGCTCATCATCAAATCAAAATAAAAATACTCATCTCAATAGAATTCAAATCACAAATCTTCATTGAACTATTAATGTATATTAACAAAAAAAAATGGAAAATGAATTAATTAAGCCCATTATGAAGATGACTAGAGTTGGATCTTCTAGTTCTTCCTTCACATCAACTTAATATTTATGAAGAATGACCAAGCCTCATTGAAGCCTTGCAAATTACTTCTATCTTTGAGAAGTGAAAATGAAAAATCTCTCAAAGTCCCATTCTCTCCACTCAAAAATAGAAAATCCCTCCTTGAAAGATTTATCAATCTGTGCACCAAGATCCCTAATTCTTTATAAGACTTAAGAGTCACTCAAAACTCCTCTCTTCTTTCCTTTTAAAATTGATCCCCTTTCCTTTAAAAACTCATTCCATTTTAAAAATAATTCCCTCTTTTCCTTGCATCATTCCCTTTTGTCCAGCTTTTTCCAAACATTCCAGCTATTTTTTATTTTAACAACTTGCCATTTCCTCTTATCCAGCTTATTTTCGTGCAAGCCATCCTTCTATGTCTTCCTTTCCAGCTCATTTATTCACCTCAAAAATATTCTCTCATTTTGTTTTTTTTTCTAGACTTTGTTTGTCTTGGCCGTGTCTCCTAAACTTCTCCTTGGATACGGCCAAGATGGATGAGTATGTCTAACACTGCTTGTTCTTATTCTTATTTTCTTAATATGAAGCATGGCTAAGTCAGCTCTTGTCTTGGCCATGTCCAATGTGACACGGCTAGTGACACAGTTAAGTCTTCACCTACTGCCCAGCTCTGCCTGTATTTCCCTTTTTTTTTCTTGTGAAAGACACGGCCAAGATGTATGCATGTGTTCAACACTGCTTTAGTTGTCCCCTTATTTCCTTAGGATGGGACACGACCAGGATGGTCATGTCTTGGCTGTGTCACTTAGCTTCACATTGGACACGGTCAAGACTTATGAGTATGTCTAGTTCTGAATCTTTAAGTTCTTCTTATAAAAGTCATAACTAGTGACACGACCAGATCAAGTGAGTGTATCACATTCTGTCAAAATTTCCAATTTCCTTGATGAGGGACACAACCAAGCTTGAAATTGTCTTGGCCGTGTTCAATTTTTTTCCTTCCCAATTAGCTTCAACAAGTGAATTTATCATTTTAGCTCATTTTGTAAATGTTCATACCTCTACTTCAAACACAAAATCTTTAAGCAAACTTAAACAAACATTTTAGGAAAAATAACTAAAAAGCTAATAAAATTGAGTTTAAATATATATATATATATATATGATCATAATATATGGGCAATCTCTAACATAGTGATCCTTTGATCCACACCTGAAACAGCCATCTAAAGTAGGTCTCCAACAAATGCCCCTGTGTGCACTAACACATTGGGTACAAATGGGCAGAACAGAGCTTTGAAAAGAGAATGCAGAAGCATTAGAAACCGAGGATGTAGGTCTCTGCCTCTGCTAAAAAGGTCTACTAGACTGCTCCTAACTCTCACTAAAACTATGTAAAGGATTTTCTCACCCTCTCTTGCAAGATAATGACTCTACCTCAGCTTGAGATCTCATACCCTTATTCTCTTCCAACACTATAGCTGCTACAACCTCCTGAGCCTTTTCCATATTCCCAGCAGCTGATACTAGTCTAGGGAAGACCTCATACTAAACTGCTACTACCTGACACCAGATAGTAGGATTTAACCCTTCTTTAAATCTCTTGCATCTATCATTCTCATTTGAAACAATATCACTAGCAAACTTACTCAATCGCATGAATTCTTTCTCATACTCTGTCATTTACCTAATCCCTTGCTTAAAATTTAAAAACTCCCTCTTTTTCCCATCCTTATAATCCCTAGGCATATATTTCTCTTCAAACTCTGCCAGAAAATCATTATAAGTCAACAATGGTGGTTTATTTAAACTATGTGGAATGGTTTTTCACCAATCATAGGCATCTGGTAGCAACAATGAAACTATATAATCAAACTTCTCTTATATTGTAGCCTTTAACTGCACAAGACTCATTCCACCCTATCCAACCACTACTCAGCCTTTGCTGGATCAATAGTTCCTATAAAATCTATAGCATCATATTTCCTAAGCTTTTCATATTTTCTACTCTATTGAGATATTGGAATATGAGGAAAATACTTTGCCATCTGTTGAACCCATGCTAGAGGAGGATCTTGTGCCACTAGTTTAGCTGACAATGAAGCATCTCCAGCACACTGTACACTAGCTTCCAAACTAACCCCAATTCTTTGTTCACCTAAAAAAATTACTCTCAGTACCCTCTACCTCGAACCTACGCGTCCCAGATGCCTTCTCAACCTATATCTGTTATAACAGACAAATATTGCCACATTAGAGACCAACACAGATGCTAATTCATATGTATGTATCACATTTAAAATCACAACTTAAACTTCCTTTTATCCCTTTTTTTTAATACCTCTAGGTCAAGAATCTCAAATATACGCTCTGATACCAAAATAAATATAACACCCTTATGCACTATATACGTAAAGCACATATAGCCCGTATACATAAAATACATATATAGTATACAAGAGTGTCACCATATATATCTTTAGAAACCCTCATATTTAATGCCATGAAATAATTATAATTCCAAAAATATAAATATAACGAACATAAAATATATATAGCAATTGAGTAAATATAAGTAAAATATAGTTTGATTATTTTTATATAAAAATATCTGAAAAAATTTCGCTAGAGTTTTATTTATAATTTCAAGAAAATTAAAATCAACAAAACACAACTTGTAACAGAAAATACACTCTCAAATCTTAATTTCACAAAATCCATCATTTCTCCTTACACAATCAAGTATTTAACAAATATAGTTAATGTATATTATATGCATATAAAAAATTGTACATCATTTGTTTCAAACATGTTTGCACTTGATAACTATGGTGTACAAAACTAAAGTATCTTAAAACAAACTTATACATGTAATGCAGCAACAACTGATTTGGTTTCGTGGAAAAAACTATACCTTCACAGTCAATCTCAAAACCTGAACCAACTTCCCTGCTCAGCAAATCTATCACCTGCGTAATACAATTCAATCATGCTAAGCTAAAAGCTTAGTGGTACATACTTTTATAATAATAAATATTTAAAACAAATGCTTTTTCTCATGACATATTATGCATTTAGATCCAAAAACAATGCAGTGCTCAATTAATATTCAATAACTTATAAATCACATTAACTCAACACATCATCATACATTGGGCCGAGCAAATCCCTACACAATATTCAAATTCTAGAAAGATCGATTTCGCCTATCGTAACCCAAAGGTCCGACACTGGAGACTAACTGCCATATATCACTCGAAGGCCGTCTCCTTAGTACAAAAGTGCCTGACACTAGTGTATCTCGCCCGAAGTCATATAAAATATCATGACCTATCATTGGCATGCCAACTTAACATCACCAAATCAACTTTCTAGAATAAGTAATCATGCAATGCAAACAAACACACAATATCTCATCATTTCATATTCTCATTTCATTTCATCATTTTTCCATATTTTCCATGTGATTAACCCATTCCATGATCACTTCCATATCTCATTATATTCCATATATATTTCATAATGCACATTCCTTTTCCACTTTCCATATTCTATCACATTTCATAACCATTTCCACATTTTTCAATCACATTGTATATAATTCTTTGATTATTTTCACAAGATGTCTCAATTTTTACAACACCAATGTATTGTATAAAATATTACCTTTCACTATAAAACATTAATCTTTAAACTCAAATCAATGTATAAATTGCATTTTTGACAATAAAGCACATGTTATATGAATAAACTCAATTCAAAGTAACCTAACACATTTTCAAAGTATCAATATAATTATGCCAAAACATTTATAATTAAAACACAAGTTATCAAAGTATGTACTAACCTTGTTTAGCTCCAAAACCAACCCAAACTCACTTTCCAAGCCTTACTTTCACCAAAACCTAAATTTTTCCATGTGGCAACTTTGGCCTACACACTTCCTAATCCAAACATGTAAAATTATTCAATTAGAGTCACTCTAATACTTAATTTATTCAAAACAACCTCTAATTATACAATTTCTAATTAAACTTTCAACAAAATCCTAATTTCCTTACTACCTTCCCCAAACTTCACCGAAACAAACTCATTTCCATCATCCAACTATAAAATCAAAACATACACATCAAAATAACTTCAAAACAATCTATTTCAACAATTATAATCACCTCCATCAAAAATATAAATTTCACATAATCTTAATTTTAAAGAAAAGCTTAATTAAATTAAATAATACTCACCTAATCCTTGTTTAATCTTCAAAATTATCTTGAAACCTTTGAAATTCTTGTGAAATTTAGAATATTTGATGAAGCAAAGCTCCATCCCTCTCTCTAATTGAATTCGGCCTAAGGTTGAAGAAGAAGAAGAAAAAAGACTTTTAATTTTAATTTTTCTTCCTTTCTTTCCAACCATATATATATATATATGTTATTAAATAATTAATTAATTTATTAAAAATTAAGATATTTTTAGTCTTCTTCCTATCCAAAATTATTTTTAGTCTTTTATTATTATTATTACTCTTATTATTATATTCATTTTTAACTTTTGCTTTTTACCTAACTTTGTTTTTTAGTGATATTGTATATATTAGGTATATACTATGTATACATTATGTATCAAAAATATATTTTATGTATAAGTTATGAATACATTATGTATATATATTGTACATATCTCTATTCTAACACACTAATTAATCTTCCAATTCGTTATTAATTTTATGTATATTAAAATTACGGATGTTACATCTAGATTCACATAACAAGAGTTACTTTGGCTAAAGTATGGCTAAAATAGTTTTCAAAACACAAAATATTCAAGCAAACAACCAAAGTGCAGAGCTAAAAATAATCAAAATTCAAACTCCTAAGCTCTTGTCATTTTGAGATGAAATTAATCCAACTCTCTCTCATCGTGTTAAGATCTCTTACCCACAAGTGACTTGGGCTTTCTCGGACTATAAGGAACTTTCCAAAGTTGTATACTTTTGTTTGTAGTCTAGGAACTTGAAATTCAAAGTATTGCCTTCAACCAAAAGAGTTTTTTTAAGAATCTTTAACTCCTCGATAGCTAGCAAGTGTTGTTGTATTTCCTTCTTAGCCTTATGAAACTTCTTCCTCTTACTCTCTATCTTGGTTTCTAATTCCTTCATAAGTCCAAAGGTTTAGCTATACTCCTTCTTTTTATACTTGAAGGCATTAATCTTTCCATTTAATTATTTTTCCAAAAAGATTAATCAATCTAAAGACTTGAACAAATATTCAACAAAGGTAATCTAGGTAGCCAATTGTTGTTGCTTCTCAATATTCCAATAAAAAGCCTAGAGAATAGTTAGGGAGGAAATAAAGGTAGACTTATGAAGGTCACTAAGAATTGAGATATCAAGTTTCACTATGTGATTCAAGAAAGTTTTGGCAGCTCCAACTTGTTCCTTGTCTAAAGTATTTGGACCTAGAGAAACAAGTGCAGACAATTCCTCCAAGAAGGATAGACTGAGCATGCCTTTAGTGACCAAAATAGGGTGATGCTTTCATTCTAAAGCATGTTCATCCAAACAAGTAAAAATAAGCTAGAGCAAAGCAAAAGTTAAAGCTAAAAAAAATAGAAGCTTACCTTTTTATGAAGAGGTTGAGGAGTTAAGTCTTCAAGGAAGTTAGTCTTTCCAGAGGATGGAGGCAGATCAACGTCAATATTAGTCTCTTGTAACTATTGAAGCTCATTGGAAAAATTCTTCTATTCCTTAACTTTGCTATATAAGATGTTAGGACTCTCTGAAGATATACTTTATGAAGTAGCCACATCCTTAGAGAAGGAAGAATGAACTTCTGAAAGAGTTTTTTTTCCTCTGAAGAATAAGAAGAATAAAAACTTAAAATTGCACCACTTCTCAAAGGATTGGCCTATAAAAAGGCCATTTAGACTATTAGTGATGAAGACATAGCAACAAGAGATCAAAATAGGCCAACCTAAAGGAAGAGTCTCTAAATCAACATCAATAGGAATAGGATCATTAAAGGAATTAGAAAATTTTGATTTAAAGGGGATCCCACTAGATTTCTTGGTGGCCTAGCTAGAAGTGGATATTGTCTCCTTCTCTTTGATGAGAAATTTTGCAACCTTAGTTTTCTTTGTCATAAGCTTCGCTACCCTAACTTTAGAACCAAGGGAAGAAGTTATACGAGGGCACTTGCTTGATTGGGGATTGCTGAAGCTTGGACCTATAAAATCGAGAAACAAACACTAGAGATGAGGACTTATAAAGATAACACAAATTCATAGATTCTCCTAAGTTAGGAGCAACAACTCTATACATCTAATACTACCAATGTAACACCCCTTCCCAACCTACATGTGTAAGCTGAGTAGAGGCGCCACACTATCCTAATTGTTGCTACCAATTTACTTAGTCAAATTTTAGTTCTGATTTTTACAGAAATTTTGCCATAGTTCCGCCTAGAAATTTGGATCCCAAGTGTCGACAAAACTTGTTTTTCTGATTTTTGAAAACATTTTACACAGACCAATGTGAATAAGAATGCCATCAAATTTAATGCACTCCCAATGAATCCACCTTATACCCTCAACTACAAACCTGCACAAAGAGTTCACACTTCTAATATAACATAAAGTAAAGATTTATGATTATTACACACTACTAACATACAATTATTACATAGAAATTCTCTTTTATATTTATTCATATACATGCCACAACTAACTAACTCATAATGGATCTAAAAGATCTACCCCTGAGGTGCTGCGCTGTGTTGTGCTGCTCGATGCTAATCACCGAAATCTACTGCTCCAAACCTACGAGTCAAGAAAACTCAACTCGCTGAGCGTTGTTGCTCAGTGGATACTTTACTAATAAAAATAAAAGTAGTATATGAAAGTATTCGAAATCAAAGGAAATAATTAAATCCACAATCAACCAACTTTATACCAATATAAATCGTGATACATTCAGTGTGATATGCTTTCAATAATGTAAAATCATAATTCAAACTCATTGGCATTATATAGTTTAACAAAAACAATATGTCTTTAACTCAGGCTCTACTGGTATATAGGGAACCATAGTGATAAGGCAGTGGGCCTCCCCACTGTAACATAGGTGGCCCTCATCACCGATATCAGATCACAGGAATGGGTCTCCCCATCCTGGTTAACCAATGGGCCTCCCCATTGGCTTCAGTGGCCTCACCACTGAATAAAATATCATATCACAATAATGAGCAGTACTGCATGCGTTAGTATAGTGCACCATACCCTTATCTACCACTCCCACTATCCAGTAGAGCAAAAAGATTAAAATGATTCAATTTAAGTCTCAACTTCATTTTAGAATGATTCAAGAAATCAATTTAAATTTTTATTTTTGCTTTGCCATTTATGCCGCGCACCACTTTCTTTGGTCAAACCGTTACTCTTTTTCACATATTTAACATCCACAATAAACATATCAAACATTTCAAAGCATTCCTCAAAATATCCCAAATTGACCAAATGAATAGTGTTGCGGCGAGAAAAAAAAGGGCAACGCAAAATGGCATGACCAAATGAATAGTAAAATCTGGATTTTCGTCAAAATTTCAGTCCACTTCAGTCATGCATTTGACCAAGTAAATGATCTTATTTTTAGCTGAAATTTTACAGAAAACTTATTTCATATGTTGAATAATTTCATGTAAAATTTTGTTGAAAAATTCATTCATTAGCTACCTCAAACAATTGCCACAAAAAGATCCAGAAAGCTGTCATTTTAGGACCATTTCGGCCCAAACATATGAAATACATAGGATAGTGTATTTTTCTTTTGCAAATCAATATGAAGGCTTCTTTAATGATAAAGTGAAGATTCAAATACTTCCCTTTGATAACTTTTGCATGTTTAACTCAAATCAAACTAATTAAAGTTCAAAACAACTTACCAAATCAACTTGCCAAATTTTCTCAAAACATTTGGTTTCAATTAAATTTAAACAACCCAAAATTAATTATTCAAAGGTAAAGTACCAAACCTTATGTCTTTAATTCCTCTTAGCTTTTCCTTCTTCTCCTTCTTTAATTCTTTATTTCTCCTTCAATCAATTCAAAATACAACATAAACCTTAGAATTTCAAAATAATAAATTATCCTCCATTTCTTTTCCAACCGAAACCCCTAATCCAACCTTATTAATCTTTATACATCTTGATTCTTCCATTTAATCAATTAATCTCCTCACTTACTTAATATTTTTCCAATTCCACATAAAGACTCTAATTTCCAATCTTCTAATAAATATATAACTACCTAAAATTAATACTAAAATCAAAGTCTACTTACTAGAAAACCTTAAAAACTTACCTTAAAAATCAAATTTGGAGAAACTTGGAAGTCCTTTGGTGTTTCCCTTTGTTGGCTGAAATTTGCAAGTGGAAAAGAGAGAAATTGGTTCTTCATATCACATATATTTATATACAAAAGAAATGATGATCACCTTATGTGTTGGTTAAACCCTTTAAGACCACTTGTCACCTTTCTCTTTTTTCATTTATTACACATGCTAAATGGTTGCTTTTGATTGGCCAACATTAGATTTTTATAGTTTTCTTTTTCCTTTACTTCTTTCCACTTGTCCCTCTCCCATAGGATATCATAAAGTTGTCCCGGGTTACCCATTCGGTCCCGACACAAAACCGGGCCCACTTTACGTTCCGGCGATTAATCGATCATATCTTTTAAACCGTATAGTTTCACGAGTCAAACTACATATAGTTTTGATCCTCTCGACCTCTACTTTCTATTTATAAGGTCTATTTTAGGTTTCCAAGTCATTTTAAAAAATTACCGATAAGCCCTGAACTTTTTACAAAATTCCCTTTAGGTCCTTTCTTTGCTCGGGTTTTCTCCGGCTCCGTTTCTACTGACGATCGTTTCATATTTAACCCCTCGTCATTCTCTACGTACTCATATTTTTATTTCCTACTTTAAATTCATGTATAACTTTAATTGATAATGACCAAAATGCCCCTAATCAACATGTCTTCGTTTTTCTTTAACGGAACATTTCTTGGAAAAACCGTTACACGTCGTTGCGATCCGATTTTTCTCTACACTCCATTTTTGGAATATGTTATATGCACTATTAAGAACATCCGGTGCAACTTTTTTTTGAAATTACATCTACGTCCCCAAACTTTTGAAAATTACAATTAGGTCGCTTTGGTCATACAACCTTATCTAGGGTTGTTATCCAGAATTATCTTCTCCTTTCCCCTTCTCTCGCTATGCACGTGACTACTCTACATAAATGCAGTAGGCGGATGTGACAACCAAGTACAAAAGTTTGTAGCCTACTTAGGAGAGACCTAGTAGATAAATGAGTGGAGGATAGATTGCCTTAAGATCACCTCATGAACATTCACTTCATTCATAGCATTTTGATGAACCTGGATTCCATAATCAATTGAAGGGATAATGGGAGTTAATCCAAAGTGGAAATTCAGAATACAAGGTAAATAAACATCACTTGACAGAAAGTTTACAATAGAGTGGGGGCTTGATGGAATATGACTCACTAATGAAAAGTATGCAAGGAAAAGTAAACATGTAAAATAAACTGAGCGCCTAGTCTATCCAAGCTCATCATTTTTTTTCGAAAATAATTTTTGTGGTCTCAACATTGTTAGATTTTGGATCTCGGTGATCCTACAGCCAAAGGCCAATAAGAATGGAGTCGCCACCTGGTTTTAGATATGGAAAAGATAATAGAGTCTATAAGCAATCCCTAACCCCTCCTTTCTTAGGTTTGAGAACTTAGGCACACATGTAAATGAAAAGAAAAAGAAATGATTTTCTACTTATCATTTACATGCACCCAATCCAGACAGATCGACCTCCTTTATTATTCAAATAATAGTAAAGATAAATTTTTACTTTTTCCTACTTCAAATTCTTCAAGTTTTCTATGGGTTTTGGGATGAAATTGAGGTTGCTCCATCTAAAGGTACGCTTTCTTGCCTTATTCTTGAATTTTATGGAAATTTAAGGTTATGTGAGAAATAAAATTTTGATGGAGTGTGTTTTAATTTGTTAAATGTATGTGAAAGATGTTATTTTGGTGATAAAATAAGGATTCTATAGTTAAATGATGAATTTGATCAAGTTTAGATGAACTTTGAGAGAATTAGTGATTATTTAAGGTTATGGAAGAATTTTGTTAAAGAATTGGTGTTTATTTGATAAAATTATTTATAACATATTCTAATATGATTTTAATAATAAAAATAAACTTAAAACATCATTTAGAATGGATTAGAATGAAATTCTAGAATTAAAGTGAGTTAGGACAAAATTTTAAAAATCAGTAGGAATATTACTTATTTAGTGTTTAATGATTGATTGCCTTAGAATGTGATTCTAAAATTTTTTAATTATTCACATTTTGAATAAACATTGAGTAGAAGTAATTTTTACAACCTTAGTAGTGAAGGACTTATTGAAAAGTTGGGAAGCATGAGCATTTTAGCTTAGATTTGGGTATTAGAGTAAGGTATGTACATACTTTTGATAGTTTAAAAGTATTTGTATTTAATTTAGCTTAATACATTTTAAATGGAAAACGTCTTAAGTTACTTGGTCATTTGAATTTTCATATACATTGTGATATTAAATGTGAAATGATGTATATGCATGATGTGTATTATGAAAAGTCATTATTAATGGCTAAAATGAGTAGAATGTGCTAGATATGAATTATGGGAGAATAGCCCAAAATATTTGGGTAATATAATTATAATGCGAAGTGACATGTATTATTAATAAAGTGATAAGATATATTGAATTAAAGTGAATTTGTATAGTTATGAATGATAAAATTAGTAAAAGAGACAATGTAATAAGGAAATAGATTATCAAAATATGCATTATTTATGTATTTTCTTCTAGAGTTTTGTGTTTGGGAGTATGCCTATGATTTGCCTTCGGGCTAGACGTTTGGCATTAATGTGATATGATTTTCCTTCGACTAGACGTTGAAAGTCACTATTTTATTGAGAGCATTCAAGCTAGACGCTGGACGTCATTATTTTCTATCTACGGTCTAGGCACTGGGTGTCAAAATATACCCAAATAACAACTCTAGAATTTGAATATTATATAAGGTCATTTGGGTCCAATGTATTTCAATGTGTTAATGTGACGACTTAAAAAGAATAATGAATATAATATAAAATGGAATTACATGCCACATTATAGAGTTTAGTGAAATAGCATTATGTATTTTCTTCTTTAAAGTTTTATTATTACCAGAGTATATACTGGTAGGTTTTTAGATTAACGCGAATAAAATTCATTGTGCAGGTGAAATGGTTGATCCGGTGGATCCGGAAAGTTCATCTAGACCTGGTCAAGTCTAGACTTAAGTTGATTGTTCATAAAGTGAGATTAACTGCCACAGGATTAGAGCCGGCTGTTGATATGTATACATTTTATTTTATGAAACATGATATAACTATGTATATTATGTTTACATATATGGGAATGTTGTAAACTATAAAGAATTTTTAGGTAAAATTTTGTGATATGGGATTAGGTAAAATTTTGTGATATGGGATTATGTATATGTATATATATATATATATATATATATATATATATGTACATATTTGAGTATTTTGGGAAAAGTTGGAGGATGTTAAGAAGTTATGGTGAATTGTTTGATTTATTATTACTGGAGTGTATTTCTTTTGACAGGTTGAGTTAATTGATTTTTGAAAATGTTCAAATTACAGACAAAATTCTAGCAAAATTTTTTTAGAGATTTTACCAACTAATTATGTATTTTGGCCCTTAAATTATTAGATAATAGTATTATTTATTCATTTAAACTATATTATAAATTTTAAAATATTTTTATTGAATATATAAAAAATTTAGAAAAGACAATGATGGTGATATTTCTTGTATTGTATATGCAAATTTTATATATGTCAAATGTATATATTATACGTATATAGAGTATAAGGGTGTTACATTTATTTTGATACCAGAGCATAGGTTTGAGGTTCTATACTTAAGTGAATTTTTGTAGGGAGAAAATTGAGATTTTAAATGTGGTTCTAAAGTGTGATACATGCATTTGCACTAGTATATTATCTAATCCCTAATGTGGTAATCTCTATTGAATTTACAAATATAGGTATATATGGTGTATAAGATGCACCAGTCTACTGAGGGGAGTCTGAGAGTATAGCTCCAAAAGAGGGTAGAGCTGGAGCTATTGCTGAGACTGCTGGAGATGCATCTGCATCAGTGTCAGTTAGACCAATAAGATAGGGAGATCCACCAGTCTGGGTTCAACAGATGGTGGAGCTGCTTTGTTAGGCTCCAGTACAAATACAGCAGTAGCAGCAGCCACTGTAGCCACCACCATAAACTAGGGAATATGATAAGCTAAGGAAGTATGGAGCCACGAATTTTATGAGTGCAATTGATCCAACCGAGGTAGAGCAGTGGCTATACAGAGTTCAAAGGATGTTTACCCAGTTACAGGCTACTGCAGAAGAGAAGTTTGACTATGCCTTATCACTTCTTCAGGGGGACGCCTATGACTGGCGGAAGATAATTCCGCATGGGTTAGATGATCCACCAGTGCTGGCATATGCCAATTTTCTATGGGAATTCGAGAAGAAGTATACCCCTAGAGAGTACAAAGATGCTAAGAAGAAGAAATTTCTGAGGTTGAAGTAAGAGATGAAGACAGTGACTGAGTATGAAAAGGATTTCCTCTGGAGGTTTGAGGAGGGGCTGAGACCGTCCATTATGGGTCAGGTGGCGGTGGTACAATATGATGATTTTTTAAGGTTGGTGTCCACTACACGAAATGTTGAGAAAGCCTAGAGGCTTGCAGCTGCAGCTAAAGAGGAGAGTAGAGCTAGGAGAGCCCAGGATGAGGCAGGGTCTTCATCATCGAAAAGAGGTTGAGGGGTATATCCTCAGAGGCTTAGTAAGAGCTAAGGCCAACCTGGCAGGTCATCACAGCAGCAGAGATAGAGACTTGCAGCCTCAGTCGCCAGTGCCCTGACCCTAGTGTCTCAGAGGCCTATTCTACCTACTTGTGCTCAGTGTGGTAGGGCACATGGAGGTACTTATTGGAGGACTGGAGCATCAGCAGTTTATTTCAGATGTGGATCACCATATTATTTTATCAGAGACTGTCTAGAGCCACCAGATGATAGGCAAATTAATACAGAAATATTTAGACCTAGTGTCAGAGGGGGTCGTGATGGTAGAGATAGTTACAGGGGTGGTAGACTAGGGCCTGGTCAAAGAGGAGGTTCTACAGTAGGGAGTAGACTAGATGAGGCAGGGCCATCATAGTGGGTATATGTGATGCAGAGACAGTCATATGCTTCAGCTGTCATTGCTGGTATTTTTACTTTATTTGGCACTTCAGTTCAAACATTGATAGACCATGGGTCGACTCATTCATATATTAGTGCATTCATCCTACCTATGAGTGATATGAATTTAGAGTCTCTAGAATTTGATGTGTTGGCTACCAATCCTTTAGGGCACAATGCTGTAGCTAGCAGAATGAGCTGAGATAGTCCAGTTATTGTTCATGATGAGGAGTTTCTCAGTGACCTAATTGAGATGCCCTTTAGAAAGTATGATTTGATTCTGAATTTGGATTGGTTATCCAGATATGGAGCTATGGTAGACTGTCAGCGAAAATGTGTTACTCTGAAAACACATGATGGATGAGATGTAGTAGTATCTAGTGAGCAGAGACACCTCTCATCCTTGTTTATCTCAGCTATATTAGCTAGGATGATGATCCAGAAGAGGTGTGAGGCATATCTAGCTCATGTTGAAGATACTAGAGTAGTAGAGTCTCAGCTCGATAGCATACCTACAGTTGCCAAGTTTTCAGATATTTTTTTGATGAGTTGCCAGGGTTACCTCCTAAGAGAGAGGTGTAGTTTGCTATCTATCTGATGCCTGATACCACTCTCATCTCTATTACCCCTTATTGGATGACACCCGTAGAATTAAAAAGAGTTAAAGGTGCAGTTATATGAGTTACTTGATAAAGGGTTTATCCACCCTAGTGTCTCACTGTGGAAAGCACCAGTTCTATTTATAAAGAAGAAGGATGACACATTGAGATTATGCATTGACTACCGACAGCTGAATAAGGTGACAATCAAGAATAAGTATCCACTACCTTGTATAGATGATCTCTTCGAACATTTGAAGGAAGCAGCAGTATTATCTAAGATTGATCTGAGATCAAGGTATCATCAGTTGAGAGTTCGGGATGTATATGTACCTAAGACTGCTTTTCGCACGAGATATGGCCATTATGAGTTCCTAGTGATGCCATTTGGACTGACGAATGCACTATCAACATTCATGGATTTGATAAACTGAATCTTTTAACCATTTTTAGATCAATCTGTGGTGGTTTTCATTGATGATATTCTAGTGTATTCACATAATAAGAAAGATCATGATAGGCATCTACAGATTATACTGCAGATGTTGAGAGATAAGCAGTTATATGCTAAGTTTTCTTAGTGTGAGTTCTGACTGGATCAAGTGACTTTTCTCGGACATGTGGTATTAGCAAAGGGTATTAGAGTTGATCCGAGTAAAGTCAAGGCCATTTTAATTGGAGCCCACCAAAGAATGTGACAAAGATTAGAAGTTTTCTAGGATTGGCAGACTATTACTGTCGGTTTGTGAAGGGTTTTTCCATGATAGCTACACCACTTACCAGATTACTGAGTTAAATTTATATGGACAGATTAGTATCAGACAAGTTTTGAGCAGTTAAGAGATATGTTGACTCAGGCTCCTGTCCTTACCCTACTTGTGGAATGTGAACCCTATGTGATATACGGTGATGCTTCACATAGTGGTTTAGACTATTTTCTGATATAGGAGTGTAGAGTCATTGCTTATGTATGCCGACAATTGAAGCCTCATGAGTTAAAGTATCCGACTCATGATTCGGAGATGACAACCATAGTTTTTACAATAAAGATTTGGCGGCATTATTTGTATTGAGAAAAATACTTTATTTATACAGATCACAAGAGTAAAAAGTACTTAGGTATTTAGAAAGAGTTAAATCTTTGGCAAAGACGGTGGCTGGAGTTGATAAAAGACTATGACTGCTTGATTAATTAACATCCTGATAAGGCAATTGTAGTTGTGGATACCTTGAGTTGGAAGTCCATGGCAGGTTTGACTGCCTAGTCATTCTTGTTGCTTGTTGAGTTGAGAGTCCTGCATGCTAGATTTGAGTTATGTGATGATGGTACACTGATGGGTCAGTTACAGTTGAGGCCAATAATGCTAGACCATATTAAGGAAGCACAACGGACATATGGAAAAATCCAAAAGATTGTGGGGGCTTGCCACAAGGGGAAAAATAGAGACTTTAATGTGAGAGATGATAGCAATTTATGGTACAAAGATAGATTATGTATTTCTGATGATATAGAATTGAAGAGAAAGATTTTAGAGGAAGCACATCAATCATCCTATACTATACACCCTGGAAGCACCAAGATGTATCTAGACTTAAAGCAGCACGATTGGTGGTCAGGTATGAAGAGGGAATCGCAGAGTTTATATCTAGTTGTCTCACTTGCCAATGAGTGAAAATTGAGTACTAAGTTCCTTCGGGTTGCTACAGTTATTATCGATGCCTGAGTGGAAATAGGAGCGAGTGACCATAGATTTTGTGACTAGATTACCTTTGATCCAAAAGAAGCATGATGCAATATGGGTGATAGTTGATAGGATAACGAAGATAACTCATTTTCTTCTAGTTATAATGGACTACTCATTTGATAGGTTGGTTGAGCTGTATATCAGTGAGATAGTGAGATTGCATAGAGTCTCAGTTTTATTGGTGTCGGACTAAGATCCCCGTTTTACATCAAGATTTTGAAGGAGTTTAAAAGATGTGTTAGGTTCTCGGTTGCACTTCAATACTGCTTTTCATGCGCAAATAGATGGGCAGTCAGAGAGAGGTACAGGTTCTAGAGGATATGTTGAGGAGCTGTATCATTGACTTTACTAGAAACTAGGATAGATATATACCACTGATAGAGTTTGCCTATAATAACAATCATCAGTCCATCTATTTGCGCATAGGATAGATATATACCACTGATAGAGTTAGCCTACAATAACAATCATCAGTCCATCAAGATTTTAGAGGAGTTTAAAAGATGCGTTGGGTTCTCAGTTGCACTTCAATACTGCTTTTCATGTGCAAATAGATGGACAGTCAGAGAGAGAGGTACAAGTTCTAGAGGATATGTTGAGAAGCTGTATCATTGACTTTACTAGGAACTAGGATAGATATATACCACTGATAGAGTTCGCCTACAATAACAATCATCAGTCCAGTAGTGGGATGGCACTATATGAGTCCCTGTATGATAGAAAATGCAGGACACCATTATTTGAAATGATGTTGGAGAAGATAAACTGGTAGGTCCCGATTTGATCAAGAAAACAAAAGAGAAAGTGAAGATAATTCGGGATCATTTGAAAGCAGCTTCAGACCGATAGAAATCCTATTCAGATTTGAAGAGAAAAGATATAGAGTTCAGTGTGAGAGATAAGATATTTCTGAAGATTCTGAGATTTGATTAGAAAGAGAAGTTGAGTCCTTACTTCATAGGACCATATGAGGTACCGGAGAGAGTAGGACCAGTGGCTTACAGATTGGCTCTGCCATCTGAGTTAGACCCGATACATAATATTTTTCATGTCTCTATACTTTGGAGATACAGATTAGACCCATCTCATGTCTTGTCAGTGGAGTCTATTGAGGTAAATCCGGATCTGACTTACGAAAAAAAATCAGTGGCGATTCTGGCACGAGAAGTGAAGAAGTTGAGAAACAAGAAGGTGTCACTTGTTAAAGTACTATAGAGAAACCATTCTACTGAGGAGGCAATATGAGAGAGTGAGCAGACGATGCAGAACCAGTATCCTCAATTATTTCAGAGCTGATACCAGGTAATTTCGAGGATGAAATTTTTTTTAGGGAGAGAAAATTATAACATCTGCTAATTTATGAAAATTAAATTAAATGAATCAAATAAATAATTTGAGGGATAATTGAAGGGTTAGAAGTGAGAAATATAAAATGTATATGTGAGGTATATATAGAATATATATAACATGTATAAAAGTCAAAATTGAATAGTAAAGTCAAATGGTAATTTGGTAAAAAGGTTAAAAGTTAAAGTTAAAAAATTCATAAATAAAATATTTTTGAATGGAAGAGAAAAATTTGGATTATTAAATAAATAATTAATTAATTAATTAAAATAATAAAATATTATATATATATGGTTAAAAAATGAAGAGAAATAAAATTAAAAATTAAAAATTCACTTCATCTTCTTCTTCTTTTTTTCAAGGCCGAATTCACCATGGATGAAAAGGAAGATTTTTGCCTCTTCATACTTCAAATTCTTCAAGTTTTCTAAGGATTTTGGAGTGAATTTGAGGTTGCTTTATCTAAAGGTAAGCTTTCTTGCCTTATTCTTGAAATTTATGGAAATTTAATGTTATATGAGAAATTAGATTTTGATGGAGTGTATTTTAATTTGTTAAATGTATATGAAAGATGTTATTTTGGTGATAAAAACAAGGATTCTATAGTTAAATAATGGATTTGACCAAATTTAGATAGACTTTGGGAGAAGTAGTGATGATTTAGGATTTTGGAAGGATTTTATTAAAGAATTAGTGTTTATTTGATATAATTATTTATAACATGTTCTAATATAAATTTAACAATAAAAATAAACTTAAACACTATTTAGAATGTATTAGAATGAAATTCTAGAATTAAAGTGAGTTAGGGAAAAATTTGAAAAACCAGTATGAATGTTACTTAATTAGTGTTTAATGATTGAATTGCCTTAGAATGTAATTCTAAATGATTATAATTATTCAAATTTTGAGTAGGCATTGAGTAGAAGTAATTTGTCCAACGTTAGTAGTGAAAGACTTATTGAAAAGTTGGAAAGGGTGAGCATTTTAGCTTGAATTTGGGTATTGGAATAATGTATGTATATACTTTTGATAGTTTAAAAGTATTTATATTTAATTTGGCTTAACACATTTTAAATGAAAAAAATATGTTAAGCCACTTGATCATTTGAATGTTCATATGCATTGTGATATTAGACATTGGGCATCATTATTTTTTGCCTACGGGTTAGATACTGAGTGTCAAAATAGGCCAAAATAATAATTCTGAAATTTGAATATTATATAAGGTCATTTGGGCCCAATGCATGTGAATGTGTTAATGTGACGACTTAAAAAGAATAATGAATATGATCTAAAATGAAATTGAATGTCACATTGTAGAGTTTAGTGAACTAGCATTATGCATTGTCTTCTTTAAAGTTTCATTATTATCAGAGTATGTACCGCTACGCTTTTAACTTAGCGCGAATAAAATTCATCGTGCATGTGACAGGATTGATCCGGTGGATCCAGAATTCATCTAGACCTGGTCAGATCTAGACTTGAGTTAATTATTCCTGAAGTGAGATTAGCTGCCACATGATCAGAGCCAGCTGCTGACATATATAGATTTTATTTTATGAAACATGATATAACTATGTATATTATGTTTACATATCTGAAAATGTTGTAAACTATAAAGAATTTTTGGATAAAATTTTGTGATATGGGATTATGTATATGTTTATATATATATATATATTTATATGTATATATTTGAGTATTTTGGGAAAAGTTGGAGGATGTTGAGATGTTATGGTAAATTGTTTGATTTATTATTATTGGGAGTATATTTCATTTGACAGGTTGAGTTAATTGATTTTTGAAAATGTTTAAATTACAGATAAAACTCTGATTAATTTTTTTTAGAGATTTTACTAACTAATTATGTATTTTGGTCCTTAAATTATTAGAGAATAATATTATTTATTCATTTAAACTATATTATAAATTTTTAAATATTTGTATTGAATCTATGAAAAATTTTAAAAAGACAATAATAATGATATTTCTTATACTATATATGTGTATTTTACATATAATGAATAAATATTATACGTATATAAAATATAAAAGCGTTATATTAACTCTAAAAATAAAGCAAACAATATACATTTTACTATTTATATATCCAACCCATTTTTACTATTTTTATCTCTATAAAATATATTTTTTCTATTACATAAATTATTCCATCTACTTTCCTTTTATTAAATTAGTTATAAGATTTTTTAGCTATTAGATTGTAAATAATTTAAAATAATTTAATTTCTAAAAATTAATTTAAATTAAATTTTTAATAAATTTTATTTAATATCTAATGAAAATATGATATTTGAAAATATTATATATTTTATTTATTTTAAAAATAAATAAAAATACAAGTACATATGTTTAGATTAATTTTCTAAATTACCATACTCCTTCCACAAGTACATATGTTTAGACTTTTGTCCAAAAAGATGGCCACCCTAACATAAATACTTTTGTTCTGAAACTATAACAAAATAAAAAAATAAAAAATAAAACAGCAGAAGCAGAAGAAGAAAAATAACATTCTGATTGGCATGATTTCCATTACGTCATACTACTTTCTGATTGACATGATTTCCATTATGTCATAGTGCACATAGTATGGGCAAATAAATGGGATACAAGTGGCAAAGTAATAATATCATCAAACTCAAAGTGGTTTCATAATTCAATTGCATCATCCAATTCCTTAGAAAACCTGAAACAGTCAGAATTGTATCAAAATTCATGCATGCAGTAACTGATGATTGCTAAAACTCCATGTAAGGGAAATACTTGCACCAGTCAAAATTCATCCCCAAAAATGCCTTTTTGAAATAATTATTGAAAGAAAAGTCTGGGAACATCATAACACCAAGAAAAAAAATACTTCAGGGCTACTTAGGTCACTGTCACAAAACTACCATAAGTTTCAATAGAATTGTCAAAGCCTTCATCAATAACTTGCCAACGCAACATCTAGTTCTACAGAGTGGTTATTTATCGACCCCGGATTTTAACTTTAAGAGTCCAGTTAACTTTTCCCTCCGGCAATGGGATAGACTTTGGCAAGCATAGATGCACATCATGTTCACCAAAAGTAGTCAAGGGTGATGGAAGATGAAGATTATCAGGCTCAATTAGCACATTAAGCTGCCTTGCCACCTGAAAAATATATAAAAATATATATGAAAATCCTATTCAGTAGAATTACAAACTATAAGTAATAGGAAAGATTTTCACTAACAGAACTATTAGCCTCCATTCCAAATGATGATATGTCTAAATCTGCTTTAGTCCCAGAACAACAAATAATTTACATTCATGCCTCAGAAAAACTGAACTACAAACATCACTATAAGAAAATCCAAACCTCCATAAATATCTTCTTTTGCAAATAAGGTCGAATTTGCAGTTGGAAAAATAATCTCATAACTTAGAACTTACATAATGATTGATTAGCACAATCAGTCATCCAATTGATCATTTTTTTTCTCATTCCAAGCCTAGGATAACAGCCACTACAGCTACACCATTTGAGTCAACGATAAAATATATATAAAAAATATCTTTTTAGCAATTAAGGATATGGATGTCATTCTCCACTTACTAGTTTATAGCCATGTTTTTGGGGAATGTACGGGATACAAACTGCATAAACAACCAATGCCTAAAAGAGAATTGGATAAGCTAGATTCCTCAGATTTTTATGCTATTAAGTAATTTACTAGAGTTTGCTTATCCAGGCCTCTTTGAACTTCATTTTTTCCAATTTTATGCATGATAAAAATAAAGTCATCTTCATAAATTTGTCAGTAAAATAACCACCAAAACGAAGAATGCTGTACCTCCTTCACAATATCATCCACAGTGACTGGTGAACGGATTACTATAGGTTCATCCTTTGTTGCACGAGCACGGAATTTCTCAGCATCAATCCCTGCTCTAATTGTCTGTAAGGCACCATACAATCAATCAGCATTTCAACGCCTAGTAGATTATCTAAAGAGAAGGAATTTATAATAGCAGAATTCAAGAAATCAAGAACTTCAAAGATAGGCTACAAACCAGCCGGGCATTAGTTAAGCGTTTTGCTGCTGTCTCATATTCGTTCATCTTATCTTCCACTGTCTCTTTAACCACTTTAACCTCTTCTTCTTCCTCGCGTTGATAAATCTGACAGATAAAAGGTGTCAAGGAAATATAACTAATGAGCTATATTAAATGTCAAAAGAATTGGTATTTCCCTGATATGGAACTAAAATGTACTGATAATGAATGGAGGAGTTCCATTCAAAAACTTATTCAACCAATAGATGTATGCATTTTATATTTAAAAAAAATCACATTTGAAAAACCTTGCGCTGCTCTTTAATGAGATGAGCAAACTTGTCAATATTAGGAACAGCAAGCAATTTGGGCATGAGGTGATTGCGAAAATACCCAGGAGCAACCTTCACTGTCTCACCAGCTTTCCCAAGCTTCTCCATGCTCTGCAAGTGTTTAAAAGGAACATCAACGGTTGATTCTACTATTACACAAATGTTCTGAACCATAATACCATTATAACTACATAACGTTTACCTGGTGGATATGTGCAAAAGTTCTACCATTTTAAGTTGTCAGAATGTGCATATCTTGATGGAAAATTCCATCAAATGAAGCAGCAATGCTTTCACCATCAATGTTAGAGCTCAAACCTATATAAACTGTTACACGTAACACCTAAAAAATTTATAGTACACAAAAAGATGGTCAAAAGAGATATTGTTGAAAATCTCCTTTCTTTTCCTATGCTATATTTGGTAGAGAAGAATGCAAGAGGAGAAGGAAAGCATCGCTTAAAATTGCTAAAAGGAAATGAAAGTAGATCAGGGTCTTAACTAACGTTTTCAAAATCAGAAACTGTGTAATGGAATCAGAACATATCGGACTGAATAAGTTGCAGCTATCATGAATAATTTTTCCAAATTTGGCAAAGTGACTCAAATAAATGTTAAATTAATACTTCAATCAAATATTACAATGATCTTGTGTATCTAATAATTTAGACTAACAAATAAATGGTCAATAAAATAATTTATTACAAAACTTACTTGAAGAATGTGAGATTTTCAATCATCCAACATTGTAACAGGAAATATCGTATCGGAAGGCTAAAAATCCAAAACATAGTGGACGATACATAATGTACCGGCCAATATTTGAAACCCTGGAGTAGACAACAAGAGAGGGAAATGTACCAAACTTGTAAGCTAAAGAGATTTCCTTGGCCTTTTCTTTCCTAACATATATATTGCTAATGCCTAGACAAAAGATTTGCACACTTGAAAACGACACGGGTTACTCTCCTTGGGAAGATAATTCACCAAAGAGTATGCAGTAGCCAAACTTCACCAGATACTCAAAGAAAATTGATCTATTTCACACTTGAACTGGTTTCATATTTCTGAAAACAGAGTACATTGTGTTCTGGAACAGAAAAATACGAAGGAATGAAAAACTGGGATGTGATTTGAGCGAGGGAAATTTCTTTCTTCCATAAATGTTGGGAAATTACATCTTCTATTTCCATCATTATCATGAACAATTGGGTTGAGCTAGACAAAACCCATTTCGTTCAGCCCAACACATTGGAGCTGAGTCTTATATGGGCTTAGGCCTAGTTCAGTCAAGAAACAAGAAAAACAAGCTTAGTGCACATTTTGGCCCAAAGCTCATAAACCACATGAGTGAGGTTGAGCTTAAAGTTAAAAATTTTAATCAAGCTAAGTTCAAGCATGATCACAAACAATCATGTTCAAGCCTCTAACTTGACTTTAGCTTGGCATGCTTACAGGCCTAACCATTAGGGATGTAACCAAACTGAGTCAAATCAAATAATACTGAACTCGAGTTCAACTCGATTAGAAAACTCAAAAATCGATTCGAACTCACCGAGTTCTCATTTTGAGGCCAAACTGTGCTCAAACGAAAACTTGAAAAATTCAAGCTCGATTTGATTAGACTTTATTAATATTAAAAAAATAATATATTATGTCAAACTAAAACGCAAATAAGCTCAAGCTCAAAATCGAATGAATAAAGTATTATATAAAACATAAACTATATTTAAAATTAGACAAATATTAATAACTCTATTGGGCTAGCGAGCCACTCAAGTCGAGTATTATAATATTCAAACTTGGCTCAACTCAAATATCTTGAACTCAAGCTCTAATCAAGTCAAATTCCTTTCATCATTCAAGTTCGAGTAGCTCATGAGTAGACCCCCAACTAGCCATCATGACAAAAGCGGCCATATCCTTCTTTGTTTATTTGATGCTTGGTGAAGCAAAATACATTTGAAAAGAGCTATGTTTTAGCTTTTTTACGTTATAGTTATAATTTGACCCCCAAATCTATTCTCACCAACAAAAACAAGACTTATTAGTTTCTTAATTTTGGCATCTTTATCGGTTAGTCTGTTATTCCATCAAAACCGCTTGGCCTTTTTTTTAAATCTTTTTGCAATAAAGCTATTTTTATGCTCTGATTATGAAATATGAGTTCATCATAATAAGTGTTTCGGAAGGCACATTTACATAGCATGTGATTCCATCTTTTGACTTTTGTGCTATCTTCTTTTTTGTTTTTTGGTCAATTATCATATTTCATTGCCAAAAAAATGAGTATGTACAGTAGCCTATACAGTAACAGTAGGAATCTGTACAAATATTTTTGACTCAGTATAAAATCCCTCAACTACACAAAAACCTGCAGCATCAAGCACCCTACTGACTAAGCCTAGGAAGTATAAAGACACAAACCACCCGGACAAAAGCTATACAACCAAATCCAATAAACACAGCTTTCTGAATACTAACAAATGCAAGAAGCCGATTACCCAAACAAAACTAAAGTCTTCATAAATCTGAAACACACTCAGTCATCAACACAAACCAGACACAGAAATTAGCTAACCAAGCGAAGTCAAGGTAATTGTAACTCTGTAAAGCACTCAGTCAACAAACAAACCAGATCAATAGTCCATTAAGCTACTGTTTTTCAATCCCTCACATTCCATATGCCAGAACCATAATTGATTCTCTCCATTCCATATTTCATTGTATAAGAGATATTCCTGCAGACTCTATTCTTAACTGCATTAGCCTGCTGAAATACAATTGCATTCCATTCTCTCCACAGCCAATAAACAGTAGCAAGCAAAGCCATTCTCCTCATTGTTTCCTTTGCACTTTTCCCACCTGCTTTCCTAGAGAACCAGCTGATTTCTCTTCTCCAACCCAAAGGAGCTCAGCCAATTTCACATTTCAACAGTACTTGTGACCATATCCGCCTACAAGATTGGACCTCTGTCCTATCTTGTCAATACCTTTTCTCTTATGTGCTCTGAAACTCTGTCCTAACCATCAACATCTCTTCCAACAGCAAAAAACGCTACTAGACTATTTGCTCCGAGCTGGAGAGACTATCCCACAAATTAATGAGCTTACTTACCAGATACTAGGACAGCAATATCATTAGCTTAAAAGTTTTGTATGTAGAGGGAGATAAACATATCAAACTTTAGCTGATGATCTAATTGAACAAGAGAAAAAAAGAAAGAAATCTCATTCTATTAAGCCAAACTTACTGTTGTAAGAATAACATCTAACTTTCTGTATCGAACCCCTTGAGAAGCATAGAGAAGTGGATGTATAGCGCCATCAGATCTTTTAAGATTAGCTCCTTGAATAATTTGTCTTAAAGCATTTCTGCTCCGTTGAACATAGGCCATAATGATAACAATACTACCTGTTGCAAACAAACTGGATTTCCATCACTACTTATGCAAGTAAAAAAGGGGAAAGCAAACAAAATAAAAGATTACTAGTTCAGTGCAACACACGAAAAGCTAGCCCGTGATACCAAATTGATATAATACACCAAAAAATATCAAAATACCCAAAACAAAATCTTTTTTTTTTTACTTTTTTTAAAAAATATTTTCCAGGAACCCATATACCATATAGAAAAATTCCTGATTTATATACCAAACAATATGGAGTAAACAAGCACTAATCTCTTGAAAAGGAAAGTGCCAAAAACTGCAATAGAGAACAATTGAAAGACCCAGAAACAAAATAAAGCAACCCACAACTTCAAATATGCAAATTTCATACCTTTATAGAGAAGAAACGAGGTTAACTCTGCTCTCTAATCAGTATCGACGCCGCAATGAGAGAAGCTACCGGCTACTGCTAAACGCTGATGATGAAGAAGAATGGTTTAAGGTCATTACAATGCCGTGTCGTTTCGGAGAATTAAAAGAAAAATGCTTGAAATTTTCTTTTTTAAAAAAAAATTACTTAATGTAAATTTAAATATAATATAATAATAAATTAATAATAATATGACTCGATATATATTCTTTCACATATAAAAATAAATAGACAGAGAAAGGAAGGGAAGGAAGCAGAGAGAGATACGAGGCAGAGTAGGCGGCGCCACTCCTACTGCGATTGTCGACTCGCTGTCACGCTTTCCTTAACTTCCAGCTCCACCGTTTACACCGGCCGCCTTAACGATCTTTTTCACTCTCTGCCGTTTTATTATTCAGGTTGGCGTCGCTTCCAATATAGTTACTCAAAATTTGATTTTTCAGACCTAAAAACTGTTACTATGGTCTGTCATATGTGGATGTTATTCGAGCAATAAGGTGCGTTTTGATGAAGCGTCAGAGTCGAGTTTGAGTAGGCTTTGGCTTCACACACACACACACATATATATATGGAAAATAAAAAAGTAAATTTCGGACCGACTCGGAGTCGTAGTTATTATCAAGGACTTACAAAGGGTCTCTCTCTTTGCCCTTGTATTCTTAATTTGTGTCTCTCCTTCTCATCTTCAATGAAATTTCAAAGGTAGAAATCTGAAATATGTCCTTATTTGTTCATTCAAATGAGTAATTTTGAACTGAATTTGATACTTATTCCATTAGAAAGTTTGATTTAAACCCTCTTATGATTTTTTTTTTTTGGTGGTGGTGGGTTAATTTCATTTTAGTTTTTGATTTTATGGATTGTTTGGGAAGGACGTTAAACATTCACCTTTTACCATTTTCAGGAATCTTTCTAATTGAAGATTGTTTTTGGGAACTTTCATCGATATTTAGTAAATTTAATGTTTTCGTGTGGATAGCTTTGGATTTTTTTCCCTTTTTAATATCTTTTATGCATACAGTCTTAAGACATTTACAATAATGAAAATTATGACATTTGAAATACACAAGTCTTGCATCATCTGTTGTGTTTCTTTTGAAGAGTTTTTTAGTTGTGGAGTTTGTATAATATGAGCAATGTATGTGGGCTCAACTTCCAAATCCTGATAAATTTCATTCAATAGTATTTGCTTTTCTGATGTTAGCATCAAGTGAGCATTAGTTCATCTTTGTGAATTTGCAGAACCCAATCATTGGAAATCTTCTTGTTTACATGGGACGCGCTTATTAGCTATGAATTTTGGGTTGGCTTTACTTGCTTGCTATTCTGATTTTATGCTACTTTAACAGCTCGACAAGGGTAATTTCTCAATACATCAGCCAACTTTGACCTGTCCTCCATAAAATCTTCAATGGCCACGGATCAATCAGTTTCTGTGAAAGACACTGTTCATAAATTGCAACTATTCCTTCTTGAAGGCGTAAAAAATGAAGACCAGCTATTTACAGCTGGATCTTTGATGTCACGTAGTGACTATGAAGATGTTGTTACTGAGCGATCGATTGTACACCTGTGTGGTTATCCTCTTTGCAACAATTCTCTGCCATTAGATCGCTCTCGCAAGGGCAGATATCGTATTTCACTGAAAGAGCACAAGGTTTATGATCTACATGAGACATGCATGTATTGCTCTTCCACTTGTGTTGTTAATAGTCGAGCCTTTGCGGGGAGCTTGCAAGAAGAGAGATGTTCAGTTCTAAATCCATCAAAACTTAATGAGATTTTAAGAATGTTTGGTGATTTGAGTTTCGATTCTGATGTTTTGGAGGAAAATGGGAACTTAGGGTTGTCTAATTTGAAGATTCAAGAGAAGATGGAAAGTAATGTAGGTGAGGTGTCTTTGGAAGAGTGGATTGGTCCACCAAATGCAATTGAAGGCTATGTTCCACATAGAGATCGTGATTCCAAGCCTCCGACAATAAAAAAACCCAAAGAGGGTAAACATGCTATTTTTTTATCTTTCTATTTAATCTTTTAACTCTTCTAACTTTTCCCCTCCATATTGTGGACATTTTGCTATTTGAACTTTGAGTGACATATTCATGTCCTTGACTGGCATTCAACAACAGAGCCATTTTTTTTTTAATCTTGGAGAATGATTCTTTAGCTGTAGATTTATTGGATTGGAAGATCTGTAATATCTATGTTTTCTATTGCCTTTATTTCCTAAAATACAAAACTCAATTCCTCATATAACTGGTTTGAAATGTTTTTATTTTTCTTTTTCGATTTCTTTTGTTTCCAAAAAGCAAGGACTTTAGAAGTTTTTATGGTTTGTGGTATTCACTTTTTTTTCTCTTTCAGCAACTACATTGTATTTGGCTTTTATGGGTGGTGGTTGTTCTGCGGTGATGTTGCTTTCTTGTTATTCAATAAAAGTAACTTTTTTCCTTGTTATTACCTTTTTCTTTTCCTGATTGCTATGTTACTTGAAATTATTTTGACCTACCTAAGTGAGCTTGAATTATATATTGCAGGGACAAAAGCTATCAGTACCAAACCAGCCAAGAAGCAGGATGGTTTCTTTAATGATATGGACTTTATGAGCACCATAATCACTCAAGATGAGTATAGCATTTCAAAAGCTTCCTCTTGTTTAACAACCACTGGCTCTGACACGAAATTACGAGATCAAAAGGCGAAAGAAACTCATAAAGGCTCAAAGGTTCAATCATCTTCTCCTGGAAAGCATGAGTCTCTAAGGACATCAAGAAAATCAAAAGAAGAGAGGAGTAAAATGGTTGTAAAAGATGAAGTTAGTGGTCAAGACCTGCCTTCACCTTTGATTCAATGTCAAACCAGTTCCCCTACTAATAATGCTGAAGCTGAAGAGAAATATGAAGCAAAGAAAGCAGATAATTCAAGTGAATTCATGCTCAAATCCTCTCTTAAATCTTCTGATACAAAGAAATCTAATCTCTCTGTTACTTGGGCTGATGAGAAAGTTGATAATGTTGGCTGTAGAAATCTTTGCAAGGTTAGGGAAATGGAAGATACAAAGCCGAATCTTGAATTTCTAGACAGTATAGAAGCAGCTAACGATAGCTTGTTGCGCTTTGAATCAGCAGAGGCCTGTGCCACGGCATTGAGCTGGGCAGCAGAAGCTGTCCCATCTGGAGATGCAGATGTTACTGATGCCAGTAGGTTTTATTCAAATCAATTTTGGTTAATTGCAAACCCAACTATTATGTTTTGCATAAACTACACATGCATCCCTATTGGTTTATAAATATGCATTCTAACCCTTCAAGTTTGCTAAGTGTAAATCATATTAGTCCATGAGTTCAGAATTATAAAATTCTAATTCTTTAATTTTAAAATTTAGCTTCACTCCAGTCATTGGACTTCTAATATCAATATGTTTTATCAGCTAAGATTCATTACTAGAAAAAAAATGAAGATATTATAAATGTTTGTACTGTTTGCATAATTTAATGAATCAGAGAGCATATATCCTATACTGGATAGGTGCAAGTGTATTTCATAGGAAATTTTTAGGGCATGAGGACATGGGGGTGGGTGGTTTTGGACTTTGGAGGGTGTGCATTCTGGTCGGCGTTGGTAATTACACCGATTGAATGAAATTTTTGATGCACATAATTTAAGAACTTTTGAGCTGAGTCTTCCTGTTACTTACACTTTCTAGCATGATATGTCCAGTGTCTGAAGCTGGAGTCATCATATTACCACAGACTCGTGATTTGGGTCAAGGATATTCTATGGAGACTTCTGATATGCTTGAACAAGAATCTGCATCTCTTAAGTGGCCTACTAAACCAGGAGAAGAATCTGATTTATTTGATCTTGAGGATTCATGGTACGATGCTCCACCAGAAGGATTCAGTTTGACGGTAAGTTTGAGGTAAAAGAGTTATCTTTTTATTTCACTGTTTTAGATTTATACTTGGCCATTCTTTTCAGCTATCACCTTTTGCAACAATGTGGATGGTGCTCTTTGCATGGGTAACTTCAGCTTCTTTAGCCTACATTTATGGAAGAGATGAAAGTTGCCATGAAGATTATTTATGTGTTAATGGGAGGGAATACCCACAGAAGATTGTTTTGGGAGATGGTCGTTCTTCTGAAATCAAGCTTACTGTTGAGGGCTGTCTTGCTCGGGTTCTCCCTGGAGTCGTTACTGATCTCAGGCTGCCAATACCAATATCTACACTGGAGCAAGGAGTGGTATTGATTCTTGAACTATTCATTTGTTGCAACAGTATTATGTTAACGAACTTGCAGAAATGCCTTCCTTGAAACTTGAATTTAAATTGGACAAAATAAGATTTCATTTTGGTTAACAGATTCCAAAATATTTTAATTCTAACAATACCTCAGTTTTACGAGATAGAATAATAAACTTGATTCCAAAACACAAAACTTATGGCATTTTTTTCCCCTACATCTACTTTGGGTGACAATATTATTAGACCTATTGGCCGATAATGTTTCATGCTGTTAAAAAGTGTTTTCTGTGGTGGGCTTTTTTCATTAACCTAGTTAGTTTCTACATTCTGTTGATTATTATCATCACTGTAATCATTGTTTGCAAGTTTCTTCTGTAAATTATTTTCATGTCTCAAAATTATGTTGGTAATTATTATGTATCTTTAGTTATAAAAACACATGCTGACTGTTAAGCTGTTATACTTGTCTGCCTATTTCCTTTCATTTTAAAGAGAATCAATACTTTTAGTGGGTGCTAGTGTGAGACGCTTTTGTACAGCTTAATGATTCTTCTCTAGAAACAATTGTTTTTTATTGTGAAATGGCCTGAGAGTTGTTTGACACAGGGGCGATTGTTGGACACAATGTCCTTTGTTGATGCACTTCCTGCGTTCAGAATGAAACAGTGGCAAGTCATAGCCGTCCTCTTTATTGAGGCTCTCTCTGTATGTAGGATTCCCGTGCTAACTTCATGCATGATGAATAGGAGGATGGTGCTTCACCAGGTGAGACATTATATGTTTGGTTTAATTGTATAGTTCCTTTTATATGATCAAATTAGCAGTCATATGAAGCTTACAAAAGAAATAATACATCAGTTTTGCTTATCAGTTACATATTAGGGAGCATCTTTTTAAAATAATTTCGGTGCTATGTGATAATTTGAAAATTGAATAGCTAATGTCAGGAGTTGAATTTTGTGTGTGATTACTGATTATATTTGTATAACCAAGCAATTTAGAGCAATTTTGGATGATGGGTATACTTAATTGGTTGAAACAGTGCCGGTGTTCGAAAATCTGTGTGCATTATGATTCTTCTCTTATACTGAAATGATAGTCTTCATGCGGACTGTTTACATATGATTTAATGTATAACTTTGCTATATTGATATTGCAAGGAGGATTTGTTGTGGTGCAAGTGAGGCTGACAATAAATCATCAGTTGATCTCTGCAGCAGCAATAAAAAGAACACCATAGAGAAAGAAACCCTGTTCACCTAAACACAATGCATTTCTACAAACCCCACAGAGAAAATACTACTAATTATTTTGGGGGAGAATTTTTCTTTTCTTCTGAAATTCCAAAATTTTGGCTAAAAGTTCTTTACAAAATATTAAATATTTAGATTTGAGTGTCAGTCATTTGGACTAAACTGACCACAAATAAAAGTTGCATTTTAATTGGATGCTGCTGAATGCCAATAAGTTTGAGGCAAGTTTGGTCTCTAGTACTCCTAATGTGATGTGGGATACTCTGACAAATTCAGCATATGACATAAGAATGCTTATGTATTTTTTTATGTTCTCCCTTTGATCTGAATGAACATAAAAATGGTTGAAATTTTTCCATTAGAGTCATGCTAAGGATATTTGCCTTGGGGAAACTTGGACCCATCGGGCAACAAACTATTATTAGTTTTGGTTGTTTCATTTGAAAATCAAAGATCAGAGTGCCTTTTGGATGTTTGCTTGCATAGATGAGGATATTCATATTAAAATTCATTACATGAGACACATTGTTGATAATTGTGCCTTGGATTGGGAATTTGGCTTCAAGGAAATTTACTATCGTTTCACAATGAAATTCTTCAACCTTCCCTTTTTTTTTACCAAATAGGTTCTAGATGGTGCCCAGATCAGTGTAGAAGAATACGAGGTTATGAGGGAAATGATGACACCTGTTGGCCGAGACCCTCAAGCACGGAGTGGAGCATAGTGTCAAATGTTTTTTCAGTCCTGTTGAAAACTTTGATTATGAAACTATGAATCTGAGAACGGACCTGAAACTTCTGCCTAGACACCAATTTTGGTACTGCTAATAGAAAATGTTTCTGGGAACAGTTTTGCGATGGTTGCATTACCGTCAAAACATTAGACTGTGGAGGTGCTGTCAACGCAGAAGCAGCAACTTCATATTTTATGTAAAAGAAGTAACAATACCAATAATTATTTCAAAGTTGCATTGGTTGTCTGCTTATCTTTCCCTCTCATCCTCTCCATTTTTTCCCCTTATTATGTAGTTATTATATACATAATAAAAAAAATATTTTTAAGGAAAAAGAAGAAAAATTAAATCATTGGTGCTTGAATTTGTAACTTTTGGAAACACAACTAAATAATCACAATAGGCTTAATATTTAACCTAGTCATGTGGCTCACATTTTGAAAATGCACCTATCTAACTAGTCATAATAGGCTCAATATCTAATCAAATAACATGGCTCACCTTTGGAAATATATCTACTCAATTTAGTCATAATGACTTACCATTTAACTTATTCATATAGATTCCTTTAGATGTATACCCATTTAATTTAGCTACAATGGTCTGCCCTCTAACATAGCTACATAGCATACTTTTTGGGACTATATCCATCCAATCCAGCCACAACAGCTCTCTATATACCAAACCACTTGATCATATGAACCATATTCGTGTAAATTATTTTAAGACATGGACCACAACTCTTGTACATAACCATACCCATCCTAAGTGATGGACCATAACCCATGCATCTAACCATCTGACCATATGAATCAGACCCATGTGAACTGTCCTAAGCCATAGACTACAGCCTATGCACCTAACCACTTGAACCATGTCCATCTCAAGTCATGGATCAGAGCTCATTCACATAACCACTTGACCACATGGACCAAGCCTTATACACCTAACCATTCAGTCATTGACCCAACTTTATGTCCTTAGTTGCTTAGCTATAAAAAGCTAGACCTATAATCGCATCATATGGACCATACCCTTTGACACTTTAACTGAGAGTTTGACCATACTTGAATTAAAAAAAAGCACCATTTACCCTGGCCTATATAAAGACCATTGGCCAAGAACTATTCATCACCATTGCCTTACCAATTAGGGTCATTTGTGAATAAATATAACTTGTGCCACATACAGCCCTACATTTCATTCATACATTGTTTGTCATGTTTGAGCAATTCAACTCTCCTCAAGACCCTTACTAATATAGCCATGACCCAATAAAGAGAACACTGAGATGCACTCTTACCTTGAAGCTTTCCTCAAGAAACAAGAAGATAACTTTCAAATGACCCTCAGTGCCCAGCAAGATTAGTCTACCAACCTCCTCAAAAGGAAAGAGGAGAATTTTTAGACGGCCTTTGTAGCCTATCAAGCTCATTCCACTAGCCTCCTTAAAGAGTAATGGGAGAATTTTCAATCAATGCTCATCACACAATAAACTTGTGTTACTGAGTTAATCAAGAAGTTGGCAGAATATATTGACGCCACCACTACTTTGAGCATCCAATAGGCCAATTTCATGAGCATCCTAATTAATTATCCAGAGGTTCAATATTGGCCCTCAAATAAGTTAGATCAAACCAATACAACAACTAATTTGGAAGCCACCCAAAAGGCTTCCCAAGCAAGCATTAACCCTTCTTCTTCCTTGAATCATTTTCAAGGTAAAGAATATAACTCCAACCATCAGAAACTCATAGGACATGACACAACAATAATGGGCCTCCCAAGATGGGCAAATATTTTAAGAAGAGCAACACCGAGGTTGTCTATAAAAAGAAAAGAAAATTTATAGACTTGGGAATGTCGCTAGGCTTAGTCTATATGAAAGCTTTGGAAGCTCATCTTGTAACACCTCTAGAACCAACAAAAACCTCCTTACCCCTTACCCAAAAGCTGCAAAGTCAATAAATGTTATGCATACCACTAAAGGGGCTGACACAAAAATAATGAATGCAAAAACCTGAGGCATAATTTTTAGGACCTCAATGATGAGGAGGGTGATCATTACACTCAGGAAAGCCATTACTTGTATCCTTTCCCAACCACCATTAAGGCTAGATTGAATATGCCTTGATCAAATAGACCTCCCAAATCTGCTAAAATGTCAATTAAATTTCATAACTAAATCTGGAAAATAATTCCTTTCATGTCTACCAGCTAGAGAACTTTTAGCGATTTGTACTATGAGAAGGCTGAGTCTAGCCCAAGTCCAAGCTCGTGTCAGATATAGAGCCAAAGTCAAAAATTAAGTCTAAGCCCATGTCAAACACCAAGTTAAAGTCAAAAAATTGAGTCCAAGTATCAAAAATATTGAGTTAGAACTCGAACCAATCAAAGTCAAAATCAGAGTCCAATCAAAGTTTTAAGAGTATGAGTCTACCAACATCGAGTCGAATCAATCAAAGCCAAATCTAAATAAGTCCAAGTCTAGCCTATGTAAAAAATTGAGACTGCAGAATCAATCTCTTTTGTAATATTCCATCTGTGAATAAAAATACTAAATTTTTTTCTCATTATCTTCTAAGCATTGTTAAAAAAACGGCATCACATCATCATTCAAATAAATAAGGATAGACCCTTTGGAAGAGATTATTAGATCAAGATCATTCATCATACCTCAGATCATCACAGTTCTTTCAAATCAACATCTCATGGAGAATGAAAAGAACAATTCACCTTGCTAGAGAAGCAGAAGATCCAACACCACAAATTAATGAGGTATTTAAAGCCATCAACAAAGCTATCAAGTTAGCCTAGCAGAAAATGGTTGGTAGTTACTTAAATCGACTTGAGTATTCAACCTTCACATCACGAAGCTACAGAACCTCCACATTCATTTCCATAAGAGCAACATTGTGTTCCATAATTTATTGGATGGCAACCATCCCATCAATCAAGATAAAAATGCAATTAAAAGTTCTATAAACAAAAATTAGCCCAAACACGTTAATAGAAATGGTCACCCAAGATCCCTTGAAGCAAGTACATGCGAACCCATACAGGCATTATTCAACAGAGCTACCATCTTTGCAGACTTAAATGAGATAAACTCAAAATAAGAACTATGCAAACCTGATTCTCTTGCGAATTGATACATATGCAACCCCCATAGGTCTCAGTCCAAATCGGTCCAAATAAATATTTATGCCGAAGTCATGTAGAGAGAGAGAGAGAGAGAGAAATCTCGCTAAGCAAAAAACTCGAAAGGATGGTTTAAGCAAAAATTAGTGCAAGCTCGTCAAGTTGAAAACCCGTAAGGGCGACTCAAACAAATTAGAGGTAAAAGATGTTTTACGTAAATTAAGGCTTGTTAAAGTTAAGCTTCCAATAAAAGAGTCAAAATCATCAAAGTCATATCTCTCAGGGGGCATACCCCAAAACCATCATTCAAACCTTAGATGTAGGTACAACCTTATCCTTAGTATCTCCTTCTAGGACAGTCACCAAAGTTTAGTAGTTACACCTTCTCATAAGGCCATGAACCAAATACATATAATCACCCAAGTTGTTACACCTTTAAACCTCATCACTTCACCTACCAATAATTCATGCTTAAGCCATAGTCTCATAAAGAAAAGAAAACTCATCTCATGAATAATCAAGGACCATGGCATGACCCTCAGTAGGAGTTACATTCAATAAATAATGCAAGAATCACCAACTTCATTCCCTTATATAAGGGGCCAGACATAAAGGTTTTCCTAAGAGGCCATTGCTTTGGTAACAGCTCATTAAAGGCAAAAATCATCAAGGTAGAAGCCAGCTTCATATGTATGGCAAATTTTTACTAAATTGAGGGCCTTCTTTGGATAAACCAGACAACCAAACCATCTTCATAAATAAAAAAGAAAAAAAAAACACACAAACGAACCATCTTAAGCCATTCTTGGACAAGCCCAATTAGCCTTTCCACCTTACTATTCATAAGCCAAAACCCCTTTACAAGCTAAAACTAATTTGCTGAACCATTAGCCTTAAGCCATACTTAGAGCCAAAGCAACCTCCCCACCTTGTTACTTAAATTCTTCATGGGAAAAACTCATAACCAAGACAACCACTTTCATGAGAAGGAAACCTTATCTACCCTTCCAAAACCCAAGAAGCCATTCGTTACACCAGCCAAATAAGCCTTCTTTCGAACCTAAGAAATCATTGGGTTATGAATAAACTTTCACTCAAAACTAGAAATCTACTTTTGGCATAAGCCAACATGGTTAACCTTAACTATAGCCTCTCAAAATCATGGGCCTTTTGAAACTCCAGGCTAAACCAAGACCAATTAAAAATCAAACCAATCAATTTAAAGACCAAACCAGACATTTACCATTTTCCAAAGGCCAAAGCCTAACTCCGACCTTCATTTCCTAAATGCTCTTTTCAAAACTATAGCCCATAGGACCTTCATTTCCTAAATGCTCTTTTCAAAACTATAGCCCATAGCCAAAGAGCCAAAGATCAAACCATACTAAATTTCTCTCAAGACAAACCAAAGGCCAAATCTAACCTAAGCTTTCAAAACCAAGCATCCTCAAAACCAAAACTTGATAGGAGCCCATCCAAAAAAAGTTGCATCCTTCATAAATCAGTAGACCATAGTCTGTCCAAGCCAAATAAACCACAACTTACTTGTTTAACTGAGTCAAAGTCCTATAATAAGCCAACTCATCCCACAATTAAACTTAAGGCTAAGCCTTCCAAAATAGGTTAAACCTAACTATAAAGCCTCCAAAAAGAGTCAAGACTGAGGCCAAGCCTCCAAGATGAGCCAATTTGAGAATAAGCACTTCAAAGCAATTCATTCCTAAGATCAAATATTTTAAAGTAAGCCAAATAAAAGGCCAAGATATCCTAAAAACAAGCCAAGCTTGGGGCCAAGCTCTTTGAAGCAAATCAAACCTTAGGCAAAACTTGAATGAGTTGAGCTTGAGGTCAAGCCCTCTCAAATAATTCAAACTTGAAACTAAAACCTCCAAGAAGAGTCAAACTAGAGAAATAAGTCAAGAGACACATCCTTCAAAATAGGTCGAACCCAAGGCCAAGCACTTCAATTAAAGTCAAAGTTTGAGTCTAGAGCCAAGCCCTCTAGGGAAGATTAAGGCTAAACCACCATAACAAAACAAATCTGAGGCTAAGCCACTCTAAAGAAAAGATGAGGCTAGAGCCCATCAAGGTAATTCCAAAAGCAATCCATGTCTAGATTGACTCAAACATAGTCAAATCCCTTATATTAAATGATTAAAACTAGCCACAATTGCTAAAACTTGATTGCAGCTTCACTAAAGTACCTCTAGTCTTGCCAAACTGAATATACCATCAACCATATATACTTAACTAAAGCCTAGTAGCACACTACTGGTTGATAAGCCGAATGGCTATCCCTTGAGTTCAGAGTGCATCCCCTTAGATCTTATCTACTATCAAACAAGAGCTTAAGTTTTAAGGTACCTAAAATCTTCATTTTTTATTCTTAAACCAAACTTAGGATATCCCTTACCATCATTCTAGGCAAGAGTCCTAGAATTCAACTATCAAATCAATTTTAGGTCAAAATTCTAAAGTCCATCCTTCATATGTATTCAAGGTTAGAACCTTAAAATTCAACTTTAAAAAGCCCTAGAGTTATCATTTTATGTTAAAAGTCCTAGAATCCAACTTCAAGATGTATTCTATGTGAATGATCCTAAAACTCAAACCTCGATTCAGTAACCAAGACGATGACATCGATATATAATAGTTAATATTAAACCAAAAACCAACTGGTAGTATACTTGGGATAGGTTTATATAGACATTTTAGGTCAAAACCTATAATGGGCATTTCCCTACTCTATTTAGGGTAGGTTTGACGTAAGCACTGGCCACAAAGCCATGAAAAGAAACTTTGAAAATCCAAAACTAGCTAAAAGGCTAAAATCAAGGTCTAGAATGTTGATTATGGAAGCATTAGAGGAGAAAGAACTTAAAACAAGCATGTTATGTAATTTTCAAATTAGGGTAGATTTGACCTTTGAAGTTTTACTTAAGAATTTGATGATCCTAGATTTTCAGAATGAGAAAGAAATCTTCATGACATTTTTAGAAGACATCTTAAGCTTTCAATAATGGGCTTATTTGTACAGATCAGAGCTTGTTTGGGCATCCAAATATCTGTGTAAAGTTAGAACCACGGAATCATATCAGATTAGTATTTTTTTATCCAAACATGTTTACTTTAAAAGGCCATAAATTGAGTTTCTAAAGCCCAAATTGAGTGATTCAAAAGTCTAAAAAAATCTACATTCTAGAGCTACAGTTCTCATGAAGATCCCAAGTCTAGATTCGATCTTTATTATATTGTAAATTGGCTTCAAATATTCTGAATAAATTTTAGTTTATTTAGTTTCCTTATTTGGTTAGGACTTGTTTTCCTTTTATGATTAGGGTTAGGGTAAGATTTGTAATCTATAAATACTTCTTATTTTAGAATGCAAGAGAGGTTGATTGATTAATAAAAATAATTGAGAACTTTTGTTCTTGTTAAGAGATGTTTTCTCTTTTTCATGGTTCTATCTTGAATCAATGTTTTAATTGTCAAAGTTAACAACTTTGAAGTATGTAATTCCAAGGTTCTCTCCACATGTTGGAATTGGGTCGCGGACTTGGTGAGGATCTGATTTAGCTTTCTAAGAAATCGTTTCCAAGCCTAAAGGCGAGTGGGTCTCTAGTTTAATGTACCGGTAGTTTGCGTCAATTTGGTATCAAAGCTTAGGTTCTAAATCAGGTTCCCAATCTACCTATTTATTCTATCTATCTATCCTTTGTTTATTGTTCTTTATGTCTTCTATTTGTTTAGGCAAAATTCTAGACTTAAAAAAATCATTAACTTGTTGATTGTGTCCTTTGATGCCAAAATTTTCAAGTCTTTAATTGTGTTCTTATGTTTATTCATAGATTATTCCTATCAATTCTTTAAAAAGAGAGAGAGAGAGAAGAAGTGTTGTTAATCTTGTTCTAGCTCAAAGTTGTGTTTATTGTGTGTTGGTGGCTGCTAAAACTTTGTTTCAAACCCTAAAAACTATAAAAGGAGCTATCAAATTTGTGAAACCCTAAAACAATTCACTTAACCAGTTCGCAGGTTATTTTCCGACCATACCACCCTCCATTTTGATCGGACCATTCATATCTCATCCAAAATTTGACCGTACATCCCACTGTGATCTTTACTATCTAAAATTTTAAGATTTTTTTTAGTATCTTCCTAGTCGTACCAATGCTTTTTCGGTGGCTATGAACTTGAAAATATAATTAAAGACAAAAAATTAAGAAGCTCAGAATCATTTTGATTCCCATGGCGGTGGGTTTCAAAAGCCACACCATTGGCTTTTGAATTGAAGCTATTCAAATTTTTTAATGTCAAAAATTGCAAGGTAAGAGGTATTATTAAGTACATGGTCGTGGGATTCCAAAGCCATGACTGTGGATTTGATTTTGACACTGTTGTAAAGAGAATTTTGCGGAGTTTAAGCTGAATAATTATGCACGGGCGTGGAATTTTAAAGCCACTACAGTGGGAATGTAAACTAGGCTGAAAACCTGATTTTAAGGGAAAGTTCTCCATATTTTAAGGGAAATTCAATAAAAAAAAATATATGCTCCAGCCTTTCTCCACTAGGAAGAGAAGACCCCAAGCCCTCTATATGAGCAAGCATTCTCCCAAGTTTGAAATAATAAAAAAAATAAACTTCTATCTTAGTTTTCTTCTTTCAAATCTTAGGATTTTTTTGGAGAGAGGAGTGAGGTTTAGTTCAAGGAAAAAGATTCAAGTTTCAAGTAGAGTCTCACTTAATCTAAAGAAGACCTAGAGTTTGACTTTTCTTGTTCTTTAATTTATAATATTTTCAATTATTATCTTTAATTCTTGCATTGCCTTCATTTCAATCATGAATTACTAAAATTTCCATTTAGGGCTAGGCCCTTATATTGATTTTATTATGAATTAATTTATACTTATTTCATTTAATTAAGTTTATCCTTTGGTTGTTATCTTTGATTTTAATGCATTAATTATCTTACCAATAATTAGTTAATTTGAGATATTGCGTGATAGAGTAAGATTGAAAGCATGACATTAGTTCAAGAAGTTAACAATCTTAAGTTAAATTTACACTTAAAAATAAGATACACTTAAGAGGTTGATAAAAGATCATCACAAAACTTAATGAATTGACTTAATTACTTGTGATCACGAAAGTTAACATAAGGTTAAGTTCAATATTAGTTTTGGCACTTGAGAGAAACTAAAATTTAATTTAGGAGAATTAAACCAATAATCAAAAGAAAAAAAATTAATTCAATACTTAGAAAATCCAAAGTTAATTAATTGAGGTAGCTTAACCCTAAACCTAAAAATATTAGATTTAAACTAAAAGTAATTTAGTTCCAATTTTAATTTATTTATTTAGTCTTAAATTCATACCTCTTTTATTTAAATAATAACTAGTTTAATTGTTTAATATTTAGAATACCCTTCCTTGTGGGACGATACTCAATTCACTACTATATTACTTGTTTATGACCTATGCACTTGCAGTTAGTTAGGCTAAGGTTGCACTGCAACAATAAAATCATAGTTCCAATAAAATTAAAAACGCATAAATTAGAGATCGGTAGGGCCCGAAGGTCTAAAAATGACCCCTAAGAATCCTCTATTTTAGACCTAAAAAAAATCTCAATTTTATCTCTAAATGAAAGTCCACATGATACTGAATATAATGCAACTAGAATAGCACAAATCAAAGGTCAAATGAATCCAAAACAACAAAAAAAAAAAAAGCAAAAAAGGAGCAAAGAGGCATGCAGGCGAGGCCTGAGGATTTTTGTAGTCCAATTTTTTCCTACTGACGTGAACATGGCTATGGAATTCATATAATGAGGGGATGAAACTCGAAGCTTGAAGATTTTTTGTGGATCAATTAAAAGATAAAGAACCAATAAGATGAAGAAAGTCTTACAAGCTTATGTGTAAAAATTCATGGATGCTAACATGGAGCCATATGGACTTAGTAGATGCAAAGAGAAGTTGAGTATTTTGTTGGATTCCATGGATAATAAATGTTAGTTGGGATTATTTATTATTTAGACCAACTAGATATTTAATGATATTATTTTATTATTAATTTATTCATAAGATTTTATATTATTAGGATGACATTTAATAACTGGGTATTATTTCTATGCTCATTATTATTGTTTGGGCCTTTATTATTTTAAGCCCAAGTTACTATTCTATTATTAGGATATTTTAGTGGAATTAGTAGGGTGGAGGTATTCTTGTAACTAAACATCATTTTATTATTGTAACCTATTTAAATCATCTTGTATCTCCTTATAAGGGGTTGGATGCTATTTGAATAAAATTCTAGATTTGAGAGATCATTTTCTCTCGTTCCTGATTTACTTATCAGATCAATTATTTGTATGGTCATTATTATTGTTTGGCCTATGTTATTTTAAGCCTAAGTTAGTAGTCTATTATTAGGATATTTTAGTGGGATTAGTAGGATGAGGGTGGAGTTATTCTTATTACTAAATACCATTTTATTATTGTAACATATTTAAACCATCTTGTATCTCCTTGCAAGGGTTTGAATGCTATTTGAATAAATTTCTAGATTTAAGAGATCATCGATTTATTTATTTAGTCTTAAATTCAGACATCTTTTATCTAAATAATAACTAGTTTAATTGTTTAATACTTGGAATACCCTTTCTTATAGGATGATACTCAATTCACTATATATTATTTGTTTATAACATGTGCATTTGCAGTTAGCTAGGCTAAGGCTACACTGCAATAATAAAATTATGATTCCAACAAAATTAAAAATGCATAAATCAGTGTTCCATCAGGTCCAAAGGGCTAAAAATGACTCCCAAGAACCATCTATTTTGGACCTGAAGAAAAAATCTCAATTTTATCTCTAAATGAAAGCCCACATGATACTGAAACTAATGCAACTAAAATTGCACAAATCGAAGGTCAAACAAAAAAAAAGGGTCAAAAAGGCATGTGGGCGAGAACATGAACATGGCTATAGAATCCATAAAAGGAGAGGATAGAACTCGAAGTTAGAAGATTTATCGTGGATCAATTACAAATAAAAAACCAATAAGATGAAAAAAATCTTATAAGCTTATGTACAAAAATTCATGCATGCTAACATGAAGCCATATAGACTAAGTAGTGACAAAAAGAAATTAACTATTTTGTTGGAGGCTATAAATAATGAAGGCTAGTTGGAATTATTTATTATTTAGCCCAACTAAATATTTAATTATATTATTTAATTATTAATTTATTCATAAGACTTTATGTTATTTGAATTGTATTTAATAATTGTGTATTATTTATATGCTCATTATTATTGTTTGGGCCTTTGTTATTTTAAGCTCAAATTACTACTCTATTATTAGAATATTTTAGTAGAATTAGTAAAATGAGGGTGAAGATATTCTTGCAACTAAATTGTGTTGTTTTAATTTAAATGTATTGTGAAAAATGAACATTGAATCAAAGAACACAAATAATCCTAGATATCCAAACATCTAAAAAAATTATTAAATCACAAAACTAAAATCCTAAACAAACTGAAACTAAAAATTTCAAATAAAAATATTAAAACTAAAAAAAGAAAAAAGTAAAAAATACAATGATAAATCTGAGATCTCAAATATACAATCAAATAAAAGAATGTACATTAAATTGAAGAATGCAAAATCTTGAATCTTAGATATCCCAAATAGCAAAAAAGAAAAATAGTTTGAGTCAAATATCAAAAATCTCAAACAAACCAAAACTAGCCAGATAAAAACACCGTTGAGGGAGACCAGATTAGACCAATGCCAAGGGAGTGACAAAGACCTAGAGAGATTGACACTTGAGAGATCAACGATTGAGAGAGTTCGATTCAACGGTTTCAACTCTAATACATGTTGCTTTGAGAGGGTTGAGGTTGGGAGGGATTGAGACTACAAGTGACAGAAAGAGAGGAGTGATTGTCTGATTGACATTGTAGGAGAGGAGGCAAGCAAAATAAAATGGGCTAGCAGTTTCGGTAGAAAGGCAAAATGAGAGAGGAGGGAGACGACGCAAGTGAAATAGGTTAAGAAAGAATGAGGGTTTAATAGATGATAAGGCTATATATATGTATATCTATACATATATTCAGGCTGAGTCAGATTGGCCTGGAAATTTTATGAGCCAACCCGAATCTTAATCTGAATATAATTTGGGTTTGACTTTTATATCCTAAGGTCAATTCAAGAATTTATTCTGGTCAGCCCAACTCAGCCCAAAACACTCGGGTTGCTTCTGATTCCTCGAATTTATTGGCTAGTTAAAAAAAATGAGCCAATACTCAGATGAGTTGTGTGAATTTCCTAAAAAAATGAGCCAATTTTCAGAGCACTAAATTATTTTACCATTCAATCGAAATTCAAGGACAGTGATTGATAATAATAATATTAAGAAGAAAAATAAAAAGGGCTTGTACGTAGCACACAGAAATCATAATAGACTCTACTCAAGGCCCAGACGGAGTCATTTTAATTCATTGATGTACCGACATCCAGCAATAGTTGCAAAGTTTCCTGGATGGCTCAGAGGATACGTCCTTCGTGGCCTTTTAGAAAGCTCCAGCCATTGCTTTTGCTAGCATAGCAAAACCTATCAGGCCACCCACCAAGCATAATGCTGCTAACTTGAAAAATTTACAGTAGGACAAGGACATAATAAAGTAAACAACACAACTGCAAAATCTCAAATTGATACAGGAACATTGAAGCATTGTATTGCATTGAAACAAAGCAGAGCTCCTTCCAAAGTTTTATTTACGTTGGGGAACCCATTTTTTCTGGAAATTCATATTGAGAACAACAGCCAAGCGAGAAAGTCGTGCAAAACGTTCCTTGCCGAAATTATGAGACATAACGCTCCTTGCTCTCCATGGTTATACATCTAGGAAATTAGATCCTGGGTAAAAATGAGCTCAACTTCGAGTTTAATTGCTTTACATACTTGCTCAAGGTCCATCTTCTTGGGCTAAATTAAGAAAAATGACAAGTTTTATTTGGGCTTGTAAAGGAACCAAACAGCCATTTCACAAGTGCAGTCACAAAGAAAAATACAAGAGAAAGAGACTTACTACTTAAAATAAAACCCTGAAGCAAGCTCTGAGCTCTTTCTGCTTGTTCTGGAGTACCTGATATTTGAATTATTTTTTCTGTCTCTTCTGGTCTATCTTCTACAAGGGTTACATTGGCTCCAGATAACTGTCCGATAACAACAGTCATGCAGAAATTATTAAGAGGCAAAAACTAAAAAATTATAATTTGTCAACAAATGTCTGCAAGTATAACAAGTGTAGGCTCACCTCACTGATCTGTGCAAGCTTGTTTTTTGATTTTGTTACAAGCTTGGGAACTGCATGCTCTGGTATAACAATTTCAAGTGTACTCCTAGTGACAAGTGGTTTGGGGATTCTAAAAGTAAATGAAGATATATGTTATAAATTAGGAAAAATAAATAAATAAACAAATGCCTTCTTATGATGTATAGAACAATAGCCACAATGGGCACCTATTGCTCAAATTCATAGAAATAAAGCTAAATCCAGTACCTAGTCATTGCAGTGGGCAACTCTTCACGGCGTTCACTTTCATTCTGCTTCACTTTGTCAGTGCTAGATCCTCCACCATCCTACAAAATGATGGTTTTTTATCTTTTAAAAATCTAGTAGCGAGGGAACAAGTTTTTATATTCCAGTTATTACATTAGAATAGCTGCGCCCTTTCTAAACAGATATAAAGAAAGGTGGGTGAGGATTTCACAATGTTATCTTTTCCTTCTCTTTCCGAGTATAATTGACCCTTTCCCTTCTTTCTTTGTGCGGTTCAGTCTGGAAAAGACCATAGGTCATATCTTATTCAATTGTTTGACTCTACAAGGTAATGTCCTATAAAATGAGATTAACTTCTTAAAATACGAAAACAAAAGCCACAAGGAACAGAAAAAGTCAGCTAACTGCTACAAAAAATACATTGGCATTTCCTGTGCCCAGTAAACACATTAGCAATGCTTCAATCTTTCGTCAGACAAGTTAAATATAAGCTGCTCATTTTCAGCTTCACCTTTAGATAATTTAACAAGTTATGTTTGTTTAAAAATTACCAGGTCAACAAAGTTCCAAGTTTTAGCCGGTTGACATTCCAATCTTCTTAATAGCAGAAAAATATGAACTTGAATAGACAGTAAAAATTGAATATATGGCAAAATAAAGAAATAAAAAGAGTATCCTCTATGAGAGAGAATAACCTTTGGTAGTTGTGCTGCAGCTGCAGACTGCATATTTGAATAGTTTGCAGCAGGAGGTTCACCGCCAATATAAGTGTCACGAACTGGGGTTATGTTATTTGGAGAAGCTGTCTCCATTCCTAAAGCACTTGCAGCAGTGACTGGCTCAGAACTATGCAGTGGAGAATCCTTCTGGAAGAACTCCTTGTATAAATAACTCCTCAGTCTTGACGTCACCTCAACAAGGGCATGTCGAGATGCTTTTATATCCCCTTCAATCTGTAGAGAATCTCAATGCCAATTAAAACAGTGAAGGAAATAACTGATCCCTCTGAACAAAGCTCTTGTTGGGCCTATGGGATTTCCATCACCACTTCAGTCACAAGCATTTCAACTGGAAAACACCAGTTGCAGATGCAAATGCACATCACAATCAGGAGAGATAAAAATGTATATTCAGGTGGAGGATGAGTTAGGATTATTGACTTGAGGAACACTATAAGCATTACAGAAGGTCAATGGCAGAATCCATTTACAAGGAAATCATGTTCTAATCCTGCACAACATATGATACTCTGGTCTGCTAAAACTTACATTGACTACAGAATCCAGCAAATGATCTTCTTAGACAACATCAAAAACCATTCAACAAACAGCGTATTCACAGACATTTACTCATCATGTTAAGTGGCATACCTGCACAAGCTCATCAGCCCCTTGTACACAAGCAGGAAGTTTTTCCCTTGGCAGGATCTGTATTTTGGCACTAGTTAATCTCTCCATCTCAGATAGCGATCCGTCTCGTCCATCTAAACATCCAATTTCACTGGACGGGACAATTAACTTAGTTTTAATTATATCGTCTTTATCTGGAACAAGATCAGCCATATGAGTTTGAATATGCAACAAAGCCTCTTGAGCAGGAAATAGCTCATCATTAGGTCCCTGCATACAAAAGGAAATCAAGAGGTCAGTTATAATCTCCAAAAGGGAAAATAGAAGACAGGGCATTGACACGTTAAGGATTCAGAGTGAACATACAAATTTAAGATACAATAATATTAGAAATTTCAAACTTAATTTGCAAAGATAGCTCATATTCCATTGGATAACTGTCACTGCCAAATCATCACATAATCTGAGAAGGAGAACTTTATAGGCAACTGTTATTTGCTTAATAGAAATCAGATTATGGTAAATACCTCCTCAGATGAAATGATAACAATTTGCTCATCTGACCCAGATACAGGGTCAGAAACTTTTACATCCACACCAATTTCATTTTGAAGCAAATCCACTATGCCATCTGACTCTCCAACAACTTTGTTAACCTTGTCAATAGGGCAAAGCATTCTGAACACAAGGTCCTCACCATAAAAGGGTTGTGTACTGTCAGCCATGGGAGCACCGGCTTCAACTGTGTAACCAGATTGTCGGGAGGAATAGTTACCACTTCTGTAATTGGAGGCAGATAATCGTGCTCCAAATGAAGGTCCATCTACAGATGACCGTCGTCCTGTATTATTCATGTGAGGAATATAATCATCATCAGGAAAGAATCGTTCAGGTGAGTGTACTCGCCCATGGAAATTTCCATGACTTCGGTCACGATGCTGACTCTCCCGCAAGCGCGATGAAATAATTGTTATAGCATTTTTCACTGCATTCACATCACCTACAACCTGCTTGGGAAACAAAATGCATGAAGCCCTTATATAACCATTTTCAATTGACATTATTCTCTATCTGATATATTAATTAAAACAAAAAATCAAGTCTTCAGAAGGTACTGGAGGCGAGCACCTAAAAACTTCTCAAACCTCCATTGTCAAAGTAATCATAACAGAACTCATTTTATAGACTTTGTACCGTGCAATTGATAAACAAACTCAGTTGCACCAAGATAGTAAGCCGATGTCTATGTCATGTGGGCAAGATTCTAATTTTCCAGTCACAATAATTCACACAAACGATAATGATGCTTGAATATCCTAAATCAGCCGCTCTATTACTTTATGGCTATAACAAAAATTGTACAAGCCAAACTCAAATGTGTCTTGACTTCTAGACATGCATGAAGCCCACAAATGTCAATGGGAAGTCCACAATCAGGTATTCCTAAAGTTCTGTTATCTGGTTAGTTTGTTTTTTCAACAATAAGACCAGCAGATAGTCGATCTGTGAGTGAGCAACCCTGAAATGCATAGATAAAAGTTAAAATCACCAATAAACAGTAAAGGAGTAGCCAATGAATTATATCATTCAAATTATCAGTAGTCAATCAGGCAATTCTTAATGGCAATTCTAGAAAAATGTCATTATCCAATGGATCAAGTAAAAATACATATAAGAAAACAGCATCCTTCATCATTCTTATGTGCATATCAAATCAATGAGTGCTCTTATAAGACTTTAAACAACCAGGTATCAAACAATTTTGAATTATCCAAAAATAAATGAAGCAATAAATGCTTAAATCCAATGTGATTCACATGAGTCTAAGCCATCATCTGTTTATAATTTCAGCTCTCTCTACTGCTAAAGAAATTCTTTAAACTGGCAAGAACTGTAAGCAAGTGACTAATTCATCGCATTTAAAGACGAACACATTAAAGTAATGCAGAGCAGTAACTCTACTGAAAATGGTCCGTTTCAGCCAAAATTAAGTTCCATTTCCACCCAAAACTCACAAGTTCACACGTGAAGTCGTAAGATTTTAATGAAAAGTCCTGGACGCATCAATAGCAGCGAATAGTAATAGTAAGTTTTGGGTCAATCAATAAAACCTGAACAATCTCTTCAGACATGGAAACGCAGCGAGGCAAGGTATGATCTCTAGGCAAAATCCTAATCTGGGTCTTTGTCTCAATCCTCATTTGCTCAATTATCTTCCCTCCTTTACCCAATAAACAACCCACATGCATTCTAGACACCACCAGCCTTGTAGCCACTCTATTTCCTCTACTACCGCCATAATCCTCCTCTTCATTTCCAAAACCGCCGCCATTCATGGCGAACTGAGCATCACTTTCGAGAATCCTATCATGTATTAAGAAAAGAGCTTCTTGTGCCGGCGAGAAGGCGGGCATTCGTCCCTCTGAGTCCCGCCTCCGAGTATCGGATATCTCGATGATTCGTTCTTCATCTCCAGGGATCAGCTCGTGGACGTTGATCCACGCGCCAGTATGTTGTCTAATAGACTTGATAATACTCCCAGACTTACCGATTACTCCACCGGCTTTCATATCGTGACAAAGAATGCGGTAGGTGGTGGTTACCATCAAAGAAGGGTCCTGACCTGGCTTAGAAAGGCGGTTGTTGGCCGCGTTAGCACCGCTACCACGGTGACGGTGGGTATTAAGAGTATAGTGGTGGTTGTTGTATCTGGGTTTGGTCCTACCACCACCCATGGTGTTGTCATTATCATAGTCCTGATGGTCATAGTAGTAGTTCCTCTTAGATCTAGATCTCTCCATCTTCTTCTTCTAACAAAAAGCAAAGGTTTCAGGTTCTTGATTTCCTCAAATTTTCAAATATTCAGATTCACAATGTCCTAAAGTCATAAAAAGGAGCAAAATGAACAAGAGTTCTACTTTTCTTCGTTTTTCTGTTTAGATAAAAGAAAAAAGAATTATTGTCAGTGCTTATTGAAAACCCTAATGAGAGGAAGAAAGAAGAAAGTAAGAGACAGAGAATCTAAAGAAGAGGAAGAGAGAGAGAGAGTTGAGTCATACAATAGAGCAGTGATTAGCTAATTCTTTAAGCTCACCTCAGCTGCCATATTCAGTTTCTGATTATACTTGACTTTTCCTCGGATGGTGCTGTAATCCAATTGGACAATCTATAAACGCAGTCGTTTTTCCTTCTGATTTTATTTATTTATTTATTACTTTTTTTTGAGCTTGAGATTTTATGTTTTTTTTTTTAGTCAACATAAATTGTGAGCTTGAGATTTTATGTTTTTTCAGTCAACATAAATGGTTTTGGGCAAATAGGCCTTATTCAATTTCCATATTCTAATGGTTGTTAATATTTTTTACTACTCGTCTGTTTTCTTAATTCAACACAAAATGAATTGATTTGATTGTGGTTTGGATTAGTGATATATTATCAAGCCATTCGGTGCATAACAGATTCTATCGGATGAAATGTCTAAGATTCCATAACTCTCAGTTGACCTAAATCATCAAAAAAAAAATATCTGAAATATCAAATTATTATTCATCCAATACAACATCCAGTTATAGAATCTCATCAACCTAATTTGCAGATCTTTTTAAAATACAAACACAATATAGTACGTAATAGTAAATTACACAACTAAATGATTATAAAATAGATTCTACTGCTATAGAAGAAAGGCAAGGATATTGTACAAAACTACTTTTAGAGGCTCATCCTAAAAATTTGAAAAAAAAAAAAGCAAGACAAGGGTGAACATTTCAATTTAGTAAATGATACCACTAATATATAAATTTGGTATCCTATGCTTATTCTTTCTGAAAGATAATCATGTATCGTGTTAAATACACAATAAAATAAGTAATCATTAAAGAATGGGAATTAATCTACAAGAACCACTCTAAAACTCAAACTGAAAAATCAATCCTTCTATCTAGCTTTCTTTGACCAAATATGGTTTGCAAATTATAATCCAATGCATATGGTTTGTCATTACGGTAGCAGCCAAGTAATGTTATTTGACTGGTGAGCAATGTTGCGCAATGAGCAAGCTATCCTCCTCATATAGAGCAAAGTTACTATGTGGTTCCTATCTCATTCCAATCTCATCCAACAACAACAATTCACATATATTACATAATAGAGCCAATACAAGTGTGAGTGGGTCGAACGGAGTCGCCACTCAATGTAGATCAAAAATATCAATTTCAAAATGAGTGAGTTGACTTAACAGATGATTTTCGGTGAAGAAGGCCAGCTTGATTATTTATACTAAGTTTGATAATGATAATTTGTTAAACACTAAGTCATGTTATCTTAATATGTCACTCTTTACATATATCAAGAAAGTCTTATAGATGTAGTTCTAATGACAGTTTTTTATAATAGCAAATATATACATCAAACAATTATATGAATAATATGCAATGAATGGTTACAATATCGACACATTATAACAATTATACATCAAACATAGAGAAGTTATAAAAGATACATCTATAAGCTCTACTTCATATGATATCATGTGAATTGGTCATAAAGAATTCTAAGAGTAACCCAAAATTTTATCATGTACACAGCAGATTACTAATGAACTTAAATCATATTTATCAAAGGAAAATCATTGAATATATGTAATTAGTCATGTTCCCTTTGAATCATAGATTATCATGCTAACTTATAATGTGATTCCATTATCCTAAATGAAAAACATGTCTAAGACTAAACTATGATAGCAAAAGAAGTCAATATCAATGAGTTTCAAAAGAGAGTTTTAAGTAAATAAAAAGCTTTTTTGAAAGATTAACCCTTAGTTTTTACTAAATTCAATTGAATGGTTTCATTTTTTGGGCCAATTTAATCAAAATTATGAATGGAATTGAAGAATAGAAATACTAACCAAAGGAGTATAAACACAACAATAGTGAAAGCTTGAAATCGATTTGGATTGACTCTCTTTAAGGTTTGGACTTGATCAACTTTAATTCTTGGTGAAAGTTGTTGAAAGGTATCTTTTTAAGTTAGGAACTAGTTTAGACTCCTTAGATGGATTAGGCACTGGATAAGAGATATTTTAGGCCCATAATTTCGTGGTATAGCTTTTAGTTAAAAGTGAATTTCTGCTAGATTGGAAATCTTTGTTTGCTTACTTGCTACTTGCTTGCTAAATTGTTGTTAACCCCTTAATTGGCTTGGATTAGGGAATTTATAGGGTTAAGGTGATGAAAAGTTCAATTTTAGATGAGATAGGGATAAGATACATCATATTAGGTGTGGTAGAAAGAAGTAGAGTCCTTCAAGATCACAAAGAGCAAAGTTTAGATTAATAAGAACTAGGACCACTTATGGATGGTTAGAACCACCACGCGACAGTCCTATTATCCACATAGATGGTCTAAAAAATGGGTTGGAATTCCTTTTTTAGGCTAGTTTCAAGCAACGGTTTTGGATTGTGGGTCTATGATGCATGCCGTTAGTGCTATATGCAATTACCGCAAGTGCACGGGTCGCCCAAGTAATATAGTAGTGAGTGAGTTATCGTTCCTCTGGGGACAAGGCCAAGTACTAGCGCAAACCTTAATCGTTGTTTAGCGAATTAATAGTTGTGTGATGTGTTGTAACTAAAAACAACTAATCAATGAATGAAAGGAAATTAAATGTTGTGCACAAAAGATTGATAATGATATTAATAGAACTATCCAGATATTGAATCCCCCTAGCCTCAATAATATTTATGAACAATCAAGTCAGTTAAATCATTCAATCGAATTGAGTTGGCATTCCTCTAACTTAGACTAAAACCTCTCTCAAGTGAATTAATCCCTAATTACTAAGTAGAGTGCCGGAATCTCTTCTCAAAACACAATTAAATAGATCATGCATTAAGTACAAGGAACTATAAACCAAAGGATCTTGTAGGTCTATCTCTAATACCCCAATCAATCCTCAACCCTTATGAGTATTCAATTCACATCAAGCTTTCTCAAGTCAATAATATGAAAATAACAACCAATCAATAAGCATGCTATTATCAATTGGAAATAACATCAAGTATCATAAGAATAAAACAACTCAATTAACTTATTCAACTGAATATAATTGTTCAATTCATACAAATTGGCTAGGGTTCATCAACATCTAGATAGAGAAGGAATTAGTTCATATTCAAAGCTAGAAAAACAGAGCAATATAAATGAGTAAGAGAAACCAAACAATTCATGGCAGTGAATCTGTATTTCTTCACTTAAGCTCTTGATTCTTGGTTTAGGGCTTATGGAAGATGTAAATCTCTCTTCAAACTCAACTCAACACCCTTCTCCTTGTCCAGCAGATGGCTCCTCCTCCTCTTCTTTCTTCTCTGTTTCCAGAAATGCTCCAGCAAAAACTGCTGTTCTTCTCCCCCTCTTCTCTTTTTATTTCCCTCCAAATCTCCAGCCCATACCTCCAGCTCACTAAACCCATCCATTGTCTACCACTTTCCCTTGGTTCATCACCCTTTTCCCTGATTTAGGCAAGCTCTCCTTTTCTTGTTCTTTCTTTTTGACAAAGGCCAGCTGTTGTCCCCCACTTATTCCCCAATCAGTGCAAAGAATCTCACTTTTCGACAGGTGACACGACCACTGACACGCCCATGTCACTGGGCGTGTCATAGGCACTGTGATTCTGAACAAAGGGCACGTCCATTGACACGCCCGTGTTACTGGGCGTGTCATATCTACTGTAAGTCTGAATAAAAGGCACGTTCCTTGGCACGCTCGTGGTACCGGGCGTGTGACAGCTACTGTGAGTCTGGATGGAAGGCACGTCCACTGACACCCCCGTGGTCCTGGGCGTGTCATAGCTACTGTGATTCTGGATGAAAAGCACGATCATTGGCACGCCCGTGGTCCTGGGCGTGTCACAGCTACTGTGACTCTGGACATATGGCACGTCTGGTGACACGCCCATGCAACTGGACGTGTCATAGCCACTGAATGCAGTAACAAGAGCACGTCTATTGACACGCCCGTGTTCATGGGCATGTCCATTGACAGATTTTTCTCTTTTCTTCTACTTTCATCCGTAATTGCTCCAAAATGACCAAAAGCCTCAAATTATCGAGAATTCCTGCAATTAACCTTAAAATGCACTTTGAACAAACAAATCAAACTCAATTGGATAATAATTATGTTAAGAAATGGGAGTAAAATATCATTAATTGTGTACTTATCAAATTCCCCCACACTTGAGTTTTTGCTTGTCCTCAAGCAAACTAAATCACTGCAATAAGCAGAAATGACGAAATCCCTCTATAAAGAAAAATAAAGTTTTGACAATGCTCGAATCGGATAACCTCACTTTCTCAACCAAAATAATTCACAATCATAACAACTGAATCAAGAAGTTTCAAAATAAAAATTTCACATGCCTAAAACCTAAAAATCCAGAGTTAAAAAATTGAGCATAAAATTCCAGCAAATCCAAATGCCATGAACAAAGTACGAAAAACGTGAATTTTCTCTTAAGCACTCTAACCCTTAAATTATTATTATTATTTTATTTATTATTATTATTATTTTTAATATATATTTTAAGGAGCCCGACTTGTTTGAACTGATACTAGCCTTTTGACGCGAAGGTAAACATTTGTGATGCCGACCCTCGGTTACTCAGCTAGAATCACCGTTCAAATGGCTACTAGCACTATTCATTATTCCAACTCATTTGTAGTCAAAATCAGCGGAACAAGGAAAAATTTTCAAAGCTCCTTTAATTAGAATTATTTGTTTTTGTTAATTTTTTTAATTCAAGGGTTATAAACTTAAGGGTCGTACTAAGTCCGACTCAAGAATCTACGGAATTATATTATGCTAAAAAATGTAACTAAGGTTTTAAACTCTAGTAATGTTCCAATTTCCATCAATCCACAACTTAACTATGGCTATTACAATCGATCCTCAGCAATTGATCGAAATCATTAAGTTAACCTCAACAAGAAATTGTCATTTAGGAAATCTCAAATTAGTTTAATATATAAAGGGAAATCACATCAAGCCATACTTATCATAACAATTTAGCTCACTTAGCAGGCATTGATTGAGACAAATGAATCAAATAAAAAAAATTAAATTGTAGTAGAAATTTATTCAAGAAAGTATACCTCTCCCCCTTACTTAAGTTGCACATTGTCCTCAATGTGTGCGCAAAACACGAAACGAGAGAGAGAATAACTGCCCTTTTTATGTCCATGAGTGGATGAATATGAGTACGGTGCCAAGAGTGCGGTGAAGGAGGTTTTGCATCAAAACAATATTCTAAAATGCACTCAAAACAAGGTTAATATATAAATAAAGAAAGAAAACAGTGCTTAAAGAAAATAATAGTAATAATCCAAAAGCAATTAAAAAGAAGAAAAACTAAAAAGCGTATTCAATAAGTAAGGAAATGAAAGGCGACATAAAAAAAATAAGATAAAAATTAAAATGTGGCTAGTCTCTGCTCGTCTCATCATCGGAGACATCAATCTGCGGAGAAGGTTCAGGTGCAGGTGCAGGTGCAGGTGCACGTGCAGGTGCATGGGCAGGTGGCTGATAGGGTGGAGGTGGTGGTTGCGAAGGTTGAAATCCCTGATACCGCCAGAATTCCAACATGGATTGCTCCAGCCACTGCCGCCTCAAGATCTCGTGATCCAGCTGGGCTTGGAACTCTTAAGATCATATTTTGGTTTAGCTCGATATTACCTATCTTACCTTCAATCCGACACATCTGACGCTCAAACTCTGTGGGTTTCCTGTCATCATCCCACTCCTCATTAACTGACTGGCGCCAATCCCGGAAAGTAGGGGTCTGGACAAAAGAAGGCCCAGCAGAGGAAGAAGGTGCAGCAGTAGCAGAGGGTCCAGCAGCGGTTTCTGTACCCGGATAATCTAACGGTGGAGGTGGTGGTATGTCGAAGGTAGGAGCAGAAGGGGCTGCCTCTGGTATATCTGAATCCATAGGAGCGGCCCGCAGCCCAGCTACCTTCTCCCTGTTCAACCTCTTTAGTGTGTCCATACCAAACAGCTTGGGCATACCATCCACCGTCATAGGGAGGCAACCATCTAACAAACTCAGCCGCTAAGCAAGTCTTGTAATATCCCAAAATATACCTTAGAAGTTTGGTGTAATTATTGTTGTAATTGAATTAAGTGTATACGTGTTTTATTGGAAAGAGAAAGGAAGTGAAGAGAGAGTTTATATGCTGTACATATGTAAATATATACAACATATACATAAGTCAAAGAGGAAGTCAAAGGAAGAGATTTATTATTTGATTAATTGTGTTTAAGGGATTATTTAATTATTTGTTTTTGGGTTAGAGTAAGTGGAAGAAGATATTTGAATATTTTATTGTATTTTGCTTGGTGGAGAGGAATTTAAGGAAAAGTGGATTTGACTTTGGTTTTCTTCTTTCTTTCTTTCCTTGCCGTGGATCATTTCTTTCCTTCTCTTCTCTTTTCTTTTCTGTGTTGTTCGGCCATCAAGAACCAAGGGAGCAAGAGAGAGATTTAATCTTCCAAGTTCAAGATTGAAGATAGTTTTCAAGAGATCAAGTTGAAGGTTTAAGAGTTCTTCATTTTGGGTAAGTTCTCTCTTGATTTCTTGTGTTGTTTTTGAAGTTTAGTTTGGATTTGTGAGTTGAAGTTGTGATGGATATGTGTTTGGTTTGATTGTGTTGTGTTTATAAGTTTTTGATTTAAGTGGTTTTGGATTTTGGGGTTGGATTGGAGAAATGAGTAATTTGATTTGTATAGATTGAGTTGTGGTTGTGTTTAGAGTTTTGATGAAGTTTGTGATTTATGTTTGTGTATGTTTTGGGGTTGTGGTAAGTTTGAGATGATTTTTGGGTATGTTTTGTTAAGTTTGTTTGAAGTGGATGTTGGTGGATAGAAGTGATTTGTTGGTTGTGGTGTTGTTTTGGCCGGAATCTGGGTTTTTGGCCTGACACGCCCAGGAGCACGTTCAGGTCCTTAGGCGTGTCGATGGTTCTATGTGGCAGTAGGATTGACACGGTCAGTAACACGCTCGTGTTATTGAACGTGTCATAGCCACTGTGTTGAAGGGGGTTTGACACGACCAGTAACACGCCCGTGTTATTGAGCGTGTCATAGCTACTGTGAGTTTTAAGAATTTACACGGCCATGAGTACGCTCATGATGTTGGACGTGTCGATATTACTGAGACACATAATGTATTACACGCCCAGTGAGACGCCCGTGGTTCTGAGCGTGTAAATGTTTCTGTGTTGTGGAGTTAGGGCACGGCCAGGAACACGCCCGTGTGTGTGAGCGTGTCAAGTTTAGAGTTTGCCCTAGTTGATTTTTAACCTTATGATCTCATGTGAGTTTCCTCATTCTTTTGGAATAGGTTGTGAAGAAAGTGATTTACCCTAACTCGAGTGGTGAAAGATTCTTGATAGAGGAGGTGATTAGAATTGTGTGGATTGCTTTTGATGTAAATACAAACATTGCATTTTTGTATACATTCATGTGAGTTTGGGACTTACACATTGGGACATGAATGAACTAAGAAACCTTATTGCATTGTTGCATTCATTCATATGATGTTGAGATTGAACATACATTTGATGATATTAATGATGTATATGAATAGTATTATGTTATACACAATATGAGATATGGGCCATGGTTGTTGGCTATGATGTTGAAAAGGAGATAATTAAGGCATGGTTGCCTAGTTAATTGTGAAATATAAAATGAGAAATGAATTGAGAAAGAAATTGATAAAGAGATAAATGAAATCATTGTGTGCCTAATATGTTTATTCAATTTTCAGAGTTCTGGTGTTGGCGGCATACCTATGAATAACTGAATAGGTGAAATGACCGGGTCGTAAGCCGATTCCAGTTGATAAAAGTGAAATGTGATGTTTTTAGGGTGAAATGACTGGGTCGTAAACCTCAAAAACAAATTATTGAAACTAGATTGAGTGAAATGACTGGGTCGTAAGCTTCAATCTAGTTGATTATCCATGGATATATATATATTGCCTACGGGGCTAGACACAAGGTGTCACTATGGACCAAAGCAGTAACTCTGAACTTTGAATAACATATTAGTTTCTTTTTGGGCCCATGCTTGTGTTTGTGTAAATGTGATTTATGAATGGAGAAACAATTGAATAATAAAATCTAATGTACAATTATGAAATGTGATATGCTTAGGTATGGTTTATGAAATGTAAAAATTGTGGCATTTGCATCGCATTAAAGCATAATGTTAGTATGAGTTGTACCACTGAGCGATTAGCTCAGCGCGATTGTGGTTCATCGCGCAGGTAACAGGGTTGAACCCGAGAGTTCATCGAGACCAAGTGAGTCTAGACACTGAAGAGTTGAGTTTGGACTTAAAGATCAGAGAAGAGCTGCCAATCATGTATATATTTCATGTCTTGTAAATTTGGTTCTTAATGTATTTGTATTTGAAAATATTTGTTATATTTCCGCTGCTTTTAAATGAACACTTTATCTTTTGTCTTTTATAATTTAATTTAAATGATTTAAATTTGGTTATGTTTTTAAAAAGGGATGTGTCATTTGTTAATTATAACGTGGCATTTCTATATCCAGTATACATATATTACGATCGTATAAGCATGCTGTGTACGTATACGGGGTATAGGGGTGTTACAATTGTTTTGGTATCAGAGCCTAGGTTTGAGATTCTCAACCTAGGTAAAATGTAAGAAAAAGAATATTTTGAGTCTAAAAATGATTTTTGAAATAACATACATGCTTGGTATTGGCAGTATCTGATCTTTAATAAGATGTATTCTGCTGTGTTTGCAGATATATGTTGTGATGGATTCTCACTTGCGTCAGTCAGTTGAGGGTAGTGCAGAGAGTGTAGCTCCAGATGAGGTTAGAGAGGGAGCTAGAGTGGTTAGTGTTGGAGTTGGTGAGGCACCTGCTTCTGTGTCAGGGAGGCTAGTTGGTGATGAGGTTCCACCAGTTTGGCTTAGGCATATAGTAGAATTGATGAGGCAAGCCCCAGTACAGCAGCCACCGCCACCACCCCCACAACCTTTAGTACCGATGAGACAGTATGATAAATTAAGGAAGTTTGGAGCAGAGGATTTCTTGGGTACTATTGATCCAGCTGTAGCTGAGCAGTGGCTAGATAAAGTACAGAGGATATTTGTTCAGTTACAAGCCACTCCAGAAGAAAAGTTTGATTATGCAAGATCATTGTTACAGAAAGATGCATACGATTGGTGGAAGACTGTGCCTCATGCTATGGATGATCCACCTACCTTGTCCTATGCTGATTTCCTCAGAGAGTTTGAATTGAAGTATACTCCGAGGGAGTATAAAGATGTGAAGAAGATGGAGTTTCTGAGCTTGAAGCAAGACCACCGGACTGTAACAGAATACGAGGTTGAGTTTATTCGGTTGAGCCATTATGCTGGGGGTATTATCTCTGATGAGATTGATAGGTGCCGGAGATTTGAAGGGGGATTGAGGCCCTCTCTTATGTGCCATGTAGCTGGTTCTCGGTATCAGGATTTTTCCCAGCTTGTGGCAGCAGCTAGGAGTGTGGAGAGAGCTCAGAGTATTGCAGCATCTGCTACAGAGGATGAGACCAGGGTTAGGAGACCCCAGTTTGAGACAGGGTCTTCATCTGTGAAGAGAGGCAGGGGAAGCTTTGTTCCCAGGATCAGTAGGAGTCAGAGGCCTGCTGGTAGGTCAGTTCAGTTTCAGAGACAGAGATCGAGACCTACGTTTTCAGTAGCGAGTGCTCCGACCCCAGTGATTCAGAGATCTACTCCACCGATGTGTGAGTATTGTGGTAAGACCCATTGGGGGTATTTGTTGGAAGATTAGAGGATCATCTGGATGTTTTAAATGTGGATCGCCTGATCATTTTATTAGAGAGTGTCCAGAGTTGCAGGAGCAGAGACTGGTAGATTCCGCAGTTTCTCGACCTAGTATGAGAGGAGGTCGAGGGGACAGAAGTTTCAGCAGAGGGGGTAGATCTGGGTTCAGTCCTAGAGGAGGTTCTACATCCAGGGAGAGTAGACCAGAGGAGGCTGGATCTTCTCAGAGGATTTATGTGATGTAGAGACAGCCTGATGCTTCAGCAGTCATAGCTGGTACTTTCTCTTTATTTGGCATTTCAGTACTTACTTTGATTGACCCAGGATCTACTCATTCATATATTAGTGCATCTGTATTGCCTGTGTCTGAATTGCATGCGGAATCCCTAGGATTTGATGTGTTGGTGACAAATCCTTTAGGGCATAGTGTGATTGTTAGCAAGGTGCACCGAGATAGTGCAGTAGTGGTTCAGGGTGAGGAGTTCTTGGGTGATCTGATTGAAATGCCATTTAAAGAATATGATTTGATCCTAGGCATGGACTGGTTGTCTAGACATGAAGCTGTGGTAGATTGTCAAAAGAAATGTGTTACATTGAGAACCGATGATGGTAGAATTGTGATGGTATCTGGCGAGCAGAGACAGCTTGCATCCTTGTTTATTTCAGCTGTTTCAGCTAGGAGATTGATTAGAAAAGGGTGTGATGCTTATCTTGCTCATGTTGTGGATACTAGAGTAGTGGGTTCTCGACTTGACAGTATACCCACAGTTGCAGATTTTCCAGATGTGTTTCTAGAGGAGTTGCCAGGATTGCCTCCTGAGAGAGAGGTGGAGTTTGGTATTGAATTGTTGCCTGGTACCACTCCTATCTCTATTACTCCTTATAGAATGGCACCTGTTGAATTGAGAGAGTTGAAGGTGCAGTTGCAGGAGTTGTTAGATAAAGGGTTTGTTCGCCCTAGTGTTTCACCGTGGGGAGCTCCTATGTTGTTTGTGAAGAAGAAGGATGGTACTATGAGATTGTGCATCGATTATAGGCAATTGAACAAGGTGACTATCAAGAATAAATATCCTTTGCCTAGAATTGATGATCTCTTTGATCAATTGAAGGGAGCAGCAGTGTCTTCCAAGATTGATTTGAGATCAGGGTACCATCAGTTGAGAATCAGAGATGAAGATGTTCCTAAGACAGCCTTTCGTACAAGGTATGGGCATTATGAGTTTCTAGTGATGCCTTTTGGGTTGACGAATGCACCTGCACTTTTATGGATCTGATGAATAGAGTGTTTAGACCCTATCTAGATCAGTTTGTTGTGGTCTTCATCGATGATATTTTGGTGTATTCACGCAATGAGGAGGAGCATGACAAGCATCTGCGGACTGTGTTGCAGATTTTGAGGGAGAAGCAGTTGTATGCTAAGCTGTCAAAATGTGAATTTTGGCTTGATCAAGTGACTTTTCTCGGTCATATAGTTTCAGCAGATGGTATTAGAGTTGATCCGAGTAAAGTTGAAGCTATTTTGAATTGGAGTCCACCCAAGTCGGTAACTGAAGTTAGAAGTTTTCTGGGTTTGGCAGGCTATTATCGACGCTTTGTGAAAGGATTTTCTTTGATAGCTACTCCACTTACCAGATTACTTCGCAAGGGAGTTAGATTCATGTGGATAGATCAATGTCAGGCTAGCTTTGAATAGTTGAGAGAGATGTTAACTCAAGCACCTGTTCTTACTTTGCCTGTGGAAGATAAACCATATGTAATCTACAGTGATGCTTCACATAGTGGTTTGGGTTGTGTCTTGATGCAAGAAGGCAAAGTGATAGCTTATGCTTCTCGACAGTTGAAGCCGCATGAGCTTAATTATCCGACCCATGATTTGGAGTTAGCAGCCATTGTGTTTGCATTGAAGATTTGGCGACACTATTTGTATGGGGAGAAGTGTTTTATCTATACGGATCATAAAAGTTTGAAATATTTGGGGGTTCAGAGAGAGCTTAATCTTCGGCAGAGACGTTGGTTGGAGTTGATTAAAGACTATGACTGTTTGATTGATTATCATCCTGGTAAGGCAAATGTTGTTGCTGATGCCTTGAGTCGGAAGTCTTTAGCAGGTTTGACTATTTATTCGCTCTCGTTGCTTGTTGAGTTGAGAGCGTTGCATGCTAACTTTGTACCTTGTGATGATGGTGCATTGTTGGCACAATTGCAGTTAAGGCCGGTATTGTTGGATCAGATTAAAGAGGCTTAGTTGGTTGATGAGAAAGTTCAGAAGATTGTTTCAAATTGCCAGAATGGAGAGAGTCGAGGTTTTCTGGTAAAAAGTGATGGGAGCCTTTGGTTTAAGAACAGATTGTGTGTACCTGATGATGCTAATTTGAGAAGGATTATTTTGGAAGAAGCACACCAGTCAGTTTTTGCTATGCATCCGGGCAATACGAAAATGTATCATGATTTGAGACAGCATTACTGGTGGTCAGGTATGAAGAAAAACATAGCGGAGTTTGTGTCCAAATGTCTCACATGTCAGAGGGTAAAAGCTGAGCATCAAGTTCCAACAGGGTTACTTCAACCATTACCGGTGCCTGAATGGAAATGGGAAAGAGTTACAATGGATTTTGTGTCTGGTTTGCCATTGACTAAGAGGAAACATGATGCTATTTGGGTGATTGTGGATAGGTTGACAAAGACAGCTCATTTTCTCCCAGTTCGGATGGATTATTCTCTTGAGAGGTTGGCTGAGTTGTATATCCATGAGATTGTGAAGCTACATGGTGTCCCAGTTTCTTTAGTGTCTGATCGAGATCCTCGGTTTACTTCTAGGTTTTGGAGGAGTTTACATGGTGCTTTGGGTTCTCGATTGCACTTTAGTACTGCTTTCCATTCGCAGACAGATGGGCAGTCGGAAAGAGTGATACATATTATTGAGGATATGTTGAGAAGCTGTGTCATTGATTTCTCGGGAGGTTGGGATAGATTTTTGCCACTTGTGGAATTTGCTTACAATAACAGTCATCAATCCAACATTGGAATGGCACCATTTGAGGCATTGTATGGGAGACGGTGTAGAACGCCTCTATGTTGGAATGAATTTGGAGAAGGCAAGTTAATTGGTCCTGATTTGGTTAAAGAAACTGAGGAGAAAGTGAAAGTGATTCGAGATAGGTTGAAAGCAGCTTCAGACCGACAGAAGTCTTATTCAGATTTGAAGAGGAGAGACATTGAGTATAATGTGGGAGATAAAGTATTTTTGAAAGTGTCTCCTTGGAAAAAGATATTGAGATTTGGTCGAAGAGGGAAGCTGAGTCCGCGTTTCATTGGACCGTATGAAGTTTTAGAAAGAATTGGACCAGTTGCTTATCGGCTTGCTTTGCCACCTGACTTGGATAGGATCCATAATGTTTTCCATATTTCTATGTTGAGGAGATACAGATCAGATCCATCTCATGTGTTGTCAGTTGAATCTATTGAGGTGACTTCGGATCTGACATTTGAAGAGGAACCAGTTGCTATCTTGGCACATGAAGTGAAAGAGTTAAGAAATAAGGAAGTGCCACTTGTTAAGGTTTTGTGGAAGAATCATGCAAAAGAAGAAGCAACTTGGGAAAGTGAGCAAGCGATGCGAGATCAGTATCCTCAGTTGTTTCATACTTGATGACAGGTAATTTCGAGGACGAAATTTCTTTTTAGAGGGGGAGAATTGTAATATCCCATAATATACCTTAGAAGATTGGTGTAATTATTGTTGTAATTGAATTAAGTGTATTCGTGTTTTATTGGAAAGAGAAAGGAAGTGAAGAGAGAGTTTATATGCTGTACATATGTAAATATATACAACATATACACAAGTCAAAGAGGAAGTCAAAGGAAGAGATTTATTATTTGATTAATTGTGTTTAAGGGATTATTTAATTATTTGTTTTTGGGTTAGAGTAAGTGGAAGAAGATATTTGAATATTTTATTGTATTTTGCTTGGTGGAGAGGAATTTAAGGAAAAGTGGATTTGACTTTGGTTTTCCTCTTTCTTTCTTTCCTTGCCGTGGATCATTTCTTTCCTTCTCTTCTCTTTTCTTTTCTGTGTTGTTCGGCCATCAAGAACCAAGGGAGCAAGAGAGAGATTTAATCTTCCAAGTTCAAGATTGAAGATAGTTTTCAAGAGATCAAGTTGAAGGTTTAAGAGTTCTTCATTTTGGGTAAGTTCTCTCTTGATTTCTTGTGTTGTTTTTGAAGTTTAGTTTGGGTTTGTGAGTTGAAGTTGTGATGGATATGTGTTTGGTTTGATTGTGTTGTGTTTATAAGTTTTTGATTTAAGTGGTTTTGGATTTTGGGGTTGGATTGGAGAAATGAGTAAGTTGATTTGTATAGATTGAGTTGTGGTTGTGTTTAGAGTTTTGATGAAGTTTGTGATTTATGTTTGTGTATGTTTTGGGGTTGTGGTAAGTTTGAGATGATTTTTGGGTATGTTTTGTTAAGTTTGTTTGAAGTGGATGTTGGTGGATAGAAGTGATTTGTTGGTTGTGGTGTTGTTTTGGCCGGAATCTGGGTTTTTGGCCTGACACGCCCAGGAGCACGTTCAGGTCCTTAGGCGTGTCGATGGTTCTATGTGGCAGTAGGATTGACACGGTCAGTAACACGCTCGTGTTATTGAACGTGTCATAGCCACTGTGTTGAAGGGGGGTTTGACACGACCAGTAACACGCCCGTGTTATTGAGCGTGTCATAGCTACTGTGAGTTTTAAGAATTTACACGGCCATGAGCACGCTCATGATGTTGGACGTGTCGATATTACTGAGACACAGAATGTATTACACGCCCAGTGACACGCCCGTGGTTCTGAGCGTGTAAATGTTTCTGTGTTGTGGAGTTAGGGCACAGCCAGGAACACGCCCGTGTGTGTGAGCGTGTCAAGTTTAGAGTTTGCCCTAGTTGATTTTTAACCTTATGATCTCATGTGAGTTTCCTCATTCTTTTGGAATAGGTTGTGAAGAAAGTGATTTACCCTAACTCGAGTGGTGAAAGATTCTTGATAGAGGAGGTGATTAGAATTGTGTGGATTGCTTTTGATGTAAGTACAAACATTGCATTTTTGTATACATTCATGTGAGTTTGGGACTTACACATTGGGACATGAATGAACTAAGAAACCTTATTGCATTGTTGCATTCATTCATATGATGTTGAGATTGAACATACATTTGATGATATTAATGATGTATATGAATAGTGTTATGTTATACACAATATGAGATATGGGCCATGGTTGTTGGCTATGATGTTGAAAAAGAGATAATTAAGGCATGGTTGCCTAGTTAATTGTGAAATATAAAATGAGAAATGAATTGAGAAAGAAATGGATAAAGAGATAAATGAAATCATTGTGTGCCTAATATGTTTATTCAATTTTCAGAGTTCTGGTGTTGGCGGCATGCCTATGAATAACTGGATAGGTGAAATGACCGGGTCGTAAGCCGATTCCAGTTGATAAAAGTGAAATGTGATGTTTTTGGGGTGAAATGACTGGGTCGTAAACCTCAAAAACAAATTATTGAAACTAGATTGAGTGAAATGACTGGGTCGTAAGCTTCAATCTAGTTGATTATCCATGGATATATATATATATATATATATATATATTGCCTACGGGGCTAGACACAAGGTGTCACTATGGACCAAAGCAGTAACTCTGAATTTTGAATAACATATTAGTTTCTTTTTGGGCCCATGCTTGTGTTTGTGTAAATGTGATTTATGAATGGAGAAACAATTGAATAATAAGATATAATGTACAATTATGAAATGTGATATGCTTAGGTATGGTTTATGAAATGTAAAAATTGTGGCATTTGCATCGCATTAAAGCATAATGTTAGTATGAGTTGTACCACTGAGCGGTTAGCTCAGCGCGATTGTGGTTCATCGCGCAGGTAACAGGGTTGAACCCGAGAGTTCATCGAGACCAAGTGAGTCTAGACACTGAAGAGTTGAGTTTGGACTTAAAGATCAGAGAAGAGCTGCCAATCATGTATATATTTCATGTCTTGTAAATTTGGTTCTTAATGTATTTGTATTTGAAAATATTTGTTATATTTCCGCTGCTTTTAAATGAACACTTTATCTTTTGTCTTTTATAATTTAATTTAAATGATTTAAATTTGGTTATGTTTTTAAAAAGGGATGTGTCATTTGTTAATTATAACGTGGCATTTCTATATCCAGTATACGTATATTACGATCGTATAAGCATGCTGTGTACATATACGGGGTATAGGGTTGTTACAATTGTTTTGGTATCAGAGCCTAGGTTTGAGATTCTCAACCTAGGTAAAATGTAAGAAAAAGAATATTTTGAGTCTAAAAATGATTTTTGAAATAACATACATGCTTGGTATTGGCAGTCTCTGATCTTTAATAAGATGTATTCTGCTGTGTTTGCAGATATAGGTTGTGATGGATTCTCACTTGCGTCAGTCAGTTGAGGGTAGTGCAGAGAGTGTAGCTCCAGATGAGGTTAGAGAGGGAGCTAGAGTGGTTAGTGTTAGAGTTGGTGAGGCACCTGCTTCTGTGTCAGGGAGGCTAGTTGGTGATGAGGTTCCACCAGTTTGGCTTAGGCATATAGTAGAATTGATGAGGCAAGCCCCAGTACAGCAGCCACCGCCACCACCCCCACAACCTTTAGTACCGATGAGACAGTATGATAAATTAAGGAAGTTTGGAGCAGAGGATTTCTTGGGTACTATTGATCCAGCTGTAGCTGAGCAGTGGCTAGATAAAGTACAGAGGATATTTGTTCAGTTACAAGCCACTCCAGAAGAAAAGTTTGATTATGCAAGATCATTGTTACAGAAAGATGCATACGATTGGTGGAAGACTGTGCCTCATGCTATGGATGATCCACCTACCTTGTCCTATGCTGATTTTCTCAGAGAGTTTGAATTGAAGTATACTCCGAGGGAGTATAAAGATGTGAAGAAGATGGAGTTTCTGAGCTTGAAGCAAGACCACCGGACTGTAACAGAATACGAGGTTGAGTTTATTCGGTTGAGCCATTATGCTGGGGGTATTATCTCTGATGAGATTGATAGGTGCCGGAGATTTGAAGGGGGATTGAGGCCCTCTCTTATGTGCCATGTAGCTGGTTCTCGGTATCAGGATTTTTCCCAGCTTGTGGCAGCAGCTAGGAGTGTAGAGAGAGCTCAGAGTATTGCAGCATCTGCTACAGAGGATGAGACCAGGGTTAGGAGACCCCAGTTTGAGACAAGGTCTTCATCTGTGAAGAGAGGCAGGGGAAGCTTTGTTCCCAGGATCAGTAGGAGTCAGAGGCCTGCTGGTAGGTCAGTTCAGTTTCAGGGACAGAGATCGAGACCTCTTCTGTATATTAACCATTGTTGAGATACTCGATGGTCTGGACATCCTCTTTTGTATATAACCCTAGATGTACCCCAATGTCATTGATGCTCATGTTAAAACTCTGCCCTCCCAGTCGGAATGTAATTGTCGGCTCAGTGATGGAGATTTTGGTCTTTTGGTATTGGAAGGTGCAGTAAAACTCAAGTGTAAGCTCTCGGTATGAGGGCTCGTGGATAGAGAAGAGCTGGCCCCACCCTGGTTGATCAATCATTTCTTTCACCTCTGCTGCAATATTAACCATTTCCATAGCCTCCCAGTCTAAGAACTGAGGTGCCGACCATTCTTTATTGCCGAACAGTTCGAAGCGTCGTCGTTCCTCGGCGTTGGAAAATTTGAGGCATTTGTGTCCCGCCATGAATTTAGAAGTTGGGCGGGTAGCAGGTTGGCTGGAACTGCCCTCCTCTCGGGCCCGTTTGGCTGGAAGCTGAGAAGATGATTGCTTGCGAGGGCCCATTTTCGATTAAACTGCAAAATAAATCAAACGGTTCGTCAATAATGAAAGCATAGCACAATACAAGTTTAACCGAAATGCAGACAATATAACGATAACGCAAAACAACGTACTCCACTTAGAACAACACACCTCAATCAATCGAAAGCAATAAACCAACCCGAGCGATAAACACATAATAAAACCAATCACCACAATATCAACATATTATCCATAAATCACAAGTAACTAGAATCAAAACAATTATTTGATTAATCAAAACAATAATAACACAATGGAATAACGCAAACGATTAATCAACATATTATTCAAAACAAATCTAAAATTAAAACAACACATTATTTGATTAATCAACAATTCAAAACAATTCTAAAATTAAACATATTCTGAATCAAACGGAATTCAAAATGACGAACATTATAATTAATCAAATGTCACAAAAATATGAAAAATTAAAAATACAACGGAATAAAGCAAACAAATCGTGAAATTTCGAATTTCATGGTAAACACACTAAAATACAAGGAATGTATATGAAAAACGAAAGAAAAATGAAATAAAACAAACAAAAATCGAAAAAAAATTAAGATCTCGTACCTGAAATCGCAAATCCGAGTGAAAATGAGTAGTTGCAATGGAAAAACGAGAAATCACACGCAAAGAATGCAAGCCGGGAATAAAAATCGTTCCAAAACCGAATGAGTGTGTGAATGAACCGGTGAAAATGCAGAAAATTTGAGAGAAAACGAGAGAAAATGAGAGAAAATTTTGAAATTTTCGGAAAAATGGGCGTGGGCGCTATATATAAAAATGTCAACAAGCCCAGCGACACGCCCGTGTTACTGGGCGTGCCCCACGATATAAAAGACAGTTCACATGACACGCTCTTGGACATGGGCGTGTCCTTGGGTGTGTCACAGGTACTGGATGAAATTACAATCGACACGCCCGTAAACACGGGCGTGCTTGTGGGCGTGTCATATATTCTGTGACACATATGCAAACAACACGTCCACTAGGCTGGGCTTGTTCTGAGGGCGTGCCTAGCCATTTTTAAATTTTTTTTTAATTGTGACACGTCCATGGGCACGGTTGTATCCATGGGCGTGTGATAGCCTCTGTTTGAAAAATATAACGACACGCTCATAGACACGGGCGTGTCTATGGGCGTGTTTTAGCTACTGTCTGAAAAAGATAATGGCACCCCCAAAAACACGAGCGTGTTCATGGACGTGTTATAGCTACTGCCTGAAAAACATAATGACACGCCCACTGACACGGCCGTGTCCATGGGCGTGTGCTCAATTTATTCTCCAAAAATCAAATTCCCTCTGCAACTTCAGATGCAGGCAAAACAAACAAACAACCATTCAATAAAAGAAAGATAAAACTAAAATGAAATGACGATGCAAACCAAAAACATAAAACGGTGGGTTGCCTCCCACCCAGCACTTCTTTAACGTCGTATTAGTTGGACGGTCGGACGAATGTCCCTAATCTGGATGAGGTTTCAATTCCAAGTTGGGTGGATCAATCACTGATGGTTTTGGTTTTTTCTCCTTTGGCATCTCAATGGTCTCATATGCCCTGCATTTGAGCGAATTGCTTGTTTCAAGAAAAGCAAGCTGCTCCATTGCTTCTTGACCCTCAATATTTTCCTGCAATATACACAACTCAAGGGGATCATTGGAAACAATGTTAGTGACACAATTTACGGTCTCATGCTCAATAACATCATTGCATGATTCCGCCTCATCAAGTGAAAGTGAATGTTTCATGGCATCATTTATTGTAAAAATAACTCTCTCATCACCTGCTCTCAAAGTCAATGTGCCATTATGAACATCAATAAGGGCACGGGCTGTATTTAAAAATGGCCTACCAAGAATAAGTGAAACATCCGCATCCTCATCAATATCAATGACAACAAAATCATTGGGGAAAATGAAATCTCTGACTTTTACCAACACGTCTTCTATTATGCCACGAGGGTGGACTACCGATTTATCGGCAAGTTGGATGGTCATTAGTGTTGGTTTAGGTTTACCAATGCCTAGCTCTTTAAACATTTTATAGGGCATAACACTTATGCTAGCCCCCAAATCAGCTAAAGCACTTTTAACCTCAAGATTACCTATAAAACATGGAATGGTAAAACTACATGGATCTTTTAACTTCTTAGGTAATCTTCTTTGCAAAATTGCTAAACTCTTTTTAGATAAATGCACTACAGATACTTCCTCAAGTTTCCTTTTGTTAGAAAGGATATTTTTCAAAAATTTAGCATACTTAGGCATTTGTGACAAAGCTTCAGCAAATGGAATATTGATATGCAATTTTTTAAAAAGTTCAAGGAATTTACCGAACCGAGCATCAAGCTTGTCCTTGTACAACCTTGCCGGATAGGTTACTCTAGGTCGGTATTCCTTCAAATTGGGGCTGCTTTCTTGTGGCTGCTTCTCTCTCTCACTCTCAAGTGCAGCTTTCTCTCCTGAAGTGACAGGAGGATCATCTTCTTTTTCTTTTTCTTGTACCTCAGCCCTCTTCTTTTCCACATCTCCCTTGATCTCTGTTCCACTCCTTAGCATAATTGCCTTAAGCTGCTCCTTAGGGTTTGCCTCAGTGTTGCTAGGTAAACTTCCTTGTGGTCTCTCACTGAGTAATTTGGCAATTTGCCCCACCTGATTCTCCAAATTGTGAATGGAGGCTTGTTGATTTCTAAGGGTGGTTTCAGTTGTTTGAAACCTGGTTTCAGAAGCTGCTATAAATTTCTCCATCATGTCCTCCAAACTACTCTTTCTTGGAGGGGCAGCTTGTTGATGTTGGGGTTGCTGGAATCCAGGGGGAGGTCTTGGATTATTTTGATTATTCCATAAGAAATTTGGATGATTCCCCCACCCCGGATTGTATGTGTTGCTGTATGGATTGTTCTGTTGTTGCCTTGGCATATTTCCCACATAATCTACTTGCTCTTGCTTAGCAAACATGTTGCCACTTTGGCAATCTTGACTTTGGTGTCCACCTCCACACCATTCACACGATATCACCTGTATTACTTTCCCAGAGGAAGAGGCCAAAGAATCAAATTTCTTATTCAATGCTTTCAATTGGGCTGTCAAGGCTACCACTGGATCTACTTGGTGTGAACCCATGACTTTCAGCTTTCCTTGCTCTCTTGGGGCTTGCCACTGATAATTGGTGATAGCCATGTCTTCAATTAGGTCTCTTGCTTGTTCAGGTGTCTTGTTGTTTATGGTACCACCAGCTGCTGCATTAATGGATTGTTTACTTACATAATTCAACCCATTATAAAATGTTTGAATTTGAAGCCATAGTGGAAGCCCATGATGAGGACACCTTTTCAGCAAATCTTTAAACCTTTCCCAGGCATCATAAAGAGTCTCACCATCTTGTTGCAAAAAGGATGAGATGTCATTCCTCAACTTGGCAGTTTTAGATGGTGGGAAGTATTTCTGTAACACCCCTATATCCCGTATACGTACCAAGCATGCTTAAACGATCGTAAAATACGTATACCAAATATAGAAAATGCCACAATTTAAAAAAGACACAACAAATATCTTTGTAAATAAATGAAACAAATCTCAAACATTTATAAGAAATCCAAAAGACACCATATATAAAACTGTTTATCAATTCACAGCGGAAGTAATTACAAATATGTTTATAAATCAAAGTTTACAAAACATAAAATATATATACATGATTGGCAGCCCTTCTCTGATCTTTAAGTCCCAAAATAAAATCCTCAATGTCTAGTCTCACTTGGTCTCGAGGAGCTCTTAGGTTCAACTCTATCACCTGCGCGAACAAACACTATCGCGCTGAGCCACAGCTCAGTAGTACAAACCATAATGATAATATGCAATATTAATATCAATATCAAGTAATCAATCAATAAGGATCATACTTATTAATATACGTTTCATTATATCAATAATTATATCATTATCTATTATACTCATTCAAAGTTTATCAATATAACCAACCAACTATGGTTTCATATACGAACTTTCCCCTAACCAGGTCGATTGCCCACTGAGCTTCAAGCTACTGCCAATCTCAGGGGTCCGCAGGAGGCAGATAAGCACGTATAAAACTATCAGTAACGAACCTTCCCCCAACCAGGTCGGTAGTCCAAGATCGGTTGCCCAATCCACAGGGTCCTCATGGTTCCGCAGGAGGCAGATAGGTACGTAATACTGACTGTACTGAACCTTCCCCCAACCAGGTCGGTAGTCCAAGATCGGTTGCCCAATCCACAGGGTCCGCATGGTTCCGCAGGAGGCAGATAGGTCCATTCATCAATCTTTAAACATTATACTCTCAATTCATTTCATACTAAAAAACAAATTAGGCAACCATGCCTCAATCATCTCATATGTTCTCAAATTACAATAAAACAACTCTTCATAACATCATATCTTTCACAATTCATTTCATCATCACATCTTGCACATTTCATACTTCATCATCATAATATACAACATCAATTCCATTAACTAAACACACATATTATTATTCAATCATATCATCTAGGCATGCTTCAATCATATCATTCACAACTCTTTATGTTTCAATTTACATTATTCATAGATTTAGAATCTTCCACATACATTTGGTTGGATCATTATTGTTTTAAGTGTGTTTAGAATGTTTATTTTTATGTTTAGGTGCAACAAGACCTTTGAAGAATCAATACAATTCAAGAAGAGCAAAGAACAATCACATTAGCCAACACACTCAAGGGACACGGCCAAGCTTGTGGCCGTGTCTCTCAACACAAAAATCCAGTAGCTAACACACTCAAGGGACACGGCCAAGCTTGTGGCCGTGTCTCTCAACACCAAATCATCCGAGGCAGACACGGGCAATGAACACGGCCGTGTCTCTCAACCAAACTCAGGCAGTAGCAAACACAGTCAAGGGACACGGCCAAGCCAGTGGCCGTGTCTCTCCAAAATTCATCCAACACGGCCAAATTTCCTTAGACTTGGCCGTGTCTCCCAAAAATATTAAGTCTTGGCCGTGTTCCTTCTTTGATTTGGCCATGTCTCACATGAATAAAACCTTAAATGTGGCCAAAACTCTTTTAATTGTATTTAAACTCATTGTGTACAACATAACCTCATTCAAATGGATATAAACAATGTCATTAACACTTATTTTACATATTCATCACAATATTCTCATTAATAAATCATTAACAACACACTTAAACACATACCACCTCAAAACCCTAAACCAACATCATTCTTATTCTTTCAAGTCCAATATCCACTCAACTTACCATTTTCAAACCAAAACCAACACCAATTTAACTTACAACCAATTTAAACACTTATAATTACATCTCAACCCCTCCAAATCATAATTTCAACAAATCAAAACTCACTTCAAATACAACTTCAAAAAATAACAAAGGAAAACAGGAGAGTACTTACCTAATTTGAAGAAATTCCACAAATCTCCAACTTAATCCTTTGATTCTTCCTTCAATTTGAGCTTAGAATTTAGAAGACCTCTCTTGCTCTCTATTTCCCTTTGGTAGCCGGCCAAGAAATGCAAAGAAAAGAAAATGAATACAAATCAACCTTTTCTTCCTCTTTAAATCTCCACCAAGGAATTCTACAAGCACAATTACTAATATACCCTCTTCTCATATGGTCTAGTTTTCTTCTTAATCAAGTGCCCTTTATAGTAACTTCACACATCCCAAACTAAAATATCTTTTCCCCTTGACTCTACATTTGACCAACATATATGTTATATATATATTAACATATATACAACATATACATTCCATTAACACAATCATTTCCTTTACAAAAACATATATACATCTAATTCCAATCAAACAACAATTGTATTAAAACTTCTAGGGCACACTTTGGGATATTACAATTTCTCTAAGAATTTCTCTGCCAATTGGCCCCAGGTGGTAAAAGTCCCTGGAGGAAAAGATTTCAGCTACTTCTTTGGTCTGTCTCTAAGAGAAAATGGGAACAACCGCAGCCTAATTGCATCTTCTGAGACATTGTTTATCTTGAATGTGTCACATATCTCAAGAAAATTCTCAAGATGTGCATTAGGATCTTCATCGGGAAACCCATCGAATTGACAAGTCTGCTGCACCATTTGAATTACATTTGCCTTAATTTCGAAGTTGTTTGCAGCAACTTTCGGTCTCCGGATACTAGATTCAGCCCCATTCAAATTGGGCTTAGCAAACTCCTGCATTGTTCTTGGTCTAGCTCCTTCCATCACTTCGAGTACTTCTTCTTGTTCTATTTCCAGATTTACTCTTGAACTTACGTCTTCCAGATCTGCCTCCTCTTCTTCCTTTTGCTTTCTCCTCAGCGTTCTCTCTAGTTCTGGGTCTAACTCCAGTAGTTGGGATGAGCTAGATCTGGTCATAAACAATAAGAAAAACCTACAATGATAGTAAACCAGCAAGAACTAAAATTAAAAATGATTAAAAAGAAAACTAAATCAACAATCTTAATTATATTACTAATATTGAAACCGTTGTCCCCGGCAGCGGCGCCAAAAACTTGATGCGTGCCGTTAGTGCTATATGCAATTACCGCAAGTGCACGGGTCGCCCAAGTAATATAGTAGTGAGTGAGTTATCGTTCCTCTGGGGACAAGACCAAGTACTAGCGCAAACCTTAATCGTTGTTTAGCGAATTAATAGTTGTGTGATGTGTTGTAACTAAAAATAACTAATCAATGAATGAAAGGAAATTAAATGCTGTGCACAAAAGATTGATAATGATATTAATAGAACTATCCAGATATTGAATCCCCCTAGCCTCAATAATATTTATGAACAATCAAGTCAGTTAAATCATTCAATCGAATTGAGTTGGCATTCCTCTAACTTAGACTAAAACCTCTCTCAAGTGAATTAATCCCTAATTACTAAGTAGAGTGCCGGAATCTCTTCTCAAAACACAATTAAATAGGTCATGCATTAAGTACAAGGAACTATAAACCAAAGGATCTTGTAGGTCTATCTCTAATACCTCAATCAATCCTCAACCCTTATGAGTATTCAATTCACATGAAGCTTTCTCAAGTCAATAATATGAAAATAACAACCAATCAATAAGCATGCTATTATCAATTGGAAATAACATCAAGTATCATAAGAATAAAACAACTCAATTAACTGATTCAACTGAATATAATTGTTCAATTCATACAAATTGGCTAGGGTTCATCAACATCTAGATAGAGAAGGAATTAGTTCATATTCAAAGCTAGAAAAACAGAGCAATATAAATGAGTAAGAGAAACCAAACAATTCATGGCAGTGAATCTGTATTTCTTCACTTAAGCTCTTGATTCTTGGTTTAGGGCTTGTGGAAGATGTAAATCTCTCTTCAAACTCAACTCAACACCCTTCTCCTTGCTCCAGCAGATGGCTCCTCCTCCTCTTCTTTCTTCTCTGTTTCCAGAAATGCTCCAGCAAAAACTGCTGTTCTTCTCCCCCTCTTCTCTTTTTATTTCCCTCCAAATCTCCAGCCCATACCTCCAGCTCACTAAACCCATCCATTGTCTACAACTTTCCCTTGGTTCATCACCCTTTTCCCTGATTTAGGCAAGCTCTCCTTTTCTTGTTCTTTCTTTTTGACAAAGGCCAGCTGTTGTCCCCCACTTATTCCCCAATTAGTGCAAAGAATCTCACTTTTCAACAGGTGACACGACCACTGACACGCCACGACCACAACAGGTACAAATCAACCTTTTCTTCCTCTTTAAATCTCCACCAAGCAATTCTACAAGCACAATTACTAATATACCCTCTTCTCATATGGTATAGTTTTCTTCTTAATCAAGTGCCCTTTATAGTAACTTCACACATCCCAAACTAAAATATCTTTTCCCCTTGACTCTACATTTGACCAACATATATGTTATATATATATTAACATATATACAACATATACATTCCATTAACACAATCATTTCCTTTACAAAAACATATATACATCTAATTCCAATCAAACAACAATTGTATTAAAACTTCTAGGGCACACTTTGGGATATTACAATTCTCCCCCTCTAAAAAGAAATTTCGTCCTCGAAATTACCTGATATCAAGTCTAAAATAGTCGAGGATATTGATCTCGCATTGATTGTTCACTCTCCCAAGTTGCTTCTTTTCTTCCATGATTCTTCCATAGAACCTTCACTAAAGGCACCTTCTTATTTCTTAATTCTTTCACATCACGTGCCAAGATAGCAACTGGTTCCTCTTCAAATGTCAGATCTGAACTCACTTCGATAGATTCAATTGGCAATACATGAGATGGATCCGACCTGTACCTCCTCAACATAGAAACATGAAATACATTATGGATTCTATCTAACTCAGGTGGCAAAGCAAGCCGATAAGCAACTGGCCCAATTCTTTCCAAAACTTCATATGGTCCAATGAAACGAGGACTCAATTTTCCTTTCCAACCAAATCTCAAGATCTTCTTCCAAGGAGACACTTTCAAGAATACCTTATCTCCCACATTATACTCAATGTCTCTCCTCTTCAAATCTGAATAAGATTTCTGTCGGTCTGAAGCTGTTTTCAATCTATCTCGAATCACTTTCACTTTTTCTTCAGTTTCTTTAATCAAATCAGGACCAACTAACTTACCTTCACCAAGCTCATTCCAACATAGAGGTGTCCTACACCGTCTACCATACAATGCCTCGAATGGTGCCATACCAATGCTTGATTAATGACTATTATTATAAGCAAATTCCACAAGTGGTAAGAATCCATCCCAACTTCCAGAGAAATCAATAACACAGCTTCTCAACATGTCCTCAATAATCTGTATCACTCTCTCTGACTGCCCATCTGTTTGTGGATGAAAAGCAGTACTGAAGTGTAATCGAGAACCCAAAGCACCATGTAAGCTCTTCCAAAACCTTGAAGTAAATCTGGGATCTCTATCAGACACTATAGAAGTTGGGACACCATGCAACTTTACAATCTCATGGATATACAACTCAGCTAACCTCTCTAAAGAGTAATCCATCCGAACTGGAAGAAAATGAGCTGTTTTAGTCAACCTGTCAACAATCACCCAAATAGCATCATGCTTTCTTTGTGTCAATGGCAGACCAGATACGAAATCCATGGTTACTCTATCCCATTTCCATTCAGGCATTGCTAAAGGTTGAAGTAACCCTGTTGGAACTTGATGCTCAGCTTTTACCCTCTGACATGTGAGACATTTGGACACAAAAGCTGCAATGTCTCTCTTCATACCGGACCACCAATAATGCTGTCTCAAATCATGATACATCTTTGTATTGTCCGGATGCATAGCAAATACTGGCTGATGTGCTTCTTCTAAAATGATCTTTCTCAAATTAACATCATCAGGTACACACAATCTGTTCTTAAACCAAAGACTCCCATCATTTTTCACAATAAAATCTCGACTCTTTCCTTTCTGGCAATCTGAAACAATCTTCTGAATCTTCTCATCAGCCAAATGAGCTTCTCTAATCTGATCCAACAATACTGGTTTCAATTGCAACTGTGCCAACAATGCACCATCATCACAAGATACAAAACTAGCATGCAACGCTCTCAACTCAACAAGCAACGAGAGCGAATAAACAGTCAAACCTGCTAAAGACTTCCGACTCAATGCATCAGCAACAACATTTGCCTTACCAGGATGATAATCAATCAAACAGTCGTAGTCTTTTATCAACTCTAACCATCTTCTCTGTCGAAGATTGAGTTCTCTTTGAACACCCAAGTATTTTAAACTTTTATGATCAGTATAGATAAAACACTTCTCCCCATATAGATAATGTCGCCAAATCTTCAATGCAAACACAATGGCTGCCAACTCTAAATCATGGGTCGGATAATTGAGTTCATGTGGTTTCAACTGTCGAGAAGCATAAGCTATCACCTTACCTTCTTGCATCAGAACACAACCCAAACCACTATGTGAAGCATCACTGTAAATCACATATGGTTTGTCTTCCACAGGTAAAGTAAGAACAGGCGCTTGAGTTAACATCTCTCTCAACTGCTCAAAGCTAGCCTGACACTGATCTGTCCACACAAATCTAACTCCCTTTCGAAGCAATCTGGTAAGTGGAGTAGCTATCAAAGAAAATCCTTTCACAAACCGTCGGTAATAGCCTGCCAAACCCAGAAAACTTCTAACTTCAGTCACAGACTTTGGTGGACTCCAATTCAAAATAGCTTCAACTTTACTCGGATAAACTCTAATTCCTTCTGCTGAAACTATATGACCAAGAAAAGTTACTTGATCAAGCCAAAACTCACACTTCGACAGTTTAGCAAACAATTGCTTCTCTCTCAAAATTTGCAACACAATCCGCAGATGCTTGTCATGCTCCTCCTCATTACGCGAATATACCAGAATGTCATCTATAAAGACCACCACAAACTGATCCAGATAGGGCCTAAACACCCTATTCATCAAATCCATAAAAACTGCAGGTGCATTCATCAAACCAAAAGGCATAACTAGAAACTCACAATGCCCATACCTAGTCCGAAAGGCGGTCTTAGAAACATCTTCAGCTCTGACTCTTAACTGATGGTACCCTGATCTCAAATCAATTTTGGAAAATACTGCTGCACCCTTCAATTGATCAAAGAGATCATCAATTCTAGGCAAAGGATATTTATTTTTAATAGCCACTTTGTTCAATTGCCTATAATCGATACACAATCTCATAGTACCATCTTTCTTCTTCACAAACAGAACAGGAGCTTCCCACGGTGAAACACTAGGGCGAACAAACCCTTTGTCCAACAACTCCTGTAACTGTACTTTCAGTTCTCTCAGCTCAGCAGGTGCCATTCTATAAGGAGTAATGGAGATAGGAGTGGTACCAGGCAATAATTCAATACCAAACTCCAGCTCTCTCTCAGAAGGCAACCCTGGCAACTCCTCTGGAAACACATATGGAAACTCTGCGACTGTGGGTATACTATCAAGTTGAGAACCCTTTACTCTAGTATCCACAACATAAGCAAGGTAAGCATCGCACCCTTTTCTAATCAATCTCCTAGCTGCAACAGCTGAAACAAACAAAGATGCTAACTGTCCCTGCTCATTAGATACTATCACCTCTCTATCAACACTGGTTCTCAAGGTAACAACTTTCTTTTGATAGTCAACCATAGTTCCATGTCTAGATAACCAGTCCATGCCTAGAATCACATCATATTCCTTAAAAGGCATCTCAATCAAATCTCCAAGGAACTCCTCACCTTGAACCACTACTGCACTACCTCGGTGCACTTTACTGACAATCACACTATGCCCTAACGGATTTGTTACTAACACATCAAATCCTAGGGATTCAGCATGCACATCAGATACAGGAAAAACAGATGCACTAATATATGAATGTGTGGATCCAGGATCAATCAAAGCAAGTACTGAAGTATCAAATAAAGAGAAAGTACCAGCAATGACTGCCGAAGCATCTGGTTGCTTCTGCATCACATAAATCCTCTGAGAAGATCCAACCCCCTCTGGTCTACTCTCCCTAGATGTAGAACCTCCTCTAGCACTGAACCCAGATCTGCCTCCTCTGCTGAAACCCCTGTCTCCTCGACCTCCTCTCACACTAGGTCGAGAAGCTGCAGTATCTACTGACATCCGCTCCTGTCTCTCAGGACAATCTCTAACAAAATGATCAGGAGATCCACATCTGAAGCATACAGCGGGTCCACTACTCTTCCAACAAACACCTCTATGATAACCTCCACACTGAGCACATATAGGTGGAGTGGATCTCTGAACTACTAGAGCAGGAGCACTCGCTACTGAAACTGCAGGTCTAGATCTCTGTCGCCGAAACTGTGCTGACCTACTAGCTGGCCTCTGACTCCTATTAACCCGAGGAATAAAACTTCCTTTACCTCTTTTCACAGAAGAAGACCCTGCCTCAAACTGGGGCCCTCTATTCCTGATCTCTTCCTCTGAAGCAGCTGCAATAACCTGAGCTCTTTCCACACTCCTAGCTGCTGATACAAGCTGGGAAAAATCATGATATCTAGATCCAGCCACCAGACACATGATAGAGGGCCTCAGTCCCTCCTCAAATCTCCTGCATCTATCTATCTCATCAGATATAATACACCCAGCATACTGGCTCAACCGGATAAACTCTAACTCATACTCCGTCACAGTCCGGTGATCTTGCTTCAAGCTCAAAAACTCCATCTTTTTCACATCTTTATACTCCCTTGGAGTATACTTCAATTCAAACTCTTTTAGAAAGTCAACATAGGACAATGTTGGTGGGTCATCCATAGCATGGGGCACTGTCCTCCACCAGTCATATGCGTCCTTCTGCAACAATGATCTTGCATAATCAAATCTTTCCTCTGGAGTGGCTTGCAACTGAACAAATATTCTCTGTACTTTATCTAGCCACTGCTCAGCTACAGCTGGGTCAATAGTACCCAAGAAATCTTCTGCTCCATACTTCTGTAATTTGTCATAATGCCTTACTGATACCAAAGGCTGTGGGGGTGGCGGCGGTGGTTGCACTGGTGCTTGCCTCAAAACCTCTATCACATGCCTAAGCCAAACTGGTGGAACCTCCTCACCAGCTGGTCCCCCTGACACAGAAGCAGGTGCCTCTCCAGCACTATTCACTCTAGCTCCCTCTCTAATCTCATCAGGAGCTATACTCTCAGCACTACTCTCGATTGACTGACGTGAGTGAGAATCCATCACAACCTATATATCTGCAAACACAGCAGAATACCTCTCATTAAAGATCAGAGACTGCCAATACCAAACATGTACGTTATTTAAAAATCCACTTTTTAAAATCAAAACACTCTTTTTCTTACACTTGACCTAGGTTGAGAATCTCAAACCTAGGCTCTGATACCAAAACAATTGTAACACCCCTATATCTCGTATACGTACCAAGCATGCTTAAACGATCGTAAAATACGTATACCAAATATAGAAAATGCCACAGTTTAAAAAGACACAACAAATATCTTTGTAAATAAATGAAACCAATCTCAAACATTTATAAGAAATCCAAAAGACACCATATATAAAACTGTTTATCAATTCACAGCGGAAGTTATTACAAATATGTTTATAAATCAAAGTTTACAAAACATAAAATATATATACATGATTGGCAGCCCTTCTCTGATCTTTAAGTCCCAAAATAAAATCCTCAATGTCTAGTCTCACTTGGTCTCGAGGAGCTCTTAGGTTCAACTCTATCACCTGCGCGAACAAACACTATCGCGCTGAGCCACAGCTCAGTAGTACAAACCATAATGATAATATGCAATATTAATATCAATATCAAGTAATCAATCAATAAGGATCATACTTATTAATATACGTTTCATTATATCAATAATTATATCATTATCTATTATACTCATTCAAAGTTTATCAATATAACCAACCAACTATGGTTTCATATACGAACTTTCCCCCAACCAGGTCGGTTGCCCACTGAGCTTCAGGCTACTGCCAATCTCAGGGGTCCGCAGGAGGCAGATAAGCACGTATAAAACTATCAGTAACGAACCTTCCCCCAACCAGGTCGGTAGTCCAAGATCGGTTGCCCAATCCACAGGGTCCTCATGGTTCCGCAGGAGGCAGATAGGTACGTAATACTGACTGTACTGAACCTTCCCCCAACCAGGTCGGTAGTCCAAGATCGGTTGCCCAATCCACAGGGTCCGCATGGTTCCGCAGGAGGCAGATAGGTCCATTCATCAATCTTTAAACATTATACTCTCAATTCATTTCATACTAAAAAACAAATTAGGCAACCATGCCTCAATCATCTCATATGTTCTCAAATTACAATAAAACAACTCTTCATAACATCATATCTTTCACAATTCATTTCATCATCACATCTTGCACATTTCATACTTCATCATCATAATATACAACATCAATTCCATTAACTAAACACACATATCATTATTCAATCATATCATCTAGGCATGCTTCAATCATATCATTCACAACTCTTTATGTTTCAATTTACATTATTCATAGATTTAGAATCTTCCACATACATTTGGTTGGATCATTATTGTTTTAAGTGTGTTTAGAATGTTTATTTTTATGTTTAGGTGCAACAAGACCTTTGAAGAATCAATACAATTCAAGAAGAGCAAAGAACAATCACATTAGCCAACACACTCAAGGGACACGGCCAAGCTTGTGGCCGTGTCTCTCAACACCAAATCATGTCGCAACTGTGGAGAATATAACTGAAATCTAGTGGAATTTATATGAACTAGTCCCCAAAAAATGCCTTTTGTGATGCCAAGGTGCGTAGGGAAGCATTGAGAGTTTGATTTTGTAGTTAAGCGCATGCTTGTTATGAAAATCCAAGGATGAATTTTTATAAGGGAAAAGATTGTAATAACTTTAATTTTGAATATTTTAAAAATATTTTAAAATTTCTTTTTGAGCAAATATGCTTAATTATTTTATAATAACATAATAAATAAATACTATTTAAATATGCTTTATGGTGGCGGTTGAGGTTTGAATATAAAAACTCAAGCAACCCTTAAAGTCCTTAACCGTCAAAGCCAACCTACTTCCTATTTATTTATTTCATCTAATAAATATATATATTATAATTATTATATCATTCATTATATATATCAATTGACCCATCCAAAATAGATAATTAATGAGAGAGAGAGAGCCATCGATCATATTAAGGCCAATCTATTGCGGACCGCCAATCAATGACCAACACTGCCCTTATAAATCAATGGCTCGTCCTTTAGTAACCCCATCTCCCATGATCTTCTGGTGGCAATTTCAGGTTCCTCTTCTGACAATTCCAATGACATTGAACTCCTTTCTTCCCTAACTTTATTTTGATACCCATTGAACAATTTTTTGTTGATCGAAGAAAGAGATCATAAAATAGTGGTGGCCGGATCTTTAGAGGTCCGATTATGGTGAATGGCAATGAGTGGCAGTACATGGACACCACCATTGGGCTCTTGACGTTGACATGATTCCAGCAAAACCAATCTTGACTTAAAGAGCCACCAGTAGTGGCAATGTGTGTGTGGCCAGTGGTGACTTCGACGAGCCCAACACTAGAAGCTTCATTTTGATATTTTTCTATGCATTTGTGATTATAATTTAATAGCATTTTGTCAAGGTAAGCCTGAAACCCCTAGCATGAAACCCTTGGATTTTTAATTTAAAATAAATTTTATGTATTGTTAAATTTTAGAATGAGCTATGTTTTAACATTTATTAAATTAATTGATTGAAAATTTATTAGTTATAAATTAATTGATTAAGTTGATTATGTAATATTCTTATACCTTATATAAGTATAATACATATACTGGTATATATAAAGTACGCATATATCATATAAGAATGTCACAACCCAATTTGATAAAAATTTTGATATTCCTGATTTAACAACCTAATCAATTTAAAATGTATTTTTAATAAACCATTAAAAATATTCTTTAGCAGTTTTAGGTTTCTAAAATAAGTATTTTATATACAAATCTCAAAGAAAAATTCACCAGAATTTTATCTGTAAATCAAACATTCCAAAAATTTTAACAATGTCCAACCTGCATAAAAATATACTCCTAATAAAAGTACATTAAACATTTCACTCCAATTTCTCAAACGCCTCCTATTTCCTCAAAATATATATACATATATATATATACATATATATACATATATATATACATATATATATATATATCAAAACACATATACACATTCCCATATTATACAATTTATCCAAAAAATTATTTATAATTTACAATATGCTAAAAAATATAAACATAATATACATAGTGACAAAATATACAGCTCTGACCCTGTGACAGCAAAAATTATCTCGGCTCGCAAACACAAGCTTAGACATGACAAGATTTAGAAGAATTCTTCGAATCTACCAAGTCAATTATGTTACTTGCGCGATGAATTATAATAGCGCTAAACTAAAAATCCAGCAGTATAAATTTTAATAATAATTAAACTTTAAAATAATGATAATTCATAATGTTGTTGCATGATACTTCACAATGTAGTATACAGTTTCACTTTAAAACATATTCTTTAATCTTTTTATACTTCACATTAACACATACATATGCATGGGCTCAAATAATCTAATATATTATTCAAAATCCAAAGTTACTATTTTGGCCTATTTTGACACCCAGTGTCTAGCCCAAAGGTAATACAAGTGACGCCCAGCGTCTAATTCGAAGACAAATCATAGTGACGTCCAACATCTAACTCGAAGGCAAATCATATATCAGTAATACCCGGTGTCTAGCTCCGAAGACAAATAATGAGAATAATCTCATAGACATGCAGCCAAATACAGAACTCTGAAAAATTGAATAATATACTAAGCATAAACAAATAGTACATATTTTTATAATCAATTTTTCTCATTACATTGCCTCATTTTCTCATTTTTCTCATTTATTGCAATGCCAAATCACTTTAATTCATCATAACTTATCACTTTATCACAATGTATATCATTTAACATTATAATCATATTACTCAAATATTTTTGGAACATTCTCACATAATTCATATAAACCATATTTCATTCATTTTAGTCATTAATAATGGCTTTACATAATACACATAATGCATACTCATCAATTCATATATTATAACACAACGTACATGAATGTTTAAGTTGCCAAGTAGCTTAACACATTTTCTATCCAAAATGTTTAGGCCACATTTAATGCAAATATATCTAAATTATCAAAATTTCATACATACCTTAATTATCACTCAAATCCAAGCTAAAAATCACTCTCTAACCTTCACTTTCAACTTGCCCTTCAACACTAAGGTTGGACAAATCTCTTTCTCTTAATGCCTATTCAAAATGTGAGCAAATACAATCATTTAGAATCACATTTTAAGGCATTTCAAATATAAAATCCTAATTAAACATTATTCCAATCAATATTCAAAATTTTTTTCTTTCTTTACTTTAACATTGAAATTCCACTTTAATTCATTTTAATTGGTGTTTTAAGTTTATTTTTATCATTAAAAATATATTATAACATGTTTTAACCGATCAAATTCAATAAACACATATTCTTTATTAAAGCCCTAAAATGTGCCATAATCTCTTCATTTCCAATTCTTCATTTCATCCTATTCCAATTGCTAATCTAAGTCCATATACATCATTTAAATCTTTTAATAACATAGTTTATACATTAAAAATCAAGTAAATACTAATACTTTAAAAATTCTCTTCCATAACTCTAAATTCAATACTACCTTACCAAATCCCTAATTAAACTTGATTAAATTCATTATTTGACTTTAAAATTCTTGCTCATGCATCAAAACATTATCTTAAAATCCATTTCCGCAATTAAAATACAAGATTGAAAAAGTCCAAATTACACATAGCTCTAAAACATATTCTTCATCCAAACTCCACTCAAACTTAATATTTTCTTCCATCTAACTTGAAAATCATTATATACTAGTCAAATTAGCATAATACATACCCATTCAAGCAATTATAACACACATACCCAAAACTTCAAACTTCACATATTCAAAATTTTATGAAATTCCAAAGATTAAGATGAAAAACTATTAATTAAAGAAGGAAACATCAAAATTGCACTTAAATCTTTGAAATCCCTTCAATCCTTGGTGCTTGAAAGAAAAAGAAATCTCTCTTGCTTGGCTATGGTGGTTCGGCTACCCTTTAAAGAAGAAGAAGAAGAAGATTTTAATTTTTGATTTTCTCTTTATTTCCACTCAAAATTAAGACCATATTATATATATATATATATATATATATATACTACCTCCGTTTCATTAACATAGAAAAAGTAAGAAGGACACAAAAATTAAGGAAATTTTACTTTTTCCATCTCTATTGACTTAAATACCCCTAAAAAAATATCCCTCAAATTAAACTTTTAAGACAAGGGTATAAATGGTATTTTGTCTCATTCCACTCCCCAAAATTTACCTAAAATGACATATTTTCTATATAAAAGATACACCAAAAAAGGAAATTTTTTCTATATTAATGATACGGAGGGAGTATTATTTTGATATATTATTTATTTTAAAAAAAATCATAATTTTTTTTCTTCCATCTATAATTAATTTATTTTAAAATTATTTAATTAATTTTAATTTTACAAAGTATATTTACAACTTTGCCATTTGACTTTTTCACTTTCTTCTTTAAAAATTAATTTTTGTATATGTTATATATTTCATATATATTTCACATATACACCTTACTTTCTTACTTCTAATCCTTTAATTTTTCATTTAAATTTTTCATTTAATTTAATTTATTAAAAATTTTGAATGTTATAGATTGTGTTTTAAAGTTCATAAAATTAAATTAATTGACTGGAACTAATTAATTATTAATTAAATTATTGAATTATAATAATTATTTAAGAAATTAATTAAAATTGTTGAATCAATAAGATATGTAATTGTTATTTTGATTATTTGTATGTATAGATAATTATAATTATTATTAACATTATGGTTATTATTATAATTATTGCCATTATTATTATTATTATTATTATTATTATTATTATTATTATTATTATTATTATTATTATTATCAAACTATTGTTGTTATTTTTATTATTAATTCTATTTTGCTATAAATTATTATTATTAAAAAAGTAATTAAATAATAAATTATTTTGATTTGAGGGACATTTGGAAGATCATTTTCTTAAGGTCATTAAAATTAGTTTAGAAAATATTTTAAAATTTAAGTAATTATCTTATAATGAAATTAACTAAATAATATTATTGTTATAATTATTATATTTTTTTTATTGATGTTGCTGTTGCTATTACTATTAAATGATTGGTAAAAAGTGTGAATTAATTCAATTAGTACATTGTTACGTTTTGATAATTAGTATTTAATGATCATTTGTGTTATGAAATTCTGTTGGATGTTAATTGGGATTGGAGGCTAGAGGGGTAATTGATATTTAGTGGTTGCATTGCAAGTATTGCAGATGATATAAAAAGTTCTTTTTTTTATTTGTTTCAAGTGGGAATTATCATAGTTATAACGGAGATCCTATAGAAATTATAGCAGAATCTTTAGTCTTTGGTCTTCTGATGTAACCAAGGACCAACCTGTGATAAAGATTAGGGACCCTGAGGAACCATTGATCTTTCATAAGTTACATCTAATTTTATTCCAATGGATGCTTCTTTTGTAAGACTTCCCCTTTTATTTCATTTCAAGTATCCTTTTCTTCTCTTCAGTATATCCCTTGACTGCCTCTTTGGTTCAGCGCCCCGGGTCTTCCATGAAGTATTTTGATCAACTGTAGGTATGTATGCACATGTATTCATGTCCTAAAAATTTCTAAATGCAAAAGTTTAATCATGGATCCATCTTTTCATAGGTTACCCATATTGATGGCGTAGGTTGCCCAATTGGAACGGGCTCTTGAGGGTATTAGTAGGAGCAAACCGTGAATGAGACTCTCCGTGATGGGTTGGACAGGATAGGCGTTGATGTGGAAACCATCATTAAGGAGCTTTTTACATGGATAAGTTGAATTTCTAGTGGTGTGCAATCCGTTAACCAAACCGAATCAAAATATAAAATAACTAAAATTTTATAAAAAATAATTAAACTGAACCGAATCAAATATTTTAAAGAACTAAAATTTAATTAGATTAAAATATTTTAGTGCGGTTAGTTTATTATTTCAGTTAATCAATTTTTTTAGTTTATTATTTTAGTTAACCAATTTTTTTTTTCCAAATATGTAATTGTGAAACTTTCCTAATCAAACAATTAATAAAATTTTAAGATTAAGTTAACTTATTTAACATTTAATATAGTAATTTTTAATATTAACAAATATCACTGTTTAAATAAAATTAGCTTAAAAAATATTTTTAGTGGACAATGTCCCAAAATAGTCAATGAATATACAGCTTCAATTATATTGTAAGAGTTTCTAACTTCACCCAACAAAAAATTCAAAATAATCCTTAAAGTTAAGATTGAAAGTGCCGTTTTTTAAAGTAACCATATGCATTCTACATTTCTATATTGAGGATTAAAATGCAAAAAAAGGTGTTACTTCAAAATAGTCTAACACTATCCAACACTTTTACATTTAGCTACCGCCAATGTTTCATTTGTAAATATCTTCCACATCTTTGTTAATGCAAAAAGAAAACACAATTCAAGAATAATTAATATAGGTATAACTAATGTGAATAAAATGTTAATTAAATTGCATAGCTTCCATCTAAACAATTAATTGTAATGTTTAATAAATGTGCAATTACGATATAAAAACTGACAGTAAACTCACACGCATATATAAAACTAAAATAACAAAAATGAAATAAACTAACACATCAATGAAATTCTTTACTAAGTCCCATTCAAGTTGCATTTGTAGCCAATCTAATATTTGATAGGCCTAAAATTTCATAAAAGAAAAAAGTATGAATTCAATATCTCAATTTCAAACTTCAATCATTTAAAATTAATGTTTTATGAGACATACCATGCTCCAATTTGTCAAGGTCTGCTAGATCTTCTTCGATGTTGTTAATTGGACATGAAGATGCTCGAAGCTACTAATCTCGAGAGCAAATGAGGAATTGTACAATCTTAGGAGTTAGATAACTTCTAAAGCCTCCTGTACTAAATGCGAACTCTAAAGCAATAGTAGACATAGGTATAGCCAGCACATCATGAGCTAAATGAGCAAGAATAGGAAATCTAAGGCTATTAAGTTTCCACCATTTAAAAATATCAAAATACTCTCCATCTTCTTCAAAATCTTCATTTAAATATCTATCCAACTCTGATTTACTCTTTCTACCATCAATTATAGCCTTAATTTTTTTTTTTCAAAATCCACTTATCATCGTCATTTGCATCCTTTATGTTGGATTTTTAACTTCTATTGCACTTTGGGATTGCACCAGCTTAATGTTTTGGCAACTTTGAGGTGCATATGGATTTTTATAATCATTATAGGTTGTCTCTCTTTCTTCTTTAATTAATTTCATCCTTGTGTCACCTTTAAACATTTCAATAAGAGCAAACTCTACAAATTCCAATTTGAATTGAGGATAAAGCACAACTTTAATACAAGTCAAAATTTTCATTTTGAGAAGATCTCCCCAACATTTGTCAAACTTACTTTTTTATTTTTTCAGCCACTACAATCAATTCAAAATCATCGCTAGCTCTCTATTCTTTCAAAAGACAATTAACCATACTAATCTCATGAAAGAAATTGTTACATGTGATATACAAAGAACCTAAAACTCTCAATATTAACTTATTAAAAAGTTGCAATAGTCCTACCATTCTCCTCACGTTGGCCCAATCCTCATCAGTAGGTTCCGCATTAAACTCATCCCCCATAAGATCTATTTTAAAATATGGATGTTTCTCATCAAATCTATAAAAGGCTCTTTGGAATTTTTCAGCTGTATTTAGCATCAAATAAGTTGAATTCCATCTTGTACTAACTTCAATACACAAAAAACATTTACTTTGAAATTTTCAATTTCAATGCATTCTTTAAATTTCTTTTATCTTGCAGGGGATTGATTGGCTTACATACTTCACAACATCTTTAACTTGAGTAATAGACACATTAATTTTTTTTGCAGATCATCTGTAACAACAAGATTAATTATGTGTGCAATACATCTCATTTATAGATACCTACACTCTATAGCACTAGTCCTTTATTTAGTCATTTTTCTTCATATATGAGATGGCAACATCATTTAAACTTGCATTATCAACAGTAATAGTAAAAATTTTATCAATACCCCAAGTAAGCACCTCTCCATTGCCCTACCAATAGTGCACCCTTATGATTGGAAATTAGATAAAACCTTATTATTCTTTTATGCAATTTCCAACCATTGTCTATCCTTTGACATGAACTTTTTAAAAAACTTTTCATTTTTTTTTCTCAGTTGAGTAAAGATCAAAGCAATCACATGATACAATTTATCAGGGAAGGAATTTGGAACCTAGGACATGCAAGTGGCATGAAGTGCCTAAGTCCCTCACCCTCTACACATTTAAAAGGCAATTTATCAACAATCACTATAGAAGCCAAACCCTTCCTAATTGCCTCCTGATCAAATTTCCAATTAGTAAAACTACCCTTTTTTTCATGACCTTTAGGGCTTGGTTGGAGATTTAACCTTGCTTGGTGAGTGCTTTCTAAATGAGGATGTTTTCTACAAACACTAATATGCTTTCCTAACGCAATAGTGCTACTTTTTCTTGGATATACAGTAATAAGAGCATCACAATAATTACACTTGCTTTTGATATCGTCATCTGCATCTTTGATCTTTGTAAAATGATCTCAGACCACTAACCTAGGCTTCTTCATCTTTTTTCGAGTTTTGTTTTGTTTTATTTTGAAGTAGCATCTGGTTGAATTGAAGGTTGGACTTGTGCAATTAATTCTTTGGTCAATGTTTCCTCTGGTTGTTGTTGTTGTTGTTGTTGTACATCATGGATTTGTGCCATCTTTTTTTTTTTTCAAAAAAATAAAGTTAAAATTGCCATCTAAAATTATATACATACATATCCAAGCCTATAAAGAACACACAAATATGAGAAAGAAATCCCAAACCACAAAAAGAAAAAATAAAGCAATAATTTCTATCACTATTGCGCTTAACCAATATATACTACATATTCTATTTCTCGACCCGGCTCACTAAAGAAGTGGATTCTAGATGCTAGTTGCAACTAATTTGAACTAGATAACTGGATTAGTTGCTGTCATCTTTGTGGTGAATGAGAGATTGAGAAAGTTATGAAGTGATATTGAAAGAAATCATAGATATTGATTATTTTTTTCTAAACTTAAAGAATTGAGAACAAGATAAAATAAGACATTGTAATCTTTCCATTTTCAAAATTTTTGAATCAATTTTCTTCAAAATTTAATTTTAATCATTGTATGAGAACTCAAATCCCTAATATTTAGATTTACCTTAGACATTGGACAACCAGTTGTACCTGAATTCTCTCTATCAATCTATCTATATCTATCCCTCAATGGCTACTTTCGTAGGAATTTATTTTTTTTCTTGGAAAAAGCCAACTTCTAACGGTAAGTCTTTTGAGTGAATTTAATTTAGTATTTACATTTGTTGGTCAATAACATTGTCCGTAAGAAATTAAAATGCTATCAAGTTTTAAGAATTTATCAATTAAAGATGTACTCTATCTCTCAAAATTGCTGGGCAATCTGCAACTTTATTTAATTGAAACAAAAGAACAATGACTAATATTAAGAGAACATTTCAAGCATTTCCAATCTTCACATTTAAAACAGCTTTATTTATTCCCTACTTTGGAGTCATGTTAAACATTTTTAAAACTAGAAATAAAAGCTAAAAAAATGAAACACCAAACAATCAAAATTTATTAAGAAACCTCTAATATTCTTTGATCGTGAAACATCTTTTATTCTTATGAATATGTTCCATTTCACATATCAATTGTAATAATTAAAACTATATGTAATTACCTTTACGGGTGCGCTTGAGAAGCTCAGAACCTCTAGCTAGCAATTCTTTACTGCATATTCCAAGGAAACCATAATATCTACAAAGACTATTCTTAATTTTCAAATATAAAAATAGAGGAAAGGGAGAGTTGGAGAGATGGCCATAGATGGAGGAAACGAAGAGGCAAGAAAGAAAATAACAAATAAAAAAAATAAAGAGATGGAAGAAAAAAGAGAAGATGAAAACTTCCAAGTGACTTTTGAGATTTAAAATTAAAGATAAATGTTTTTGATAAGTTTAATAATAATAATAATAATAATATATTCCAGTTAATTTTTCTATCATTATAAAACTAACTAAACTGAAAATTGAATACCAAAAAAATTCATATATTATTAACCAAATCGAATAAAAAACCAATCATATCTCCATCAAAATAACTAAATTTTTGTGATTCAGTTTGGTTTTTTGATTAAAACTAAATAATACACACCCCTACAAGCATCTGTGCGGATGTACTTTTCCAATTCCGACTGAAATTTTGATTTCCTTAAAACTTCATCTTCCAATCCTTTTGTGATTCAATTTCGATTAAATAGTATATAAGTACCCTTTACGCCTCCAGTAACTTGTGAAAGCTTCAAGAGTACAAAAATAACCTAGTTTTACTCAAGGTTTTGTAATTTCATCAATCTTTCACCCCTTCCTTAAGAAACTTCAATATCTCTCTTTTCGATCTTTAATCAATATATCTAGTTCTTTTCAAGGACATTTCAATAGAGCTTTGGGCATTCTTCCTCCCTTTCAATGGTTTAAATTATAATAGATGGGTTTAGAGATCTTTAAGCACCTATCTCACACTAGAATCAACATCCCTTTGCTTAGGGTTGCTTATTACTTTTGGAATTATTGTGACCATGAATTTTGCTTTGGAGATTAGGAGTTGTGTCCACTAATTGAATATTTTACTGCCATTATAGAGTTGTCTTTCCAAAGGTGACCCCATTAGCTCTCCCCGTATTACGGACACCCTTTCCTGTTATTGTATTCAACACTTTATCCCTAACTGCAAACCAATTAAAGGAAGTCTTAGAACCCTACAAATTTTTGATTTTGGAGAAATTACTTGAGCTAAGAGATGTTGCCAATGTAAGTAAGATTAATCTTTTAGCTTTTTGCATCGTAGCTCAATTGTTGTTTTATGAGTTGGAGGGAGAATATGGAGCCCTGGACTTCTGAATCATTTAAAGGGTACCTAGCCACTTAGGTCAATTTATGTTGAAGTAAACCAAGATGAAGCTAATAACAACTCAGGAGCACTGGTGAATACAAGGAATCGGACTGTCCTTTAAAATAAGAGTTGTGGGCTAGACGTAGGGCCCATAAATGATTTCTTCTCTCATCTTTTATTTTTCTTTTCTTTCTTTTGCTCTTTGCCTTTTATTCTACTTATATTTTTAGTCTATTTGTTTAATGTAATAAGAGAAGAGAACTATTAAGGGAAAGAAATAATTTCATTTATTCATTTTAGTGTTTGTCTTTTAAACACTTAATACATACTATGAGCATTGCATGCAATATTAAAAAACATTAGCATATATTATAACAAATGAATTCAATCTTTGCAAACTAAGACTACACTAAACATAATATTTTTTGAGCCTATCAACATTCAAAAGCTCTTGAAACTCATTGCATTTCCATATCAGTTAATTGGGTTGCACCATTCTTTATCAACTTATTTACTATACATAAGTCCTTCTAATTAGTCCTAAACTTTCCTCTTGGATAAACTACTCCTAGCCTTAATTACTTTAAAACCAGATCTCCTTCACTAATTTGATATGGTTTGACCTTCTTATTAAAGGTTCAGACCATCCTCCTTTGATAGATTTGGTTATGGGTGTTCACCCAACCAGATGGCCCGGTCAACCCTGTCCAATTTTAAATATCAAGTTAGGCTTCAGGTTTTACATAAATTTTTTGATTTTCGAGTCAGGTTTTGGGTTGATTAGAAATTTATTAGGCCAACCCGACTTAACCCAAGTATATATACACACATATTCTAATATAAAGCAACCTACTCTCTCATTTGTGCCGTACCTTATATCCTTCTCCCCTCTACCTTTGCCTCTTTGTCTTTCTTGCTTTACTTTTGTCTCTGCCTCTCTACTTTTTTCCTCTATCAATTTCTTCTTCTTTTGGTGATATAATCTTTAAAGTTTGATATTTTTCTACTTCTCTCTCTTAGTTTTTTGAGTCTCTACTGTTTTCTAATATGAAGATGATGACAGCTTCGCTGTCATGCATCATCTAAGGGATGGTTCCTGGCTATTTTTGATTTTTTACTTTGTTTTAATTATATTTTTGTTATTTTTATTTGTTGTATATGCAGAATATCTGGTATGCAATTATAATTTTTAATTTTTATTGTAATTTTTAACATTTCTGATTGTGTTTGATTATATATTTTAAAATTTCCTTTTGATAGTTTAATTGAGGTGTTTTTTTATTGTGTTTGTATATTTTTTATTTGTTTGATTTTTATAATTTTTAATTTCTTCCTATTTGCTTTTGATTTCCTTGTTACTAGTATTCAAAGATTTTTTACTTTTCGTTTGGGTCTTTGGGATTCTGTTATTCAAGAAGGTTCATAGAACATTAATTTCGTGGCACCCATTTTCAATCCTATTAAGAATTATTAAGTGATGTCACACAATGCCTATATATCTTTCATGAAATTTTTAATAAATACTAAAGCTAGTCTCAATAAAAATTTCGACAAAGTCTCCCCTAAAATATGACACTGCCAACATCTTCGCTAATCAAAACACAATCTACAAAAAAAATACTCTTAATATTTCATACATTCAATCTCAAACTCCAACTGATCTCATCTTTTCTCTAACATTTACCCATAATTTAATTCAAATACCATTACTTTTAACAACATGCTTGCATAATAAACATTCTTTATAATTATCATAATATTCTATAATATTTCAACCCAAACCATATTTGCAAAGCATACAGAACTCTAAGTTAACCATAATTATATAACTGTCATTATAGTTACAATATTGCTATGTGAACAAAATATATACATAATACAAAACCCTTCATAACCACCTTCTATTTTGTAGTTGATCTTAAAATTCTATCGCTCACTTAGCTGGATTGATTCTGCCAGTCTGATCTGCGTGTTAAAAATAAATCTAATTAAAATTATGATACAAGAAAATAATTTACTTAAAATTATAACATAAGAAAATAATTAAAATAAAGTATGTAAATAAAATTGCAACTTCAATATTATAACAAGATATAAAATCAATTAGAAGCAAGCTAACTTATTTCCAATCAAAGTTACATTTTTGGTGTCACTTTGTTAAAATCAATAACAATTCTTTATAAAGAATACACTTTCTTTCTTTATCATTCAAATATCTTAACTTTAACCGTACATGTAAATAAATATTTCTTAAATTAAATTCAATCACATTGTATTTCAAACATAAGTACTAAATATATTATAAACAATCATTTTAATTCCAAAACCGTAAACTTTCTCAAAACCCTAAACTTATATAATCTTAAATTCAAAACTTTGAAAATTCAAAAATTTCTTTAAACTTAGTTTTTTTTTGTTTTAAAAACTATATAAATATACATATTCTTAAACAATTATGAATTTAAAATCAATTACTTTATGAATTAATTCCATATCTACTTTTAAACCCTAAATTTATCAAAGTCATAATTTAACACTTTTATGGATAAAAAATTATCCTAACCAAAATTTTAGGTTAAAAACCTCATAAATACATTTTATTCTACTTATTTTTGAATTTATGATCGATTATTTCACTAACTAGTCTCATATTCAACTCTAACTAAACTTGCCATAACTATAAATTGAATCTTTTATGAATCAAAAGTTGTTTAAACATAGTTTTAGGCTAAAAACTATATGTTGTCCCAAGATGGCAACCAAGAGGGGGGGGGGGGGGGGGGGGGGTGAATTGGTTTCCACAAGAAGTAATGACAATTTAAAAAACTCAACAAACAAGAAGTGCGGAATATGAAGATTGTTGAGTGATGAAGGAAGAAAGAACACACAAGATTTATAGTGGTTCGGATTTACTTCAATCCTACATCCACTTCCTTAACAACTTGTTAAGGTTCCACTAGACTTTGAAGTTTTTACAAGCTCACTTCCAACTTTGGTGTTTTTACAAGTTCACACCTAACTTTACAAGTGTTTTTCTAAGGCTCACACTTACAACCCACACAAGAGTTTTACAAGGCTCACTCTCTCAACCTAAGTGTTTCCCAAGCTTACACTCAAACTTATACAATGGTGTTTTCAATGCTAACACCTAACATTCATAACAATTCAAATACAAGTTTAAGCAAAAGGAAATTTGTTGCTTGGCTATGAAAATCTTTTCTTAATAATGTTATTCTATTGTTTTCTCATGGAAACATTGTATTTATAGCCAATGTGGTCTTACTAGCCGTTATTGCTGTTTAGAATAAAGTCTTGGCAGAATAGACCTTCTTTACTTAAACTGTCCGAAGCACTTCGCGGTCGCCCTTCATGCAAGGATGGTCGCGCTCATGCTTCTCGCGGTCGTCCTTTAACAAGGGACGGTCGCTGCTTTTGAAAAAGCTACAACGGTCGAATTTTAGTGCTCTGCAGCTGGAATCTTGTCCATGCTGTGTTTGTCGGACCGTTTCTTGCCCATGCTTTGTTTGTCGGGACGGTCGCGCCAAGCAGAGGTGCGGTCGCCCTTTTTGAATCTTCAAGTGGGTTTACAACGGTCATATTACGTGTCATTCTCTGACAGAGCAAAACTGAATGTCCGCCATAATTTGAATCTCGCGGTCGCCCTTAGTAGCTTTTCGCGGTCGCACTCATATTCTCGCGTCGAACTTCTGGACGCACCTGAGGACGCGAACACTACTGTTTCTTTGAGCAATTTCTTCTTGAATTGTTGGGCGGTCGCGACTATAAATGAGCGGTCGCTAAATTGGTAAGCGAGGTCAAATCATTCACCGTTCTTGTCACCGCGAACCTTACTGTGATTGTAATGATTTAAGTTCCTTGAGTAGCGGTCGGGCAAATATTAGGACGGTCGCTATTATGTATGAGCGGTCGCGACTATGGTTGAACTTCTGACCGCGAAACCTACTGTGACAAGGTTTCATTCTGTAATTGCATGGAGCGGTCGTATTTAGGTGATGTGCGACCGCGAGAATTGTTCTGTTCACCTTTAATTGAAGCAACCTAATCCTGCAACAAGCTTTCTCAAACACAAGTTAAATAGATCATCCATTTGAGTTGTCAAGGATCAAAATTAAGATCATTTGTCTAACAATCTCCCCCATTTTGACTTTGACAATTCAAATGGAATGATGAAAAAATAATAAGTCTAAAATGCTCCCCCTTAATTTATGCATAAGTCATGATTAAGAGCATTGTGATAATCTTGGTGCATTAGGTTATGTATAAACAGTTTAAACAATTCATTGTACTATTTTCTCCCCCATTGTTTCTCCCTTATTATGTTTACTGAGTTTCATTCCTTTATGTTGTTATTTTCTCCCCCATAATTTTATTGACATTCCATTTATACCACATTCCATTTTGGTATTTTCTCTCCCCCATTGGCATAGGCAAAATGAAATAAATGTTAAGCAAAAATATTAACAAAGCAAATGAAAGGGAATATAAACATTATATAGATTGAAGTGGAGGAAAATACAAAACAGAAAGCAAATTAGCAAACATATGAAAATGCAAGCAAAAACAGACTAAAGCTAAGCTATTCTGAGTCATCATCTAACTCTAACTCTTCTTCAACTAAAGGAGCTTTCCCCTTATCTTGAGGTGCAACAGAGGCAGAGCTAGTGCTAATGGACTCTTCTTCTTCAGCAACGCTTTGGGTGTGATCACTTATATCCCAATCTTCAAGATTGCATTGAGGCAAGTCCAATTTGCCTTGCATGTCATAAAGATCATGGTGCATGTGGGATATAAGGTCTATCCTTTTGTTCAAGTGCTGGAATCTCTTGGAGACACTCTTCTTGAACTTAGAGAGTTTCCTTGAGAGAGTCTTGATAGCTTGGAGGATGAGTTGTGTGGAGGATGAAGCAGTTTCTTTAGCAGCTTTTGATGAAGTTGCTTTTGGAGGTAATTCTACTGCAACTTCTACAGAATCTCCCTCTTCCTCAATTGTATACCTTGGCCTTTTCTTTTGTTTATCCATAACTCCTTTCTTGCCATAGCAGTATACATATGACCCTTCTATCTTCCTTACACAACCAGCATGCTCTAAGTAATCCATTGTGATAGCATTGGAGGCTAGAGTGAAAGGGTTCCTCAAAGTGGCTAAGTTCAAATCATTCAGAAGGTTTAGGTGCCTAGCTATTTGAGTAACTTGAGAGGATAGGAAGAAGGTACCAGTTCTTGTAACAGCATGATGATAAAAGGTATCAATCAAGAACTTGGTTGTGTTCATTTTGATGTTGTGGGTGAAAGCATAGAGAAAGATAAGGTCTCTCTTGGTTACTTTCTCATTCCCATCTGCTCTTTGGTGAATGGTATAGGTGATAATCCTATGGAGCATCCAGTGGGTGAGAGATTTGATGTGCTTGGCTTTAGATTCCTTTTCAAAGGAAGTTTCAATGGAAATTTCTCGCCAGAAATCAGAAAGGGTTGGGTTTGAGAAGATTTGGTCATTGTAGGAGGTTATACCTTCAGAAGGGAAGTTCCAAATTCTGCCAAAATCTTCAAGGGTTAAGAATTGATACTGATCAAAGAGTTTGAACCTAACCCCATACCACCCTAGTGCAGAGTTTGCACTCTTCTCTATCTGGAATGACATTAGAAACTCCTTACTTAGACTAGAGTAACCTACCTCTTCTGGAAAGACAAAATTTCTCCATCCAAGGACATCCAACAATCCTTCAATTTCGTCCTTGATGCCCAAGGCAGACAGCATCCCACCAAAAGGTGATTTGGTGCCTTCAACCTTCTTCTTCTTTAGCATGGCATACCTAATGTCTTCCTCAGTGGTTTGGTGATGAGGTTTGTGAATTTTCTCACCCCTTTTTGATTGTGGAGGAGATGGAGGTTCAACAACAGGTTCTCTAATGGTGATTCCTGGAACTCTCTTAGCTTGACCCTTAATTTTGGAAGTGGTTTTTCTTTTGGGAGCCATTGAAACAGAAAGAACAGATGAGAGCAGGAAAACAGAGGTTCAATTGAATGACAGATGATGATGAGTAGATTTTAGGGTTTCAGAAAGTTTTCAGAAGCAAAATATCAAAGAAAATGATTTATTATGCTCTTAAATAGATGAAATAACGAAAATAGCCGTTTAAGACTGTTGAAAATCAAGAATTGCGACCTGTCACACAGCCAACGGTTATAAATTTTCGAGCAGAGTGTACCGGGTGCGGTCGCAGATTTAATAAGGTGCGATCGCGACATGGGGTACAGCGTCCATTATTATGATCAGTACGCACGCGAGTGAAGAAAAACATCTGTAACGGTCGAAACTATTCAAATTGGTGCGATCGCGCACAAATTTTCTCGACCGCGCTCAGAGAATTTTATTGAATGAAACTAGCAGACGAAGTAGCGAGCGCGAAAGAACACTGGAGCGACCGCTACATACTCAAAAATAAAAGATTCAAGGAAAGATGGAAGATATTCTAAGTGTGTTAAGAAAAATTAATTTCATGCACATAGAAACTTTATTTTAAGGCAAAAAAAATTCTAATTAACTCAAAGTGATTCCATCAATCATTCCTAAATTGAGTTTGATGAAGTTAAGTCTATCTTCATTCAAGGGTTTTGTAAAGACATCAGCAAGTTGATTTTCTGTATCTATGAATTCTAAGGTTATATTCTGATTTTGTACATTTTCTCTTAAGAAATGATGTCTAATATCTATGTGTTTGGATCTAGAATGTTGGATAGGATTCTTAGACAAATTGATAGCACTAGTGTTGTCACATTTAATGGAGATATTGTTAAACATTTTACCATAGTCAAGCAATTGTTGTTTCATCCATAATACTTGTGTGCAACAAAAACATGCTGCAACATATTCAGCTTCCGTTGTGGATAAAGCAACTGATGCTTGTTTCTTACTATGCCAAGAAACTAGACAATTACCAAGAAAGTGACATGCTCCTGTTGTGCTTTTCCTATCTAATATACTACCAGCATAATCTGCATCTGAAAATCCTATAATATGAAATGATGTGTTTTTAGGATACCAAAGTCCTGAATGTATTGTACCGCTCAAATATTTCAAGATTCTCTTAGTGGCATTCAAGTGTGATTCTTTAGGACTAGTTTGAAATCTAGCACAAAGACATACACTATACATTATATCAGGCCTAGAAGCAGTTAAGTAAAGTAGTGATCCGATGATACCTCGATATTTCTTCTCATCTACTGCTTTACCATTATCATCTTTACCTAATTTCAATGATGTGCTCATAGGAGTTTTGCTAGTTTTGCAGCCATCCATTCCAAATTTCTTGATGAGTTCTTTTGTATATTTGGATTGGTTGATGAAGATCCCATCTTTACATTGCTTGACTTGCAGTCCAAGGAAAAACTTGAGTTCACCCATCATGCTCATTTCAAATTCCCTAGTCATACAAGAAGCAAATTCTTTGCACAGGGCTTCATTAGTAGCTCCAAATATTATGTCATCCACATAAATTTGTACAATCAAAATGTTGTGCTTATTCTTTTTAACAAAAAGAGTTGTGTCTACTTTTCCTTTTGAAAAACCATTTTCAAGCAAATATGCACTAAGTTTATCATACCAAGCTCTAGGTGCTTGCTTTAATCCATATAAAGCTTTGGTAAGTTTGAAAACATGATCAGGAAATTTGTAGTTTTCAAAACCAGGAGGTTGTTCAACATAAACTTCTTCATTTATGAGTCCGTTTAGAAATGCACTTTTAACATCCATTTGATAAAGCTTAAAATTCATATGACATGCAAAAGCAAGTAATATTCTAATAGCTTCCAATCTAGCTACGGGGGCAAAGGTTTCATCATAGTCAATACCTTCTTCTTGATTATAACCTTTGGCTACCAATCTTGCTTTATTTCTAATGATGTGACCATTTTCATCAAGCTTATTCCTATAAACCCATTTGCATCCTATTATAGAATGATCTATAGGTCTAGGAGTAAGTTGCCAAACATTATTTCTTTCAAATTGATTAAGTTCATCTTGCATTGCAATTATCCAATTTTCATCATTTAAAGCTTCCTCAATAGTTTTTGGTTCAATTTGAGAAACAAAAGCAACATTAACATCAACATGATTAATTTTAGATCTAGTAGTTACTCCCTTTGATGTTTCTCCAATGATGAGTTCCTTTGGATGATCTTTCTTGTATTGCCAATCCTTAGGTAGATCTTGAGCCTTTTCTTCAAGTTGATTGATCTTTGGAGCATCAATAGATTCAAGAGGTTCAAGAGTGCCTGCAGGGTCATTGAAAGTAATACCTTTCTTTTGATCAAGTTTAGATGATTCATCAAATACAACATGCATTGATTCTTCTATAACTAGAGTTTTCATATTAAATACTCTATATGCTTTGCTATATGATGAATATCCTAAGAATATGCCTTCATCTGATTTGGATGAGAATTTTCCAAGATTATCCTTGGTATTCAATATGAAGCATTTGCATCCAAATACTCTAAAATATCCAATTCTGGGTATTCTTCCATTCCATAGCTCATAAGAAGTTTTATTAGTTAAATGCCTTTTATAAACACGATTTGCAATGTAACAAGCTGTATTAACGGCTTCCGCCCAAAAATAAGATGGTAAATCATATTCATTGAGCATTGTTCTAGCCATTTCAATTAAAGTTCTATTTTTCCTTTCAACTACACCATTTTGCTGTGGAGTTCTAGGAGCAGAAAAATTGTGTGAAATGCCAATTTCATTGCAAAAGTTTTCAAAGTTTTCATTTTCAAATTCTTTGCCATGATCACTTCTAATAGATGTGATCACGTATCCTTTTTCATTTTGAACTCTTTTTGCAAAGGTTTTGAAGTAATTAAAGGCTTCATTCTTTTGAGCTAAGAAATTAACCCATGTGAATCTAGAGTAGTCATCAACAAGAACAAATGCATATGATTTGCCTCCTAAGCTTGTAACTCTATTTGGTCCAAACAAGTCTAAATGAATGAGCTCTAAAGGTCTAGAGGTGCTTATAACATTCTTTGTTTTAAATGAGCTTTTATGTTGCTTACCATGTTGACAAGGTTCACAAATCCTATCTTTATCATATTTTATCTTAGGTAAGCCATCAACTAAATTCTCATTACAAATATATTTCAATTGATCCATACCAGCATGTCCTAGTCTTCTATGCCATAACCATGCATCATTATTAGTGGACATTAAACATGTATGATCAGAATGTATGCTTACATTGTAAGTGTTGTTTGTTCTAGTACCCTTAAATATGATAACATCATTTGAATTTGTGATTTTGCATTCCTTGGAATCAAACTTAACAAAGTATGCTTTATCACAAAGTTGACTAACACTTAGCAAGTTATGTTTCAAACCATCAACAAGCCATACATCTTCAATTAAATCCTTACCAATAGAACCAATGGAGCCAACACCAAGAATTTTACCTTTAGCATTGTTTCCAAAAGTTACGTTACCTCCATGTTTATAGGTAATACTTGTAAAGAGCTTTGCATTTCCAGTCATATGCCTTGAGCATCCACTATCCACAAGCCATGTGCTTTCATTGGTAGTAGATTTTAGGCATACCTGCAAGCCAATTGTGGTCATCCTTTTTTAGGTACCCACATATAGTTGGGTCCTTGATGGTTAGTAGAAAGAGTGCCTTCTAAATTTAGATGAGCTTTTCTTATATAACAATAGAAATTTTTGTGACCAAATTTCATGCAATATGTGCATTGCCATGGTATCCTATGCTTCTGCATTTTTCTTTTTGCATTATACATACAACTACAAGTATGTGATTTCTTTTGTACAAGTTTAGTAAACAACAATGCATAATTGTTTTTGGCTTTATCTCCTAGTGAACCGTAAGAAGTTCTTTTAGTCTTGGTGCAAGCATCTTTGATATGAACATCAGAAATTTTAGTTGTAGATGCTTTCACAAAAGTTGGTTTACTAGGTGCAATGTTGGTTGAGCCATTGAATCCTAATCCATATTTCAAGGAAGGTGATCTTTGATTATTAATTAATGTGTTCAATGCTTCCTTTCCTTTATGAAATCTGGAAATTGATTCTTTTAGTTCTTTTAGTTCATGCTTCAATGCCTCATTCTCTTTAATCACTTTTTCTAAGTCATGTGAGCTTTTATTTAATTCTCCTATTGTATTCATCAAATGTTCATTTGAGGTTTTCAATTCTAAGGTAGAGTTCTTTAAGCATATAAAATCCTTTTCTAACTTAGAGTTTTTTTCTTTATAGAGCATCATTTTGGAGAAATATTTTTCTATTTTAGAATTCATGTGCTCAATCAAATCACTATCATCTATATCACTTATATCATCATGTGCTACAAGATCAAAAGATTGAGTACTTACCTCATTGGAGTCATCTTCAATAGCCATGAGACAAAGATTTGCAATTCCTTCCTCTTCTTCTTCTTCACTTGAGGAAGAGTCATCCCATGTGGCTTTGAGAGACTTTTTCTTTTCTTTATCCCATTTCCTTTTGTTCTTTAATTTGTAGCAATCCGACTTGATGTGACCGGTTTTTCCACATTCATAGCATTTTACCTCATTTTTCTTTTCTTTATCTTTGAAGGAGAATTTAGGAGGTGTACCTTTGTTTGCTTGTAATCTTTTCTTCCTTTTCCATTCATTCATTCTTTTTGAGAACATTGCCATTTCATCTTCATCATCAGTACCTTCATTGCTTGAGCTCTCAACTTCTTTGATTGCTTTGAGTGCAATTGGTTTTCTCTTTTCTTTCTCACCTTGATCTTCTTCTTTTTCACTGTGCAGCTCAAAAGTGAGTAATTTACCAACTAGCTCGTCGGTTCTTAATGTGCTGAGATCATGAGCTTCTTCTATGGATGATACTTTGGATTCAAAGTTCTTTCTAGCTCTTAGGGCTCTCAAGATCTTACTGTTTACATCACCTTGATCATATACCTTGCCATACTTCTTCAGTTCATTGACAATAGCAAGCAAGCGATTTGTCATGTCGGTGACATTTTCATTTGGTTTCATCTTGAATAGCTCATACTCATGAACATGCATTTGTTTCTTGGTAAATCTTACTTGAGTTGTACCTTCATGGTAGTTTTCAAGTGTTTTCCAAATACAATGTGCACAAGTTAAATGTTGAACTCTTCCACCTTCTTCTCTTGAAATGGAGTTCATCAAGATGGAAGCAGCTCTATTGTTCTTGAATCGATCTCTGATATTGCTAGTTGACCATTGAGCTTTGGGAAGTGGAACTTGAATACCGTCAACCTCATGAGTAGGAGATTTCCACTCATTTTCCACGAAATCCCATAGTTCAATCCCTTCACTGTCTAGAAACAAATACATTTTGTGTTTCCAGTATGAGTAATCCGTTCCATCAAAGTAAGGTCTAAGAATAGAGTTAAGATTTCCATGAGAGCTTGATGAAGAAGAAGTTGCCATTGTGGATCAGATTTCACAATTAAGTTTAAGAAATCTCAGGGCTCTGATACCAATTGTTGTCCCAAGATGGCAACCAAGAGGGGGGGGGTGAATTGGTTTCCACAAGAAGTAATGACAATTTAAAAAACTCAACAAACAAGAAGTGCGGAATATGAAGATTGTTGAGTGATGAAGGAAGAAAGAACACACAAGATTTATAGTGGTTCGGATTTACTTCAATCCTACATCCACTTCCTTAACAACTTGTTAAGGTTCCACTAGACTTTGAAGTTTTTACAAGCTCACTTCCAACTTTGGTGTTTTTACAAGTTCACACCTAACTTTACAAGTGTTTTTCTAAGGCTCACACTTACAACCCACACAAGAGTTTTACAAGGCTCACTCTCTCAACCTAAGTGTTTCCCAAGCTTACACTCAAACTTATACAATGGTGTTTTCAATGCTAACACCTAACATTCATAACAATTCAAATACAAGTTTAAGCAAAAGGAAATTTGTTGCTTGGCTATGAAAATCTTTTCTTAATAATGTTATTCTATTGTTTTCTCATGGAAACATTGTATTTATAGCCAATGTGGTCTTACTAGCCGTTATTGCTGTTTAGAATAAAGTCTTGGCAGAATAGACCTTCTTTACTTAAACTGTCCGAAGCACTTCGCGGTCGCCCTTCATGCAAGGATGGTCGCGCTCATGCTTCTCGCGGTCGTCCTTTAACAAGGGACGGTCGCTGCTTTTGAAAAAGCTACAACGGTCGAATTTTAGTGCTCTGCAGCTGGAATCTTGTCCATGCTGTGTTTGTCGGACCGTTTCTTGCCCATGCTTTGTTTGTCGGGACGGTCGCGCCAAGCAGAGGTGCGGTCGCCCTTTTTGAATCTTCAAGTGGGTTTACAACGGTCATATTACGTGTCATTCTCTGACAGAGCAAAACTGAATGTCCGCCATAATTTGAATCTCGCGGTCGCCCTTAGTAGCTTTTCGCGGTCGCACTCATATTCTCGCGTCGAACTTCTGGACGCACCTGAGGACGCGAACACTACTGTTTCTTTGAGCAATTTCTTCTTGAATTGTTGGGCGGTCGCGACTATAAATGAGCGGTCGCTAAATTGGTAAGCGAGGTCGAATCATTCACCGTTCTTGTCACCGCGAACCTTACTGTGATTGTAATGATTTAAGTTCCTTGAGTAGCGGTCGGGCAAATATTAGGACGGTCGCTATTATGTATGAGCGGTCGCGACTATGGTTGAACTTCTGACCGCGAAACCTACTGTGACAAGGTTTCATTCTGTAATTGCATGGAGCGGTCGTATTTAGGTGATGTGCGACCGCGAGAATTGTTCTGTTCACCTTTAATTGAAGCAACCTAATCCTGCAACAAGCTTTCTCAAACACAAGTTAAATAGATCATCCATTTGAGTTGTCAAGGATCAAAATTAAGATCATTTGTCTAACACTATACATACACACTTAAAATTATTCAAAAATAGATTCTAATCAATATTCTCTTCACTTAGTTCCATACTCTAATTTTCTCTTTTAACAAATTCAATTAACAAATTTCATCATAAAAATTCAATTAAAGTAGTAAAAATAACTTACATAATCCATGAAAATCAAATGAAAAAAAAAGCAATTTATGAATAAACAAGCACAAACTTATTCACAAGATAACATTTTCTCTCTCTTCGTCAATTTTTCTTTGAATATTTGGTGGTGATTTTAGTATTTCTAACCTTATCTAATGAATTCTATTAAAAATTTTGAGTTGTATATAAAATTTTCTTAATTTTTAACTAGGTTGATGGAAGAAGGCTCATAGTCTTCAGTTGCTCCACTTGAATATCAACCTCACCACTCCCTTCCCAATAGTTTTTTTATTCCTTTGTTTGTAGAACTATTATTTGTATATATTATTCTAACATTTTATCCTTGTATATATTATTCTAACATTTTATCTTTACATTATTATTAATTTCATTTAATTTTTATATATTATTAAATTTTTTTATCGCAATTTTTATTTTTATTTATTGTTATATCATATAATTTAATAAAATCAAACAATATATATAATATACATATTATTATTTAAAAATATAATAAAATTAAAATTACTAAATATAAGATAATAATATTAAATTAATTAAATTAATAATATAATTAAAAATAAATATTAGTAAACTATGATAAAATATAATAATTACTAAAATATAATAATAAATTATATATTAAATAAAAATTTTATTAAAAAATTTATAAAATTTACCAACAACTTTACCGCCATAATATAAAAAATTTTCTTGTTATTTACTGACAGATTATTGACATATATATAAAATATTAAATAGGCACCTAGAGAATTACCAACGAAATATTTTAAGATAAATAATATTAAAATACTTAGTATGAAATTTGACATTTCTATGCCGGTATATTTGTTGACGGTAATTACCAATAGATAGTTGGATTGCTCGATAAAGTTTATTTTTCTCACTTCAAAACTTTTTATCGACAATATCTTAGTAAATGTTGACGGAATGTTTTTCTCTCAGTAAATAGAATGCTGACAAGGTTGTTACAGAGAAAAAAATTATTGTCAGCAATCTTTATCACATACTTTTTTTTAAAGATTGATGAAAATTTCAATCAATAATGCATGTGTTTTTTGTAGTATTCTACTCATGATTTGATTTGACTTTGATGATTAAAATGGGTTTGGGTCAAAATCGTAATAGTCCATGGCCCTCAAAAGTAGAAGGGGATAATTCTCATTGGGCTTCTGGGCTTATCATGGGCCAACCCGAATAAGAGTTAATTAATAAAGTCTATTAAATAAGACTCGGGCTCTAAGGGAAAGGAATTTTATGGGCTCATCTTATATGAGGCTTTAGCTCTAAGATCCTAAAAGGTGAGAATCGTGACCACTGACCATACAACACAAAAGTTACTTTGTAGGGTACTAGTAGTGGTTCACATGGTGCCTTTAAAGGTGTAATAATCATGAAGGCTTCATGATAAATACAAACTATCACATAAAGACTGAGTTTAGTAACTTTGAAAGTCATTAATATTTTGAAAAGTGTAATACTGCTCCCCAGTGGAGTCACTACTATGAGTGGGCCAGACTAACAGGAGTCACCATTCTACGTAGACTGAGAATACAAGTTTCAAAATATGGGCTGACTTAATAGATGATCCTTAGTGAAGAGCATCAACCTGATTCTTTATACTGTGTTTATTAATGTCAATCTACTAAACACTAAGTCAAGTAATCTAAATGTTTTATTTTTTGCATTTATCAAGAAGTCTTATAGGAATGTAATTCTAATGACAGTTTTATAACAACATGTATAATAAAAAAAGATAATACAATGAATAATTATAATAAAAATATCCAACATCACATAAAAAGTGAGAAAAGAAAATATATCATAAACTTAACTTTTACATATCTTTTAATATAAATTAATCAAGTCAAATTATAAAAAATATTCTTAAATACTAAGTGAATATAGCAGCTCAAACTATAGATCTTAACTAGGTGAATTCTTGATGCTTTTTCGGTAACCCCCTTAGAGGTTTATTTTTAGGATACTTATAGGGTGGTGGTAGGATTAAACTAACTTCATATAGGGTAGGAATCAAATTAGAATGAAGGTTATTGGATTGGATGGGATTGAAGACGTTGAATTCTTCAAGGACTAAAAAACAGGAAGTTTAATCTTATCTATACAAGTACATTCACATTGATATTTGTTATGGGTTAGTTTAAATGGTTTTTGGGTTGGGAGTATATCCGTGAGATTAGATAGGTATGTCCATGCGGATTGAAGTCTTGGGCTAGTCTTTCCTCACTTAGGCCTTATTCCCCAGTTTTGGTCTAATTCTCAATGGACCTTCACATTTTTGAACTGTGTTCATAATCAATATGTCTGTTTTCATTCCAGCAAACCCATTTCTTTAATTCTATAACCTTATTCAAAAGAATCAATCCAAACCCAAAAGCATAATTTGGTGTCATAATTGGATTTCGAGTTGTGAAAATGATTTTATAAAAATCAAATGCTAATAGTGACTTCACTATCCAAAACAAGAAACATGATTGAAAGTTAAATTATGGCAACAAGAAAATCAATATAAAAGAGTTTTAAAAATATATTTGAAATGGATCAGAAGTTTATGAAAGTTTAACCCTTAGTTTTTACCAAATTATATTTGATAACTTCATCTTTTAGGGCAATTAAGTATTATTTAAACAAATAGAATTAATAAATAAGTTTATCGTCATGAGATATTGGTCAAAATATGGATGAACACAACAGGTTTGAAGGTTTAAAATTGGATGGAATTGATTTTCCTTAGACTTCAAGCTTTGATCAACTTGATTTTTAGGTTGAAATGATGATAAAAGGCCTTTTAGAGATTAAAGATTGGTTTGTGTCCCTCTTTGATGAATTAGGTACTAGATTATGAATGTTTTGAGGGCTAAAACTAGTGGTTTAGCTACTAGATTCTAAGATGTTTATGATAGTTCACTCTTAGTTGCTAAGTTTTAGCCCAATTATTGCTAATCACTTACAAACTTATTGCTAACCCCTTCAATAGGCTTGGCTTAAGGTAATATGGTAAGAGATTAGGTATGGATAGGTAGGTTTAGGATAGACCTTATCAAGTGAGATGAGGTTATGGAAGTAGAATCTTTTAAGGACTCAAAAAATAAGAGTTTTGGCTTATCTAAAATAGAGCATATGCATGGATATTCGATATATCTATGCAGATGTTCCCTAAGAATGGACTGGGCTTCTACCATGAGCTAATTTTGAGTTAAGGCTATGGCTGGGGGGGTGGGGGGGGGGTATGTCAGCGTAACAGGATAGGAGATCCACATGGTTAGTTTAAAGGCTTGGGTCTTTTTCCCTTCAAATCAAGCTTTTTACATCAATTTTGGTCTGATTCTAAGTGGGCTTTTGTATTTCAAAGCTGCGATCATCTTTATTCATTCTAACAAACCCATTTTCCCTAATTCTATGAGCTTGTCCAAAAAATCATCCTAAATACAAAAGTATAACTTGGTCTCATCACCAAGTTTCGAGCTTCACTCAAGGTATGGCAATAATCACTATATAATCACTCGTGCGTATTATACCTTTGAATATATCATGTCATGGGAGTCTTTAACATTCACCTTGTGAGACTTAACCCTCATGTAAAACACCTAGTGACATCCTTTAGGATAACCCTTATTTAGGATTTGTCATGGACTATAGTTATAATGTTTTAATTCAATAAGACTTATTTGGTTTGCATTTTTCCTACATTGAATTAGTAAAAATTTGGACCACAAATTATTTTTCTCTAAAATATCCATTTTCTTGAAAAGAAAGGTCCCTAACTCCACTAGATCAATGGGAAAATGAGACAACACCAATTATGGACCAAAATTTGAATTGGGATGTTATGACAATGGACTTTATTTATGGCCTAGGTTTTAGAAAACTTCTTCCAAATTGCAAGATCCTTTTAATTGCTCTCCCTTATGATCCTATTAGCATTAAAAGTGTCAAAATGCTGTCAAAATAATGATATGTAACCCATGCCAAAAGAATAATGTTGGCCAAATCCTTGGCATACATACTCTATTTTGATCTTTTACGCTCCAATTGAAAGTTTTTAACATTTGCTTGGAGATTTTTTGCTGTAGGACTTAAGTGTTTTCAAGCTCTCTTCAGAGAGCCTTTTTGGCAATTGCCTCCTAGCATAGTGCGACAACACCAATATGTTGAAAAGAGAACGTTCACACAGTTAGCTTCGTGGTCTCCTTCGCAGTCAACAGTGTAATTGCAATACCATATGGCCTAACTGTTCCATGCATGGCGTGATCGCCCCTAAAGAGTGAAAATTTCCATAAGTCATAGTTAGGTTCACAGTCAGAGGTGTTGTAAGGGAAGCAAGCACTAAAGCCTTCTCGTAACCACACCACCAACAGAGTGATCGCGAGATGGTCAAAGGCAAATTCACTAAGAATGGCAGTAGGGTTAGTAGTTTGTATAGAGCCTAGGATCTCGACACAAGAACCTCTCCTTCACTACAAGATTAATATGGCGTGACCATGAGATTCAAGCTAATCAATGGCTTTTGGTAGATTTTTTCTTCACCAATTGAAGGATGCCACATGGTCATGTCAAAGCTGAAGGAAATTCAAACTACAACCATGAGATTCATAAAGCCTAGTATGAAGTGGTTCCCATTAACCTATCAACACCATGTGTACTAACCATTAGAACTAGTCAGTAGGCACAGTAGTGCCCTCATGACTGCACCAAAAGGCAATCTGACCTCTAAGTAGAGTCTCACAATCACTAAATAAGGTGGGCAACTGCAAGAGCTTTTTGACAACATTTAATGCAAGAGATTTTGGTTAGTGAGAGCTTGATCTTCTTAAATCTATTTCAAATGGCTCTTTTAGAGGAATAATGCTATAAATACCTAACCAAACAACATTTACTTAATCTTTGGAGAGTTTGTTAGCCAACCTTTTGCAAATTTTAATTCTTAATTGCTTTGTACTTAAATTTTCATTAATTGCTTCTTGAGTTTTTGGGTGTGAGTCATAAACACCTTGTAAAAGTTTGGTATTAGCTTGTAAAATACTAGGTTAGAGAGTGAACATGGTTGAAACTCTTGTTGGGTTGTAAGGATTTATTCAAACGTTGTAAAAGTTTGGTCTGAGTTTGTAAAACACCAAATTAGTGTTAAACTTGAAAAACCTATAGTTAGTGCAATACTCAACTTGTTGTTGAGGAGTGGATGTAGGATTGTTATATTAAAACCATTATAAATTTTGTTTATTCTTTCTCTCTTTCCTTAATCCTCTTTTATTTCAAAAAGATTTTAATTTTTCCCTTAAAATTTCAAAAACACCAATTCACCCCCTCTTGGTTGCCATTAAAAGACAATAATCAGTATTAGAGCCTTAATTAATCTCTTATAGCTTAATTGCATGATCAAAATCTTATGGTAGCCATTCCTCCAACCTCCAGTTCCTCTACCTCCATAATAACACCTCAAATAAACTCAACCACCCATGGTAATCTCAATCCTCACCTTAGATCCTATTTCGATGGAATCGATTATTCTAAGTGGAAATACAAAATGTACATGTTTCTCGATGGTGAAGGGATTGAGCTGGAAATGTGTCACGATCGAGTGAAAACCCCCCACTCAAGAAATAGAAGAAGTTCAAGTGCTAATACTTAAAGCTCAATGGACTGAGGCATAAGAAAGGGCTCTCTACAAAAATAACTGTGCTTGTACCATCTTGGTTAATTCCATATTAAGAGAAGAATTAGGCAGCGTTCAACATGATATAAGTACATATGGCATTTGGAAAACTCTTGAAAATTATCATGAGGGCACCACCCAAGCAAAGTCCAAGAAGATCCAAGTGTTGGTGCATGAGTATAAACTCTTCAAGATGAAATCAAGTGAGAATGTCATCGATATGACAAATCGATTTCTTGCTATACTAAATGACTTGGAGAAATATGGGAAAATCTATTCTCAAAAGGATGTCAACAACAAGTTCTTAAGAACGCTTCCCAAAATGAATTTTGAGTCAAAGGTCTCATCAATAAAAGAGACTAATGACCTAAGCAAGCTTAGTATGGATGAGCTTGTTAGAAAGCTTCTCACTCATGAGATGACCTTGGAAAAGGATGAAAACAAAGATGAGAAGGAAAAGAAGAAGGGAATTGCACTTGAAGCAATCAAAGAAACTAAAGGTAGTGAGTGCTTAAGTGGAAGTGATAGGTAGAGCGATGAAGATGAAGTAGCTCTTATCTCAAGAAGAGTGAAAACAATCATGAGAAAGAGAAAGAAAAATTGTTCATAAAAAGGAGGTCCAACTCTAACACTTCATCAAAAGACAAAGAAAAGAAGAATGATTTGAAGTGTTATGAGTGTGGGAAGAAATGCCACATAAAAATCGAATGCTCCAAGATAAAGACCAGGATGAAGTGGGACAAGGAGAAGAAAAAGGCTCTTAAGGCTACATGGAATGATGACTCTTCAACTGAAGAAGAGGAAGAGCGAAGAAGAGGAAGAGCAAGGAAGTGCCAACTTTTGTCTCATGGCCATGGGAGATAAAAGCAACTCAAATGAGGTAACTCTTACATCCCTACCTTCTAATAATAATCTTGATGGTGATGTTAATGAGGCTGAGGATGATGATGAGATATTGGTGCACATGAACCAAAAGGTTCAAAAATATTTATGAAAATGAAATTTTATAAAGAAAAAATGTTCTAAGCTAGAGAAAGATTTCATTGATTTAAAAAAATTCTAGTATTGAATTGAAAACTTTTGATGAACAATTAAAAGGCTCATTGGATGAAATCTCCAAAACTTCCTCTATTTTGGACAAAATTTCTAAGGAAAATTCTAATTAGAAAAAGAAAATTAATGAGTTGAAAAACTCAATTTCTAAATTTCATAAGGGTAAGGAGGTCTTGGACACTTTAATTAGTGCTTAAAGGTCACCTAGCTCCAAATATGGCTTAAGTTATGATAGCTCATCCACATCCACCTCCAAGGCACTAACATTTGTTAAAGCTTCTACACCTCAAACTTCTAGTATTAAGGTGGAGTAGAACATTAAAGCACATACAAAGACTAAAAGCCCCAAAAAGGTTACATAAGGCTCACAAAGCTCTAGAGCTAAGCCTCCAAGAGCTAATCATGTATTCATTTATACAAAGAATGCAAAAAGGCATAAGCATGCACTAACTCACTCACATTCACAACATAAATATGCATGCCAACACACTCAACATCATCCTCTAAGGTTTGTTAGAAAAAGGATGGAAAGAATTAAACCCACCTATAAATGCCATTATTATATGAAATGTAGACATATAAACACATTTTGTTACATTAGAAAGGCTCACCTCAAATTTTGGATCCTTATAAGGTTAACCCCCTAGGATCTAAGTTCATTTAGGTACCTAAGAAGAGGTAAATCTCTTCATTTTATAAGCATGGTTAAAGTCAACAACCAAAGAAAGCATTTGGCTTATAGATAGTGGATGTTCAAGGCACATCACATGGAATGTAAAGCTTTTGACAACCCTCATGTCCAAAAAGGATGGTGATGTAACCTTCAAAAATAATATTAAAGGTAAGATCATTGGCATTTATTCCATTGGTGCACATGGTAAGAATTTAATTGATAATGTTTGGCTAGTTGAAGGTTTGAAGCATAATTTATCAAGAGCAAGTCAATTATGTGACAATGGGTACAATGCCAATTTTGACTCTAAAGAATGCAAGATCACTTCTCATGATGGTGAATTGTTTTCAAAGGAGGAAAAATTGGCAATAACTATAAAATTGACTTACACCTTGGTACTAATAATGTTTTTGAGTGTTTGGTGTCATTTAGCAATGATGCTTAGCATAAAATATTGGAGCATGCAAGCACGAACCAACTCCAATGCCTAAGCAAGGAAGAGTTAGTAGATGGGCTCCATAAGATGAAGTTCCACAAATACAAAGTGTGTAGTCCATGTCAACTTGGGAAGTAACAAAAAAGCTATTTCAAGTCAAAAATCATTGTAAGTACTTATAGACCTTTGGAATTAATACATTTAGATTTGTTTAGACCCATTAGGGTAGCTAGTCTAAATTTATGCATTTGTTCTTATAGATGACTACTCTAGGTTTACTTAGGTAAATTTCTTAGCTCATAAGAATGAAGCCTTTAATTATTTTAAAATTTTTGTTTAGAAAGTTCAAAATGAAAGAGGCTACGTGATTACTTCCATTTGGAGAGATCATGGTAGAGAATTTGAAAATGAAGATTTTGAAAACTTTTGCAATGAACTTGGTATTTCATATAATTTTTCTATAGCTAGGACACCACAATAAAATGGTGTTGTGGAAAGAAAAAATAGAATGTTAGTGGAAATGGCTAGGACTATGCCTAATAAGTAAGAATTTCCTTCATACTTTTGGGTCGAAGCCCTTAATACCACGTGCTATGTTTCCAATAGAGCTTTCAAAAGACCTTTGATAGACAAAACTTTGTATGAGCTATAGAATGGTAGAGAACCCAAGGTTTCATACCTAAGAGTGTTTGGATACAAGTGCTTTATATTGAACACCAAGGACAACCTTAGAAAATTCTCATTCAAATCAGATGAGTTTTACACCTCCACTAGCAAAGCCTATAGAATCTTTAATGAAAGGTTTTTAATAATTTAAATGTCAATGCATGTCTTTTTTGATGAATCTTCTAAGCTTGATCTTGGATAAGATAATACTCTTGATGATCTTGTACGTTCATTTGAGAAGCTTGAAGTGAATGATCTCCCAAAGGATGACAATGTTGAGCCACCTCAATAATAAGTGGAGCTTCAAGAGGATCCCCAAGTGGAGGCAACTCAAGAGTTACCTAAGGATTGCCAATATCACATGGACCATCCAAAGGAACTCATTATTGGAGATACCTCTAAGGTTGTAAGTACTCATTCCAAGCTTAGATGTCTAGGTTCTAATATAGCATTTGTTTCTCAATGTGAGCCAAGGACCATATAGGAGGCTCTTAGTGATGAGTGTTGGGTGATTACTATGCAAGATAAACTCAACTAATTTGAGAGAAATTAAGCATGGGGGCTAGCTCTTAGACTTAAGAAACATCATATCATTAGATGCAAATGAGTGTATAGAAATAAGCTAGAGAAGGATGGTCTTATCACTAAAATAAGGCCATATTGGTTGCTAAAAGCTATAACCAAGAGAAAGGCATTGATTAGGATGATACATTTTCTCCTATAGCTAAATTAAAAGCTATTAGGATTCTATTAGCATTTGCATGTCATATGAACTTTAAATTATTTCAAATGGATGTTAAAAGACCATTTTAAATGATTTCATTAATGAAGAAGTTTATGTTGAACAACCTTTGGGTTTTGAAGACTATAAACTTCCAAACCATGTTTTCAAACTTACTAAAGTCTTTATAGTTTGAAACAAGCTACAAGAGTTGGTATGAAAGGATTAGTTTATATTCTTTAGAAAATGGTTTTTCAAAAGGAAAATGTGACACCACTCTTTTTTTAAATAAAAAATTTCATGATATTTTAATTATTCAAATTTATGCTAATGACATTATATTTAGTTCTATAATGAGGCATTGTGCCAAGAATTTGTATAGACCCTCAATTTTTTATCAAGTCCAGTCCAAAGATTTTAAAATGGTCTGAAATAATTTTTGTGATATTTATTATTTATTTTAATATTTATTATTTATTTTAATAATATTATATTTATTATATTTATTATTTATTATTTATAATATTTATTTTTATTATTTGTCATATTTATTTTATTTATTATTTGTTTTTAATAATATAATAATATTTATTTTTAATAAAAAATAAAATAAAAAGTAAAAAAAATAAAAAATCAGACGGATCGGAGAGCGATGCTTAGCAGCGTTGCCGCGCGGCAAGCAAGAATTGGCTGCTGGCAGCCAATTCGCCGCAGCCTGGGCCTGCGACGAATTGCTGCCCGCCCTAGCACAACAAGCCTTTCCACCCAGCACCCCAGCCCGTGATGCAGCAAATCCTCATCATCCAGCACCCAGTGCCCATCGTCCCACCACGCCCAGCACTTAACAGCGCCCAAAAGCCTCGCTAGCCCCGGCCCATGTGCAATTTTTCCCAAAATTTTATTTTACTCTGTTTTTAATTTTATTTCCTAAATAATTTTATTTCCTTAATCAATTAGTATTAGGTTTTGATTTTTTTCTTATAACTACACGACTTAACAACAGAAGCAAGGGGGAGGAGGAAAATTTTATTCGGCAAGGAGGAAAATTATTGAAGAATTAAAGGACTAAAATTTTTTTTGGACTTTTTGGAATTTGACAGAGAGAGACTTTTGGACTTTTCTTTGGGACTTTTTGAAAGAACAATAAGCAATTGACAAAGAGCAAGGATAGAACAATTATGACAGGCAGTTGTTTTCTCCACCAATAACAAAGTTGATTCAAGCAGTGGTGAGGACTAAGTTTGATTCACACGTTCAAATTGGGGGAGCCAACAAACGAAGGTTTGTTTGTTATATTTAATTCATTTAGATTATAATAGCTACATTATTATTACTGTTATCTAATGCAATAATTTACAAAACATTCAAAGAAATTCAGTAGCAATATTTAAGTTTGTTTTATTAATCACAGTAGCACATGTTGAATCTTAATCCCAAAACCCTATTTTTCAAATTTTAAAAACCTAAAATCTTAATTTTCAACACCAAAACCTATAACCCCGCAAGGGGTGCTGACCCCTTGACCCCCCTGCTAACTGGCTAGTGGAACTGCCGTATGAGCTCGTGGAAGGGGTCAATATTTATTTATGTATTATAAGTCTTTGTGTTGAATTTCCTTTATTTTAAATCCTAATCTAGTTATTAAAATTCTAAAAACCTTAATTTAAGATTTAAACCCTAAATTTATATATTTATTGCTTTATTTAATTTTAGATTTGATTATATAGTTTATTATGTGTTTTGATGATTGATTTATTTAATTTTGATGTTTGGTTTATTTAATTTATCATGGATGAATATTTTTGTTAATTAAAATTGTAAGAGGTATGTTTCCATGACTGAGTGCCTCATTAATTAATTTTCATGTAATTTAAATTATTTTCATATTTTGGAATTAATGTAAAGGACATGTTTCCACCTTTCGGTGGGTGTCCTATTTAGTTTTAGATATAGACGATGTAAAGATATGTTTTCATCCTCGGATGGGTGTCCATTTATTTATTTTGTTTGAACATTGCTATGATTATTAATAAAGTATTTGTTTATTCTTATGATTGCATGTAGTATGGATAATGTCATTATATATATAAGAAGTTTATAATATTAAGGCCTGAAAAGGAGGCCGGTTCCAATGAACCGGGCGCTATGGGAGTGCTGAGCCATTTCTCACATTCCCCATGCGTACCTAACTTTCCAAACCCATTAGGGGGTGTGGGATTCCTTAGGAATCGAGTTATCCACCATTTTCTTTTTTCTGGCCCATCCGGGTGGAAACTCCATTTTCTTCGGGCTTAGGCCCGTGTTCTCTAAGGCCCTAAGCCTAACAGTGCCAAAGTCGTAAGAACCATTCCACCGGGAGTGGAGGTGAAAATCTTCGCTCACAGTTTGCTTCTTATATGACTAGGTAATATGAGATAAGCATGATTGGTGAGTTCAAATTCTTCCTTGGCCTACAAATTAAGCAAAACAAGAATGACATCTTCATCAATCAATCCAAGTACACCAAAGAGCTTCTCAAGAAGTTTGGCATGGATGGTTGTAAGGCTAGCAAGACATTAATGAGCACATCCTTAAAGATGAACAAGGAAGAATATGGTAAGAAAGTAGATGAGAAGAAATAAGTAGGTATTATTGGCTCCTTACTTTATCTTACATCATCTAGGCCTGATATAATGTATATGTTTGTTTATGTGCGAGGTTCCAATCTAGTCGTAGAGAGTTATATTTGAATGTCACTAAAAGAATTTTAAAATATTTAATTGAAACATTGCATTTAGGATTTTTGTATCCTAAGAACACATTATTTGATATTTTAGGATATTCAGATGTCGATTTTGCCTATAGCCTTCTAGATAGGAAGACCACAATCGGGGCATGTCATTTTCTTAATGATTGCTTAGTTTCTTAGTACAGTAAGAAATAAGTTTCAGTTGTTCTATCTACTGTGAAAGCCTAATATATAGTGGCTTGCTTTTGTTGCACCCAAGTCCTTTAGATGAAGCAACACTTTAGTGATTATGACAAAGAGTTTGATCACATTCCAATAAAATATGATAATACTAGTGCCATAAATATATCCAAAAATCCCATCCAATGTTTTAGATCAAAACATATAGACATTAGACATCACTTTTTAAGAGAAAATATTCAAAACTATTATATCATTTTAGAGTTCATTAACACTCAAAATCAACTTGCAGATATTTTTACAAAGCCTTTAAATGAGGAAAGAATGATTTTTATTAAGCAAAATCTCGAGATGCTTGACGGACGCACCTAAAGTTGAAAACTTTACATTTGTGTAACATTTGCATCATATGCATAATCTCATTATATATGCATAGGAAAAGTGAAAATTTGCACAAGTCACAATAGGGGTCATGGTTAGAGGCATGACAAAGGAAGTAGGTGCTATAGCCTTCTCGCTACTGCACCACTAATAGAGCGACTGCGAGATGGTAGAAGGCAAAATTCACTAAGGATGACAGTATAGTTAGTGCCCTAGATCTTGGTGTGAGAACCCCTCTCTGATAAAAGGTTTTTGGCAAATTTTTTCTTCACCAATTAAAGAAAATTCAAACTACTTAGCTCACGAGGACTATAAGGAAAGCGTGACTGCGAGATTCATGAAGCCTCACCTAGAGTGGTTCCCACTATCATGTTAGCACCATGTGTACTTACTGTTAGAACTAGTCGATAGGCACAATAGCTCCCTCGCAACAGGACCAAAAGGTAATTCAACCACTAAGTGTAGTCTCGTGATAGCTAGACAAGGTAGGAAACTGCAAAAGCTCTATGATTGCATTTAATGCAAGAGATTTTGGTTGGTGAGAGCTTGATTTTCTTCAATCCATTTCAAATGTATCTTTCAAAAGAAAATGGCTAGAAATACCACACCAAACAACATTTACTTAATCTTTGGAGCATTTATAAGCCAAACTCCTGCAAATTTAATTCTTAATTGCATTGTACTTAAATTTTTATTAATTAATTCTTGAGTGTTTGGGTGTGAGCAATAAATATCTTGTGAAAGTTTAGAGTTGGCTTGTAAAACACTAGGTCAGAGAGTGAACTTAGGTCAAAACTCTTGTTGGATTATGAGGATTTACTCAAGCCTTGTAAAAGTAAGGTATGAGCTTTAAAGCACCAAGTTAGGGTTGAATTTATAAAAACTCATAGTTAGTGGAATATTCAACTTGTAGATGAGGAGTGGACATAGAATTGTAATATCCAAACCATTATAAATTTTGTGTATTCTTCCTCTCTTTCCTTAATCCTCTTTTATTTCAAAAAGTTTTTAATTTTTCCCTTAAAATTTCAAAAACACAAATTCCCTTTCCCTCTTTTTGTGCCATCGAGGGACAACAAATAAGACTTATTCACTAATGTTGTAATGCCCTGAAAATTTTAAGTACTGATTTTTTGTATTAAGTGTATACATAAGTGCACATCAGATTGATTATGATATTATATGTAGTTTCAATATTTAGAATTGATAGAAATCATGTTGGTTAAGCCCTAATAAGTGAAAAATTTAATCGGAGTATGGACAATATCGATATTTCTAGAAAAGATTTTTAAAGGGTAAGAAATTATAAAAGTGCCCTTATGGCCCCAAAATGAACTCGGGCCATAATTGAGATATGGAATATGGATAATGGTATATTAAAATAGCTAAAGTAATTATTTTTATAATTATGCGAGGTTAAAAATTTGATTAATAGTTAATTAAAGAAAGTGAGTGTACCTAAATTATGGTATGAGTGAGTGTATTGGATAAAAATTCTAAATGCTATATAAGCATTTCTAGAGTCTTCTACACTGTTCCCAAACTGCCATATTCATCAGCAACCTCTATCTTCATTTCTTTTTCTTCTTCTTCCATTTCTTACCCTGTAAATCATGGAGAATTTATAAAAAACCAATTTTTGATGGATTTTATCTACTTTAAGCTTGATCTATCAAGAAAAAGCATCATCAAAACAAAGGTTTGAAGGGAAAAGTGATGGAAGAGCATTTTTAAAGAGGTTAGTGCTTGTATATTACATGTTTTTCTATTAATTGACTCTATTATGATTTTGATTATTAAATAATAGTTCTGTTTTGATTTAAAGTGATTATCTATGAAAGAAATCTATTAAGTTGATTTCAAGAAAGTGATTATTAAAATAAGTCTCTTTGTAAATGCTTGTGTGTTTATAATTTGTGATTTTATATGTTTATACTAGTTAATTGAACAATTTTGAATGATTTAACTATCAAAGAATTGATTGATTTTGATTTTGGTTAAAAGATGGGTATGGATCCTTTTTAGGGAAAAGATTATTTTTGGTTGATTTTCCTATGAACTGGGTGTTGATGATTGCTTTAACTCAAGGTGAGATTTGAAATAGCTTTGGTTTCACTAAAAGATGAATTTATATTGTACTTAAAGTTTGAAAATTTGTTTCTAGGGTTTTAGTGAATAGTTACTACATTTACAATTGAAAATTAAGTAATTCAGTCTGACATGGGCATGTTGTAATTTTTAACAGGCCCATGTTGAAATAAAATACTTATTTTGGCAAATTCCAAAAAGTGGCAGATTTAGTTTTATTAACACACCCATGTTGATTTGTTCAACATGCCCATGTTGAAATTTTGATAGATTTAGCTTTATTAACAAGCCCATGTTGATTTGTTCAACATGCCCATGTTGAAATTTTTGACAGATTCAATTTTATTAACACGCCTATGTTGATTTGTTCAAGATGCCCATGTTGAACCTTTTGTCTCTAATTTTAGGCTTTTTTACTTGAATCACTCCATTTTTGCTCTAAGTGTTGATATATTAATTGTTAAAGAAATTTATGAGCTTTGAAAGTGTTGGATATAGGTTATAATAGTATTTATTAAAGTGAAGTGTAACATAATACTTAATTGGGAATGAAAGAGTGTAGAGATTAGAGGAAAAGTGATTATTTATAACATGTCAAGTAAATATGTTCTAATAGGAAGCTGATTTGGAAAGTATAAGGTTTTGGAAGACTTTAATTTGGTGTTATTGGTTTGTAGCAAGGCTTAAATTCAGTTATGTATTGGAGAGAGAGTTTGATATTATTTATTTGGTTTAATAAGTTAAATTTACAAGAGAAAATTAATATATGTTCTTTAGTAATCAAAACAAATATATAGTTAGAGAGTGGATAAAAGATAATATGAAGTAGACTAAGTCCCACACGACACTGCCGTGTACGATCTCTAATCAGTTCGGAAAGCACATGTTTAAAAATGCTTTTTATTTTTAAATGATCGATTTCTTTTATTCAAAAGAAACTTTCCTTTTATTTTGAAAAAGAAGGGTGGCTTTTATTTTGAAAAGCTCAAATTGGAGAGTTACCACCTTAGTTTATTTTTATTTTTAGAAAATTAAGAAGAACGTGTTTAATTGACTCCATTTAATTAAATTAATTTTTACCCAAAATGACACTAGTCTAAAACCAGTCACGATGGGTCCCATGCTAAAGTTTTCTAAACCAATTTCAATAAAAAATGATTTTTCTTTTTGATTGATTTTAACTTTTTATGGTTGAAAATAGTATTTTTAATGCATGCAGCAGAAAATAGATATAAATGCCAGTTAATTATGCATGGGCAAATAATCACATGACATCTATAGATTGTAACAAAAATAAATTATTACATTGCCAAAAATATCATCCACATGGAAGCTTTGAGTCTAACTATTATAAGTACTAAGTCAGGCATAAATCTCCAATTAATTGGAATAAATTCAAAATGACCAATTTGGAAATTTACGTGAGGGATCTCCACCTTGAGTAATATTTCAAGTGTGCCTACTTATCTCGTTTGAATGGAAATCAAAGTTATAAGTAGTTTGTGCCTTTGATTGCAAAGGGCTTAATTAATTAATTTTAATTGGTGTTATCACCGAATTTGGTAAAAGATTAAGTCAAGAAATTTACCTCTTAGAAGATTTTCTCTTGATTGACTTGAAGCTTGAAGTGTTTTGCACTTCTCAATGAAGCCTTGGGCTTGATGAAAATTCTTGACTTATTATGAAGAAAAAAAAATTTGGAAGAAAATCTAATTGAGAAAAATTGATTAGAAGACTAATTTCTTGATAAAAATTGAAAAAAATATTTTTTAAGAATTTTCAGATTTTTTTGGAAAAATTGGGTAAAATATTTGGTATTTTTGGAGCAATTTTGAGAGAAATTGGATCCCTATTTTTTTTTTTCGTTTTTTATCCATTTTAAAGAATAAAACATTAATTTATAGTGAAAAATTAGGAAAAAATCGGACCAAAATGACCTAGGATCACACTTGCTTCGGATAAGTCAAGTGCTTATTGGATAAGCCGCGCCTGCTGCTGCCTGCCCATGTGCCACATGGCAGCCGTAGGGTTAGACCCTTAATTTTGGTCCTAAGCTAGTGCGATCCTAATTAAAGAGGGCCAAACTAAACTTGATCTGATTTCAAGACTTAATCAGAATTTACAGCTTTAATTAGTCGATCCAGTTTCAAAAGGCCTAACTTAAATTGATTAAACTTATAAAGGCGAAGTTAGCCCAAATTTAACTTATTTGGACCAAAAATTTAAAATGGTTTGAGTTGGGACTGGTCCAGACAACTTGAGCCATTGCTCATGTCAACTTGGAAGGTCCAAGTCGACATGAGCATGGCTTATATTGATTTGGATACCCAAATCGGCTCATGTCGATTTGGCACACCCAAATCGACATGAACTTTAATTCCAAAGCAATTTGGGCGACCATTTAAATTCTGAATCAAGATAGAATTCATGTTAATGTCGGATTAAGCAAATTATGTTTAGGGTTAAGACATGGTTTACCTATAAATATATGATTAAAGGCAAAAAAAAAAGAAAGAAGAAGCAACAATTATCAAGCAATTAGCACAAAGAGCACAAATTAACAATTAAGAATATCCTAGCAACACAGATAGATAGCAACTGAGGAGGCATTGACCATTTCCTCAAACTTGCTTTGTTCTAACTAAAAATTAGATTATCCAAGCAGCAATGAGAGACAAGCAATTTGTTTTAACACTTTTAATTGGGAGGTGTCAATAATGGAGGTTTGAATTCATTATTTATCTTGTTTTAAATTCACAGTAGCCATTTGTTTTATCAACATTGTTTTTAAATCACAGTTTAGTTTACAAAAATTGTAACACCCCTGCATCCGGTACACGCACACTACACAACACCACAATGTAGTATACGTACACTGAACATAGAGATGCTACGGTTTCCTTCAACACTTAAATCATTTCAAAACATAAAACATTCTTTTTCATTACTTAATATAGAAAATATAATAATTAACTTGTATTATAAAACAAAATAGATATGAACATTTATGTAATACGCAGCAGAAATTATAAAATATTTACATATGTGAATACATTCAAATCCATATTTACAATTACCCATATATTTACATTAAAATCAAAACTTTACAAAATATAAAGAAGTTATACATGATTGGCAGCTCTTCTCTGATCTTTAAGTCCCAAAACAAACTCTTCAATGCCTAGACTCACTCGGTCTCGAGGAACTCTCAGGTTCAACCCTGTCACCTGCGCGACCAACCACTATCGCGCTAAGCCAACGGCTTAGTAATACAAAGTATACTAACATTATGCTTTAATGCAATGCAATGTTACACATTTAAATAATAAAGACAACATCATAGGTGGAAAGCTAACATCACACCTTTATAATTCATCAACCATACACATATAAACATATCATATTTCAAAGTCCTTCCATAGGTCTCATTATTCAATTATTTTACCATTAATGAATCACATTTAAACAAAGACAAGCATGGGCCCAAAAGACACTAATATGCCATTCAATTTTCAGAGTTAATGTTTTGGTTCAATTATCACATTCATCATTATCATTATCCCAACTAGGCTTCAAGGATTTGGTTCAACCAAGCTTCAAGGGGAACAAAGCATGCTAAGTATCAACCCAACTTGGCTTCAAGAACCAACCCAACCTAGCTTCAAGGGTTGTAACATCTCAATTAGGCTTCAAGGACTAAACCCAACCAAGCTTCAAGGGGAGTAAAACATGTTAAACTTCAACCCAACTTGGCTTCAAGGATCAATTCCAACCTAACTTCAAGAGATTGTTACTAATAGGCATGCCACCAATCAACAAAACTCTGAAAATGGAATAACACATTAGACACACAATTCACTTATTATTTCATTATCAATTCCATTCTCACTTCTCATTATTAATTAGGCAAACATGCCTCATTAAAGTCATCATAGCCAATCACAATGGCTTTACATTCCATCACATCTCAATCCACATTACAGCAATCCATCTTTCAAATACACAATCATTTGCATCATTGATATCATTCACATAATTCATATATATATATATATATCATCAATGATATAAGCATAACAAAGCACATTATTCAAATGAATTAACAATGCAATAATGCAAGGTTGTACTTACCTCAATAACAATTCACACAACTCTAAACACTTCCTTTCCCAAGATTCTTTAACTTCTTAAATCAATGACAAATCACTTTCTTCAAGACCTAATCCAAAAATAATAACATACACTTGCTTAGGGATACACATGAGATAATCAATTCAAGAGTTAACTAGGGTAAACTCTAAACATGACACGCTCAACCACACGGGCGTGTCCTTGACCGTGCCTTAACTCCATAACACAGAAGCTTTTACACGCTCGGAACCACGGGCGTGTCACTGGGCGTGTAATACATTCTGCCTCTCAAAAACATCAACACGTCCAACAACGTGAGCGTGCTCATGGCCGTGTAAATTCTCAAATCTCACAGAAGCTATGACACGCTCAAGAACACGGGCGTGTTACTGGTCGTGTAAAACCTACTGCCACCAACACAATTGACACGCCTAAGAATCTGAACGTGCTCCTGGGCGTGTCAGGCCAAAAACCCAGATTCCGGCCAAAACAACAAAACACCCAACAAAACACTTCTTTTCACCAACATCCTCTTCAAACAAACTTAACAAAACATACCCAAAAACCATCTTAAACTTACTAAAACACCAAAACAACTTCACACCTACATCAAACACAAATCACAAATATCATCACAAACCCCAAACACAAATACAACACCATCTCTTCCAACCACTTACTCTTTTCTTCAATCCATCCTCAAAATCCACAATCAATTTAATCAAACACTCTTAAACATATCATAATCAAACAACACACTCTTAGATAATCTATCAAACTCAAACACCACTTCAAATAAGCAAAGAAATCAAAAGAGGACTTACCAAAGTAATGAAACTTCTTGAATCACCAACTTGATCATTTAGATCTTCCTTCAATTTGAGCTTAGAACATCAAGATCCTCTCTTGCTCTCTTGCTTTCTTTTGTCTTTGGATGAGCCGGCCACACACAAAGGAGAAAAAGAAAAGAAGATGAGAAAACAAAGTCAACTTCTCTTTAAATCTCCACCAAGTATTCCAAAATACTAAATTACCTAAACACCCTCTTATCATTTGTTTTAACTTCCTTTAAAACATTTACCCTTTATAGTAATTTCACTAATCACAAAAAATATCTTCTTCCCTTGACTCTCCATTTTGACCAACATATATGTTATATATCTTGCCATATACACAACATATACATTCTCTCTATACATTCTTTCCTTTCCAATTACACAAATACATAATCCAAATAAAACAACAATTATATCAAAAACTTCTAGAGCACACTTTGGGATATTACAAAAATCATATAAACCCTTTAAGGTATCTTTGCATAACAATCTATTAAGACATTCAGTAGTAATTTGCAAAAACATATCCAATATAATCATACAGTAGCTTTGTTTATACAATCACAATAACCCTAGTCTTTAAAATACCAAAACTATAATTTATTTCCTGAAATACTAAACCCTAATATTGTTTTTTCTAAAATTAAAACCATAAAACCCTAATTTACATGTAAAACCCTAGTTTAGGAAAAATTATAATTTATATAAATATAAAACAATAGTTTAGGAAAAATTTTAATTTTCAAACAAAATCATATCGTGTAAACTGTCTACCTTTCGGGGGTGTAGACCCTTAATTTTTGACCCAGTCCGGTCCAAAAATTTTAAAATATTCCGAAATAATTTTTGTGGTATATATTATTAATTTTAATATTTATTATCTATTATTTATTTTACTTATTATTTATTATTTATATTTATTTATTTTATTTTAATATAATATTTATTTTATTTCTCATTTATTTATTTCTCATTTTTTTAAAAAATAATAATAAAAAAAATAAATAAAAATCGGCAACGGGCAAAATCGGCGACGAATTGGCTTGGGCAAAATCTGTGGCGAAGTAGTCTCAAGCCAATTCACCGCAAGTAAAACTTGCGGTGAATTGGTTGTGGGCCAATTTTGCCAGTGCAGTTTTTTCGAAACCCTATTTTATTTGGTCTTTGATTTTATTTCCAAAACGATTTTTATTTCCTTAATCAATTAGTATTAGGTTTTTATTTTTTTACCTATAAATATCACATTAAAACACACCGAAAAGAAAATTTTTTTGGAACTTTTATCTGGATTGGACTTTTAGGGAAGGAGCTGTATTTTTTTTGGAGATTCAGAACCTTGGATTTGAAGGAGCAAGAGGCAGCAACAACATACAATCCATCAAAGGCACAACCCACTGTCTTTGTTATTGTTCAACCAGAATTTAAAATTATGGTGGAACTAACAACGGAGGTTTGAATTTCTATTTACTTGTTTATGTTTACAGTATGCCTCATCACTCAATTGGATCAATTATTTAAACATATAATAGATGATGCTTTTATTAGGCACATTGATCAATTGTTCTACTTACCATCTAAACTCTATTTAAAGCCCTAAAAAGTATTTTTTTCAAAATCCTAATACCTTAATACCCGTAAAACTAATTTTTGAAATATAAAACCTTAATTGCACTTTTCTAAAACCACAAAACAATAATATGTTTTCTCAAAACCATAATTAATTCTATTTTTCTAAGATTTACAGTAGCTTGTTTATTCCAATTTCGAAACCCTATTTTTTAAATCTTAAACCTTAAAATCTTAATTTTTAACACCAAAACCGCAAGGGGCACTGCCTCCTTGATCCCCGCCCTCTAACCGGCTAGCGAGACCGCCGTATGGGCTCATCGAAGGAATCAATATTTATTTATATATTATAAACTTTTGTGTTTAACTTCCTTCATTTAAAAACCCTAATTTGGTTATTAAAGTTCTAAAACCCTAAATTTATACATTTATTACTTTATTTAATTTTAAAATTGATTATGTAGTTTTATTATATGTTTTGATGATTAATTTTTTTAATTTCAATATTTGATTTGTTTATCATGGATGGATGATTTCTTTATTATTATTATTATTTGTTAAAATTGTAAGAGGTATGTTTCCATGATTGGGTACCTCATTAATTAATCTTTATGCAACTTAATTTATTTTCATATTTTGGATCAATGTAAAGGACACGTTTATACCTTTTGGTGGGTGTCCTATTTAGTTTTAAACATTGGTCGATGTAAGGACACATTTTCATCCTCGGATGGGTTTCCATTTATTTATTTTGTTTGAACATTGCTTTGATTTTAATATAATGATGCTTTATTTTAATTGTTGCATGTAGTATGGATAATATCATTATATTTAAGAATTTTATAATATTAAGACCTGAAAAGGAGGCCGGTTCCAATTAACCGGGTGTTGTGGGGGTGTTGGGCCATTTCTCACCTTCCCCTCACGTACCCAACTTTCCAAACCCATTAGAGGATTGGGGATTCCTTAGAAATTGAGTCATCTACCCCTTTCTTTTTCCCGGCCCGTCTGAGTGGCGACTTCATTTTCTTCGGGCTTAGGCCTGTGTTCCCTGAGGTTCTGAGCCTAAACAATGTCGAAGTCGCAAGAACCATTCCACTGGGAGTCGGGGCAAAAATCTCCACTCACAGTGGTGACTCCACTGGAGATAAGAGAAGTTAATTCTGTTGGTCTCTATATTATTTTATTCTTTCTTATCATGATATTAGATTGCATCGTGTGCATGAGTTAGAACGCCCGTGTTACCCGTATTGTGTTATGTAAGGGATACCATACTTTCGTTCAAGGTATGGAGATTGAGCATGGCATAACCATTCACAGCCTTGTACCTTTTAGGTATATACTTGCTATGGGAACCTAAGCCTTTTAACCCAAAAACTAAAGCACATATAATTGGCTTAGTTACTTTCCTTCGGTTTTTACCCAAATGCTTGTTGTTTGACTATGGTTAATTTATCTTGGTTTAAATCATGGCTTATTTGGTTTGTTCTTTTTATAATATGACCTAAGTACATTGTAAGCTAAAAATAAATTTTTCTTTAAAGTCCAAAAGACTAAAGCTATTTTTAAAAATTTTCAAGATGATATTTGGACATAAAACTTTCTTTTCTCATGACTCAAAAAACAAAGTCAAAAATCCATTTTTTCTAAAATCTTTTTACAATGGGCTTAGAAACAAAATTATTTTCATAACCTTTTGAAAGAGCTTACAAATTATTTAGGTCAATTATGAAAATACCAAAAATCAATTGCGAGCTTAGTTTATACTAAGAATAATTAATCATAGGCTTATTTTTGAGATGAAGTATTAGTTACTTTTTCAAGTGAGAAATCTATTTATAATAAACCTCTTAATTTAGTTTTAATCCAATATAGTATAAAAGCTACTTTAGTTCGTTGAATGGATTAAAACCTAATTAATGGGAATTATCATGAACTCATTTCCATTTTTTAAAATATAACTATTGGTTGAAATGTCCGAGGGAATTATTCAAAAACTAGATACCCTATGTTGGTATTTTGTTAACCATATACCTAGGAAAAGAGACTCGCCATCTCTGTGTGGATGATATAAGGTTGGAAGGAATGTCCTATTTATCCTTGTTTGTTTATTATTTATGCATACATGCATTTATACATTTGCATCTCATATCATTGATCCTCTCTAGCTCGCAGCCCCAGATTACAATAGTTCAAAAGCCTATGACAACCCCACTTACGCCAGTGACGAAGAATCCAGCAATGACTCAATCACTTTTTCACCAAAAGCAATGAAGCCCGAACAAATTCAAAGAATGGTGGACAATACCATCAATGTCAAGATGGAAGAAATAAATGAGGCCTTGGCCGAGACCATGAAGAATCAATTGGCTGCAATTTTAGGGAGCAATGCCGAAGTATCTGCTAGCACCAAAAAGCCAAAGGACAAAGGAAGGCTAAGGTTGGTGAAGTGGCTTTTGATGATAATAAGGTAGTCATTGATGATGACGACGACTGGGCTCAATGCTTCCAAGATCCTCAAGATAAAAAGAAAGAGCCAAAGGTTATTCAGAAGACAACTGTTGAAAAGACCGAGACGTCTGATGTTGAGAAGATGATTGTTGATTTAGAAAAGAAATTTGAAAAGAAACTTGAAAAGAAACTGAAAATCGAAGAGATGTCTGAGATCGACAAACTATTTGAGCAAGATGAGGAGGTCCCTTATAAGTTCAAGATGCCTTCCTTCATTAGGTACAATGGTACTGGAAACCCTCATCTCCATGTGAAGCAGTACATCACTGCCATCCAATCTGCCAGAGCTACTAAAGCTCAAACTTTGAGGTATTTCATGCTCTGATTGGACCCTGTGAGCCAAAATTGGTACAACACCTTAGAGGAAAGTACTCAAAAAGATTAGGACATATTGTACAAGGCTTTCATTCAACAATATGGGTACAATGTCGAGCTGGAAGTAACCTTGATGGAGGTGGAGTCCATTAGACAAAGGATGAATGAGAACTTCGTGGACTATGTGAAAAGGTGGAGGAATAAGGCTGCATTGCTCAGGAAGAGGCTTGATGAGTCAGATCAGATTAGGATGATTGTGAGAGGGGTGTTGCTAGTCTTCGTGAAAGCATGTCACATACACTCAACTGGAATTTCAAAGATCTTCTCCAAGCTGGTCTGCAAATTGAAGAATGGGAAAGGGAGAAGAACCGCTTTTTAGTAAAAAAGAATGAGAAAGGGAACTACCAGTCTGGCAATCAAAGCATGCAAAAGGAAGTTGATATTAATGCGACTGGTCAAGAAAATAAAAGATAGTTCTCAAAGTTGGGAAAACCTCTATCTTGGGTTTTCAACAAGCTACAAAAGGAGGGACTATTACAACCATTGACCTCTCGACCTTTGCCAAATCATTTATCATCAAAATTTGATACTAAGTCTTTTTGTCAATTTTATCAGACTCAAGGACATAAGACTGTTTTGTTAGTTTTTGTTATAGATTTGTGTCTTGTTTATTATAATAATTATTGTTTTATTTAGGTATTTTATTAGTTTGAATCGGTTTATTTAGTGTTTTTGTTAATTTTGTAGTTTTAGTTTATTTCAGTGTTTATGTCGTTTTTGATCTAGTTTTTAGTATGGTGTTTATGTTTTGTTGGTTATTGTTTATTTACTTTTTGCTTAAAGTTTGTTTGAGTTTTGTTTTAGGTTAAAAAAGCCAAGGAACCAAGACCGAAGAAGAAGAAATCATCACAGTAGGCGACACATGCAAGCAACATGGCCATGTCCCTCCAAATATGCTCAAACACGGCCAAGTCATCACAGTAGGTGACACATGCAAGCGACATGGCCATGTCACTGGCCATGTCCCTCCAAATATGCTCAAACACAGCCAAGTCATCACAGTAGGCGACACATGCAAGCGACATGGCCATGTCACTGGCCGTGTCTCTCCAAAATGAAGCAACACGGCCAAGTCACCTCAAACATGGCCATGTCCCTCCAAAAATGCTCCAACACGGCCAAGTCACTTCTGAATTGGCCGTGTCTCACCAATTCCAAAGGCAAAGAAGACTAAAAACTCACAGTGGAAGACACAGGCAAGGGACACGGCCAAGTCACCTGGCCGTGTCCCTCCAAAATGGTGCAACACGGCCAAGTCACTTCTGACTTGGCTGTGTCACTCAACAAAGAAGAGAAAGAAGAGAGGCAAGCAGTGGTGGACACAGGCAAGGGACACGGCCAAGTCACCTGGCCGTGTCCCTCCAAAAGGCACTCACACGGCCAAGTCACTTCTGACTTGGCCGTGTCCCTCATGAAACAAACGCGCAATGAATTTTAAAGCCGACGTTTCGTATAAAAGGAAAAAGAAAGTTAGGGTTTCGGGGAGTTGACGATTGAGAACAGATTTTGGAGCCGTCAGAGAGCAAAGAGAGGGTTTTAACATTTTTTTTCTTGATTTTGATTTCACTTTGGATTAAAACGAGTTAGATTAGATTGTTCTAGCCATTGATACATCTTTCTTGCAAGATTTGAACAAGAGATTCTTTAGAAACTTCAAGGAGTTGTAATTTGGTTTTGTTCTTGAACTTTATCTCTTTATTTTCATTGAAATTGCATCTATGAACATTATCATGTCTAATTTGATTTCATTGAATATTAATGAGATGAGTATGCTTGAAATCATTATGAACTAATTTGATCTAGTCTAGGGTTTGTATGGATCTGCTATGATTGTATGAATTGGTTTTTCTCTTAGCTAATAATTTCTTTAGCCTTGATTGAATGAAACATTGTTAATATATAATTGATTGATCACCAATTATGTGTTTTAAGGTATTAGATGATGTATCGAGAGATGAAGTTTAATACTTGAACAATTCAATTAGGAACTTAGGTGAATTAGAGATATAACCTATTAAAAAGATTATTTCACTTATAACAAGATTAGTTGAAAGAGGTTTGAATGCGAGAGCTTATTTCCTTGACTTGATTAGTTGAGTTGTTTGAGATTTAATCTTTGAAATTGAATTAGTTAAGAGGAATAACCGTTCATACATATAAGTAGTAGAGAAGTGCAAACCCTAGACCATTCTATCAAGTGAATCAAAACACAGCTCAATTTACTTTTATTGTTTTAAACTTTAATCAATCTTCTTCATTATTTAGCAATTTATAAATCTCTTTATTACTTGTTAAACATAATCTGATAAGCAATTAACCACTTTAGCTTCCTTGAGAGAACGACCTTGGGGCGATCACCTTTGCTACAACTACCTCGTATACTTGCGAGTGACGCTTTGTGGTAGAGTTAATTCGAGCGCAACAAGTTTTTGGCGCCGCTGCTGGGGAGGCTAATTGGCGAAATTGTTTATTAATATATATATATATATATATTTTAGATTATTTTTCACTATTTTCATTTTGTTTTATTTTGTCTTTTGCTTTTAATTGTTTCTTTTTCTAGAAAATTCTGTTTATGTAAGGCAGGAGATCACTCGAAGGAGAGCTACATCCCTTTATTCCAGAAATTCAGAGAGTGAAGAGGAGCAGGGAAGAGTTTGAGCTATACACAGGATTTGATACTTCAGAGGAAGACACTTCGGATTTTGAGTCAGAATCTGCACGATCTGTTAAAATGGCTGAAGAAAGACAAAGGACGATGAGAGACTTTGCTAGACCTGTCATTTGAACTTCTACTTCTTGCATAAGACTGACAGATGCAGCAAGAAACTATGAGTTGAAGAACATCCATTACAATATGCTGCCATCATTCTATGGAGTTCCAAATGAAGATCCTTTGAACTTTATTCGGGATTTCTACTCCACCCTCAACACTTTTCCTTTGGGAGGACTAACAGAAGATCAGTTGAGGATGAGATGTTTCCCTTATACTTTGAAGGATAGGGCAAAGAGCTGGCTCATGATGTTGCCTGAAAATTCACTGACAACTTGGCAGCAAGTTTATAACAAGTTCATGAGCAAGTTCTACTCACATCAAAAGACAGCTGAGTTGAGAGGGAAGATTGCTACATTCTCTCAATTTGAAGGAGAGCCATTTCATGAGGCTTGGGACAGATTTAAAATGTTATTTATCCAGTGTCCACATCATCACTATCCACTTCAACTTCTGAACCAGTTTTTCTATGATGGTCTAACCCAGCAATTTCAGAACACTGTTGATAATGCAGCTGGGGGAGCCATGGGAGAAAAGACAGCAGCTGAAACCTATGATATCTTTGAGATGTTGGGAGCTAATTCTCAACAGAAGAGTGTCAGGGGAAGAAGTAAAGGGGTGAATCAGCTAGAAGCCAATAGTGAGATGGTCAGTCAGATAGCTGAGTTGACAAAGCAAGTGCAGATGCTGAATATGAAGAACAATATTTCTTCATCCACTCAAGAAATTTATGGAATTTGTGGAAACTTAGGGCATGGAGCAAATATTTGCCCCTCTGAATATGAGTCCTATTGGAATGAAGCTGAGCAGGTCAATGTTATGGGAGGATTCCAAACTAGGGCCAGAAATGATCCTTACTCCAACACTTACAACCCTGGTTGGAGGAATCACCCAAATTTTTCTTGGGCAAGGAATAATTCTCAGCAGCCTTTCCATTTGCTCCAAAGTCAGAACCAAGAGCAGGGTCAATCCTCAAATCAAGGGAAGTCTAGGATAGAGAGCTTGGAGGAAAGTTTACAAGCTTTTATCCAAGTCAGTGCTAAAAATCAAGAGGTGACCAACAAGAGACTGGATTCACTAGAAGCATCTTTTAAGAAGGTGGAGACACAAGTTGGACAACTTGCACAACAGATGAAGATTCAACAAAAGAGGAAGTTCCCAAGTCAAACTGAGCAGGCACAATCAGTGACTGTTCTTAGAAGTGGTAAGGAAATTTATAATAATGTTGAAAATGATTCTGTGAATGCAGGTAACAAAGAGAACAAGGAGGAAGGAGAACCAAAGAACAAAGGTGCTGGAGAAAGATCAGTGGAGAAGTCCCCTACAGCAGATCTACATAAAGCAAGCAATCCATACCGGCCACCTGTGCCATTCCCCAGCAGGTTGAAGGATGATAAACCAGATAAGCAATTTTCTAACATCTTCAACATGCTGTCTAAGGTAAGTATTAACTTACCATTACTTGAGGCGATAAAGAACATACCGGCTTATGCCAAATTTTTCAAGGACCTAATCACCAAGAAAAAGAGGTATGAGATGAATGAAAAGGTGATAGTTTCCGAGGTAGCTAGTGCGGTTCTGCAGCATAAACTACCTCCCAAACTAAAGGATCCTGGAAGCTTTATAATTCAAATTTCTGTGGGGAATGGGAAAGGAACTGAGGGCATGTGTGATCTAGGTGCTAGTGTGAATTTAATGCCTTACTCTGTGTTTAAAGAATTAGAACTAGGGGAGCTTAAATTAACAAAAATGGTGTTGCAATTAGCTGATAGGTCTTTTAGATTCCCGAAAGGGGTTATAGAAGATGTGTTAGTTAAAGTTGGTGGTTTGATAGTACCTGTGGATTTCATTGTTCTTGACATGGAAGTAGGTAATTCTTCACCATCTGCACACACCATTCTGCTGGGTAGGCCTTTTATGGCGACTACCAACACTTTGATAGATGTTAAAAATGAAAAATTATCAATGACTGTTTTGGGACAAACTGTGGAATTTTCTATTTTTAATACTTCTCCCATTCCTACAACTGCTTTATATGAGGAATGTTCTTTAATTAATTGTGTTGAAGCAGTTGTTTCAGATGCTTTCTTGCAGACAGGTTCCCCAGATAAATTAGAGCTGACACTGAATTTAGAAGAGGAGGCTAAATCAGTGAGGGAGACCCGAGGGTACCCTAACCCAAAAGCATTTGAGAGCTCGAGGATTTACAAGGATCGCACAAAAGAAATTCATGACAGAGTTATTGTGAGACAGACATTGAGTCCAGGTATGAAAGTTTTACTTTTTAATTCTCGACTCCGTCTGTTTCCAGGTAAACCCAAATCTAGATGGAGTGGTCCTTTTGAGGTAACTAAGGTATGTCCTTCTGGTGCCATTGAATTGCTAAACTCTAGAACCAAAAAGATTTTTAAAGCAAATAGACATAGAGTTAAGCTATATAAAGAAGGATTTCAGGAATTGAGGATTATTGACAGCACTTTTGATCCATGATTCCTTGTCTTGCATGATGTCCAGCTTTATGACATTAAAGAAGCGCTAAATGGGAGGCAACCCATTAGTTTGAATTTCTTTTTCATAGTTATAATTTTATATTTTGCAATTTTGATTTTATGTTTAGTTTAAATAAATAGAAACCCTAAAGCTCTCTTGCATCTTGTTTTTTTGAACATTTGTGTTTGTGATAAAAAGGTTGAGTTTTGCCTCACCAGGGGACGATGGAAGACAGGTTGTACTTAATTCTTTCTCTTTATTATTCTTGTTTTCCATTGAGGAAAATGTAAATTCTAAAGTGTGGGGTAATCTTTTAGCTTTTCTTTAATTTTTGTTTTGGTTGCCTTGGTATGTTTATTGTGTTTGTTGTGATGGCATAATTGTTGAAAATTTATTGATCTTTTATGTGATTCTAGCATTGTAGTTGAGACTTTTGTATCAGCATAGAAATGAGCATTTGAATTCATTCAGGATCAATTTTTGCATTCTGCGGTTCATGACATATAAATCTTTGAGAACCCACCTTTGTGAGTTTTGAGCCTTATAGATTAAATGATTGATTTTCTTTTCTTAAGTGTGCACCTTCATGATTTTACATCTCTAGAGTTTGCTTTTGCATACTGATTGAACTCACATTATGATTTAATCTCAGGTTTTAAAATGATGAAAGCAAAATAGGTTAGCCCTTTAGCTTAAAAAGACCTCCCTTAATATTGAATTCCTTAGTGAGCCAAGTTGAGCCTTTAACCTTTTTCTTGTTTGATCAACATAATTCACAGCTCAATTTTCTCTTATTATCATCATACCTGCATTAAGGAATGGAGTTTTTATGATATGTCAATAGGGTGGTTTATTTCAAAGTGTGGGGTAAAAAAAAAAGAAAAAAAATGGTATTGCTATTGGGGTTGAAATGCATACTTTGCACATTGTATTAAGAGTTGATTATTCTTTTCCTCTACATTTTAAGCTAGATGTTTCATACAAGTTTATATTTTGTATATATATATATATAAAATGAATGATAAAAAAAAGAAAAAGATATATATATATATATATATATATATACAAAATCCATATGTTTTCTAGCTTTAGAGGAATGTTGACTCGTTATTTTTCTTGAAGTATGCAAGTATGTGAAGTATTAATGGATTGTGAGTATGCTATTTGAGGGAGCTATGAGTTTCTTAGCAAGAGTATTGTCTAAATTAGATACTCCGTTTCTTGATGCTCCAGCCTAAATGTCTTTTCTCACACCTTTACCTTAGCCCCATTACATCCAAATGAAAGACCTTCGGATTATTTCTTGAGAAAATCAGTGAGGGAGATTGGATAATTAAGCAAGTTTATGGTAGCATGCAGTCATGAGTGGTTTGAGTGATTAACCTTTGAAATCGAGTGAAACACTTAGATGAGAGGTGAGATTTGTATGTCTGGATTAATGAATGAGTTAAGAAAATCTTGATTGAAGGAAATTGTAATTATTTATGTCTGACTCTTAAAGTATTTCATCTATGTACTGGAATTATAGTTAAGGTTGTGTGAGTTTTTAATTTATGCCATGTGAATTTGCTTGAGGACAAGCAAAGTTGTAAGTGTGGGGTAGTTGTTTTGTTAGTTTTTGTTATAGATTTGTGTCTTGTTTATTATAATAATTATTGTTTTATTTAGGTATTTTATTAGTTTAAATCGGTTTATTTAGTGTTTTTGTTAATTTTGTAGTTTTAGTTTATTTCAGTGTTTATGTCGTTTTTTATCTAGTTTTTAGTATGGTGTTTATGTTTTGTTGGTTATTGTTTATTTACTTTTTGCTTAAAGTTTGTTTGAGTTTTGTTTTAGGTTAAAAAAGCTAAGGAACCAAGACCGAAGAAGAAGAAATCATCACAGTAGGCGACACATGCAAGCGACATGGCCATGTCACTGGCCATGTCCCTCCAAATATGCTCAAACACGGCCAAGTCATCACAGTAGGCGACACATGCAAGCGACATGGCCATGTCACTGGCCATGTCTCTCCAAAATGAAGCAACACGACCAAGTCACCTCAAACATGGCCATGTCCCTCCAAAAATGCTCCAACACGGCCAAGTCACTTCTGACTTGGCCGTGTCTCACCAATTCCAAAGGCAATGAAGACTAAAAACTCACAGTGGAAGACACAGGCAAGGGACACGGCCAAGTCACCTGGCCGTGTCCCTCCAAAATTGTGCAACACGGCCAAGTCACTTTTGACTTGGCCGTGTCACTCAACAAAGAAGAGAAAGAAGAGAGGCAAGCAGTGGTGGACACAGGCAAGGGACACGGCCAAGTCACCTGGCCGTGTCCCTCCAAAAGGCACTCACACGGCCAAGTCACTTCTGACTTGGCCGTGTCCCTCATGAAACAAACGCGCAACGAATTTTAAAGCCGACGTTTCGTATAAAAGGAAAAAGAAAGTTAGGGTTTCGGGGAGTTGACGATTGAGAACATATTTTGGAGCCGTCAGAGAGCAAAGAGAGGGTTTTAACATTTGTTTTCTTGATTTTGATTTCACTTTGGATTAAAACAAGTTAGATTAGATTGTTCTAGCCATTGATACATCTTTCTTACAAGATTTGAACAAGAGATTCTTCAGAAACTTCAAGGAGTTGTAATTTGGTTTTGTTCTTGAACTTTATCTCTTTATTTTCATTGAAATTGCATCTATGAACATTATCATGTCTAATTTGATTTCCTTGAATATTAATGAGATGAGTATGCTTGAAATCATTATGAACTAATTTGATCTAGTCTAGGGTTTGTATGGATCTGCTATGATTGTATGAATTGGTTTTTCTCTTAGCTAATAATTTCTTTAGCCTTGATTGAATGAAACATTGTTAATATATAATTGATTGATCACCAATTATGTGTTTTAAGGTATTAGATGATGTATCGAGAGATGAAGTTTAATACTTGAACAATTCAATTAGGAACTTAGGTGAATTAGAGATATAACCTATTAAAAAGATTATTTCACTTATAACAAGATTAGTTGAAAGAGGTTTGAATGCGAGAGCTTATTTCCTTGACTTGATTAGTTGAGTTGTTTGAGATTTAATCTTTGAAATTGAATTAGTTAAGAGGAATAACCGTTCATACATATAAGTAGTAGAGAAGTGCAAACCCTAGACCATTCTATCAAGTGAATCAAAACACAGCTCAATTTACTTTTATTGTTTTAAACTTTAATCAATCTTCTTCATTATTTAGCAATTTATAAATCTCTTTATTACTTGTTAAACATAATCTGATAAGCAATTAACCACTTTAGCTTCCTTGAGAGAACGACCTTGGGGCGATCACCTTTGCTACAGCTACCTCGTATACTTGCGAGTGACGCTTTGTGATAGAGTTAATTCGAGCGCAACAAGTTTTTGGCGCCGCTGCCGGGGAAGCATGAGATTAAAGATCTAATCGAAAGTGGTAAGCTACCTGAACCAGACAAGCCCAATACCAAGAACAATCCTTTGCCTAAATTTGGAAGAGTACCTCCACCGACAACCTTCATGGTGGGAAGAGGATTGGAGAAAGGTTTTATTTTATCCTCTTTTCAAGACGTGAGTATTAAAGATGTGGAATAAGGAGAAATTTTATTCAACAAACTTTTCTTAGCTTGGAGTGTTGCTCTATTTATTTTGCTTTCTTTAATATTTAATTGGAACAATTATGTTTTTCAAATTTAAAGTTGCTTGAAAGAAATTATTTTTGTCAAAATTTTTGTTGGTCTTTGTTCATTTTGGTGCTCAACCAATGACGAATTTAGCTTGATATTTATGAATTAGTATATCTATGCATTATAATTCGATTAACTTTACTAGGTGAGGGAATTGTTCTATAGCATTGAGTTGTGTATGCTTACTTAGAGAGGGCTCCTACATAATTACCTTTGTCTAGGTCCTAGTCAGTCTTAGAACATACTTTGACAAATTTTTGAGGTAAAATTGAACTTTGCTTATTTAAGAGAGAAATGATCTAGGCATTGTTTGATAAGCCAACAACTAGTATCCACCCTATTAAATATTAATCCCTAGTTATCCCTTTGAGCCTTTATAAAATTTTAGCTTTCTTTTCATTGGCTTACAAACCCCAATAACCTACCTTGAGCTATTGTTACACTTTTGACAAGTCTTATGGTCACTAAGATGAAGAGGCAAGAAGATCAAAGAATGGAATGCATAGCCAAAACCATAAGGATAGTTGATGTTCTCAAGACCATAAGGGTAATTGACGTTCACCTAATGTCTCCAATCTATCAAGATAACATCAGAGCAACAAATGATTTATCCATGTTAAAGAAGATTTATGTCACTTCACTCATCCATTATTGGAAACCCAAGTTGGTACAAACAAGACAACTCTTTTAGAGCTAGAACAAAAAAAAAGCAGAAGAAAAGAAAAAAGAAAGAAAAGAAAAAGAAAAAGAAAGAGAAGAAAAGAAAAAAAAGAAAAAAGAAAAGAAAATAAAACCCAAAATGGTTCAGAAAGCCAACCGAGTTCTCTATTTACCTAAAGCAGCAAAAGACTTCCATTTGGTTTATAAGGATAGTTTGACTGGAATTAGTCCAATCCAACCAAAGATTCAATCAAAATTTGAGAAAAAAAGAGAAAGACCATCTAGGTTACTAAACTTTTTGCAAAGGCAAAGATTGTCCTAATCAAGATCCAGATTAATGCTAAGAAGATAGAAGGAATTTGGAGTCTAGCAAGATTGCTTCCAACTGCCCAAAATTTAAACAAGAAATTTGCAGTGTGAGGGTTTGTCCATTGTGTCACATCAGCTCTAATCTCAAAATGGCTTTCATCTAACCCGTGTCCCTTATAAACCGCATTTCAAGTGATAAGAGTGATTTTATACTAGTTTTTAGTATGATTTTAATGTGTTTTTAGTTAATGTTTCATTTGATTTTTGTTTAAAGTTTGTTTTAAGTGTTTGTTTTAGGTTAAAGTGGAAAAATTCCCTTGGATAATCAAAACAATCAAGAAAGATCATGAATCAAGCAAGACATGGCCAAGCCAAATCAAGCAAGACATGGCCGTGCCACTCAAAAGAATTGCATGGCAGTGGCTGACACGGGCAGGAGACACGACCAAGCCACTGGCCTTGTCTCACCCAAGGAGGAAAACCAAAGCAGACCAAGAAAGAAAGGAAAATGAAGGCCCAAGCCAGTGGCCGTGTCACATGAAACGGCCACAAGCTTGGCCGTGTCCTATGCCTAGCTAAAGAACAAAAGAAGAAAAGAAACAAGCAGAAGGCAACACACCCAGGTGACACGGCCAAGCCACTGGCCGTGTCACATGACACGGCCAGGAGCTTGGCCGTGTCACCCCATAAGACCAAATATAAAAGAAAGAAAGGAAGCAAGGCAGCGATGGACACGGCCAACTAGCTTAGCCGTGTCCCAAGGAGAAATGAGAGACACGGCCAAGCCACTCATGGCTTGGCCGTGTCACCTAAGAAAACCTTGACTCTTTTGCACGAATTGAGGAACAAGTGGGAGACAAACCAATCACTTTTGCCAAAAGAAATACAAAACAAAGAGAGAGTGGGGAACAAGAGAGAGTGGTGTGAGCTGGTGTGCGTTGGAAAGCATGGCTTGGAGCTTTGGAAGGAAAATAAAAAGAGACGAAGAGGGAGTTTTGAGAAGCTGCTACAAAGGGCTGAGGTTTGTACAAAAAATAGAGAACAGAGGCAGAGAAGAGAGGTTTGAGAGGAGGAGGCTGGGCATACACTTTTTGGGCAAGGAGGGAGCGACACTTTCCTTGACTCTTCATCTTCATCCTCCATTTCCATCCTCTCCAACATCTGCATCTTCCATTAGCAGCTCCTGGAGATTCAAGAAGCTACATTGAAAGGGGTTTTTTTCTATTTTCTCCTTTTATGTATTTTAATGCTATTGTTGTTGTTGTTGTATTAAGTGTATTGAACATGAACTAAATCATTCTCTATCTAGATATTGAAGAACCCTAGCTTATTTGTATGATTGAATGATTTTAATTGATTGAGTTGTTTTATTCTTGTGATGCTTAATGATTATTGCCAATTGATGATAGCATGCTTATTGATTGGTTGCCATTTTCATATTATTGACTTGAGAAAGCTTGATATGAATTGATTACTCATAAGGGTTGAGGATTGACTGGGGTACTAGAGATAGACCTACAAGATCCTTTGGTTTATAGTTCCTTGTTCTTAATGCATGACCTACTTAATTGTGTTTTGAGAAGAGATTCCGACACTCTACTTAGTGATTAGGGATTAATTCACTCGAGAGAGGTTTTAGTCTAAGTTAGAGGAATGCCAATTCAACTCTATCATGTGATATAATTGAGGCTAGGGGGATTCAATATCTGGATAGTATCTTTATCATCAAACCTTTTTACACAACACACAATTTATCTTTATGTGCATTTATTTAAGTTAATTATCTTTAATTACAAAACTTCACAAAAATATTAATTTGCTAAACAACAGTTAAGATTTGCACTAGTGCTTGGCCTTGTCCCCGAACGATAACTCACTCACTACTTTATTACTTGGGCGACCCGTGCACTTGCGGTAATTGCTATAGCGCAGCTCGATGCGCACCATCAAGCCTATCAAAGACCTGTTGATCTCTCTTGGTAGGTAGAGTCTATTAGTGGAGATAGTTTGAATAAGCATGCATATGAGATAGACAATATTCAAACTCAATTAGACCTCTGGCCAAGTAATGTGTGTGCCTATCTAAAGTGCAACAATTCTTGCTCAGATAGAAATGATTCTCGAGTTTAGTACGGTAACTAAGGTTGTCATATTATAGATATGTTAATTTGGAAAATCAAGTCCTGAGGTAAATTGACATTAATTTGGCAAAGCCAACATTTGATTTCAAAATCAAAATTCAAAATTGAAAATTCAAAAAAAAAAAAAATACAAAGCCTTCAAGTTAAGGGGAGTATGTTGAACTACCGAACCTCGAAGGACACACTGGGCAAAGAAAATGATTACTGGCAAGGTTATGAAGAAGCTACTAACTGACATACTGAATCATAATTTAAAATGGATGTATCTCTTCTGCTTAGGGCCTCCATTATTCATGTTTTCAATATTTCGAAGATAAAAGCCATAAAAGCAAAGCCTTCTGCCATTTCCAGTGTAAGACCTAAATGGGCATCTGGAAAAAATTTGTAGGAACACTTCTGCTAATCACAGTCTATGAGTCGATGGAACCACTATAAGTATTATCCATGCATATCATGCATACATGATCATATCACACTCCATTTTTCTTTGTCAAAGTAAACAACAAATGCTCTATGAAGCAAACATGAAGTGAATATGGAATCAGGGGGCATGGAAGGCCCATTACTTGTGGAAGCTTTAGTCATTTTGCTAAAAGAAAGAATGCGTACTTGTGCAAAGAACTAGACAACAAAAACATCAATCAAAGCTTGAATGAAAAAAATCTTTTGTTTAAGCCTACACAGGGGGCAAAGTTTCTCCTTTTCAATTTTTTGAGTTTATATGTATACAAAATATTTTCAAACTAACTTTCAAATATTTTGTCGCACATGGGGAAAGGAGAAGATATGAAGGCTAGCTAAAAAAATGATTGAAATTTTTGCAAAAGTGCAAAGGAAGAACAAAGAGAATGGAAAAAGAAGAAAATTAGAACTCTCATAAAAATGAAGATGCAAAACTCAAAAGATCAGTCCAGCTAGAAGAGCTAAAGCCAATATAGGACAAATCTCCAAGGATGAAGATCCAGCTAAAAGGATAAAGATCCAATTTAAAGGGTGAAGGCCCGATTTCCAAGGATGAAGATCCAGTTTAAAGGGTGAAGTCCCGACGATAAGGATGAAGATCCACTTTCAAGGGTGAAGACCCGATTTCCAAGGATGAAGATCCAGTTTAAAGGGTGAAGACCCGATTCCAAGGATGAAGATCCACTTTCAAGGGTGAAGACTCGATTTCCAAGGATGAAGATCCAGTTTAAAGGGTGAAGACTCGATTCCAAGGATGAAGATCCAGCTTAAAGGATAAAGATCCAATTTCAAGGGTGAAGACCCAATTTTCAAGGATGAAGATCCATTTTCAAGGGTGACGACCTGACGCGAAGGATGAAGATCTACTTTCAAGGGTGAAGACCCGATCTCCAATGGATAAAGATCCATGTTTTAAGGGTAAAGACCCAAAGTCTAAAGGATGAAGATCCAGCTTACAGGATGAAGATCCAATTTCAAGGGCGAAGACCTGGTTTCCAAGGATGAAGATATGTTTTTAAGGGTGAAGACCTGATACCGAGGATGAAGATCCACTTTGAAGGGTAAATACCCGAAGTCTAAAGGATGAATATCCATTTCAAGGGTGAAGACCCGATTCCAAGGATGAAGATCCAAGGTCCAAGGATAAAGATCCATTTTGCTGGTAAAGACCCACAATCCATTAAAGAATGGAATAGCCAGAGCAACCAGAATTCTCAATTGATAAAAAGTCATCCGAACTCATCTCGGGTCGAGCATCCAAAATCCAATTTCGGATCGAGAACCCAAATCTAAATTCAATTTTGGGCCGAGAATCCAAAATTTAGTCTCAAGTTGAGAGCCCAGTCAAATCTAGTCTCGGTTTGAGAACCCAACTCATTTCGGGTCCAGAACCCAAACTAACTTCAATCTCGGGTCGAGAACCCATCTTCATCCAAAATTTGCTCAAAGTCATGTTGCTTTTCACTTTCTTCTATTGAATGTCTCAGATCATTTAAGCAGGAGATAAACTGTAGACTCTTAATTTTTGACTCAGTCTGGTCCAAAGATTTTAAAATAGTTTAAAATAATTTTTGTGGTATATATTATTAATTTTAATATTTATTATCTATTATTTATTTTACTTATTATTTTATTTTATTTTATTTATTATTTATTTTATTTAAATATAATATTTATTTTATTTCTCATTTATTTATTTATCATTTTTAAAAAAAATAATATATAAATAAAAATAATAAAAAATAAATAAAAAATAAAAATCGACAACGGACAAAATCAGCGACGAATTAGCTTGGGCCAATTTGCTGTAGGAAATACCTGCGGTGAAGTGGTCTCAAGCAATTTCGCAGCAAGTTTTGGCTGCGGGACAATTTTGCCACAGGCAAATTTGCGGTAGAAACGCGCGCCGTCCGCGTGCCCAGCAACAATTTTCATTAGCGTAATTTTTGACAGACCCTATTTTATTTGGTTTTTGATTTTATTTCCAAAACAGTTTTTATTTCCTTAATCAATTAGTGTTAGGTTTTTATTTTTTTTACCTATAAATACCACATTAAAATACATAGAAAAGGATCTTTTTTTTGGGACTTTTATCTGGATTGGACTTTTGGGGAAGGAGCTGGATTTTTTTAGAGATTCAGAACGTTGGATTTGATGGAGCAAGAGGCAGCAAACAACATACAATCCATCAAAGACAGAACCCACTGTCTTTGTTATTGTTCAACCAAAATTCAAAATTATGGTGGAACCAACAACGGAGGTTTGAATTTCTATTTACTTGTTTATGTTTACAATATGCCTCATCACTCAATTGGTTCAATTATTTAAACATACAATAGATGATGTTTTTATTAGGCACATTGATAAATTGTTTTACTTACCATCTAAACTCTATTTAAAGCCCTAAAAAGTATTTTTTCAAAACCCTAACACCTTAATACCCGTAAAACTAATTTTTTAAATATAAAACCATAATTGCACTTTTCTAAAACTACAAAATAATAATCTATTTTCTCAAAACCATAATCAATTCTATTTTTCTAAGATTTACAGTAGCTTGTTTCTTCTAATTTTGAAACCCTATTTTCTAAATCTTAAACCCTAAAATTTTAATTTTCAACACCAAAACTGCAAGGGGCGCTGTCCCCTTGACCCCCGTCCGCTAACTGACTAGAGAGACCGCCGTATGGGCTCATCGAAGGGGTCAATATTTATTTATGTATTATAAGCCTTTGTGTTTAACTCCCATTATTTAAAAACCCTAATTTGGTTATTAAAGTTCTAAAACCCAAAATTTATATATTTATTACTTTATTTAATTTTAAATTTGATTATGTAGTTTATTATATGTTTTGGTGATTGATTTATTTTAATTTTAATATTTGATTTGTTTATCATGGATGAATAATTTCTTTATTATTATTATTATTATTATTATTATTATTATTTGTTAAAATTGCAAGAGGTATGTTTCCATGACTGGTACCTCATTAATTAATCTTTATGTAATTTAATTTATTTTTATATTTTGGATCAATGTAAAGGACACGTTTCCAACTTTTGGTGGGTGTCCTATTTAGTTTTAGACATTGGACGATGTAAGGACACATTTTTATCCTCGGATGGGTGTCCATTTATTTATTTTGTTTGGACATTGCTTTGATTTTAATATAATGATGCTTTATTTTAATTGTTGCATGTAGTATGGATAATATCATTATATTTAAGAAATTTATAATATTAAGACCTGAAAAGGAGGCCGGTTCCAATAAGCCAGGCGTTGTGGGGCTGTTGGGCCATTTCTCATCTTCCCCATATGTACCAAACTTTTCAAACACATTAAGGGGCTGTTGGGCCATTTCTTTTTTCCAGCTCGTCAGGGTGGCGACTCCATTTTTTTCGGGCTTAGGCCCGTGTTCTCTAAGGCCGTGAGCCTAAACAGTGCCAAAGTCGCAAGATCTATTCCACCGAGAGTGGGGGCAAAAATCTCCGCTCACAGGGGGTGCTACCTTTGATCCCCTGCAAGGAGTGCTGCCCCCTTGACCCCCGCCGTATGCGTCCTCTCGTCAATGGGGTTAATATTTATATGTGGATGGATTTATCTTTTGTAACACCCCTTCCCAACCTACATGTGTAAGCTGAGTAGAGGTGCCACACTATCCTAATTGTTGCTACCAATTTACTTAGTCAAATTTTAGTTCTGATTTTTACAGAAATTTTGCCATAGTTCCGCCTAGAAATTTGGATCCCAAGTGTCGTCAAAACTTGTTTTTCTGATTTTTGAAAATATTTTACACATACCAATGTGAATAAGAATACCATCAAATTTAATGCACTCCCAATGAATCCACCTTATACCCTCAACTACAAACCTGCACGAAGAGTTCACACTTCTAATATAACATAAAATAAAGATTTATGATTATTACATACTACTAACATACAATTATAACATAGAAAATCTCTTTTATATTTATTCATATACATGCCACAACTATCGACTCATAATGGAACTAAAAGATCTACCCCTGAGATTTGCTGTGGTCTGGTCGTTGCTTCCCCAAGATTTATCTACTGCTCCGAACCTACGAGTCAAGGAAAACTTAACTCGCTGAGCGTTGTCGCTCAGTGGGTACTTTACCAATAAAAATAAAAGTAGTACATGAAAGTATTCGAAGTAAAAAGGAAATAATAAAATCAACAATCAACCAACATTATACCAATAGAAATCGTGATACATTCAGTATGATATGTTTTCAATAATGTAAAATCATAATTCAAATTCATTTGCATTATATAGTTCAACGAAAAATAATATGTCTTTGATCCAGGCTCTACTGGGATATAGGGAACCATAGTGATAAGGCAGTGGCCCTCACCACTGTAACATAGGTGGCCCTCACCACCGATATCAGATCACAGGAATGGCCCTCACCATCCTGGTTATAACCAATGGCCCTCACCATTGGCCCCCAATGGCCCTCACCATCCTGGTTATAACCAATGGCCCTCACCATTGGCCCCCAATGGCCCTCACCATTGAGTTCAGATCATATCAATTCAATCACAATATCAAGCAGTACTGCATAAGTTAGTATAGTGCACCATACCCTTATCTACCACTCCCACTATCCAGTAGAGCAAAAAGGTTAAAATGATTCAATTTAAGTCTCAAACCTCATTTTAGAATGACTCGCGAAATCATTTTAAATTCCCATCGCACTTTGCCGTTTATGCCGCGCAACACATTCTTTAGTCAAACCATTCCCCTTTTTCGCATATTTAACATCCACAATAAACACATCAAACATTTCAAAGCATTTCTCAAAATATCACAAATTGACCAAATGAATAGTGTTGCGGCGAGACAAATCGGCAACGCAAAATGGCATGACCAAATGAATAGTAAAATCTGGGTTTTCGTCAAAATTTCAGTCCACTTCAGTCATGCATTTGACCAAGTAAATTATTTTATTTTTGGCTGAAATTTTACAGAAAACTTATTTCATATGTTGACTAATTGCATGTAAAATTTCGTTGAAAAATTCATTCGTTTGCTGCCCCAAACAATTGCCACAAAAATAGTCCAGAAGCTGTCACTTTGGGACCATTTCGGCCCAAACATTTGAAATGCATAGGATAGTTTATTTTTCTTTTGCAAATCAATATTAAGGCTTCTTTAATAGTAAAGTGAAGATTCAAACACTTCCCTTTGACAACTTTTGCATATTTAACTCAAATCAAACTAATTAAAGTCATGAACATCAAAAATTCCATAAACCAAAGTTTGTAAGAAAAATAGAATTTCTTTTATGGTAAAGCACCAAACCTTATTCTTGTACTTCCCCTTTTTCTTTTCCTCCTTCTCCTTCCTTAATCTTTGTTTTTCCTTCAAGAAATTCAAGAACACACCCTTAAACATAAACCTTAGCAATTTAGATTAATAAGCTATCCTCCATTTCTTTTCAAACTAAACCCTAATCTAACCTTATTAAACCTTAGAAACCTTGATTCTTTCATTTAATTGATTAATATCATAACTACTTAAAATTTCCAAATCCACCATAAGAACCCTAATTTCCAATCTTCCAATAGTTATATAACTACCTAAAACTAAAAATTAAAGTCTACATACTAGAAAACCTTAAAAAAACTCACCTTAAAAAATCAACTTTTGAAGAAACTTGGAAATCTTTTGGGTGTTTCCCTTGTTGGCCGAATTTGGTGAGTGGAAAAAGAGAATTTGCTCTTCATATCACATATTTATATATACAAAGGAAGTGATGATCACCTTGACCACTTGTCCCCTTTTTCTCTTTCTTCATTTATTACACATTTATTACACATGCTAAATGTTTTCTTTTGATTGGCCAACCTTTGATTTTTATAACTTCCTTTTTCCTTTACTTCTTTCCACTTGTCTCTCTTCCCATTGGATCTCATAAAGTTGTCCCGGGTTACCCATCCGGTCCCGACACGAAACCGAGCCACATTACGTTCCGGCGATTAATCGATCATATCTTTTAAACCGTATAGTTCCATGAGTCAAACTATATATAGTTTTGATCCTCTCGACCTCTACTTTCTATTTATAAGGTCTATTTTAGGTTTCCAAGTCATTTTGAAAAATTACCGATAAGCCCTCAACTTTTTACAAAATTCCCTTTAGGTCCTATTTTTGCTCGGGTTTTCTCCGGCTTCGTTTCTACTGACGATCGTTTCATATTTAACCTCTCGCCATTCTCTACGTACTCACGTCTTTATTTCCTACCCTAAATTCATGTATAACTTTAATTGATAATGACCAAAATGCCCTTAGGCAACATTTCTTCATTTTTCTTTAACTGGACATTTCCTGGAAAAACCGTTACACGTCGTTGCGATCCGGTTTTTCTCTACATTCCATTTTTGAAATCTGTTATATGCACTATTAAGAACATCCGGTGCAACTTTCTTTGAAATTACATCTACGTCCCCAACTTTATTAAAAATTACAATTATGTCCCTTTTGTCATACAACCTTATCTAGGCTGTTATCAAGAATTATCTTCTCCTTTTCCCTACTCTCGCTATGCACGTGTCTACACTGCATAAATGTTGTAGGCGGATGTGACATCTTTATTTTGTTTCTATTATTTGAATTTTAAAATATAAAGAGCATGTTTTCACCTTGTGGGTGCCTTATTTGTTTAATTTATTTATTTTATGTAATTTAATTTATTTAAGGACTTTGGAATAATTATAAGGGACACGTTTTAAACTTTTGATGGGTGTCCTATTTCATTTATTTTGTAAGTAAACATTTAAGGATTGTGAGGGTATATTTTCATCTAAGGATGAGTACCTATGTTATTTTGTAATGTATTATTTTATTTTATTTTATGAATGAATTAATTAATTTTATTAATAATTGCATGTAATATGGATAATATCACAATTGTTAATAATTTAATAATATTTAGACCTAAAAAGGAGGCTGGTTCCAATGAACCGGGCGTTATGGAGGTGTTGGGCAATTTCTTACCTTTTTCATGCATACCCAACTTTTCGAACCCAATAAGGGTTGGGAATTCCTTAGGAATCGAGTCATCCATCCTTTTTTTTTTCGGCCCGTCCGGGTGGTGACTCCATTTTCTCTAAGGCCTTGAGTCTAATAATATCGAAGTCGCAGGAACTATACCACATGGGAGTGGGGGGGGGGGGAATCTCCGCTCACAGTGACGACTTCACTGGGGATAAGAGAAGTTGAATCCATTGGTCTTTATATATTTTTTTTAGTTCTTATTATGATGTTGTCCATTGCATTATTTAGTTTTCATTGTGTACATAAGTTAGGATGTCTATGTTACCTATGTTGTGTTATATAAGGGATACCATACTTTCACTCAAGGTATGAAGATCGAGCATGGCATGACCACTCATAGCCTCATATCTTTTGGTATATACTTGCTATGAGAACCTATAGATCCTTAATTTTAGCCCTAAGTTGGTACGGTCCTGATTAAAGAATTCCAAAATAAATTCGATCTAACTTTTAAAGATTTAAACTTAGTTTACAACTTTTAAATAAGTCGTTTCGATTTCAAAAGTCATAAATTCAATTGATTAAAGCCCTAAAATTAAATTTGTTTGGCCCAAATTGAAATTGTTTGTTCCATTAACTAAAAATACAATACTAATTTGAGTCGGGGCGGTCCCAGATGACTTGAGCCACTGCTCATGTCGACCTAGAGGGTCTAGGTCAATATGAGCATGGCTCATGTCGATCTGGTGGCCCAGATAGACATGACCGTAATTTATTTTAAGTTTTGGCCAACCATTTGGTTTCTTAAGGAAACTAGAATTTGTTTAGAAGACGGATTCGACATATTAGGTTTAGGGTTTTTAATTATTGTTTGTCTATAAATATTAATGTTTAATACTAATAAAGGGGGAGGCAACATTAGGCAACAATGATCCATAACCAATAATAAATCAGCAGGCAGTAAGAATTAATCAGCAATAAGCAACATTCATCAACAATCAACAATCAACATACCAAAGGAAGTAACCACTGCCATTAATCTTTGTTTGGCCAGAATCAACTTTGGTGGAACCAGCAAATGAAGGTTTGGCTAAATTCTTTAATTTGTTTGAATTCATAGTAGTTTCATCCTTGAGTTACAATTTGTTTATCCAGTACATGCATTCCTTTCTGCAAACATAACTAAAGGGTTTGAAGATTGTGAAATTGTTAGGTCCAGTAGTTAACTTAAACCTCATAGCCTAAATGTTTTGATTATTTGATTTAAATACTATTATTTTGAGTTCCATGTTCATGTAATCACAATACACATCAAAACCTTAAAACTTAATTGATAAAACCCTAATTTTATTTTCTTTAACCAAAACCCTAACCTATTTTCCAAAATACCAAAACCCTAATCCTAATTCCAACTTCCAAACCCTAAGTCCTAAACTTAAATTTATAAAACCCTAAACCCTAAATATCCAAAACCTTGATATCCTAATACTATTTTTCTAAAACTAAACCCTAATACTAGTTTTCTAAAGTTAAAACCCTAATTTACATGTAAAACCCTAGTTTAGGAAAAAATCTTAATTTGTATAAATATAAAACCCTAGTTTTGAAAAAATTTCCTAACAAAATCATATCATGTAAACCATCTACCTTTCCCCACAAGGGGTGCTGCCCCCTTGACTCCTGCCCACTAACCAGCTAACGGGACCACCGTAAGCACAACCCTCGTTGTCACATCCTATATTTCATTAATGGGTTGATATTAAGATTTATTTGTAAATTGTAATTTTTATAATTAACTTTAACTTCATTAGTTTATCCCTAATTTATAATTGTTTATGCAATGATTAGTTATTTATTTGATTACTTGATTTACCATGGATGATTTATTTTATTTAGTTTATAATGAATGTTTTATTTTTAATTGTTATGTGTGAATGATTTAATTTATTTGGTTAACCGTTTATTTAGATTTTAAGATTATAAAGACATGTTTCCACTTTGTGGGTGCCTCAGTTTTTTATAATGTAATTTAATTTATCATTTAAGGATTTTGAGACTATTGTAAAGGACACGTTTCCATCTATGGTGGGTGTCCTAATTTGTTTATTTTACTATCTTTTTAAACTTTGGACATTGTAAAGGCACGTTTTCATCCTTAGATGGGTGCCTATTTCTTTTCATTGCATGTAATGTGGATGATATGATAATACTTAAGAATTTAGTAATATATACACCTGAAAAGGAGGCCGGTTCTAATGAACGGGGTGTTGTGGGGGGTGCTGGGTCATTCTTACATTCCCCACGCGTACCTAACTTTCTGAACCCATCAAGAGGTTAGGGATTCCTTAGGAATCGTGTCATTCACCCCTTACTTTTTCTCGGCCCGTCCGGATGGTGACTTCATTTTCTCCGGTTTTAGGCCTATGGCCTTCAAGTCCCTGAGCCTAATAGTACCAAAGTCGCAAAAACCATTCCACATGGAAGTAGGGCGAAAATCCCAGCTCACAGAACCTAAGCTTTTCAGCCTAAAGACTAAAGCCCATATAGTTGGCCTAGTTACTGTCGTTAGGTTTTTGCCCAAATGCTTGTTTTTTGTCTATGATTGATATATCTTGGCTTGAACCATGACTTATTTGGTTTGTTCTTTTCATAGTATGACCTAACTATATTGTAAGCCCAAAATAATTTTTTCTTTTAAGCCCAAAAGACCAAAATTATTTTTAAACAAGATGGTCTTTGGACATAAAACCATTTAAAGATGGGTCACATAATCTTTTCTACCTCATGGCCCCAGTACAAAGCCCAAAATTCAATTTTGAACAAATCTTTTTATAATGGGTTTTGCAACAAAACTATTTTTCATTTCATTCAAATTGCAACTTTTCTTAAATGAGCTCAAAACTGCTTTTCACCTCATGAACCAAGTTTGAATTTTTATTACCAGAGCCTTTTTCTTAAATGGGCTTATGACTATTTAGGTCAATTATGAAATATTAAAAAATAATTGTGGGCCTAATTTATACCAAGAATTATTAATCATGAGCTTGTGTTGCGGCATAAATCAATAGTTGCTTTTTCAAATGGGAAATCTATTCATGTAACACTCTTATACCCTATATACGTATAATACATACATCCTACATATGTGTAAAATATGCATATAAAGTACAAGTATGCCATAAATCAGTTTCATAAAAAGAATGTTTATATACTCAATTTGAAATCCCAAACAATTAAAATATATTTTTAATAAGTAGGCAAAATATTCATAATTAATTGTAGTTACCCAAAATAAGCATTTTATATTAAAAAAATCTATGAGAAAAATTCGCTAGAGTTTTGCCTGTAAATTCGACATCCTAAAATTTAATAAAACTCAACCTGCATAAAAATGTACTCCAACAAAAACAAATCAAATATTTTACACCATCTTCTCAATCTCTCCACATTTTCCTCAAAATATTCATATATGTACATATATATATATAAATACATATACACATTTTCATATTATACAATTTATCCAAAAATGCTTTATAATTTACAAGCTCGTAAAAATATAACATAATATACATAATTATGTCATGTTTTATAAAAATAAAATATATGCATGACATCAACTGGCTCTGATTCTGTGGTAGCAAAACTCACTTCAAACACTATCAACCCCAAGCCTAGACCCAACTAGGTCTAGATGAACTCTTCGGATCTACCGGCGACCCTGTCACCTACGCGATGAATTACAATAACGCTAAGCTAAAAGTCTACCAGTACATACTTAGATAATAATAAAACTTTAAAATAATAACAATGCACAATGCTATTGCATGGTATTTTACAATGTGGTATGCAATTCCACGTTAAAACATAATCTTTCATCTTTTTATAATTCACATAAACACATACACAAGCATGGGCCCAAACAAACTAATATATTATTTAAATCCCAAAGTATCTATTTTGGTCCATATTGACATCTAATGTCTAGCCCCGAAGGAAAATCAAATATCAGTGACGCTTAGCGTCTAGCCCTGAAGACAAATAATGAGGATAACCTCATAGGCATGCCACTAAACACAGAACTCTAAAAATTAAATAACATACTAGGCACATAATGATACAAATTTTCATCTTATATAATCACTTTTATCATTTTTCATTCCCACTATGTCATGATGTATTATTCCAATACATTCAATCATATTTCTTTTTCCATAACTTTAGTCACATGTATAATGTGACCTCTTTACCCATATTTCTTAGGCATTTATCTTACTTTCTCATATGTATCACATTTCCCATAATCAACTTTCTTTATCTCATTGCCTCTTTTCTCATTTTCCTCATTCATCACAATGTAAAATCACTTTAATTCATCATTTCATATCACTTTATAACAATGTATATCATGTAACATTACAAACATATTACCCAAATATTTTGGGTCATTCTCACATAATGCACATAAATTACATTTCATTCATTTTAGCCATTAATAATGGCTTTTCATAATGCACATAATGCATACAAAGCAATTCACATGTTATAACACAATGTTCATGAATATTCAAGCTACCAAGTAGATTAACACATTTTCCATCCAAAATGTGTTAGGCCAAATATAATGCAAACATATCTAATTTATCAAAAGTATGTACATACCTTAATTATCAATCAAACCCAAGCTAAAAATTACTTTCTAACCTTCACTTCCAACTTGCCCTTCAATACTAAGGTTGGGCAAATCACTTCTTCTTAATTCCAATTCAAAATGTGAGCAAAAACAATCATTTAGATTCTCATTTTAAGGCATTTCAATTATAAAACCTTAATTAAACCTCACTCTAACCAATATCCCAAAATTATGCTTTTCCTTACTTTAACATTGCAATTTTTATTTTAATCTATTTAAATTGGTATTTTAAATTTATTTACATCATTAAAAACATATTTTAACATATTTTAACCAATCACATTAAATAAATACATGCTCTTCACAAAAACCCTAAAATGCCATAACCTTCATCAATTAAGGTTCTTCATTCCAACTCATTCTAATTGTTAATTCAAGCTTATTTTCATCCTTGATATCATTAAATAACATTATTTAAACATTAAAATCAAACAAATACCAATACTTTGAAAATTACTTTCCAAAACTCTAAATTCAACACTACCTTATCCAATTTCTAACCAAACTTAGTTAAATCTATCATTTGACTTTAAAATCCTTGTTTATGTATCAAAACAACACATTTGGAATCCATTTGCACAAGTAAAATATATGATTTCAGAAGTCCAAATTTTACATAACCCTAAATCAAGTTCTTCCTCCAAACCTCACTCAAACTTAATCCTTTCTTCAATCCAACTTAAAGAATCACTAATAACTAATCAAAATAGCTTCATATGTACCCATTCAAGCAATTAAATCATACTACATCAAAATTTCAAAATCAACATATTCATATCTTTTTGAAATTCCAAAGAATAAGATGAAAAACTTACTAATGATGGAGAAAATTACCAAAATCCCACTTGAAACTTGAAAATTCCTTCAATTTATGATTATTGGAAGATAAAGAAATCTCTCTCCCTTAACAATGGATGTTTGACCTCTCTAAGAAAAAGAAGAAGAAGATGATTCAACTTTTGGGATTTTCTCTTTCCTTCCTCTAATTTTAAGACCATATATATTATTTTTATATATTTTTAATTAATCAATCAATCAATTATTTATTTATTTTAAAAATAAAAATTATCTCTTCCATCCAAAAATAATTTATTTTTATATTATTTAATTAATTTTTAATTTTACAAAGTATAATTAGCATTTTGCTATTTGCCATTTGACTTTTCTATTTAAGAGTTGACTTTTGTATATGTTATGTATATTTAATATATATATCACATATACTCTTTACTTTTTCGCTTCTAATCTTTCAATTTTTCATTTAAATTATTTATTTAATTAATTTAATTAATTTAATTTTTAAAAATTTTAGATGTTACAATTCTCTCCCCCTAAAGAAAATTCCGTCCGCGAAATTACCCAGAACGGTAATAGACTATCAAAATCAAAACATAATCTTAAAATTTCATATGAAATTAATCATCTCATCAAATTACATAATTTCTACTCTCCCCCTTAGGGTCATTCTTAATTACCTTTTCGTAATTTCATAACTCATTATTATACTTTATACTTAATCAGACAACCATAATAGATTACCATATTATCAACCGAATTGTCATTAGACAAAATTAGTTCATCTCTTTAATATATATACATCACATATCTGTTACACTCAAAATATTTTATTGCTTCATTATCTTAAAAATATACTCTCATAATCTTAAATTTGAAGGTTAATAACTTATACCCTAACACTGACTATTCAATTATCACAATCATCATAGTCTTTGTTTCATTACAACCTTGCTTATATTTACAAATAGTTATTTGTAAAACCCATAAATGATAACAATTCCCATTTCCAATTAACAAATCTTAACACAATAATTTTGCATACCTCCACTTTGATCTCACTCTTTATACAATTACCACATATTAATTCAATATCACCATTATACAACAACAAAATTTTATTTCCTTATTAAGATTCATTTTCACAGGTTATTCACCAATCCAACATATATATACATTCCAATCATAATAGAACTAACATCTTTCTCTTATAATCATTTACAACTAATATATCTTAACTCCTTTCATATACATACACATTTCAGAACATTGCACCATATGCATTGTCACATATCTCTCATAATCTTAATACAACTATGTATTTTGAATCTCAATAATTACTCTTAAACTTATTATATTCTAGATCAATTGATCTAACTATCACAATATGACCATCACACCCTTATTCTATTTTAATCAACCTTTAGCTTGTTTTAAATTCATCATTTTGTTTCAATTTATGTCCTAACTCCATTAAGTCAAAATTATTCTCAAATCTTAATTCTCTTTGGGTTCATCATCACAAATAATATTCATTTCAACTTATTAGAGCTAATGATTGTATATTGTCAATATACATCTTTTCAAATAATAATAATTTTTTCCACATGATTCTCATGATCATTTCCTGCCTTATTCATGTCCCCTAGTCTCATTTACTTTAAATGTTATTTTCATCAACGCATTCATATTATACCATTTTCAAATGCATTCAATATAATTCTTAATCACATTTCATAATTCCTCTCATTTATCAACTCGTAACATTTCAGATAGTTACCATATTTACATATTCAATTTCCTTACACATTAGTTATAACTCATCATATTTTTATAATTCTCTTCTATTTCCATACTATCTATAGTCATAAATAAATTTCTAACATAAGGTTATGAATTCCAACTATACCAACTATAAATCTTGCTTGTATCATATGAAGCAAAACTATCAATCTCACCAAATGTATTTCACAGTCGTGTCATCTCAAGCCCACGCCTGTGGGTTACAAATAAACATCGCCTTCACTACAACTCCTTCTCAAACAGTTCTTATCTCGATGCTACGCCCATTTCTCAGCTGTCACATGCCTGTGGCATCTCAAAATCACACATTTACTCTCTAAACTCTTACTATGCGAAGTGTTAACACATATCAACTCTGTTTTAAAATAATTTACCCTTATTCACTTGTTCTTCATTAGCATAAACACATGATCCAACAACATTATAATCAATAACTCATATATTGTAACACCCCTATACCCCATATCCGCACACTACATACAACCACATCTGTAATATACGTGTACCGGATACATGAGTGTCACGGTTTATATTAACCAAACCAATTCTTCAATTTAGCAATAATATGAGAAAACTTAAAAATTTTAAATCTTATTATAAAAAATAATAGGTAAAATATTTATTTATTATGTAGCGAAGAATGTAGCGGTATATACAAATATATACATACATATCAATATGTACAAAATATAAAGATTATACTTGTTTGGTAGTTCGTCTCTGATCTTGAAGCCCAAAAATCAACACTTCACAAGCATAGACTCGACTCGGTCTAGCTGAACTCTCCGATTCAACCGGATTTACCCTGTCACCTACGCGATGAACCACAATCGCGCTAAGCCAACAGCTTAGTGGTACAAACCATGATAACAATATGCTTTAATGTAATGCAAATGTCATACTTTCAAATATTATAAATAATTCACAAGAACATCATATTTCATAACATTACATTTTATCATATCATTCAATTGTTTCATCATTCATGATTCACATTTAAGCAAAGACAAGCATGGGCCCAAAAAGGATCTAATATGCTATTCAAAGTTCAGAGTTACTGCTTTGGTCCATAATCACATTCATCAAGCCCGTAGGCGATATTTATTTATCCATGGATAATGTAACAGACCCAGTCTCTTAGACCTCAACCCGGCTAGACCCTAGCGCCCGAGTATCTTGGTCCTCAACCCAGCTAGACTATTACAATTTTTGAGGCTTACGACCCAGTCTTTTCACCTCAAAAACATCATATTTCACATTTTTCAGCCGGGCTCCGCTTACGACCCTGTCTTTTCATCTGCCCAGTGATTCATAGGCATGCCGCCAAACCTAGAACTCTGAAAATTGAATAACATACTAGGCACACAATTAATTCATTTATCTCATTATCAATCTCTTTCACAATTCATTTCTCATAATCAAACTAGGCTTATTGCCTTATTTTATATCAACATTTTTCTCATCTTTTCTCATTCTTCTCATTTATATCCATATCAATTTGTTCCATTATATTTTCACATATCTCATCACATCAATCAATATTATGCATATCATAACATATATCTCATTCATCAATAATCTATCAAGTAACTTAACACATTTCTCAATTAAATGTGTTAAGTCTCAATGTCATGTAAATGTATGCAATCAATCAAGTTTTGTACTTACCTCAAGAGCAACTCACACCAATCTAAACACTTCCTCTTCCAAGAATCCTCTAACACTTGGATTAGGGCAACTCAATCTCTTCAAAACCTAATCCAAAAGTGATCATACACACTCACTTAGAGATATACATAAGATAATATGGATAAGAACCAACTAGGGCAAACTCTACCCATGACACGCTCAACAACACGGGTGTGTCTCTGACCGTGCCCTAAACTCACAACACAGAAGCTTTGACACTCTCAGTGACATGGGCGTGTCAATGGCCGTGTCAATTCTCTCCCAACATAGTGTCTATGACACGCTCAGTGACATGGGCATGTCACTGGCTGTGTCAATCCACCAACATCACAGTAGCTAAGACACGCTTAGTGACATGGCCGTGTCACTGGTTGTGTCAATACTACTCAAGCACAAAAGCTGTGACACACTCAGTGACATAAGCGTGTCATTGGTCGTGTCACCCATCTAGAAAATAGAACCATTGACACGCCCAAAGACTTGGCCGTGCTCATGGGCGTGTCAGGCCAAAAATTTTGATTTCGACACCAACAACTCCACATCCAACAAACCTCTTTCTTTTAATATCTTCCACTCCAAACAAACTTAACCAAACCATCCATAAACCATACTAAAATTGCATAACATCAAAACAACTCTATTTCATGCATCAAACACCAATCACAATCATCATCACAACTCAACACATACACAATCCACAACAATTGCTTTTCATCACCAAACTTAACTCTTTCTCTTCAAACCAATCCCAAAATAAAAGCCAATAAGACCAAACACTCTCAAACACACCACAATCAAACATACACATATCATCAACAACCAAACACCAAGCTCAATTCACAAACTCAAAAGAAAACCAAAGAATCAAGATGGAAACTTACCAAAAGTGATGAAAACCCTTAGAATTCCAACTTGATCACTTGAAACACCCTTCAATCTTGAGTTTGGAGGAGCAAAATCTCTCTTTCCTCTCTTGCTATGTTGATAGCCGACCAAAACAAAGGAAGAAGAAGAAGATGAAGAAAGAAGAGCAAAGTCAACCTTTCACAACCTCTCTTAACCACTAAAGCCTACTTTTAATATCCACCAAGAAATTTAAATATTAAAATAATCATAAATATCATCTTCCACTTAATAATTTCCATTTCAATTAATTCAAACAAAATTAAATATTTCTTTTGACCAACTCATTAGTTGACTTGTATATGTTGTATATATCTCTATATAGACAACGTATACACTCTCCTCTTTCCTTTCTAATCTTCCTACTTAAACATATATGCACTTATAACATTTAATCCAAATACAACAATAATCACTCCAAAAATTTTAGGATATAGTTTTGGATATTATAATTCTCACCCTCTAAAAATAAATTTTGTCCTCGAAATTACCTGATCTCAAGTCTGAAACAGCTGGGGATACTGGTCTCGCATCACTTGCTCAATCTCCTAAGTTGCCTCTTCCTTTGCATGATTCTTCCAAAGAACCTTCACAAGTGGCACTTTCTTATTTCTTAACTCTTTTACTTCATGTGCCAAAATTGCCACAGGTTCTTCTTCAAAAGTCAGATCCGGACTCACCTCAATAGATTCAACTGACAAGATATGAGAGGGGTCTAATCTGTACCTCCATAGCATAGATACATGAAAGACATTATGGATTCTATCCAACTCAGGCAGCAAAGTGAGTCGATAAGCAACTGGTCCAACTCTCTCCAATACCTCATAAGGTCCAATAAAACGAGGACTCAGCTTCTCTTTGAGGCCAAATCTCAAAATCTTCTTCCAAGGAGACACTTTCAAAAATACTTTATCTCCAACATTAAACTCTATGTCTCTCCTCTTCAAATCTGAATATGATTTCTGTCGGTCTGAAGCTACTTTCAACCGATCCCGAATTATCTTCACTTTCTCTTTCGTTTCCTTAATCAAATTGGACCAACCAACTTACCTTCTCCAACCTCATCCCAACATAGAGGCATTCTGCATCTTCTACGATACAATGCCTCATATGGTGCCATTCCAATACTGGATTGATGATTGTTGTTATAAGCAAATTCCATTAATAGAAAGAATCTGTCCCAACTTCCAGAGAATTTAATGACACAACTTCTTAACATATCCTCTAAAATCTGTATCACTCTCTCTGACTGCCCATCTGTCTGCGGATGAAAAGTAGTACTAAAGTGCAATCGAGAACCCAAAGCAGCATGCAAACTCTTCCAAAACCTTGAAGTGAATCGGGGATCTCGGTCAGACACCAAAGAAATAGGGACTCCATGCAACTTCACTATTTCACTGATATACAGCTCAACCAACTTCTCCAGAGAATAGTCCATTCGAACTGGAAGGAAATGAGCTGCCTTCATCAACCGATCAATAATCACCCAAATGGCATCATGCTTCTTCTGAGTCATCGGCAAACCAGTCACAAAATCCATCGTTACACATTCCCATTTCCATTCAGGCACTGATAAAGGTTGGATCAACCCCGAAGGGACTTGGTGCTCAACCTTCACTTTCTGGCAAGTGAGACATTTGGATACAAACTCCGCTATGTCTCTCTTCATACCTGACCACCAATAATGTTGCTTCAAATCATGATACATCTTAGTACTCCCGGGGTGCATAGCAAAAATCGATTGATGTGCTTCCTCTAAAATAATCTTTCTCAATCTTGTATCATCAGGAACACACAATCTATCTTTGAACCAAAGGCTGCCATCATCTCCCACAAGAAAATCTCTGCTCTCCCCTTTTGGCAATCCAAAACAACTTTTCGAATTTTCTCATCAGCCAACTAAGCCTCTTTAATCTAATCCAACAATACCGGTCTCAACTGCAACTGAGCCAGCAAAGCACCATCACTACAAGGCTCGAAACTAGCATGCAACGCTCTCAACTCAACAAGCAATGAGAGCGAATAAGCAGTCAAACCTGCTAAAGACTTCTAACTCAAGGCATCAGCAACAACATTTGCCTTATTAGGATGATAATCTGATAATCAATCAAACAGTCGAAGTCTTTGATCAACTCAAACTACCGTCTCTACTGAATATTCAGCTCTCTCTGAACCCCCAAATATTTCAAACTCTTGTGATTGGTATAGATGAAACACTTCTCCCCATAAAGATAATGTCGCCAAATCTTCAAAGAAAACACTATGGCTGCCAACTCCAAATCATGCGTCGGGTAACTAAGCTCATACGGTTTCAACTACCGAGAAGCATAAGCTATAACTCTACCCTCTTGCATCAAAACACATCCTAAACCATTATGTGAAGCATCACTGTAAATCACATATGGTTTATCTTCTACAGGCAACGTAAGAACAGGAGCTTGAGTTAACATCTCCTTCAACTGCTCAAAGCTTGCTTGGCATTGATCTATCCACACAAATCTAACTCCCTTTCGAAGTAATCTGGTGAGTGGAGTAGCTATCAAAGAAAAACCTTTCACAAACCGTCGATAATAGCCTGCCAAATCTAGAAAACTTCTAACTTCAGTCACAGACTTCGGTGGACTCCAATTCAAAATGGCTTCAACTTTACTCGGATCAACTCTTATACCATCTGTTGAAACTACATGACCCAGAAAAGTCACTTGATCAAGCCAAAACTCACACTTCGATAGCTTAGCATACAATTGCTTCTCTCTCAAGGTATGCAATACAATCCGCAAATGCTTGTCATGCTCCTCTTTATTATGCGAATATACCAAAATATCATCAATAAAGACCACCATAAACTGATCTAGATAGGGTCTAAACACCCTATTCATCAAATCCATGAACGCTGCTAGTGCATTCGTCAATCCAAAAGGCATCACCAAGAACTCATAATGCCCATACCTTGTGCGGAAAGCTGTCTTAGATATATCTTCATCTCTGACTCTCAACTGATGGTACCCTGATCTCAGATCAATCTTGGAAAATACTGCTGCTCCCTTCAATTGATCGAAGAGATAATCTATCCTAGGCAAAGGATACTTATTCTTGATAGTTACCTTATTCAATTGCCTATAATCAATGCACAGTCTCATAGTACCATCCTTCTTCTTTACAAACAAAACAGGTGCTCCCCACGGAGACACACTAGGGCGAACAAACCCTTTATCCAACAACTCCTACAACTGGACCTTCAACTCTCTCAACTCAGCGGGTGCCATTCGATAGGGAGTAATAGAGATAGGAGTGGTACCAGGCAACAAATCGATACAAAACTCAACCACTCTCTCAGGGGGTAACCCTGGCAACTCCTCGGGAAAAACATCTGGAAATTCCGTAACTGTGGGTATACTATCAGGTTGGGAACCCACTACTCTGGTATCCATAACATGAGCAAGATAAGCATCACACCCTTTCCGAATCATCCTCCTAACTGCAATAGCTGAAACAAACAAGGATGCAAGTTGTCTCAGCTCACTAGATACCATCACACTTCTACCATCACTGGTTCTCAAGGTAACATACTTCTTCTGACAGTCTACCACAACCTCATGCTTAGACAACCAATCCATGCCTAAAATTAGATCATGCTCTTTAAAAGGCATTTCAATCAGGTCACCGAGAAACTCCTCATCCTGAACAACAACTGGACTATCTCAGTGTACCCTGCTCACCACAACACTATACCCTAAAGGATTTGTCACCAAGACATCAAATCCTAGGGACTCAGAATGCAATTCAGCCACAGGCAAGATAGATGCACTTATGTATGAATGAGTAGATCCTGGATCAAATAGAGCAAGAACTGAAATGCCAAATAAAGAAAATGCACCCGCAATGACTGTTGAAGCATCCGGCTGCCTCTGCATCACATACACTCGCTGAGATGACCCAGCCTCATCTGGCCTACTGCCTCCGGATGTAGAGCCTCCTCTCTGACTAATCCCAGGTCGACCACCTCTACTAAAACCTCTGCCCCCTTGACCTCCTCTCATACTAGGTCGAGAAACTGCAGAATCTGCCTGCCTATCCTCCTGTAGCTCAGGACAATCTCTGATGAAATGGTCAGGCGATCTGCATCTGAAACATACAGCTGATCCACCAATCTTCCAATAAACACCCCCATGTATCCTACCACAGCGGACACATGTAGGTGGAGTAGACCTCTGAGCCACTGGGCTTGGTGCACTAGCCACAGAAACTGTAGGCCTCGATCTTTGCCTCTAATGTGGGACTGACCTAACAGGATGCTTCTGGCCCCTACTGAATCTTTGAAAATGACCTCCTCGACCTCTCTTTGCAGATGAAGACCCTACCTCCAACTGGGGTCTCCTAACTCTGGTCTCTTCCTCAGTAGCTGCTGCTGCAATATCCTATGCTCTCTCAACACTTCTGGCTGCTGCAACCAATTGAGAAAAATCTTAGTACCGAGAACCAGCAATAATACACATAATAGAGGGCCTCAATCCCTCCTCAAATCTCTTGCACTGATCTATTTCATCTGAAATAATCCCACTGCATAATGACTCAACCAGATATACTCAATCTCATACTCTGTAACTGTCCGATTATCTTGTCTCAGATTAAAAAACTCCATCTTCTTAGCATCCTTATACTCCCTCGGAGTATATTTCTACTCAAAATCCCGCAGAAAATCACTATAAGACAAAGTCGGTAGATCATCCATAGCATGTGGAACTGTCTTCCATCAATCATAAGCATCTCTCTGTAGAAGGGATCTAGCATAATCAAATTTCTCTTTAGGAGTAGCCTGTAGCTAAATAAATATCCTCTGCACTCTATCCAACCACTGTTCATCTACTACAGGATCTGTAGTACCAAAGAAATCTTCAGCCCTAAATTTTCTCAATTTATCATAATGCCTCACCGGCACTTGTGGCTGTGGTGGCGGTGGCGGCTGCTGCACTGGAGCTTGCCTTAACAAATCTACCACATGCTATAACCAAACTGGCGGCATCTCATCAGCAGCTGGTCTCTCTGGCACAGAAGCAGGTGCCTCACCAGTTAACTCAACCCTAGCTCCATCTCTACCCTCAACAGGAGCTACACTCTCAGCACTACCTTCTACAGACAGACGTGACTGAGATGCCATCACTACCTATATCTGCAAACACAACAAAAAATACCTCATCAAATATCAGAAACTGCCAGTGCCAAAGCATGTATCTTATTTAAAAATAATATTTTAAAATCAAAAATTTCTTTTTCTTACAATTTACCTAGGTTGAGAACCTCAAACCTAGGCTCTGATACCAAAAAAGCTGTAACACCCCTATACCCCATATCCGTACACTACATACAGCCACATATGTAATATACATATACTGGATACAGGAGTGTCACGGTTTATATTAACCAAACCAATTCTTCAATTTAGCAATAATATGAGAAAACTTAAAAATTTTAAATCTTATTATAAAACATAATAGGTAAAACATTTATTTATTATTTAGTGAAAAATGTAGAGGTATATACATATATATACATGCATATCAATATGTACAAAATATAAAGATTATACATATTTGGCAGTTCGTCTCTAATCTTGAAGTCCAAAAATCAACACTTCACAAGCCTAGACTCGACTCGGTCTAGTTGAACTCTCCGGTTTAATCGAATCTACCCTGTCACCTGCGCGATGAACCACAATCGCGCTAAGCCAACAACTTAGTGGTACAAACCAAGATAACAATATGCTTTAATGTAATGCAAATGTCATACTTTCATATATTATAAATAATTCACAAGAACATCATATTTCATAACATTACATTTTATCATATCATTCAATTATTTCATCATTCATGATTCACATTTAAGCAAAGACAAGCATGGGCCCAAAAAGGATCTAATATGCTATTCAAAGTTCAGAGTTACTGCTTTGGTCCATAATCACATTCATCAAGCCCGTAGGTGATATTTATTTATCCATAGATAATGTAATAGACCCAGTCTCTTGGACCTCAACCTGGCTAGACCCTAGGGCCCGAGTATCTTGGTCCTCAACCCGGCTAGACTGTTACAGTTTTTGACGCTTACGACCCGGTCTTTTCACCTCAAAAATATCATATTTCACATTTTTCAGCTGGGCTCCGCTTACAACCCGGTCTTTTCACCTGCCCAGTGATTCATAGGCATGCCGGCAAACCCAGAACTCTGAAAATTGAATAACATACTAGGCACACAATTAATTCATTTATCTCATTATCAATCTCTTTCACAATTCATTTCTCATTTCATTTATCATAATCAAACTAGGCTCATTGCCTTATTTTATATCAACATTTTTCTCATCTTTTCTCATTCTTCTCTTTTATATCCATATCTATTTGTTCCATTATATTTTCACATATCTCATCACATCAATCAACATTATGCATATCATAACATATATCTCATTCATCAATAATATATCAAGTAACTTAACACATTTATCAATTAAATGTGTTAAGTCTCAATATCATGTAAATGTATGCAATCATTCAAGTTTTGTACTTACCTCAAGAGTAACTCACACCAATCTAAACACTTCCTCTTCCAAGAATCCTCCAACACTTGGATTAGGGTAGCTCAATCTCTTCAAAACCTAATCCAAAAGTGATCATACACACTCACTTAGAGATACACATGAGATAATATGGATAAGAACCAACTAGGGCAAGCTCTACCCATGACACGCTCAACAACACGGGCATGTCTCTGACTATGCCCTAAACTCAAAACACAGAAGCTTTGACACGCTCAGTGACATGGGAGTGTCACTGGCCGTGTCAATTCTCTCCCAACACAGTGGCTATGACACGCTCAGTGACATGGGCGTGTCACTAGCCGTGTCAATCCACCAACATCACAGTAGCTATGACACGCTCAGTGACATGGCCGTGTCACTGGTCGTGTTAATAATACTCCAACACAGAAGCTGTGACACACTCAGTGACATGAGCATGTTACTGGTCATGTCACCCATCAAAAAAACATAACCATTTACATGCCCAAAGACTTGGCCGTGCTCATGGGCATGTCAGGCCAAAAATTCTGATTCCGACACCAACAACTCCACATCCAACAAACCTCTTTCTTTTACCATCTTCCACTCCAAACAAACTTAACAAAACCATCCATAAACCATACTAAAATTACATAACATCAAAACAACTCTATTTCATGCATCAAACACCAATTACAATCATCATCACAACTCAACACATACACAATCCACAACACTTGTTTTTCATAACCAAACTTAACTCTCTCTTCAAACCAATCCCAAAATCAAAGCCAATAAGACCAAACACTCTCAAACACACCACAATCAAACATACACATATCATCAACAACCAAACACCAAGCTCAATTCACAAACTCAAAAGAAAACTAAAGAATTAAGATGGAAACTTACCAAAAGTGATGAAAACCCTTAGAATTTCAACTTGATCACTTGAAACACCCTTCAATCTTGAGTTTGGATGAGCAAAATCTCTCTTTCCTCTCTTTCTATGTTGATAGCCGGCAAAACAAAGGAAGAAGAAGAAGATGAAGAAAGAAGAGCAAAGTCAACCTTTCACAACCTCTCTTAACCACTAAAGCCTACTTTTAATATCCACCAAGCAATTTAAATATTAAAATAATCATAAATATCATCTTCCACTTAATAATTTCCATTTCAATTAATTCAAATAAAATTAAATATTTCTTTTGACCAACTCATTAGTTGACTTATATATGTTGTATATATCTCTATATATACAACATATACACACTCCTCTTTCCTTTCTAATCTTCCTACTTAAACATATATACACTTATAACATTTAATCCAAATACAACAATAATCACTCCAAAAATTTTAGGGTATAGTTTGGGATATTACATAGATATATACATATCAATTCTATACAATTATTCAACAAAAGCTCCATTTCTAATCTTAGAATCCATTTACCAATAATTATAAATTATACTTAAATTTATACAATAAGATTTTACTAGTTTCTTCTTCTTCAATCAAATAAGTAATGTCTAACTCTCTAACAATTATAATCAATTCCAAATTTAAACCTTCATAAACAAACCAACAAGCTTATCTCAATATATTTATATTAAGTTTCATTCAGTAGCACTTATCTTTAATTAGATTATACACTAACTTTATATTAAACATTGATTATTTGATCATAATTTCTATTTACTTTAGTATTTCTCTTTTCTTTGTAAACCCATGAATATAGATACTTTAACAATACAAATTAACAATTAGTACAATATTTGACCCTACTTATGATTCTTTTAAATCAAAGCCAACATTGAAATTTCAATCATTCTATAAATAAATTATTTCACCACTTCACATCATACCAATGTTTTCTCTATATATACACTCAAGTGGATCCAATCATCTCTATTTTCATCTTATTTCCCAACACAATATATAAATTTTACACTCGATACTATCAAGTATTTACTTAATCTCACTTCAATTCAATCAAATTTTTTAAACCCCCATTTAGGCATAAATAAGTTGTAGATCTATTTATTTATATACCACCAAATATATAAATAATCCTCAACCAAATAAATCAATAAGTCAATATTATACTCACTTATTGAATCAATTAGTTAATATCTAACTTTCCCAAATTTCTATCAAATTCAAACTCCAATTTCCATTAATCTCAATGTTAACTTTTCTTTCTTAAAATTATTATTATTATTTTATTTTTTATTTTACTACTTCAAGTCAATGACTATTCATCATTTTATAATTTTCTATATCTCAATTATCAAATTACCTTTTACTCAAAATGTTGTAATAACATACTAATCATATATAATTAATACTTATCCCTCCTTTAGGTATACATCCAGTTTGTACATCCAATTACATATATCAATACTTTTTCCACTCTTCCTCACTTCTAAGTCTTATCACCAATCAAATTGGTCACACAAAAATTTTAGAACCATTTCACTAATGATTTCCAATACTCTCAAAATTTACTTAACATATCATTGTTAATTCCATTCTTCTAAATCAAATGAACAATATTTAACATACTAAAATATTAGTTAAATTAAAATTAAAATTTCCACAAACAAATCAACCAGATATAATCAAATACATTTACATTAAATTCCATTAATTAAACATCACTCTTCACTTACTTTCAGTGCTCATTCAATAGTATTTTTCTTTCTCTCTCCTTCAATCCCTTGCTTATACATGTCTCAACTATATAATATTCTAATCGATATTATAATTAACTTTAGAAATATCCCATCTAAACCATTATTATCTCATGTACATATATATAAATATATATATAATGATTATCCAACCTTGTATACATTCCTGCCCATAAGCAAATAATCCATACTTCAATTCTCCAAATAATGAGTAGATATATATATATATATATATATATTCCACTTTAGTCTTCCTTCAATTACATTTTCTTTTCCCTTGTATTCTCAGATTCTTGAATAGGTACACCTTAATAATATAATAACTTCCACTACAATTTATACCTACTATAAATTTAATCCTTTTAAACCATAATTCACAAATAGTTCATCATTTCTATGTCTAACTTATAAACCTTAAACAACCATTTAACTCTAAAAATTCATTCCACCTCAAATCAATTAATTAATACTTCCAAATATCCTTCAATTCATGTATAAAACAAGTTAAAGAATTTTACCTTTTAATTTAACAAATCTTTCATTACCCCAAAATATTAAGGGTTGCTAAATACTCTTTATAATACAACTATCATTAAATGTTATAGTACTGATGTACACAGTAGAATAAACATTTATCCCAAAGTTCCTCTTTACATTACTCATGTTCTCATGACTCATTTTATCATTTCACTACACTATTCCCAAGTGATCATCTCAATTCATGATCACCTTTCCTTCCATTTCATTTATCACTCTTTCCACAATTACCACATCAGAAGTCAGTTTAAGTGTCAATGCATATGCATGTAAAACATTTCAAATTACGTTTTGAAATTTTTTTCCTTACTCTCTTTCAAAATTCACCTAGGTCGAGAACCTCAAACCTAGGCTCTGATACCAAAATAAATGTAACACCCTTATACCCTATATACATATAATACATACTTCCCACATATATGTAAAATATGTGTATAAAGTACAAGAATACCATAAATCGGTTTCATAAAAAGAATTTCCATATTCTCAATTTAAAATAGCAAACAATTAAAATATATTTTTAATAAGTAGGTAAAATATTCATAATTAATTGTAGTTACCCAAAATAAGCATTTTATATAAAAAAAATATTTGAAAAAAATTTGCAGAACTTAGTCTGTAAAGTGGACATCCTAAAATTCAATAAAACTCAACCTGTATAAAAACACACTCCCAATAAAAACAAATCAAACATTTTACACCAACTTATGAATCTCTCCACATTTTCCTCAAAATATTCATATATGTACATATATATAAAAACACATATACACATTCCCACATTATATAATTTATCCAAAAATGCTTTATAATTTACAAGCTCGTAAAAATATAACGTAATATACATAATTATGTCATGTTTTATAAAAATAAAATGTATGCATGACAACAGCGGACTCTGATTCTATGGCAGCAAGATTCACTTTAAACACTATCAACCCCATGCCTAGACCTAACCACGTCTAGATGAACTCTCCGGATCTACCGACGACCCTGTCACTCGAGCGATGAATTACAATGACGCTAAGCTAAAAGCCTAGCAGTACATACTTTTAATATTAAAACTTTAAAATAATAACAATGCATAATGTTGTTGCAAGGTATTTTATAATATGGTATGTGATTTCACGTTAAAACATAATCTTTCAACATTTTATAATTCACATAAACACATATAAAAGCATAGGCCCAAACAAAATAATATATTATTCAAATTCCACAGTTGCTGTTTTGGTCCACATTGACATCCAGTGCCAAGCCCCGAAGGCAAATAATATATCAGTGACGCCTAGCGTCTAGCCCTGAAGGCAAATCAAATATCAGTGATGCTTAACGCCTAGCTCTGAAGGCAAATAATGAGGATAACCTCATAGGCATCCACTAAACACAAAACTCTGAAAATTAAATAACATACTAGGCACACAATAATACATATTTTTATCTTATATAATCACTTTTATCATTTTTCATTTCCGCTATGTCATGATGTATTATTCCAATAAATTCAATCTTATTTCTTTTTCCATAACTTTAGTCACATGTTTAATGTGATCTCTTAACCTCACATTTCTTAGGCATTTATCTTACTTTCTCATATGTATCACATTTCCTATAATCAACTTTCTTTATCTTATTTCCTCTTTTCTCATTTTTCTCATTCATCACAATGTCAAATCACTTTAATTTATCATTTCATATCACTTTATCACAATATATATCATGTAACATTACAAACATATTACCCAATATTTTGGGTCATTCTTACATAATGCACATAAATCTCATTTTATTCAATTTAGCGATAATAATGGCTTTTCATAATGCACATAATGCATACATAATAATTCACATATTATAACACAATGTTCATGAATGTCCAAAATGTGTTATGCTAAATTTAATGCAAATATATCAAAAGTATGTACATACCTTAATTATCAATCAAACCCAAGCTAAAAATTACTTTCTAACCTTCACTTCCAAATTGCCCTTCGACACTAAGGTGGGGAAAATCACTTCCTTTTAATGCCTTTTTAAAATCCGAGCAAAATAATTATTTAGATTCACATTTTAAAGCATTTCAAATATAAAATCTTAATTAAACGTCACTCTAACCAATATCCCAAAACTATGCCTTTCCTTACTTTAGCATTGAAATTTCATTTTAATCCATTTAAATTAGTATTTTAGGTTTATTTACATCATTAAAAATATATTATAACATATTTTAACCAATCACATTAAATAAACACAAACTTTTCACTAAAATCGTAAAATGCCATAACCTTCAACAATTAAGGTTCTTCATTCCAACTCATTTTAATTGTTAATCCAAGCTTATTTTCATCCTTTATATCATTAAATAACATGATTTAAATGTTAAAATCAAACAAATACCAATACTTTGAAAATTCCTTTCCAAAACCCTAAATTCAACACTACATTATCCAATCTCTAACCAAACTTGGTTAAATCCATCATTTGACTTTAAAATCCTTGTTCATGCATTAAAATAACACATTAGGAATCCATTTGTACAATTAAAACATATGATTTTAAAAGTCCAACTTTTACATACCCCTAAATCAAGTTCTTCATCCAAACCTCACTCAAACTTAATCATTTCTTCAATCCAACTTAAGAATCATTAATAACTAATTAAAATAGCTTCATACATACCCATTTAAGCAATTAAATCATACTATGTCAATACTCCAAAATCAACATATTCATAGCTTTATGAAATTCCAACGAATAAGATGGAAAACTTACTAATTATGGAGAAAATCACCAAAATTCTACTTAAAACTTGAAAATTCCTTCAATTTATGATGCTTGGAAGATGAAGAAATCTCTCTCCCTTAATAATGGGGGTTTGGCCTCCCTAAGAAGAAGAAGAAGAAGATGATTCAACTTTTTGGATTTTTTTTCCTTCCACTAGTTTTAAGACCATATATATATATTATTTTAATATATTTTTGATTAATTAATTAATTATTTATTTTAAAAAATCACAAATTATCTCTTCCATCTAAAATTAATTTATTTTTATATTATTTAATTAATTTTTAATTTTACAAAGTATCATTACCATTTTGCCATTTGACTTTTCTATTTAAGTGTTGACTTTTGTATATATTATATATATTTAATATATATATCATATATACTTTTTAATTTTTCCCTTCTAATCATTTAATTTTCTATTTAAATTATTTATTTAATTAATTTAATTTAATTTAAATTAATTTAATTTAATTTTTAAAAATTTTGGATGTTACAATTCATGATAAACCTCATAATTTAGTTTTAATCCAATATAGCATAAAAGTTATCTTTTTGTTGGACCAATGGATTAAGACTTAATTAATAGAAATTATCATGGACTGACTTCTAAATTTAAAAATACAATTATTGGTTAAAACTATCTAAGTTGTAACACCCTTATACCCTATATACGTATAATACATACATCCTATATATGTAAAATATGCATATAAAGTCTAAGAATATCACAAATAGGTTTAATAAAAAGTTTCTTGTGCTCAATTTAAAAATTTCAAACAATTAAAATATATTATTTTTTTATATGTAAATAAAATATTTATAATTAATTTTAGGTACCCAAAATAAGTATTTTATATAGAAATATCTGAAAAAAATTTGTCAGAGTTTTATCTGTAAGTTAGACATCCCAAAAATCAACATTTACTCAACTTGCATAAAAATACACTCCCAATAAAAATAATTCAACATTTCACCTCAACTTCTCAATTTCTCCATATTTTCCTCAAAATATTTAAGTATGTACATATATGTAATTATAAAACATATATACAATCCATTATCTTAAAAGTAGTCCAAAATTTTTTTATATTTTATAATACTTCGAAAACATAAACATAATATACATAATTATATCGTATTTTATAAAATGAAATGTATACATGATAATAACTGCCTCTGATCCTGTGGCAGAAAAACTCACTTCAAACGCTATTGACCTCTAGCCTAGACCTAACCAGGTCTAGATGAACTCTCTAGATCTACAGGAATAACTCTGTCACATGCACGATGAATTACATTCGCGCTAAGCTAAAAGCCTAGCAGTACATACTTTGATAATAATAAAACTTTAATACAGTGACAATACATAATGCTTTTGCATGTTATTTCACAATGTGGCATATAATTTCACTTTAAAAATATAATCTTTAATCTTTTTATAATTCACATTAACACATACACAAGCATGGGCCCAAATAAACTAATATATTATTCAAATCTCAGAGTTACTGTTTTGGTCCATATTGACACCCAGTGTCTAGCACCGAAGGCAAATAATATATTAGTGATGCCTAGCGTCTAGTCCTGAAGGTAAATCATATATCAGTGACACCTAGCGTCTAGTCCCAAAGGCAAATAATGAGGATAACTTCATAGGTATGCCGCCAAACACAGAACTTTGGAAATTGAATAATATATTAGGCACACAATTAATACATATTTTTCATAATCAATGTTCTTATCACGTTGCATCTTTTACTCATTTTTTCTCATTGCTTCTTTTTCCCATTTATCACGTTGTCTCTTTTCTTATACTTTCCAATCACATTATACAATTATGGGTCACATTCACAAGTAACTTATTTTAACATATCATCTTCATGCTCACATTTCATTTGTCAATTTCTCATTAATTCATAACAATGCCAAATCACTTTATCACAATGTATGTCAGTTAGCATTTCAATTATATTACCCAAACATTTTTGGGTCATTTACACATAATGCACCAAAATCAAATTTTACTCATTTTAGCCAATATTAATGGGTTTTCACAATGCATATAATACATACGCATCACTTCACATGTCATATCACAATATGTATGAATGTTTAATTAGTCAAGTAGCTTAACACATTTTTTATCCAAAATGTGTTAAGCTGATTCAAATGCAAATACACTTAAGTTATTAAGAATGTGTACGTACCTCAGCTTAACACTCAAATTCAAGCTAAAGTATTACTTTAACTTCCACTTCCACAATGCCCTTCAACACTTAGGTTGGGCAACTTGCTTTCACCTAATGCCTATTCAAAATATGAGTAAATACAATTATTTAGGACTACATTTTAAGACATTTTAAACATAAAATCTTAATTAAGCCCCACTCCAATCACTTTCCAAAAAAATTGCCTTATCTTACTTTGACTTTAGAATTCCATTTTAATCCATTTTAGTTGGTATTTTAAATTTATTTTTATCATTAAAAATATATTAATAGTTTTAACCAATTAAATCCAATAAACACATATTCTTTAACAAAACCCTAAAATATGCCTTAAGACTCTTTATTTCTAATTCTTCATTCCATTCATTTCCAATTATCAATTTGAGTCCATTTCCATCATTTAAATCATTAAACAACATGATTTAAACGATGAAACTAATTGAATAAGCATTCTTTAACAAAGCCTTTTTCCATAACCCTAAATCTTACTAACCAATTCCAACTTCAATTTAACCCAACCTAATTATTTATTCAACAATAGAATTATTGTTTACTCATCAAATAAACATCATACATGTCAATTCCAACAATTATAACATGCTACATCAAATATCCAATCTTCACATAACCCTAAATTCATCAATTATGTCCATTTCAACCAATCAACTAACAAATCATCATGTATTAATCATTTCAACTTCATTACTACCAATTTTAACAATTTAAACATACTTTCTCTTTCTAACTACTTCAAACAAAATCATAAAATCAATAAAAATAAGCTTGAAATAGAAAATACTTACTTAAATCCTTAGTAAATCTTCGAAATCCACTTAAATTCTCTTAAAATCCCTTGTGAATTTGGTATATATATGAAAAACTCACTCTCTTCCTATTTCTCTCTCAAACTCAAGCTCAGAAGAGAAGAAGAAGAAGAAGAAGAAGAAGAAGAAGAAGAAGAAGAAGAAAGCTTTGATTTTCTATTCTTGCTTATTCCCATCCATAAATATAATTAAATTATTTATTTATTCATTTAATTAATTAATAAATAAATTAATTTTACTTTAATTCTCTGCCACAAATCCCCTTCTTCCTTTGACTTTTCTTTTTCTTTTTCTTTCTTCTTCTTTTTTTTTAATTATTATAATTATCTCTTTCCCATCCATAATTATCCTACTTACACTTCCTTTATATGTCACATATATTTAATGTATATGTATATATCTTAAATATGATACTTATATTTTGCTTATATCATTATGTACATATTTATATTATGTGTATATATTATATATATGTAATGTATATTTAATATATATTTATCTATATACTTATATATATCATGTGTGCCCTATGTACACATCAAATATACCATATATATATATTATATATCAAGTATAATATATGTATACATATAACTAATATACATAATATATAATATATATAATATGTATATAATATGTATATGTAATGTATATTTAATGAATATAAATACCCATATATACAATTAATGTGTATCCTATATACACATCAACTATACCTTATATATGTATTAAATATAACAAGTATGTAATATATAAATTCAACATATATCATTAATATACACTATGTACATATTATGCATATACAAGGTATACATTGGGTATATATGATTTTTATACCCTCATATACTCATTAAATTTCTTCAAAATCATAGATATGACACGAGTGAATTGTTTGAAAATAAGATATCCCATGTTGATATTTTGTTAACCATATACCTAGGAAAAAGGACTTGCCATTTGGGTGTAGGTCATATAAGGTTGAAAGGGACATCTTTACTCTCTTTTGCCCATTACTTGTACATCCATGAATACATGCATACATGCATTGTATTACATGGCATTGATTCTTTCTGGCTCACAACACTAGAGTGCAACAGTTCAAGAGCCTAAGACCACCCTACCTACACCAGCGATTTTGATTCAAGTGCTTCATTAAGAGGATGGATGCTAGCCAACTAAGGGATATAGTCAATGAAGTTGTCAAAGCTAGGATGGCTGAGCTACAAGATCAATTGCCTGAGATTATAAAGATCCAATTGATTCAAATTCTGGAAATCATCAATAATGCTAATGAGGCATCTCTCATTAACATAAAGAAGAAGGGAAAGGCAACTTTAACAAGGAACAAGTCCACTGATAGATATCAAATGAGAAATGAGGGGTCACTTCCTTTTCTACAAGATTAATTGAGCCATATGCCGACTAAGCATGAGGAATGGAAGAGAGAAAAGAACATATACAATGAAAAAGGGAGTTATAAGGGTGGCTACCATCCTAGTGGTCAAAGTCAAAGAGGACGAAAAGATGTTGGGATAAATGCAATAACTATGCTAGCAAAGAAGCATAAATTTTAAGACTTGGGGGAACCTTCATCAAACGTGTTTGAAAATCTAATGAAAATGGATTTACTACAACCGTTGGCACCTCGACCATTACCATATGCTCTACTATTGTGCTCGATTAATTATGACTATAAGCGACACTCGCAAGTATATGAGGTAATTGTAGCAAAGGTGATCGCCCTAAGGTCATCTCACAAGGAAGAAATTATTTTTCAATAGTTTGATTGACAAGTAAATTGAAAAGCAAGAGTGTGATATGTTGGAATGGTGAAAAGCAATTTAAATTTAAAAGTAATGTGTGTAATAGTTGTGTAAGATCAATTCAATTCTAGGAATGGTGCCTAAGGTTGTAGGTCAATTTAATTAAATCTTAATTCTTAAATTATCCATTAATACAACATTGTATTTTAATTTGTTTCTTGAGTTTAATTAGTAATTACCAATTCATTCGTTTTTACATTCATGAATTAACAACAACCAATTGTTTTGAAATTGCAAATTAATAAAACCCTAGAACTTATATTTCTAATTCATTCTTAGGGCAGTTGAATGCATAATTCCAATATCAAATTTCACCTCTCGGTCCTTCATTCAATATCTAGAGATCAATAGGTAGCTAATATATCAACCTAACATTAAATCCAGTACAATAAACTAATAATAAGGTATATTAATGGAAATATCAAATCAAGTCATTCAATCAAATCTACTACAAGCCCCAGTCATGAAAAAATTTAGCTCATCATCATCAATTTAAAACAAATATTCATCTCAATATAAATCAAATCACAATTGTCCATTGAAATATTAATGTTCTTAACAAACAACAACAATCTAGAAATGAATTAAAAGAGAGAATATAAAACCCCTTTGAAGATGCTAAGAGTTGAACTTCTAGTCTTCCTCCTAGCTCCACTTTAAATATGATGAAGAACTAACAAGCCTTCTTCAATCAATGGCTCTCCTCTGGAGAGGTGGAATGGTAACTCTCTCAAGCCTCCAATGCCTCAATCAAGCTTTCTTTAAACCCTAACCTTCACAAGAGCTTGCTCACCCAATTTTATCTCAAAAATGTTGAGAATCTTGTCTATGGAAGAAAAAGAAGATGAAGATAGATGTTCATGGTCTCTCTCAAGACCAAGAACAAGAAGATGAACCAAAGGAACTAGCCCCCCCTCAATGGAGCCTCCAACATGTATATGTATCTCCTCTTTCCATTCTTTTTAATTTCTTAAGACACAAAGCATGTCTTGCCAACTCACACACTCCACTTTGTCTCCCACTTTTTTCATTTTTTAAATCTTCATCTCATTAATTAGGCAACTTTTTTCTTCTTTTATTATTTCTTTTTAAAAGATAGCACTTTTTGTCCCCCACTTTGTCCCCCATCTCATGTAAACAATTTGAAATAATTCTCATAAGACACGACCAAGTCATGAGTGACTTGGCCGTGTCACTCATTTTCTTATAGACACGGCTAAGCCATGTGGCTGTGTCCATGGCTGCCTCAATATCTTCTTCCTTTTCCAAGTGAGACACGACCAAGATCTTGGCCTTGTCATGTGACACGACTAGTGGCTTGGCCGTGTCTCTTGAGTGTGTTCTCCACTATCTTTATCTTTGCTCTGCTCTTTAGATGGGACACGGCCAAGGCCTTAGCCGTGTCATGTAAAATGGTCAATGGCTTGCCCGTGTCTCTCGGGTGTGTTCACTTCTGCATATCCTCCTTGCTTCTTCTTTATTTTGGTCTTTTGGTGAGACACGACCAATGTCATGACACGGCCAGTGGCTTGGCCATGTCCCTTGCTTGTGTATGTCTTTGCTAAATTTTCCTGAGGGACACGGCCAAGCTGACTTGATTTGGCCATGTCATGTAAGTGATCCATGCCTTATGCCTTGGGTTAGGGACACAGCCAAGCCATGAAGTGTCTTGGTCGTGTCTCATATTTTTCCACCTTAATAATCCATCAAATTGAATTAAAGCTCCATTGTTTTGTTCTTCAACCTGGATCAAATACTTCAAACAAACTTCAAACACAAATTTTAAAAAAAAATCAATCAAAATCCATTAAAATTACACTAAAAATAAATACACAAATGATCAAAATAACTATCCTACACTTAATTCTTTGCTTGTCCCCAAGCAAAGTCAAAATCAAAACAGACTAAATACGATAAATTTAGTGAAGTTCAAGAGTTATAAGGATGTATCAAGACTCCCATTTTATTAAATCCACAATCATTATCAAATCAATAACAATCAGTACTCAAGCAATTTAATGGCCAATCCATGCATACAAAAAATTGTCACTCCCTCACAAAACCTCTTAATTGTTTAATCATGTCGTGTTTAAGCTCTCAATATTCAATTAAAGATTATCTCTATAGGCTTGCTTATCAATCAAATCTCCACCACCTAATTACAATCAAGCATCAATCATAAGGTCTTTCATTGGGTTGTAATGGGGCTAAGGTAAAGGCATGACATTTAGAAAATGTGAGCTTATTCATAAAGTTCAAGAGCACTTCAATAATGAAGTAGACGATCATATGTAAAATCCAACAATCCCAAAACACCTTCCACTCACCTACCACTTGACATTAAAGAGCTTTTCAAGGGAACTCACTTATTAAATTTTGTAATGATTATTCCCAAACTTATTCCAACCCTAAGAAAAAGAATAACAACTTCTATTATTTTGATTTTTTTTCTCTTTTTATTTTTATTTTATTTTTTTATCTATTTTTTATTTTTTATTTTTTTAATCAAAATAAGGTTTGCAACTAAAGAACACCATACTTTGCAATTTTAAACTCACTAAATTTAACCCCACACTTTATTTAACACAACACTTAATCATAAACGCTCTTAAAATGCTCTTGACCTAATGAAAGGGCAATAGTTAAAACACTAAGGTTCAAGCTAATGGTGTTGTGAAAAAGAAAGAAAATGAAAAATGAAATAAGCTCAAAATTGGCTAACTAAGGTCGGATTTAAGGTTGGTCTTTTAAGCCAAAATGGGTTCACCTAATTGCCTTAATCATATTGATTCCTAATTGAAATTTTTATGTAGTCTCAAAATACATGTCAGAGAAAGTTCTAGCAATTCATCAATCAAAGATGTTTACACACAATAAAGAATAATAAGTTGATATCCAACTTAATAGGCTCAATTCCTCACTAGTTTAAAGGTGATGCAAAGAATAACCATCAAAATTGACAATAAGCACCAATTTTGATCAATTCTCAAATTCATGCTTCAAAAATTCAAAGGCCATCTATCAACAATCTTATAATAGTTGAACTTTTCAAAATTCATTTATTCAAAGAAAAACATTAACTATTAAACAAAAATAAGTTAAAAGTAAAAACTACACCCCACACTTAAAGATTCACATTGTCCCCAATGTGAGCATGCATAAATTTAAAAGGTAAAAGTTCAGATAAAACCTAATTTCCATCATTCCCATATGTGATATGAAGTGCTCCTATCCTTAATGAATTTGTCACCCATGCTTGAAAAGATGAATAGCTTGCAACTCTGAAATGTACCCAGTGTATTGTAAAGCTTAAATAGTGTCCTTTGAAGATCAAATGTCCAAAGGGAATATGTGAAGGTTTTCTTGGGATGATCCTCCAATGCTATAACAACTTGGTAAAAACCTTTTTTAGTCTGCAACATGGTTATATTCATTTTTTTCTCTTCCTCACCACCGAGAGTGGAAGAGATGATCATTGGTTGCATATTGTTTGTTGTCCCAAGATGGCAACCAAGAGGGGGGGGGGTGAATTGGTTTCCTCAAGAAATAATGACAATTAAAAAACTCAATAAAATAGAAATGCGGAATTAAGAGATGGTTGAGTAATGGAAGAAAGAAAGAACACACAAGATTTATAGTGGTTCGGATTTACTTCAATCCTACATCCACTTCCTTAACAACTTGTTAAGGTTCCACTAATCTTTGAAGTTTTTACAAGCTCACTTCTAACTTTGGTGTTTTCACAAGTTCACACCTAACTTCACAAGTGTTTTTCTAAGGCTTACACTCAAGAACCTTTAAAGGAGTTTTTAAGGCTCACTCTCACAACCCAAACAAGAGTTTTACAAGGATTACTCTCACAACCCAAGTGTTTTTCCAAGCTCACACTCAAACTTATACAATGGTGTTTTCAATGCTTACACCTAACATTCATTACAATTCAAATGTAAGTTTAAGTAAAAGAAAAGTTGTTGCTTGGCTATCAAATTCTATTTTGCTTCACTTGTCTTCTTACTTTTCTTGTAGAAGCACTGTATTTATAGCCAATGTGGTCTTACTAGCCGTTATTGATAGTGAGAATAAAGTCTTGGTAGTTTAAACCTTCTTTACTTAAACTGTCCGAAGCATTTAGCGGTCGTCCTTCATACAAGGATGGTCGCGCTTATGCCTCATGCTGTCGTCCTTGGACAAGGGATGGTCGTTGCATTTAAAAAGCTTCAACGGTCGAATTTTAGTGCTCTGCAGCAGGAATCTTGCCCATGCTGTGATTGTCGGGACGGTCGCGCCTAGCAAAGGTGCGGTCGCCCTTTTTGAATATTGAAGTGGGTTTATAACGGTCATGTCACGTGTCATTCTCTAACAGGGCAGAAGAGATGTCCGCCATAATTTGAATGTCGCGGTCGCCCTAGGTAGCATCTCGCGGTCGAGTTGAGATTCTCGCTTCGAACTTCTGGACGCACCTGAGGACGCGAACACTATTGTCTCTTTAAGCAAATTCTTCTTGAATTGGTAGAGCGGTCGCGACTCTGAATGGGTGGTCGCTAAAGTGGTAAGCGAGGCCGAGTCACTTGCCGTTCTTGTCACCGCGAACCTTACTGTGATTAGAATGATTTGAGTTCCTTAGGTAGCGGTCGTCCATAAATTGGGACGGTCGCTCTTCTTTATGCGCGGTCGCGACGGAGGTCGGGCTTCTGACCGCGAAACCTACTGTGATAAGGTTTCATCCTTTAATTGAATGGTGCGGTCGTATTCATGTTTGGTATGACCGCTAGAAGTGTTCTGTTCAGCTTTATTTGAAGCAACCTAAGCCTGCAACAAGATTCTCCAAACACATGTTAAATGGATCATTCATTTGAGTTGTCAAGGATCAAAATTGAGATCATTTGTCTAACAATCTCCCCCATTTTGACTTTGACAATTCAAATGGAATGATAAGAAAAAGAATAAGTCTAAAATGCTCCCCCTTAACATATGCATGAATCATGGTTAAGTAATCTTGGTGCATTGATATTATTTAAGTATCTTGGTGCATTGAGTTATGTTTAAACAATCATTCCAAGTTTCAAGTTGTTTACAATTTCTCCCCCATTGTCATAGGCAAAATGATTAATCAGAAAGCAAGAAGTTTATTGAAAAGTAACTAAACATCTTGTTTATTTAAAATATGGAGAAAAGTACACAGTACAAAGACAAAACAAATAAAGCATCAAACATATCAAGACATAAAATGAAAATGCAAACTATTACGACTAAACAGTTAAGCTATCCAGAGTCATCATCCTCATCTATCTCTTCTTCTACTAAAGGAGCTTTTCCTTTATCTTGAGGAGCAAAAGAGGTAGAGCTAGTACTAATGGACTCTTCTTCTTCAGGAAGGCTTTGGGTATGATCACTTATATCCCAATCTTCAAGATTGCATTGAGGCAAGTCCAGTTTGCCTTGCATATCATATAGATCATGATGCATGTGAGATATAAGGTCAATTCTCTTGTTCAAGTGCTGGAATCTCTTGGAGACACTTTTCTTGAACCTAGAGAGTTTCCTGGAGAGAGATTTGATAGCATGGAGGATGAGTTGTGTAGAGGATGAGGTAGTTTCTTGAGCAGCTTTTGATGAAGTAGCTTTTGGAGGTAATTCCACAGAAACTTCCACAGAGTCTCCCTCTTCCTCAATTGTATACCTTGGCCTTTTCTTTTGTCTATCCACAACTCCTTTCTTGCCAAAATAGTATACATATGTGCCTTCAATCTTCCTTACACATCCAGCATGTTCTAGATAATCAATTGTGATGGCACTAGAGGCAAGATTGAAAGGGTTTCTCAATGTAGCTAGGTTCAGATCATTTAGAAGGTTCAGGTGCCTAGCTATTTGAGTAATTTGTGAGGATAATAAGAAAGTTCCAGTTCTTGTAACTGCATGATGATAGAGGGTGTCAATCAAGAACTTGGTTGTGTTCATTTGGATGTTGTGGGTGAAAGCATATAAAAAGATGAGGTCTCTTTTGGTTACCTTTTCATTCCTATCTGCTCTTTGATGGATGGTGTAGGTGATAATCCTATGGAGCATCCAATGGGTGAGGGATTTGATATGTCTGGCTTTTGATTCTTTTTCAAAAGAAGTTTTCACAGAAATTTCTTGCCATAATGCAGAGAGAGTTTGGTTTGAAAAGATTTGATCATTGTAAGAGGTTATACCATCAGCAGGAAAGTCCCAAATATTGCCAAAGTCTTCTAAGGTTAAGGCTTGGTATTGATCAAACAGTTTAAACCTAACCCCATACCATCCCAGTGCAGAGTTAGCACTCTTTTCTATTTGGAAAGACATAAGAAATTCCTTGCTTAGACTGGAATAACCTACCTCTTCAGGAAATACAAACTTTCTCCATCCAAGGACATCTAGTAATCTCTCAATCTCGTCCTTGATATTTAGGGCAGAAAGCATCCCACCAAAAGGAGATTTGGTTCCCTCAACCTTCTTTCTTTTCAGCATAGCATATCTAACATCTTCCTCAGAAGTTTGGTGGTGAGGTTTGTGAATTTTCTCACCTCTTTTAGATTGTGGAGGAGATGGAGGATCAACTATAGGTTCTCTTATTGTGATTCCTGGAGCTCTCTTTGCTTTTCCTTTTATTTTGGAGGTTGTCTTCTTTTTGGGAGCCATTAGAATAGAAAGAAAAAGAAGAAAACTGGAAAACAGAGGGTGTATGAGAAACAGATGATTTTGAGAAGATTTTCGAGATTCAGAGGGAAGTTTATATGCTTTAATAACCAAAATATCCAAGAAACTGATGTAACATACTCTTAAATAGAAGAAATTAAGAAAATAGCCGTTTATGACTGTTGAAAGTTAAGAGTTACGACCTGTCATACAACCAACTGTTACAAAATTTCGAGCAGAGTGTACAGAGTGCGGTCGCAGATTTAGAAGGGTGCGATTGCAAAATGCGGTCTAACGACCATTAGCACGATCAGTACGCTCGCTGGGGAAGAAACTATCTGTAACGGTCGAAACTGTTCAAATTATTGCGCCTGCGCACAAATTTTCTCGACCGCGCATAGAGATTTTTGTTTGAATGAATCTGGCAGACGAGATAGCGATCGCTATGGACACTGGAGCGAACGCGACTGACTTAGAAATGAAAGATTCAAGGAAAGATGAAAGATTTTTCTAATGTTTAGATAAATAAAATAAATAAATGCACATAGAAACTTCATTGATAGGCAATTAATTCAAAGTGGTTCCATCAATCATTCCTAAATTAAGTTTAATGAAGTTAAGTCTATCTTCATTCAAGGGTTTTGTAAAGATATCAGCAAGTTGATTTTGTGTATCTATAAATTCTAAGATTATATTCTGATTTTGTACATTTTCTCTCAAGAAATGATGTCTAATATCTATATGTTTGGATCTAGAATGTTGGATAGGATTTTTAGACAAATTGATAGCACTAGTGTTGTCACATTTAATGGAGATATTGTTAAATACTTTATCATAGTCAAGCAATTGTTGTTTCATCCATAATACTTGTGTGCAACAAAAACATGCTGCAACATATTCGGCTTCCGTTGTGGATAAAGCAACCAATGCTTGTTTCTTACTATGCCAAGAAACTAGACAATTACCAAGAAAGTGACATGCTCCTGTAGTGCTTTTCCTATCTAAGATACTACCAGCATAATCTGCATCTGAAAAGCCTATGATATGAAATGATGTGTTTTTAGGATACCAAAGTCCTAAATGCATTGTACCATTCAAATATTTCAAAATTCTCTTAGTGGCATTCAAGTGTGATTCTCTAGGATTAGTTTGAAATTTAGCACAAAGACATACACTATACATTATATCAGGCCTAGAAGCGGTTAAGTAAAGTAGTGATCCGATGATACCTTGATATTTCTTCTCATCTACTGCTTTACCATTTTCATCTTTACCTAATTTCAAGGATGTGCTCATAGGAGTTTTGCTAGTTTTGCAGTCATCCATTCCAAATTTCTTGATGAGTTCTTTTGTATATTTGGATTGGTTGATGAAGATCCCATCTTCACATTGCTTGACTTGCAGTCCAAGGAAGAACTTGAGTTCACCCATCATGCTCATTTCAAATTCCCTAGTCATACAAGAAGCAAATTCTTTGCACAAGGCTTCATTAGTAGCTCCAAATATTATGTCATCCACATAAACTTGTACAATTAAAATGTTATGCTTGTCCTTTTTAACAAAGAGAGTTGTGTCTACTTTTCCTTTTGAAAAACCATTTTCAAGTAAATATGCACTAAGTTTATCATACCAAGCTCTTGGTGCTTGTTTCAATCCATATAAAGCTTTGGTAAGTTTGAAAACATGATCAGGGAATTTGTAGTTTTCAAAACTAGGAGGTTGTTTTACATAAACTTATTCGCTTATAAGTCCATTTAGAAACGCACTTTTAACATCCATTTGAAAAAGCTTAAAGTTCATGTGACATGCAAAAGCAAGTAATATTCTAATAGCTTCTAATCTGGCTACGGGGGCAAAGGTTTCATCATAGTCAATACCTTCTTCTTGATTATAGCCTTTGGCTACCAATCTTGCTTTATTTCTAACATTGTGACCATTCTCATCAAGCTTATTCCTATAGACCCATTTGCATCCTATTATAGAGTTATCTGTAGGTCTAGGAGTAAGTTGCCAAACATTATTTCTTTCAAATTGATTAAGTTCATCTTGCATTGCAGTTATCCAATTTTCATCATTTAAAGCCTCCTCAACAGTCTTTGGCTCAATTTGAGAAACAAAAGCAAAATTAACATCTACATGATTAATTTTAGATCTAGTAATTACTCCCTTAGATGTTTCTCCAATGATGAGTTCCTTAGGATGGTCTTTCTTGTATTGCCAATCCTTAGGTAGATCTTGAGTCTTTTCTTCAAGTTCATGCTGATTGATCTTTGGAGCATCAATAGATTCAAGAGATTCAAGAGTACCTGCAGGGTCATTGAAAGTAATACCTTTCTTCTGATCACGATTAGATGATTCATCAAATACAACATGCATTGATTCTTCTATAACTAGAGTTTTCATGTTAAATACCCTATATGCTTTGCTATATGATGAATATCCTAGGAATATGCCTTCATATGATTTGGATGAAAATTTTCCAAGATTATCCTTGGTATTCAATATGAAGCATTTGCATCCGAATACTCTAAAATATCCAATTCTGGGTATTCTTCCATTCCATAGCTCATAAGAAGTTTTATTAGTTAAATGCCTTTTGTAAACACGATTTGCAATGTAACAAGTTGTATTAACGGCTTCTGCCCAAAAATAAGATGGTAAATCATATTCATTGAGCATTGTTCTAGCCATTTCAATTAAAGTTCTATTTTTCCTTTCAACTACACCATTTTGCTGTGGAGTTCTAGGAGCAGAAAAATTATGTGAAATGCCAAGTTCATTGCAAAAGCCTTCAAAATTTTCATTCTCAAATTCTTTGCCATGATCACTTCTAATAGATGTGATCACATATCCTTTTTCATTTTGAACTCTTTTTGCAAACGTTTTGATGTAATTAAAGGCTTCATTCTTTTGAGCTAAGAAATTAACCCATGTGAATCTAGAGTAATCATCAACAAGAACAAATGCATATGATTTGCCTCCTAAGCTTGTAACTCTATTTGGTCCAAACAAATCCAAATGAATGAGCTCTAAAGGTCTAGAGGTGCTTATAACACTCTTTGATTTAAATGAGCTTTTATGTTGCTTACCATGTTGACAAGGTTCACAAATCCTATCTTTATCATATTTTATCTTAGGTAAGCCATCAACTAAGTTTTCATTGCAGATATATTTCAATTGATCCATACCAGCATGTCCTAGTCTTCTATTCCATAACCATGCATAATTATTAGTGGACATTAAACATTTAAATGTATGATTTGAATGAATGTTGATATTATAAGTGTTGTTTGTTCTAGTACCCTTAAATATGATAATATCATTTGAATTCGTGATTTTGCATTCCTTGGAATCAAAATTGACAAAGTATGCTTTATCACATAGTTGACTAACACTTAGCAAGTTATGTTTCAAACCATCAACAAGCCATACATCTTCTATTAAATCCTTACCAATAGAACCAATGGAGCCAACACCAAGAATTTTACCTTTAGCATTGTTTCCAAAAGTTACATTACCTCCATGTTTGTAGGTAATACTTATAAAGAGCTTTGCATTTCCAGTCATATGCCTTGAGCATCCACTATCCACAAGCCATGTGCTTTCGTTGATAGTAGATTTTAGGCATACCTGCAAGGCAATAGTGATCATCTTCTTTTAGGTACCCACATGAAGTTGGGTCCTTGATGGTTAGTAGTAAAAGTGCCTTCTAATTTGAGATGAGCCTTTCTTATATAACAAGAAAAATTTTTGTGTCCAAATTTCATGCAATATGTGCATTGCATGGTATTCTATACTTCTGCATTTTTCTTTTTGTATTTAAGGTATCATGCACACAACTACAAGTATGTGATTTCTTTTGTGCAAGTTTAGTGTATAAAAATGCATAATTAATTTTGGCTTTATTTCCTAGCAAACCATAAGAAGTTCTTGTAGTACTTTTAGACTTGGTGCAAGCATCTTTAATATGAACATCAGGAATTTCAATTGTAGATGCTTTTACAAATGTTGGTTTGCTTGGTGCAATGTTGGTTGAGCCATTGAATCCTAATCCATATTTTAAGGAAGGTGATCTTTGGTTATTAATTAATGTGTTTAATGCTTCTTTTCCTTTATGAGATCTGGAAATTGATTCTTTTAGTTCTTTTAGTTCATGCTTCAATGTTTCATTTTCTTTAATAATCTTTTCTAAGTCATGTGAGTTTTTATTTAACTCTCCTATCGTATTCATCAAGTGTTCATTTGAGGTTTTCAATTCTAAGGTAGAGTTCTTTAAGCATATAAAATCTTTTTCTAACTTAGAGTTTTTCTCTTTATAAAGCATCATTTTAGAAAAATATTTTTCTATTTTAAAGTTCATGTGCTCAATCAAATCACTATCATCTATATCATTTGTATCATTATGTGCTACTAGATCAAAGGATTGAGTACTTACCTCATTGGAGTCATCTTCAATAGCCATGAGACACATATTTGCAATTCCTTCTTCTTCTTCTTCTTCACTTGAGGAAGAGTCATCCCTTGTGGCTTTGAGAGACTGTTTCTTTTCTTTATGCCATTTCTTTTTGTTCTTTAATTTGAAGCAATCCGATTTAATGTGACCAGTTTTTCCACATTCATAGCATTTTACCTCATTTTCTTTTCTTTATCTTTGAAGGAGAATTTTGGAGGTGTACCTTTGTTTGCTTATAATCTTTTCTTCCTTTTCCATTCATTGATTCTTTTTGAGAACATTGCCATTTCATCTTCATCATCAGTACCTTCATTGCTTGAGCTCTCAACTTCTTTGATTGCTTTGAGTGCAATTGGTTTTCTCTTTTCTTTTTCACCTTGATCTTCTTCTTTCTCACTGTGTAGCTCAAATGTGAGTAGTTTACCAACTAGCTCGTCGGTTCTTAATGTGCTGAGATCATGAGCTTCTTCTATGGATGATACTTTTGATTCAAAGTTTTTCCTAGCTCTTAGGGCTCTCAAGATTTTACTGTTTACATCACCTTGATCATATACCTTGCCATACTTCTTTAGTTCATTGACAATAGCAAGCAAGCGATTTGTCATGTCGGTGACATTTTCATTTGGTTTCATCTTGAATAGCTCATACTCATGGACATGCATTTGTTTCTTGGTAAATCTCACTTGAGTTGTACCTTCATGGTAGTTTTCGAGTGTTTTCCAAATGCAATGTGCACAAGTTAAATGTTGAACTCTTCCACCTTCTTCTCTTGAAATGGAATTCATCAAGATGGAAGCGGCTCTATTGTTCTTGAATCAATCTTTGACATTGCTAGCTGACCATTGTGCTTTGGGAAGTGGAACTTGAATACCGTCAACTTCATAAGTGGGAGGTTTCCACTCACTTTCCACGAAATCCCATAGTTCAATCCCTTCACTGTCTAGAAACAAATACATTTTGTGTTTCCAGTATGAATAATCAATTCCATCAAAGTAGGGTCTAAGAATAGTGTTAAGATTTCCATGAGAGTTTGATGAAGAAGAAGTTGCCATAGTGGATCAAATTTCACAATTAAGTTTAAGAAATCTCAGGCTCTGATACCAATTGTTGTCCCAAGATGGCAACCAAGAGGGGGGGGGGGTGAATTGGTTTCCTCAAGAAATAATGACAATTAAAAAACTCAACAAAATAGAAATACGGAATTAAGAGATGGTTGAGTAATGGAAGAAAGAAAGAACACACAAGATTTATAGTGGTTCAGATTTACTTCAATCCTACATCCACTTCCTTAACAACTTGTTAAGGTTCCACTAATCTTTGAAGTTTTTACAAGCTCACTTCCAACTTTGGTGTTTTAACAAGTTCACACCTAACTTCACAAGTGTTTTCTAAGGCTTACACTCAAGAACCTTTAAAGGAGATTTTAAGGCTCACTCTCACAACCCAAACAAGAGTTTTACAAGGATTACTCTCACAACCCAAGTGTTTTTCCAAGCTCACACTCAAACTTATACAATGGTGTTTTCAATGCTTACACCTAACATTCATTACAATTCAAATGTAAGTTTAAGTAAAAGAAAAGTTGTTGCTTGGCTATCAAATTCTATTTTACTTCACTTGTCTTCTTACTTTTCTTGTAGAAGCACTGTATTTATAGCCAATGTGGTCTTACTAGCCGTTATTGATAGTGAGAATAAAGTCTTGGCAGTTTAGACCTTCTTTACTTAAACTGTCCGAAGCATTTAGTGGTCGTCCTTCATACAAGGATGGTCGCGCTCATGCCTCACGCGGTCGTCCTTGGAAAAGGGACGGTCGCTGCATTTAAAAAGCTTCAACGGTCGAATTTATTGCTCTGCAGCAGGAATCTTGCCCATGCTGTCATTGTCGGGACGGTCGCACCTAGCAAAGTTGCGGTCGCCCTTTTTGAACATTGAAGTGGGTTTATAACGGTCATGTCACGTGTCATTCTCTAACAGGGCAGAAGAGATGTCTGCCATAATTTGAATGTCGCGGTCGCCCTAGGTAGCATCTCGCGGTCGAGTTGAGATTCTCACGTCGTACTTCTGGACGCACCTGAGGACGCGAACACTACTGTCTCTTTAAGCAAATTCTTCTTGAATTGGTAGAGCGGTCGCGACTCTGAATGGGATGTCACTAAAGTGGTAAGCGAGGCCGAGTCATTCGCCGTTCTTGTCACAGCGAACCTTACTGTGATTAGAATGATTTGAGTTCCTTAGGTAGCGATCGTCCATAAATTGGGACGGTCGCTCTTCTTTATGCGCGGTCGCGACGGAGGTCGAGCTTCTGACCGCGAAACCTACTGTGATAAGGTTTCATCCTTTAATTGAATGGTGCGGTCGTATTCATGTTTGGTGCGACCGCTAGAAGTGTTCTGTTCAGCTTTATTTGAAGCAACCTAAGCCTGCAACAAGATTCTCCAAACACATGTTAAATGGATCATTCATTTGAGTTGTCAAGGATCAAAATTGAGATCATTTGTCTAACACTGTTCTCCCCAACCAAAACATATTTCAAAAGTTTTGGGGGCCTTTTAAGTTCAACCAAGTTTGGTTGAATCTCTTTCTCATCCTCTTTAACAATCTAAAGTCCTCTCTCAACATTTAAGATTAACTTGCACTCCTCAATTTTTGAATTGAAAATTTTAGGCTCTACTTCCAAGGTCATGGTCATCTCAAGCTTATCTTCACTCTCTTCTTTGGAGGACATGTCATAGATTTCAGAAAGTTGCTTACCTTGTTTCTCATCCTTTAATCTAATTGGGAATGGAATTGGTGGCATATAAGGATTTGGAGGCTCATGCAATTTTGGTGAGGTTGATGCTTCCAAATTCTCCTCCTCCTTTGATTGACTTGGTTACTCTATGTTGGGTTATATCTCCTCGCCATTTTCTTCTTGATTAGTACCTGCATCAAAGGAATTACAACTTTGTTATATATTACCTTTTCACTCCTCAAAATTGTGATTACATTGGCTTGTGCTAAGTGGTTAGGAGATTCCACTTTTTGGTGTGCTTGGAGTTGATTTGCCAGCTACCCAACTTGAGTTTCCACCTTCTTCAATGATACTTCCAAAGAATCAAACCTCTTATTTCTCCCTTCCTGATTTTGTGTGCTAATTTGAATGAAAGCATTCAAATTATCTTCTAATGTGGGTTTCTTGAATTGATCTTGATTTTGTGTGCTAATTCGAATAAATGCATTCAAATTATCTTTCAATGTGGGTTTCTTAAGTTGATCTTGATTTGAAAATTGTCCTTGAAAGTAAGAACTTCTTTGATAAGGTTGAAAAAAATATTGACGTGGAATTTGCTGCTGATTTTTCGAAGAAAAATTTGGATAGTTTCTCTAACTTGGATTATAAGGATCAGAATATGGGTCATTTATACCCCTTGGCCAGAAACTTTCAAAGAAATATTCTTCCTCTTGCCTCTCTTGGTATTGTTCAAAACCAAATGAACACATGTTTGCACTATGTCCTGCAATGCCACATGCTAGACATACTTCTTGACTAGGCATAGGTGCTCTTCCTCTAGCATTTAGCTTCTTAAGTTTACTTGTTAATTTTGCCAAAAGTCATGCCATTTCAGAATTAGCATTCACATCAAAAACTCCCTCGTGCCTTGAAAATTGCATCCTTACAATAAGCACTAAGTAATTCAAAAAGAAACACTTTAAACAATTAAACAATTTAAATAAAAAAAAATCAAACTACTAACAATAATTGCCTTCCCCGGCAACGGCCCCAAAAACTTATTGTGCTCGATTAATTACTACTACAAGCCACACTTGCAAGTATACGAGGTAATTGTAGCAATGGTGATCGCCCCAAGGTCGTCTCACAAGGAAGGAATTATTTTGCAATAGTTTGATTAACAAGTAAAGTTAAAAGCAAGAGTGTGATATGTTGGAATGGTGAAAAGTAATTTAAATTTAAAAGTAATGTGTGTAATAGTTGTGTAAGATCAATTCAATTCTAGGAATGGTGCCTAGGGTTGTAGGTCAATTTAATTAAATCTTGATTCTTAAATTATCCATTAATACAACATTATATTTTAATTTGTTCCTTGAGTTTAATTAGTAATTACCAATTCATTCATTTTCACATTCATGAATTAACAACAACTAATTATTTTGAAATTGCAAATTAATAAAACCCTAGAACTTATATTTCTATTTCATTCTTAGGGTAGTTGAATTCATAATTCCAATATCAAATTTCACCTCTCGGTCCTTCATTCAATATCTAGAGATCACTAGGTAGCTAGTCTATCAACCTAACAATCAATCCAGTACAATCAACTAATAACAAGGTATATTAATGGAAATATCAAATCAAGTCATTCAATCGAATCTACTGCAAACCCTAGGCATGAGTAATTTAGCTCATCATCATCAATTTAAAACAAATATTCATCTCAATATAAATCAAATCACAATTGTCTATTGAAATATTAATGTTCTTAATAAACAACAACAATCTAAAAATGAATTAAAAGAGAGAATATAAAAACCCCTTTGAAGATGCTAAGAGTTGAACTTCTAGTCTTCCTCCTAGCTCCACTTTGAATATGATGAAGAACTAACAAGCCTTCTTCAATCAATGGCTCTCCTCTTGAAAGATGGAATGTTAACTCTCTCAAGCCTCTAATGCCTCAATCAAGCTTTCTTTAAACCTTAACCTTCACAAGATCTTGCTCACCCAATTTTATCCCAAAAATGTTAAGAATCTTGTCTATGGAAGAAAAAGAAGATGAAGATGAAGGTGATGTTCATGGTCTCTCTCAAGACCAAGAACAAGAAGATGAACCAAAGGAACTAGCCCCCCCCCCCCCCCCCCCCCCCCCTCAATGGAGCCTCCAACGTGTATATGCATCTCCTCTTTCATTCTTTTTAATTTCTTAAGACACAAAGCATGTCTTGCCAACTCACACGCTCTACTTTGTCTCCCACTTTTTTCATTTTTTAAATCTTCATCCCATGAATTAGGCAACTTTTTTCTTCTTTTATTATTTCTTTTTAAAAGATAGCACTTGTTGTCCCCCACTTTGTCCCCCATCTCGTGTAAATAATTTGAAATAATTTTTACAAGACACGACCAATTCATGAGTGACTTGGCTGTGTCACTCATTTTGTTATGGACACAGCCAAGCCATGTGTCCGTTTCCATGGTTGCCACAATATCTTCTTCCTTATCCAAGTGAGACACAGCTAAGGCCTAGGCCGTGTCATGTGACACGGCCAGTGGCTTGGCCATGTCTCTTGAGTGTGTTCTCCACTGTCTCTATCTTTGCTTTGCTCTTTAGATGGGACACGACCAAGGCCTTAACTGTGTCATGTGATAAGGCTAATGGCTTTGACGTGTCACTTGGGTGTGTTGACTTCTGCATATCCTCCTTGGTTCTTCTTTATTTTGGTCTTTTGGTGAGACATGGCCAAGGCTTTACCCGTGTCATGTGACACTGCCAGTGGATTGGTTGTGTCTCTTGCTTGTGTCTATCTCTGTCGAGGGACACGACCATGCTGACTTGACCTGGCCATGTCATGTAAATGATTCATGCCTTATGCCTTGGGTGAGGGACATGGCCAGGCCACGATATGTCTTGGCCGTGTCTCATGTTTTTCCACCTTAATAATCCATCAAATTGAATTAAAGCTCCTTTGTTTTGTTCTTCATCCTAGATCAAATACTTCAAACTAACTTTAAAAATAAATTAAAAGAAAAATCAATCAAAAGCCATTAAAATTGCACTAAAAATAAATACACAAATGATCAAAACAACTACCCAACACTTAATTCTTTGCTTGTCCCCAAGTAAAGTCAAAATCAAAATAAACTAAACAAGATAAATTTAGTCAAGTTCAAGAGTTATAAGGATGTATCAAGACTCCCATTTTATTAAATCCACAATCATTATCAAATCAAGAACAATCAGTACTCAAGCAATTTAATGGCCAATCCATGCATACCAAAAATTGTCACTCCCTCATAAAACCTTTTAATTGTTTAATCAAGTAGTGTTTAAGCTCTCAATATTCAATGAAAGATTATCTCTATAGGCTTGCTTATCAATCAAATCTCCACCACCTAATTACAATCAAGCATTAATCATAAGGTCTTTCATTGGGTTGTAATGGGTCTAAGGTAAAGGTATGACATTTAAGAAATCTGAGCTTATTCATAAAGTTCAAGAGCACTTCAAGAATGAAGTAACCGATCATTTGTATAACCTAACAATCCCAAAACACCTTCCACTCACCTACCACTTGCCATTAAAGAGGTTTTCAAGGGAACTCACTTATTAAATTTTGCAATGATCATTCCCAAACTTATTTGACCCTAAGAAAAAGAGTAACAACTTCTATTATTTTGATTTTTCTCTCTTTTTTTATTGTGATTTTTATTATTATTTTTATTATTTATTTTTTAATCAAAATATGGTTTGCAGCTAAAGAACACAATACTTTGCAATTTTAAACCCACTAAATTTAACCCCACGCTTTGTTTAACACAACACTCAATCATAAACGCTCTTAAAATGCTCTTGACCTAATGAAAGGGTAATAGTTAAAACAACAAGGTTTAAGCTAATGGTGTTGTGAAAAAGAAAGAAAAGGAAAAATAAAATAAGCTCAAAACTGGCTAACTAAGGTCGGATATAAGGTTGCTCTTTTAAGCCAAAATGGGTTCACCTAATTGCCTTAAACATATTGATGCCTAATTGAAATTTTTTTGTAGTCTCAAAATCCATGTCAAAGCAAGTTCAGATGAAACCTAATTTTCATCGTTCCCATATGCAATATGAAGTGCTCCTTTCATCCTTAATGAATTTTTCATCCATGTTTGAAAAGATGAATAGCCTACAACTCCGAAAGGTACCTAGTGTATTGTAAACCCTAAATAGCATCCTTTGAAGAGCAAATGTCCAAAGGGAACATGTGAACAAATTGACTTGATTTGGTCCAACCTAGCCAAAGTCCTAATAAGAGAATAACCATCTTATCATAGTTCCACGTCCGCAATCTTGAAAGTCTTATGCAGAATGATGGTCCTGAGTTTCTGCAAAAGAAAGAGATCAAGATTGCACTAATTAAATTTGAATTTCTACCAAGAAGATAAGCTCTATCCTTTCATAAAGCAAGGTTTCAAGTTTTGTCTTTCCATGAAAGAAGATAATAAGATGTTTAAAAGGTGAAAATAAAGTGTAGAGTTTAATATTCCCAATTATGTATGGTTTCAGCAGAAAGTTTACAGTGTGAGAGTTTATCTATAGTGTTACATCAGCTCCAATATAAAGATGGCCTTCACTTATCCTATATCCCTTTTAGATCCTATTTCAAGCTTATTAAAGACTTGATCTCTCTTGGTAGATAGAGTCTATTAGTGGAGATTGTTTGAATAAGCATGCATATGAGATAGACAATATTTAATCTCAATGAGACCTTTGTGAAGTAATGTGTATATGCCTATCTGAAGTGCAATACTTCTTGCTTAAATGGAAATGATTCCCGAATTTAGTACGATAACTAGGACTGTGATATTATAGATATGTTAATTTAGAAAAATCGAGTCCTGAGGTACAATGACGTTGACTTGACAAAGCAGAAATATGATTTTAAGATTAAAAAAAGTGTTTTTGTCATACAAATCCTTCAAGTTAAGTGAAATATGTTACATTGTCAAAACCCAAAAGACATATTGGGCAAAAGTAGGCTAATGAAAGGGTCACTTACAATGTTATGAAGAAGTCACCAACCAATGTGTTGAATCATGAGCTGAAATGGGCATCTCTTATGTCTCTAACTATGCTACTTGGGCCTTGCACTACTCATATTTCCAATAAAGCCATAAATATGGAGTCTTTTTCCATTCCAAAGCAAGACCTAAATGAGCATCTGAAAAAAATCAATGGAAGGACTTCAGCTGATCACCTCAGTTTGTGAGTCAATAGAACCATTGTAAGTATTATTCATGCATATCATTTATACATAAACATATCACACCGCATTTTGTTGTCTTGGATTATCTATTCTTTGTCAAAGTGATCAACAAATACTTTATGAAGCAAACATGAAACATATATGGAATCAGGGGGCATGGAAGGACCATTGTTTGAGGAAGATCTAGTCACTTTACAAAAATAAAAATGCAAGCTTGTGCAAAGAACTAGACAAAATGCAAACATCAATCAAAGCTTATATGGAAACAAAATCATTGGTCTGAGCCTGCACAGGGGACAAAGTTTCTCTTTTCAATTCTTGATTTTATGCGTATATAACATATTTTTAGAATCACTTTCAATATTTTGCCACACAGTGGACAAAGAGAGGATATGAAAGTTAGCTAAAAATAGATGAAATTTTTGCAAAAGAAAGAACAAAAGAAGAAAGATCAATCAAGCTAGAAGAGCTGAAGTCGATCCATTGAAGAATGGAACAAGTGGCTAAAAGAAAGCCTGCACTCTCAAATAACAGAAGGTCAGTCCAGCTAGAAGAGTTGAATTCGATCCATTGAAGAATGGAATAGGCGGCTAGAAGAAATCCCACACTCTCAAACGATAGAAGATCAGTTCAGCTAGAAGAGTTGAAGTCAATCCATTGAAGGATGGAATAATGGCTAGAAGAAAGTTGAAACTCTTAGATGACAGAAAGTCAGCATAATCTATTGAAGGATGGAACAATGGCTAGAAGAAAGCCAAAACTCTCAGATGACCGAAAGTCAGCACAGTCTATTGAAGGATGGAATAATGGCTAGAAGAAAGCTGAAACTCTCAAATGATAGAGAGTCAGTATAATCTATTGAAGGATGAAACAATGACTAGATGAAAGCCAAAACTCTCAGATGACAAAAAAGTCAACACAATCCATTAAAGAATGGAGGCTAGAAGAAAGCTAGAACCCTCAACTGATAGAAGGTCAGTCCAGCTAGAACTGCTAAAATTATTTGGCTAGAAGAAAGCTACAACCCTCAACTGATAGAAGGTCAGTCCAACTAGAATAGTTGAAATTGTTTGGCTAGAAAAAAGCCAGAACCCTCAACTGATAAAAGGTTAGTCTAACTAGAATAGCTAAAATTGTTTGGCAAGAAGAAAGCCAAAACCCTCAAATGATAGAAGGTCAGTCCATCAAGAAGAGCTGAAATTGTTCTGCTAGAAGAATGCCAGAACCCTCAACTGATAAAAGGTCAGTCCAACTAGAAGAACTGAAATTATTTGGCTAGAAGAAAGCCAGAACTCTCAAATTATAAAAGGTCAGTTGAATCTAACCTTGAGTCCAGAACCCAACCAATCTTGGATCTATAACCCAATATCTAATTCTTGGGTCCATAACCCAATCCAGTCTTGGGTCAAGAACCCTAATTCAGGCTTGGGTCGAGTACCCCAATCCAGACTTGGGTCGAGCACCCTAATCCAACCTCGGGTCGAGAATCATAATTCAGTCTTAGGTCAAGAACTCTAATCTAGTCTTGGGTCGAGAATCCTAATTCGGTCTCGGATCGAGAAGCCAAATTCAATCTCAGGTTCAGAACCCATCCTCATCCAAAATTAGCTCAAAAGTTATGTTACTTTTTACTTTCTTATACAAGTCTTAGATCGTTCAAGTAGGGGGCAAACTGTAGACCCTTAATTTTGATCCTAAGCTAGTGTGATCCTAATTAAAGAGGGTCAAACTAAATTTGGTCCAATTTTAAGGCTTAAACATATTTTACAGCTTTAAATAGGTTGATCTAGTTTTGAAAGGCCCAAATTAAATTGATTAAACTTATAAAAGCCCAAATTAGCCCAAATTTAACTTATTCAGACCTAAAATTTAAAATGGTTTGAGTCGGGATGGGTCCAGGAGACTTGAGCCATTACTCATGTTGACTTGGAAGGTCCAAGTTGACATGAGCCTTTGGATGCCCAAATCGGCTCATATCGATTTGGCACACCCAAATCGAGATGAACTTTAGATCCAAAGCAATTTGGCCAGCCATTTAAATTCCTAATCAAGCTAGAATTCATGTTAACCTCATATTAAGCAGATTAGGTTTTAGGGTAAAGTCATGGTTTGCCTATAATTATATGATTAAAGGCAGAAAAAAAGCAACAATTATCAAGCAATTATCACAGAGAGCACGGATTAGCAATTAAGAATAACCTAGCAACACAGATAGATAGCAACTGAGGACGCATTTACCATTGCCTCAAACTTGATTTGTTACAACTAAAAATAAGATTGATCCAAGCAGTAATGAGAGACAAGTAGTTTGTTTCAACACTTTTAATTGGGAGGAACCAATAATGGCAGTTTGAATTCATTATTTATCTTGTTTTAAATTTACAGTAGCTATTTATTTTATCAACATTGTTTTTAAATCACAGTTTAATTTACAATAATCATATAAACCCTTTGAATTTTCTTTGCATAACAATCTGTTAAGACATTTAGTAGTAATTTGCAAAAACATATCCAATACAATCATACAATAACATTGTTTATACAATTATAGTAACCCTAGTCTTTCAAATACCATAACCATAATCTGTTTCATAAAATACCAAAACCATATTCTGTTTCCCAAAATATTGAACCCTAATACTATTTTTCTAAAACTAAAACCATAAAACCCTAATTTTAATGTAAAACCCTACTTTAGGAAAAACCTTAATTTGTATAAATATAAAACCATAGTTTAGGAAAAATCCTAATTTCCTAACAAAATCATATCAAGTAAACTGTCTACCTTTTGAGAGCACTGCCTCTAATCCCCTACAAGGGTGGCTGCCTCTTGACCCCCGCCTGCTTACCGACTAAAGGGACTGCCATATATGACCTCTCATATATTTATATGTGGATAGATTTGTGTTTATTTTATTTTTATTATTTGGATTTTAAGATGTAAAGGGCATGTTTTCACCTTATGGGTGCCTTATTTGTTTAATTTATTTATTTTATGTAATTTAATTTATTTAAAAACTTTAGGACAGTTGTAAGGGGCACATTTTCACCTTTTGATGGTGTCCTATTTTATTTATTTTATTTGTGAACATTTAAGGATTATAAGGGTATGTTTTCATCTAAGGATGGGTATCCATATTATTTTGTGATGTATTATTTTATTTTATTTTATGAATGAATCAATTTTATTAATAATTGCATGTAATATGTATAATATCACAATGTTTAAGAATTTAATAATATTTAGACCTGAAAAGAAGGTCGTTTCCAATGAACTGAGCGCTATGGGGGTGATGGGCCATTTCTCACCTTCTCCATACATACCCAATTTTTTGAAGCCAATAGGAGGTTGGAGATTCCTTAGGAATTGAGTCATCTACCCCTTTCTTTTTTCCGGCCCATTCGGGTGGCGACTCTATTTCTCTAGGTTTAAGCCCGTGTTCTCTAAGGCCTTGAGCCTAATAGTCTTGAAGTCATAAGAACCATTTGACATGGGAGTGGGGGCGAAAATCCCCATTCACACGGGCCATGCAGACAACCATGGTCACATGACCATCCAAGGGTCGCTCGGCTACCGCGGGTTTCGTGAACCGTCCATGCTCACTAAGGCTTATTGTGCACACCGTGGACCGTTTTTTCCATTTCAAGCCCATTTGACCTCATATTTGCTTGATTCAAGTTGCATTGGATTCATTATCATATGGGATTTCGTTTAAGGGTAAAATTGATGATTTTTTCTCATGTTCAAAATTGAGGATTTTTGAGCTTCTTAAGGCCAGTTTGGACTGTCCGGGCCCATCTGAATTCTAATTTGCACAATTCCAACTTTTTTGGAACTGTGATCACATGCACTATAATTTGGGTGCATAATTAGGGGTTTACACAATGTTAAACAAAGATGATAATTTGATTAAATGGATTTAGTAAATTGCAAGTTTTACCAAATAAATTCACTGAGCTAAACTTTACTAATGAACTACTCAAATCCTCAGCTTGGATGGTTTTGATTGGCCTAGATCAGTGGGATTTTGGCTACTATTTGTAGCCTTTATTTTGCTCTCTATCTCTTTGGTTTTTCTTAGTTTTTAGCTTGCTCTATGTTTTATTTGCTTTTTGTGTCTTTTGGAATTTTGTTTGTTGCCCCCTTATTGCTTTGTATTTATAGTGCTAATTAGAGTTACATTAGGTTTAATCATGTTTAATGATCCAAATTGTATTAGAAAACCTCATATTTATCTGAATAAGCCCAAATTTAAGTAGAATGAGTTAATTTAAAGGATCGGCTCATGGTGAATTGGTTATGGCTCATGGCCAATTCGTCATGACCTTTTAGGGCTATTTTCATAATTTAAGCTTTAATTGGCACTGGTTTGATTTGGGCTTTTTGAATTGAAATAAAATTTGATTAGGGTTTTTTAATTGGGACTAAATTTGTTTAGGGCCAAAATTAAGGGTTTATAGTCTTGCCCCTGCTTTTATGATTTTTCAATTTTTCAGAGAGAGAAAAGCAATCTGATCTCGATAAATTTAAGCCGATCTCAGATGCTTCAACAAATTTAGACTATTCAGGCATTTCAAATAAACCCGAGCTAGTTTAGATGCTTTAAATATATCCAATCTACTTTGAATATTTCAAATAAACCCCAGTGGATATGGATGCTTCAAATAAATCTAGAGTCATCTAATGGATGCTTCAATAAATCCAAACTTATTTAGGTGCTTCAAGTGAACTCGAGATCTTTATACATATGCTTCAATAAATCCGAGCATGTCCGAGTATTTCAAATAAACTTGGGACCTTCGAGTGGATGCATTAATAAATCTGAGCTTTTAAAAATTCAATTAATCATAGTGCTTCAAATAAACTCGAAACCTTCAAGTGGATACTTCAACAAATTCACTATATCTACGACGTCATGATATTTTGCAAAATCCAATATATGCTAGAGGTTTAGATGCTTTACCAAATCCACAAAATTGTGCTGTCAGGATACTTCAACAAATACAATATAGGTCAGAGGTTTGGATTTTTTAATAAAATCCATAAAACTACACCATTAGGATACTTCAAAAAAATCCAGTTTAGCCTAGATATTTGGACACTTCAATAAATCCAAAGAGTTCATCATATTTGGGAAAAAAATGAGTAGACATAGTTATGGTTGCTTCAACAAATAAAAAAAATAATGTTTGTCTTTGCAGAAATGGATCTTCATATTGATTCTATATTCTTTGGAGTGGACCTTTGTCTTGTATCGACTTTAGCTCTTCTACTTTGACTGACTTTATTTCATTTGAATCTTCATTCATTTTAGAGTTTTGGCCTTCTTCTAGCGACTTGTTCCATTCTTTCATGAATTTTGCTTTTCAAAATTTGGCTATTTTTCACTAGATACTTTATCTTTACCACCATGTACAGGCTCAAACTGGCAATTTTACCCCCATATGCAGGCTTCAATCAAAGTTTCTATAAACATGGATCTTTTCTATCTTTTGCAATGGGATTGGATCTTTTCTCAAGTAATGCGTGTCTTTCATGCTCCCTAACGCTATGTCTTCTTCTCTCTATTAACTTCATTGTAACACCCCGATACTCCACATAAGTACTATACATATACCTGGTATACATACAGTAAGTATATAAAGTATAAGGATGTCACTTTTCGTTTCAATACAAAATCCTTTAACAGTGTTCAAACCACAATACATTCATTTAAAGAATATTTACAAATACATTATACTTTTAATAATCTTACATTTATATAATGATCTTATCTTTATCAAAACTTCATTTATACATCTGAATACACTTCATCAGAAATACATCATAATTAAAAAGTTATACATGTATGCATCACCCTCTAGTTGGTCTCGATAAACTCTTACTCTTCTCGTGGCATAGCAAAAACTTCATATCTTCCACCAAGTTACCTGCGCGATCACACATCCGCGCTAAGCCCAAAAGCTTAGTAGTACAAATATAAAATATAAACATACATTATAGAAATACTAACATATAATGAAATAGCAATTCCATGTACCATTAGTTTCTTATCATGTTTTTCCTTTTGAATTGTACCTTTCATATATCTCAACAAATTTTATATATTATATACATATATACATAACATTATCACCAATCACAATCCATCACTAATACTCACAATCATTATATCAATACTCACATTACACATCATATTTCAAATACATTATTTTATTCACAATTCACCTCTCACAATTCACATTTCTAACAAAAGCAACCATAGATCTCATTACTTATTCAAAGTTTATCAATATAGCCAACAACTATGGCTTCTTATACGAACTTTCCCCCAACCAGGTCGGTTGCCCACTGGGCCTTGGGTCACTACCAATCCCAGAGGTCCGCAGGAGGCAGATAAGCACGTATAAGACTATCAGTAACGAACCTTCCCCCAACCAGGTCGGTAGTCCAAGATCGGTTGCCCAAACCCAGGGTCTGCATGGTTCCGCAGGAGGCAGATAGGAACGTATAAAACTATCAGTAATGTACCTTCCCCCAACCAGGTCGGTAGTCCAAGTTTGGTTGCCCAACCATTGGGTCCGCATGGTTCCGCAGGAGGCAGATAGGTTTGCTCATTTATATCTTTTAACATTACTTTTTCAATTCATTTCCATCATTATCAAATAGGCAAACATGCCTCAACAATCTCATTTGTATAACCATAGCCAATCACAATGACTTCACATCACATTTGAGTTATCATAGCCAATCACCATGGCTTCACATTTCATTACGTCTTAATTTACATTATACACTTCATCATTCAAACATACATATCAATTTCATTGCACATGTATCTTAAATTCATTATCATATAAACCATATGTCCATTTATTTCATTTTGATCATTATTATCAACCATGATAGCATCACATTTCATCATTTCTTAAGACACATTAATACCACTCATTATTAAAACATTTATCATAACAAATTGCATTGCACATACCTTTTTGAATGATCCTCATCTCTTTCACATTCAAGAACTATTCCCATCAAGCCATACATAATCAATTACCTCATCATACCCTTCACATTTTACATATAGCATCATTGATGTAACATTACAAAGTACATTATTCATATAACACATTACCATTCACAAGATTCACAATGAATAAACCATAACATTGTTCATATAGTATCATATGCATCATTCCTTATCATCAAATGTATGTGCAATCTCAACCATGCAAAAAGAGCAAAGAACAATCACAGTAGCCAACACACCCAAGGGACACGGCCAAGCTTGTGGCCGTGTCTCTCAACACCAATTCATACCGAGGCAGACACGGGCAAGGGGACACAGCCGTGTCTCTCAACAAAATTCAGGCAGTGGCAAACATGGGCAAGGGACACGGCCAAGCTTGTGGCCGTGTCTCTCCAAAATCTATCCAACACGGCCAAATTTCCTTAGACTTGGCCGTGTCTCCCAAAAATATTTAGTTTTGGCCGTGTCTCCTCCTTGGTTTGGCCGTGTCTCTCATGTATACAAACCCTACATATGGCCAACTCTCTTTTAATTGCATTTAAACACATTGTGCACAACATAAACTCATTTAAATGGATATAAACATTGTTATTAACACTTATTTTACCAATTCATCACAATATACTCATTAACAACACATTTGAACACATACTATTTCAAAACCCTAAACCAACATCCTTCTTATTCTTTCAATACCAATATCCACTTAACTTACCATCCTCAAACCAAAACCAACACCAATTTAATTTACAATCCATTTAAACACTTAGAAACACATTTTAACCACACCAAATCATAATCTCAACAAATCAACACTCACATCAAACACAACTTCAAAAATAACAAAGGAAAACAAGAGAGTACTTACCTCGATTGAAGAAATTTCACAAATCTCCAACTTGATCCTTTGATTTTCCCTTCAAATTGATGTTAGAAATCAAAACACCTCACTTGCTCTCCCTTTTCCTTTGGTAGCCGGCCACACCAAACAAAGAAGAGAAAATGAAGACAAATCCAACTTCTCTTCTTCTTTAAATATCCACCAAGAAATTTTAACAAAGCAATTACCTAAATGCCCTCATCCATTTAACTTAACTTTTGTCACTTATATGCCCATTTAAGTAATTCCACAAATCACAAATAAATATCCTCTTGCATTGACCAACCATTTGACTTATGTATATGTTATTTATACTACCATATATGCAACATATACACTTCCTTTAAAAATTCTTTTCTCTTTCAAATTAACATATACACTCAATCCAATCAAAACAACAATAATATTCAAAACTACTAGGGCATATATTGGGATATTACAATTCTCTCCCCCTTAAATAATTTCGTCCTCGAAATTATCTAATATAATTGTAATCCATTCATAATACAATACCATCTTAACTTCCATATGAATTTAATTATATGCTTAAGTTATTATATCATCAAATCATATAACTTCAACTCTCCTCTTTAAAATCAACCACCTTCTTTAAATTCCATAACTCATCATTCTATATGTTAATACATCTTATTACTTCCTTGATTAAACATTCAAAAGATCTCATTACATTTTCTATTAATATCTTTATACAAGAATCAGATCATTCTATAGCACACTTATACTTCGTCCAATCTTTATATTTAATATATTTTGTTCCTTCATCTCTTTAATATTACTTTCTTAACTTTAACCTTAGAAACCATTGGTTTTTATCTGAGCATTAATTGTCCCGTCATCACAATCACTGTCTAAATAGACATTTATCAAACCTCAATGGATAACAAGATCCTTATTTCACAAATGGAGTTACTTCTTTAGCATGCATTTCACCTAACTTATATATTAATACACTACCTTTCAACTTATTTTTTAAATAATCGATCTTTTCCCTATTTATCATAATTTATAACTACTATAACTCCATTCATTCATGTCCAAACACACTCTAAAATTTTACATCATATACATTATCATGAAAATAATTATACTCTCAGTACAACTATACACATTAAATCTCAATAGTGATTCATAATTCTTAGCCAAATCCATATCACTTGATCTATCTACCACAATATACCCACATTCCAATCTTGTTCAATTCCAATCAATGATTAATTTATTTAACTTATCATGAAATTTCACAATATTCATATATGTATATATATAACTTCATTCCATTAGGACAAATTTATATTCAATTCCTGATCTCATCCGCCCCATATACAATCAAATTATCTTTTAATATACACATAGTTTATTCACTTAAACCTCAAGTTACATACCATAAACCTATTCAGTATAACTTTCAGTCATATTTTATAATTTCTCCCTTTTTAATATCTTTTCACATTTCATATCATTGTTATATTTATTTCATTACCTTTTTGTCATATTATCCATGACTCAACGCATTTCCATAATTTCCTTTTTCTCTCTTTACCTTCACAATTATAACCAAGTTCTTAACATAAAATAATAAGGTACCACTTTATCCATCAAAACTTTTAACTATACTACTCAAACAAAATTTTCAATCTCACCACATCTGTATTACAATCATTTAATCTAAGATCCAAATCCATGGATAACAAATTAACCGATCAAATATATTGAACAAAACACATGGCTTTAAGAGATTAATATTCAAGCCTGGAACTTTCAAATCAATACTGTTCTTTTATAATTCTATTCTCAATTCTTACAAATACAAGGTTAAGGTGTATCTCAAGAATTATATATTCCTTCTTTACATTTTTGGTATAACAGAAGTTAACACATTCCAGCTCCGTTTCAAACCAATTTGCACTCGATTATATGATCTTTATCAACTTAACTCATGTTTTAACAATATTACTATATACATATTCAATCATATGCAGTTTCCATATAATTTCTATTCGTCACTTCATTTCTAATTCACTTACAATCTCTTATAATATACAATTAGATAGAACTTCCCATATGTGAATACTTTGGGACTCTAAATATCATATGGTCATCAAGTTCAATGCTCACCATAACAATTTCCACAGTCCAATATTACTCAAGTCCATTCCATACTTTCTTTCATCACATAATCCATCTAGCTTTACACAGTTCAAGACCTAATATCTCTTAGGTCCACTAATACATATAACATCATTTCCCATATCACTAATTCTATAATTATACCACATACATATTCATAGGTCACCTTCATAATGTGATTCACACATTTGTTTATATATCATAATTTCATTCATATTGAAAACTCAATTCACATATCATATACATGAATACACTTAATTAGATGCTCTTATTTATCATACATTCAATACAAAATTTTCCTTTATAACTTGTAACAACCGTCCCAGTCCACCTGCTCAGCCATTCCTATCCAGAGAAACCCCCAGGGCCTCTGGGCTGGGCTGCTACAGTACTAAACTGCCCTCACGGGCCCTCCTGTAGGATTCGTTATTTGGCTTACACCCAAGACACATTAGTGCAAGTCGCCTCCCTGGATCGAACACCTGACCTCCCCTTTAAGAGAGCCAGCGAGCACAATCCAGTACCAATTCTTCCAGTATGATGTAAAATATTTATTCACACAACACACATATATATATATATATTGACTATAATAACACTTCACATCCGTCTTAGTCACATTCCCAATGTGACATCTCTTTCACTTCTATCTTTAAAAACATTTAATATACTTCCATATCCATTTTTACCCTTTTCATTAAAATGACCTAATATAACTCATTTTTATTTGCTTATCCACTTCCCTTTTTACTTCAAAACAAATTCTCATACTATCAATCACATTACTCAATTCATAATACTTTCATGTGCAATATTAGTCATTTCACTTATCTTATGTATTGAATATACATTAAATCATCAATATCCCAATAATCTTTATTAGATTCCACTAAAATTTCAACTTCTCAACTTACTACTTCACTTAAACTTCAATTTGCCAAACTCATCTTTTCTTAATATCAACTTTAAAAACATCGTATATATATATATCACAAAGCAATATCAAAACATATAATTTCCACAATTATCAAGCTCATTTCAAAAATCTCAAATATCACATATTATCACCATTACCATGAGCTTTCATAATATCCAAGCATCTCACATTTCTAACATTGAATTCACCATGTTTGCATTAAAATAACAACACCAATGTATATTTTTACTTAACCAATATCATCTCTTTTTCCTTTAAACAAAACCTTAACTTTATATATATACCTCAAACTTTAAATAGTCACACTTTGTCTATACTAAACAATTCATTCAATATTCCACCATACTCTCCTCATTTTAGTAACATATCTTCCAATATTAACAATTCAACAATATTTCCTCTGTCTAGCAAATCCAACATAAACTCTATTATAAAGAGATTCAAAGTGTAGAGGAAAAAGTACATACTTTAATCTTGATTTTGATTTCAACTCATTTTAAACTTTATTCTTCTTTTCATTCTTTATACTTCAACACATTTAACAATTCACTTTACTTGCATAAATTTTATCAATCCAGCTTATATAAATTCCATATCATTTCTTTCTCTAGCTTTACATTCATGTAAAACATCATTCACACACTAGCATCCATCTCATATAACACAGATATTCTACCATTCATATAATGCCACATCCGAGACCAACCTAGGTGTTAATGCATATGCATGTATTACCAATTACATTTCAAAACTCTTCTTTTTAATTCATTTTAAGCGTTTCAAAACTTTTTCTTTGTCATTTCACTTAGGCCGAGAATCTCGAACCTAAGCTCTGATACCAAAATAATTGTAACACCCCGATACTCCACATAAGTACTATACATATACCTGGTATACATACAGTAAGTATATAAAGTATAAGGATGTCACTTTTCGTTTCAATACAAAATCCTTTAACAGTGTTCAAACCACAATACATTCATTTAAAGAATATTTACAAATACATTATACTTTTAATAATCTTACATTTATATAATGATCTTATCTTTATCAAAACTTCATTTATACATCTGAATACACTTCATCAGAAATACATCATAATTAAAAAGTTATACATGTATGCATCACCCTCTAGTTGGTCTCGATAAACTCTTACTCTTCTCGTGGCATAGCAAAAACTTCATATCTTCCACCAAGTTACCTGCGCGATCACACATCCGCGCTAAGCCCGAAAGCTTAGTAGTACAAATATAAAATATAAACATACATTATAGAAATACTAACATATAATGAAATAGCAATTCCATGTACCATTAGTTTCTTATCATGTTTTTCCTTTTGAATTGTACCTTTCATATATCTCAACAAATTTTATATATTATATACATATATACATAACATTATCACCAATCACAATCCATCACTAATACTCACAATCATTATATCAATACTCACATTACACATCATATTTCAAATACATTATTTTATTCACAATTCACCTCTCATAATTCACATTTCTAACAAAAGCAACCATAGATCTCATTACTTATTCAAAGTTTATCAATATAGCCAACAACTATGGCTTCTTATACGAACTTTCCCCCAACCAGGTCGGTTGCCCACTGGGCCTTGGGTCACTACCAATCCCAGGGGTCCGCAGGAGGCAGATAAGCACGTATAAGATTATCAGTAACGAACATTCCCCCAACCAGGTCGGTAGTCCAAGATCGGTTGCCCAAACCCAGGGTCCGCATGGTTCCGCAGGAGGCAGATAGGAACGTATAAAACTATCAGTAATGTACCTTCCCCCAACCAGGTCGGTAGTCCAAGTTCGGTTGCCCAACCATTGGGTCCGCATGGTTCCGCAGGAGGCAGATAGGTTCGCTCATTTATATCTTTTAACATTACTTTTTCAATTCATTTCCATCATTATCAAATAGGCAAACATGCCTCAACAATCTCATTTGTATAACCATAGCCAATCACAATGACTTCACATCACATTTGAGTTATCATAGCCAATCACCATGGCTTCACATTTCATTACGTCTTAATTTACATTGTACACTTCATCATTCAAACATACATAATCAATTTCATTGCACATGTATCTTAAATTCATTGTCATATAAACCATATGTCCATTTATTTCATTTTGATCATTATTATCAACCATGATAGCATCACATTTCATCATTTCTTAAGACACATTAATACCACTCATTATTAAAATATTTATCATAACAAATTGCATTGCACATACCTTTTTGAATGATCCTCATCTCTTTCACATTCAAGAACTACTCCCATCAAGCCATACATAATCAATTACCTCATCATACCCTTCACATTTTACATATAGCATCATTGATGTAACATTACAAAGTACATTATTCATATAACACATTACCATTCACAAGATTCACAATGAATAAACCATAACATTGTTCATATAGTATCATATGCATCATTCCTTATCATCAAATGTATGTGCAATCTCAACCATGCAAAAAGAGCAAAGAACAATCACAGTAGCCAACACACCCAAGGGACACGGCCAAGCTTGTGGCCGTGTCTCTCAACACCAATTCATACCGAGGCAGACACGGGCAAGGGGACACGGCCGTGTCTCTCAACAAAATTCAGGCAGTGGCAAACATGGGCAAGGGACACGGCCAAGCTTGTGGCCGTGTCTCTCCAAAATCTATCCAACACGGCCAAATTTCCTTAGACTTGGCCGTGTCTCCCAAAAATATTTAGTTTTGGCCGTGTCTCCTCCTTGGTTTGGCCGTGTCTCTCATGTATACAAACCCTACATATGGCCAACTCTCTTTTAATTGCATTTAAACACATTGTGCACAACATAAACTCATTTAAATGGATATAAACATTGTCATTAACACTTATTTTACCAATTCATCACAATATACTCATTAACAATACATTTGAACACATACTATTTCAAAACCCTAAACCAACATCCTTCTTATTCTTTCAATACCAATATCCACTTAACTTACCATCCTCAAACCAAAACCAACACCAATTTAATTTACAATCCATTTAAACACTTAGAAACACATTTCAACCACACCAAATCATAATCTCAACAAATCAACACTCGCATCAAACACAACTTCAAAAATAACAAAGGAAAACAAGAGAGTACTTACCTCGATTGAAGAAATTTCACAAATCTCCAACTTGATCCTTTGATTTTCCCTTCAAATTGATGTTAGAAATCAAAACACCTCACTTGCTCTCCCTTTTCCTTTGGTAGCCGGCCACACCAAACAAAGAAGAGAAAATGAAGACAAATCCAACTTCTCTTCTTCTTTAAATATCCACCAAGAAATTTTAACAAAGCAATTACCTAAATGCCCTCATCCATTTAACTTAACTTTTGTCACTTATATGCCCATTTAAGTAATTCCACAAATCACAAATAAATATCCTCTTGCATTGACCAACCATTTGACTTATGTATATGTTATTTATACTACCATATATGCAACATATACACTTCCTTTAAAAATTCTTTTCTCTTTCAAATTAACATATACACTCAATCCAATCAAAACAACAATAATATTCAAAACTACTAGGGCATACATTGGGATATTACATTCATAAAGTATCAACTGTCCAGTTTGACAAAGAATAGGCAACACAAGACAATATGAATGTAGTATGATATGCTCACGTATGCATGTATGCATGATATGCATGAATAATACTTACAATAATTATACTGACTCATAGACTGAGGTGATAGGCCATAACACTCCCGTTGGTACCTTTGAAATGTTCATTTAGGCCTTGCATTGGGATGTTGGAAGATATCATATCTATGGCTTTATCTTCAAGATGTATAAAGTATGAGTAGTGGGGGCCCAAGCAAGATAGTCAAAGATATAGGAGACATCTATTTCAAGCTATGATTCAGCATATTAGTTGGTAACTTCTTCATGACCTTGCAAATGATGCTTTCATTAGCCCAACTTTGCCTAATGCATCCTTGAAGGGTCAACAATGCAATGTACTTCCTTAAGGTTGAAGGCTCATTTGGCATGAAAATAATTTTTTTTTTAATTTAAATCAAATGTTGGCTTTGTCCAATTAGTGTAAATATACCTTAGAGCTAAATTTTTTCAAATTAATACATCTATAACATGACAACCTTAGATACCATACTAAACTTGAAAATTATTTCCATTTGAGCAAGAACTATTGCACTTCAGATAAGCACATACACATTACTTGGCCAAAGGTCTCATTGAGTTTAAATATTGTCTATCTCATATTCATGCCTATTCAAACAATCTTTACTAATAGACTCTACCTACCAAGAGAGATTAACAGGTCTTTAATAGGCTTGAAATGGTGTCTATAAGGGATATGGGCTAAGTGAAGGCCATTTTTAAACTAGTGCTAATGTGACACTGCTGACAAATCTTCACACTATAAACTTTTGGTATAACCATATACTGTCAGAAACATTCTTAAATTTTATACACTATTTCCACCTTCTTGTCATCTTGTTATCTTGCATTACGAAAATATAAAGCTTGAATTTTCTTCCATCTCCTTGGTAAAAATCTAGATTTAATTAGGACAATATTTGCTTTTGCAAATAGCTCAAGGCCCTTATTCTTCTTTCCTTTTCTTCTTTTTCTTTTTCTTTTATCTTTTTTTTCTTATCTTTTATTGTTTTGACTTTTCTTTTCTTTCTTTTTTTATTTTTTATTTTTTTGTTTTTTTTATCCTAGGTCTAAGAGAGTTGTCTTATTTATACCGTTATATACTTTTGATAATAGATGTGTTTACTTCAATGAGGATGAATCCTTTATTGCTCTAATTTAGGTAAACTTCGATGGTCTTCATAGTCTTGATTAAGCATGACATGCCGAGAAAGAAAAGAAATGGGTACATGACTCATATCATTTCATTATAACATATTTTTCAATTGTTTCACAATTCACATAAAAATAAACACAAGCATGGACCAAAGGATCTAATATGCTATTCAAATTTCAGAGTTACTATTTTGGTCCATATTGACACCTAGCGTCTAACTTGAAGGCAAGTGATGCCCAACGTTTAGCCTGAAGGCAAATCATAGTGATGCCCAACATCTAGCCTGAAGGCAAGTGACGTCAACGTCTAGCCCGAAGGCAAATGAATAATTGCTCAAAAGCTAGCTCTGAAGGAAAATAATGAGGATAACCTCATAGGAATGCCGCCAAACACAAAACTCTAAAAATTGAATAACATGCTCGGAACACAATTAATTCACATTTCTCATTAGCAATCTCTTTCTCATTTTCTCATAATCAAGCTAGGCACATTGCCTCATTTATAATTATCAATTAGGCACATTATCTTATTTTCTCATCTTTTTCTCACTTTTCTCATTTTTCTCATTTATAGCAATATCAATTCATCACATTTCATCATATCATCACAATGCATCGCATTTTACCTTAAAACTCATCACCTAAATATTTTGGATAATTTCACATTATCCATGTATGATTCACATTTTATGCACTTTAGCCATTACCAATGGCTTTTTAACAATGCCCTTAATGCATACACAACAAATAGCATTACCCAAACACTTTGGGTCATTTTCAAATAATACAAATATTTCACATTTTACACAATTTAGCCATTAACAATGGCTTTTCACAATGCAATTAACATATATATGACATTACACATGTCATAGCACATTATTCATAAATCATCATATCATCAAGTAGCTCAACACATTTTTCATTCCAAAACGTGTTAAGCCTAATGTAATGCAAACATGTCCAATTCATCCAAGATTTGTACTTATCTCTACAAGCTTCCAAAAGCAAGCCATAAAACTATCACCAATCTCTTCTTCCAACTTGCCCTTTAACACTTGGATTAGGCAATTCAATTATACTCAATGCCTATACCAAATGTGATCATAAACAATTATTTAGTCTCACATTCTAAGGCAATTCCAATCTTAAATCGTAATTAAACACCATTCAAACTAAAATCCCAAAGTCAAAACTAACCTCACTTTAACTTTGAAATACCATATTAAGTCATTCAATTTGGCGTTTTAAGTTTATTTATATTATTAAAAATATATTATAACATGTTTAACACAATTACATTATATAAATACACACTTATGTCCAAAATTCTAAAATGGCATAACCTTCCCCATTGAAGGTTCTCCATTTCAACACATTCCAATAATTAATCTAAGCTTAATTACGTCATTAATGTCATCAAATAACATGCATTAAGCATTAAAATCAAACAATTCACTATACTTTGAAAATTCACTTTTCCAAAACCCCAAATGAACACTAACATCTTCAAACTCTATACAAACTTAACCAAATCCATCATTTAATTTTAAAATCATTGTTTATGCATCAAAACAACACATTTCGAACCAATTTGCACAATTAAAACTCATGATTCCAAAAATTCAAATGTTCCATAACCCTAAATTCTCTCTCTTCAGCCAACTTAACTCAAACTTAACCATTTCTTTAATTCAACTTAAGAATCATTAATAATTAATCAAAATAACATCTTTCATATACATTTATCCAATTAAAACACACTCCATTAAAATCTCAAATTAAACATAACCATATATTTAGATGGAACTTCAAAATTGTAAAGGAAAACTTTCTAATTTATGATGAAATCACCAAAACCCACTTGGTTCTTGTAAAATCCTTGCAAATTGGTTGTTTAAATAAAGCAAAAATCAATCTTGCTCATCCATGAAGAAAACGTCCAAGAAAGGAAGAAGAAGAAGAAAGAAATTCTTTTTAAATTTGATTTTTTCTCTTTCTTTCATTTAAGACCACATATATATATTATTATATTATTTTAATTATTTATTTAATTAATTATTTTTAAAATGCTAATTATCATCTTTCACTAAAAATATTATATTTTAATATTTAATAATATTTAAATTTCTCCATCATCTTCCACTATCTATTTTATTATTATTTTAATTAATTAATTATATATTTATTTAAACAATGATAATTTTTATCTTCCATCCATAATTAACTTGTTTTTAAATTATTTAATTAATTTTAATTTTACAAAGTATATTTACAACTTTGCTTTTTGACTTTTTGACTTTCTTCTTTAAAAGTATATGTTATGTATATTTTATATATATTTCGCATATACATTTCTTTTTCTCACTTCTGAACCTTTCATTTTCCATTTAAATTATTTATTTAATTAATCCATTTTAATTTTTAATTAATATATTTAATTTATATAAAAAAAATTAGAGATATTACAATTCTTCCTCCTTAAATAATTTCGTCCTCGAAATTATTCAGTACGGTAATAAATCATCTAAATCAAAACATAATCTTAAAATCTCATATGAAATTAATCATCTCATCAAATTACATAATTTCTCCTGTCTCTCATAGAGTCATTCTCAAATACCTTTTCACAATTTCACAATTCATTATTATGCTTTCTATTTAATCAAACAATCACAATAGATTATTATATCATCAATCGAATTATCATTGGGCAAAATTAGTTTATCTCTTTAATATAAAAGCATTATACATCCATTACACTCAAGATATTTTATCACTTCATTATTTTTTTAAAAAAAAATAGACTCTTATAACCTTAAATATAAAGGTTACTAACTTATCTCTTAACACTGACTATTCAATCATCACAGTCATTTTTAAAATTGTATCTTTGTTTAATTATCCTTATTTATATTTATAAATAGTTATTTGTAAAAACCATAAATAATAACTCTCAATTCTCAAATAACAAGTCTTGACTTAACAATCTTCTATACATCCTCACTTTGATCTTACTCTGTATACCATTACCATGTATTATCTCAAGATTATCAGTATACAACAATAAAATCTTATTTCCTTATTAAGATTCATTCTCACATATTATTCATCAACCCAAAATGTATATACATTCCCATCACAAAATAGTTAAACATATTTTTCTTATAATCATTTACAACTAATATATCTTAACTCCTTTCATAACTATACATATGTCAGAACATTACATCATATACATTATCACATATCTCTTATACTCTTAATATAACTATATATTTTGAATCTCAATAATTAATCGTAAACTTACCACATTCCAGATCAATTGATCTAACCATCACAATATGACTATCACAGCCTTATTATATTTAATCAACCTTTAGCCTATTTTAAATTCATCATTTTATTTTAATTCATGACCTAACTCCATTAGGTCAAATTGATTCTTAAATCTTAATTCTTTTTGGATTCATCTTCACGAACAATATTTATTTCAACTTATTGGAGCTAATGATTGTATACAGTCAATATAATTTACTTTTTTCCCCATACAATTCCCATAAAATTCTCATGACCAGCTCTTACTTTAATCACTTCCCCTAGTCTCATTCACTTTAAACGTCATTTTCATCACATTATTCATATTATACCATTTTTAAACACATTCAATATAACTCTTAATCAATTTTCATAATTTCTCTCATTTATCATCTCTTCACATTACTTATAGTTGCCATACTTACATAATTATTTCCTTACACATCGTTTATAACTCATCATATTTTCACAATTCTCTTCTGCTTCCACACTGTTTATAGCCATAAATAAATTTTTTAAAAATAAGATTATGAGTTCCAACTATACTAACCCCAAATCTTGCTTGTATCTCATGAAGTAAAACTATCAATTTCCTTAAATGCATTTCACAATTGTATCATCTCAAGCCCACACCCATGGGCTACAAATAAATATTACCTGCACTACAAGTTTTCTTAAACAGTTTATATCTCAATGTCACGTCCATGACTTGGTGGTCACACGCCTGTAACATCTCAAAATTATACATTTTATACACATTATTACTTTACTATTATCATTTCTTCATTGTTTATATCATATATATATATAAACACTTTTCTCAGTTCACACATTCATATCCATATTTCACTTCCATAATTTTTCAAATTTAATAAGTGATCAACTCACTCATGATCAATTTCATATTTTATCAAATTTATGAATTTTCTCAAATTTTCATACAATTATCATATTCCATAATTCATATACTCACTCAACATAATCATGAGTCACATTTACAATGTGACTCATCTTTACATTTTACCAAATTTCACAAACATATACATATTATGTTGCATTTTTTTTTCCATCCCAATTTCATATTTTCATTATCATCTTTTCAAGTCATTTTTAACATAATTTATACTTTTAATCATATTTTATATTTTCCCTACTTTTTCCCTTCCACACATAAAAGAATGCTCACATAAATAATAGCATACATTATCAATTAAATTAAATGTTATAAATGTAACGCCCCCATACCCTATATAAATACTATACATATACCAGGTATACATATAGTACGTATATAAAGTATAAGAATGTCACTTTTTGTTATAATTTAAACACCTTTAACTGTGTTCAAACAATATTACATTAATTTAAAGAACAATTACAAAATCATTATACTTTTAATAATCTTATCTTTACCAAAACTTCATATATATATAAATACATTCTTGTCAAAATCACAGCATAATTAAATTATACATGTATGCATCACCTTATAGTTGGTCTCGACATACTCTTACCTGTCTCGTGGCATAACGATTGACTTCAGATCTACCATCTACTCACCTGCGCGATTACACAACCGCGCTAAGCCCGAGAGCTTAGTAGTACAAATAAATAATATAAACATGTATTACAGAAATTCAAACATATATATATATATATATATTAATTTCATATACCATTAATTTCTTATCATGGTTTCCCTTTTTAATTACACTTTTCATATATCTCTACTAATCTTATATATTACATACATATATACATAACCTTAATACCAACCATAATTCCATCACTAATACCCACAATGAATATACCAATACACATATTACATGTCATAATACATAACATTACATATCCTTATTTTATTCAATTACTTCATTATTCACAATTCACCAATCATGAATCACATTTCCTACAAAGGTAAACATAGATATCCTTATTCATCCATTTCACATTTCATAAATCACATTTTAAACAAAGACAAGCATGGGCCCAAAGACACTAATATGCCATTCAACTTTCAGAGTTAATGCTTTGGTTTGATTATCACATTTATCATTATCATTATCCCAACTAGGCTTCAAGGATTTAAGTTCAACCAAGCTTCAAGGGGAGCAAAGCATACTAAGTATCAACCCAACTTGGCTTCAAGAATCAATCCAACCTAGCTTCAAGGGTTGTAACATCTCAATTAGGCTTCAAGGACTAGACCCAACCAAGCTTCAAGGGGAGTAAAACATGTTAAACTTCAACCCAACTTGGCTTCAAGGATCAAGCCCAACCTAACTTCAAGAGATTGTTACTATTAGGCATGCCACCAACAACAAAACTCTGAAAATGAATAACATATTAGACACACAATTCATTTATTATTTCATTATCAATTTCAATCTCAATTCTCATCATCATCTAGGCAAACATGCCCCACCTATCTCAATTGAATCATCATAGCCAATCACAATGGCTTTATATCTCATTTGAATCATCAGAGCCACTTACAATGGCCTCATATCTTATCATATCTCAATTCACATTATAATACTTCATTATTCAAGTATACATAATCAATTACATTGCACATGTATCTTAAATTCATCGTCATATAGACAACATGTCCATTTATTTCATTTCAATCATTATTATCAACCATAATGACATCACATTTCATTATTTCTCAAGACACATTAACTCAATTCATCATTAAAACATTTATCATAACAAATTGCATTGCACATACCTTTTTGAATGATCATCATAGCTTTCACACTATACAAATAATAACATTAGTCACATCGTATTAACAATATAGTAAATTCCTTAACACATTTATACTAAACGTGTTAAGTCTCAAAATCATGTAAAAGAATGCATCCATGTAAGTTTGTACTTACCTCTAGAGAACTCGCACCAAATCTAATTTCCTCTTTCCAAGAATCCTCCAACACTTGGATTATGGCAACACAATCTCTTCAAAACCTAATCCAAAGGTAATTATTCATATAAGAAAATAAGAATGATAACCAACTAGGGCAAACTCAACACATGACACGCTCACCAACACGGGCGTGTCCCTGATCGTGCCCTAAACCATCAATACAGAAGCTTTGACATGCTCAGTAACACGGGCATGTCACTGGACGTGTCACTCATTCTGCCTTACAGAAACATTGACATGCCCAACAACACGGGCGTGTTCATGGCCGTGTCAATTACTTTTTCTCACAGTAGCTATGACACGCTCAGTAACATGGCCGTGTTAATGGTCGTGTCACAAACATTTAACTCAGTACCATTGACACGCCCAATCACACAGCCGTGTCACTGGCCGTGTCAGGCAAAAATCATGAATTTCGAACTCTCATCCATAAAAACACAAACACTTCAAAACTCATACTTCATCACCCTTAATCAACATCTTAGTTATATTCACCAATTACCTATCAATTTAACACTTATATCACTTCAATATATCATAATAATAATCATTATATACACCACCATATATCAACTACTCAATTTCCCCAATTCATTCATATGAAACCCTTACTCAACAATTTCAACAATTCCTCATCATCCTCATAATTAACCATATTATCTCACAATTAACCATATTATCATCATCTAAATACCAATTCCACACATATATATACTTCAATCTTTCATTATCATCACCATCACACACCAACCATATCAAATCCAAACTCAAACAATAGGAATCAATACAAAGAAATGAATACTTGAATATTATGCCAAATCTTCAATAACCATCTTCAATTCCCTCAAAACCCTTAAGAATTTGGTGTATTTGTAGATAAAATCACCTCTCTTTCTCTCTATCTCTCTTTCTCTTTCTCTCTCTCTCGTCCAAGAAGAAGAAGAAGAAGAAGAAGAATAAGAAGAAAAGAAGATCTTTTCTTCTTTTTCTCATACTTATCATATATATATATATTAATAATTAAATACCTTAAAATCTTCACCATACACTTGTCACTCTTTGACTTTCTTTCTTCTTTTTCTTTTATTATTATTATTATTAATAATTAATTAAGCTTACTTTCCCACACCACTTTATACCTTATGTATATGTGATGTATATGTTAGTATATGTATATCTCTTATATATCACTTTTATATTTCCCATATATTTTTCCAAATACCATATATACATATTATCCTTACATATTTTACCAACATATCTTCTTACAATTACTACTCCCATGTATACCAAAACCGGGGTATTAAATTAATTCGTTGCTCTTCTTTTGATTTTCAATAAACATACACATTAAATCCATATACAACAATAATTACTCCAAACTTTTAGGGTGTATTTTGGGATATTACAATTCTCTCCCCCTTAAATAATTTCGTCCTCGAAATTATCTAGTACAGTAACAATCCATTCTAAATCAAATACCATCTTAACCTTCATATAAAATTCAGTACATCATTGAGTTATTATGTCATCCAATCATATAACTTCAACTCTCCCCCTTAGAGTCACTCATCTTATCTAAATTTCATAGTTCATCATTATATATATATATATATATGTCTTATTACTTTCTCAACAAAGCAACCAAGATAATTCCTCACATTCCCAATGAATTTACCTTTATGCAAAAATCAGATCGTCTCATAATACATTTACACTTCATCCAATCTTTATATTTAAAATATTTTGTTCCTTCATCTCTTTATAATTACTCTCTTAACTTTAACCTTAAAAATCATTGATTTATCTCTTACTATAGATTATCCCGTTATTACACTCACTTACAAAATAGACTTTAATCAAACCTTAATTGATAACAAGAACCTTATTTTTCACACACTAAATTCCTTCTTTAGCATGCTTTTCACTTAACTTACATATTAATATAATGCCTTTCAACTTATTTTATAGATAATCAATCTTTTCCCTTTTATCATTATTTACAACTGATATAACTCCTTTCATTCATGTCCATTCACATTTTAGAATTTTACATCATATACATTATTATGTAAATTATTATACTCTTAGTACAACTATACATATTAAATCTCAATAATGATTCATAATCTTCATAGAATCTAGATCAACTGATCTATTTGTCACAAAATTCTCACATTTCCATCTTGTTCAATCCAAACCAACAAACTTATTTAAACTTATCATTAGATTTCATAAGATATATATATATATAACCTAATTCCATTAGGTCAAACTTATATTCAAATCCTAATCTCTTTAGAGCCATATTCAGTCAAATTATCATGATAACAAATCACTCCAAATTGTCCTTCAATATACATTTAATTTATTTTCTATCATCTTAGTATAATTTCCACCAATTCTCATGATAATCTTATATCATATTAACTATCTATAGTTTATTCACTTAAACCTTAAACCCATTCACTTATTCACTTTATACCATAAACATATTCAGTATAACTCTCAGTCACCTTTTGTAATTTCTCTCTTTTTAACATCTTCTCACATTTCACACCATTGCTATCTTTACAATAATTGTTATCCATACTCAAAACATTTTCATAATTCTCTTCTCATAATTATAAACAGATTTCTAACATAAAATGATAGGGTACAACTTTACCCATCATAACTCTTAACTATACTTCTCAAACATAATTTTCAATCTCACTAAATCTGTATTACAATCATATTATCTTAGTCCCAAATCTATGGATAACAAAATTAACCGGCCAGTTATACTAAATAGAACATATGGCCTTAAGAGATTAATAATCAAGCCTGTGACTTATAAATCAATACTGTTCTTCTATTATTCTATTTTCAATCTTTCCAATTACCATGCTAAATTGTATCTCAAGAATTACATATTCATTCTCTAAACTTTTGCTACATCAAGAGTAACACATTTCAACTCCGTTTTCACCCAATTTGCACTCGATTATATGATCATTATTAACTTAATTCATATTTCAACAATATTACTATTAACATTTCTTACCATGTGCATATTCAATTATATGCAAATCTTACAAAAATTCCATTTGTTGTTTTATTTCTAATCCATTTACAATCTCTTATTATATCCAAATACATAGAACTTTTCCACATATTAATACTTTGGAACTCAAAATATTATATGATTATCAAGTTCAGTGATCACCATAACAATTTCCACTGTCCAGTATTACTCAAGTCCATTCCACTCTCAATTCCGTCACATAATCCACCTAGCTTTACACAGTTCAAGACCTAATCTCTCTCTTAGGTCCACTAATACATGCAACATCATTCTTAATATTTTTAAACATATAGTTATACCACATACACATTCATAGGTCACTTCCAAAATGTGACTCACTTCCCACATTCCTTACATATTACAATTACATTCATATCGAAAAACTTCTCTCATATCTCCTATACATGTATACACTTAATTATACGATCTTGTTTAATTTCCCTTTTTCATACATTCTATACAAATTTAACGTTTATTATTTTCCTTTGAACATTATCATTTTCATTCTTTCAATACGATAAAAAGTATTTATCGACACAACAAAAATATAAATATATTCTAACCATAATAACACTTCACATACATCTTAGTCACATTCCTAATGTGATATCTCATTCACCTTTGTCTATAAAAGCATTTAATATAACTCCATATCCATCTTTACCCTTTCTACTCAAATAACTTAAAATAACTCATTTTCACTTGCTTATTCACTTTCTTTTTACTTCAAAACAAATTCTCATACTATCAATCACATTACTCAATTCATAATACTTTCATGTGCAATATTATTCATTTCAAATAGCTCATGTATTGAATATACATTAAACCATCAATATCCAAATAATCTTTATCAAATTCCACTAAAACTTTAATTTTTCAACTTACTACTTCACTTAAACTTTATTTTGCCAAACTCATCTTTTCTTAATATCAACTTTAAAAACATCTTATATATATATCACAAAGCAACATCAAAACATATAATTTTCACAATTATCAAGCTCATTTCAAAAATCTCAAATACCACATATTACCACCATTAACATGAGCTTTCACAATATTCAAAGCATATCACATTTCTAACATTGAAATTACAATATTTGCGTTAACATAACCATACAAACAACACCAATATGTCTTCTTATTTAACCAACATCATCTCTTTTTCTTTCAAACAAAATCTTAACTTGATATACCCAAACCTTACATAATCACACTTTGTCTATACCAATCAACTCACTCACTATTCCACCATACTCTTTTCATTTTAATAACATATCCTTCCATATTAACAATCCAACAATATTTCCTCTTTCTAGCAAACCCAACATAAACTCTATTATAAAGAGATTCAAAATATAGAGGAAAAAGTATATACTTTAATCTTGATTTTGTTTTTCAAATCATTTTCAACTTTATTCTCCTATTCATTTCTTTATATTACAATCACTTTTCAATAATCAATATTTCAAAATTTACTTTCATATAAAATCTTCACACACTATCATTCATCTCATGTAATTCAGATACATTGCAAATCACATAATGCCACGTTTGAGACCAACCTAGGTGTTAATGCATATGCATGTATTACAAATTTCATTTCAAAACTTTTCCTTTTAATTCTACTTAAGCCGAGAATTTCGAACCTAAGCTCTGATACCAAAATAATTGTAACGCCCCCATACCCTATATAAATACTATACATATACCAGGTATACGTATAGTACGTATATAAAGTATAAGAATGTCACTTTTTGTTATAATTTAAAAACCTTTAACTGAGTTCAAACAATATTACATTAATTTAAAGAACAATTACAAAATCATTATACTTTTAATAATCTTATCTTTACCAAAACTTCATATATATATAAATACATTCTTGTCAAAATCACAGCATAATTAAATTATACATGTATGCATCACCTTATAGTTGGTCTCGACATACTCTTACCTGTCTCGTGGCATAACGATTGACTTCAGATCTACCATCTACTCACCTGCGCGATTACACAACCGCGCTAAGCCCGAGAGCTTAGTAGTACAAATAAATAATATAAACATGTATTACAGAAATTCAAACATATATATATATATATATTAATTTCATATACCATTAATTTCTTATCATGGTTTCCCTTTTTAATTACACTTTTCATATATCTCTACTAATCTTATATATTACATACATATATACATAACCTTAATACCAACCATAATTCCATCACTAATACCCACAATGAATATACCAATACACATATTACATGTCATACTACATAACATTACATATCCTTATTTTATTCAATTACTTCATTATTCACAATTCACCAGTCATGAATCAAATTTCCTACAAAGGTAAACATAGATCTCCTTATTCATCCATTTCACATTTCATAAATCACATTTTAAACAAAGACAAGCATGGGCCCAAAGACACTAATATGCCATTCAACTTTCAGAGTTAATGCTTTGGTTTGATTATCACATTTATCATTATCATTATCCCAACTAGGCTTCAAGGATTTAGGTTCAACCAAGCTTCGAGGGGAACAAAGCATACTAAGTATCAACCCAACTTGGCTTCAAGAACCAATCCAACCTAGCTTCAAGGGTTGTAACATCTCAATTAGGCTTCAAGGACTAGACCCAACCAAGCTTCAAGGGGAGTAAAACATGTTAAACTTCAACCCAACTTGGCTTCAAGGATCAAGCCCAACCTAACTTCAAGAGATTGTTACTATTAGGCATTCCACCAACAACAAAACTCTGAAAATGAATAACATATTAGACACACAATTCATTTATTATTTCATTATCAATTTCAATCTCAATTCTCATCATCATCTAGGCAAACATGCCCCACCTATCTCAATTGAATCATCATAGCCAATCACAATGGCTTTATATCTCATTTGAATCATCATAGCCACTTACAATGGCCTCATATCTTATCATATCTCAATTCACATTATAATACTTCATTATTCAAGTATACATAATCAATTAAATTGCACATGTATCTTAAATTCATCGTCATATAGACAACATGTCCATTTATTTCATTTCAATCATTATTATCAACCATAATGACATCACATTTCATCATTTCTCAAGACACATTAACTCAATTCATCATTAAAACATTTATCATAACAAATTGCATTGCACATACCTTTTTGAATGATCATCATAGCTTTCACACTATACAAATAATAACATTAGTCACATCGTATTAACAATATAGTAAATTCCTTAACACATTTATACTAAACGTGTTAAGTCTCAAAATCATGTAAAAGAATGCATCCATGTAAGTTTGTACTTACCTCTAGAGAACTCGCACCAAATCTAATTTCCTCTTTCCAAGAATCCTCCAACACTTGGATTATGGCAACACAATCTCTTCAAAACCTAATCCAAAGGTAATTATTCATATAAGAAAATAAGAATGATAACCAACTAGGGCAAACTCAACACATGACACGCTCACCAACACGGGCGTGTCCCTGATCGTGCCCTAAACCATCAATACAGAAGCTTTGACACGCTCAGTAACACGGGCATGTCACTGGACGTGTCACTCATTCTGCCTTACAGAAACATTGACACGCCCAACAACACGGGCGTGTTCATGGCCGTGTCAATTACTTTTTCTCACAGTAGCTATGACACGCTCAGTAACATGGCCGTGTTAATGGTCGTGTCACAAACATCAAACTCAGTACCATTGACATGCCCAACCACACGGCCGTGTCACTGGCCGTGTCAGGCAAGAATCATGAATTTCGAACTCTCATCCATAAAAACACAAACACTTCAAAACTCATACTTCATCACCCTTAATCAACATCTTGGTTATATTCACCAATTACCTATCAATTTAACACTTATATCACTTCAATATATCATAATAATAATCATTATATACACCACCATATATCAACTACTCAATTTCCCCAATTCATTCATATGAAACCCTTACTCAACAATTTCAACAATTCCTCATCATCCTCACAATTAACCATATTATCTCACAATTAACCATATTATCATCATCTAAATACCAATTCCACACATATATATACTTCAATCTTTCATTATCATCACCATCACACACCAACCATATCAAATCCAAACTCAAACAATAGGAATCAATACAAAGAAATGAATACTTACTTGAATATTATGCCAAATCTTCAATAACCATCTTCAATTCCCTCAAAACCCTTAAGAATTTGGTGTATTTGTAGATAAAATCACCTCTCTTTCTCTCTATCTCTCTTTCTCTCTATCTCTCTTTCTCTTTCTCTCTCTCTCGTCCAAGAAGAAGAAGAAGAAGAAGAAGAATAAGAAGAAAAGAAGATCTTTTCTTCTTTTTCTCATACTTATCATATATATATATATATATTAATAATTAAATACCTTAAAATCTTCACCATACACTTGTCACTCTTTGACTTTCTTTCTTCTTTTTCTTTTATTATTATTATTATTAATTAATTAAGCTTACTTTCCCACACCACTTTATACCTTATGTATATGTGATGTATATGTTAGTATATGTATATCTCTTATATATCACTTTTATATTTCCCATATATTTTTCCAAATACCATATATACATATTATCCTTGCATATTTTACCAACATATCTTCTTACAATTACTACTCCCATGTATACCAAAATCGGGGTATTAAATTAATTCGTTGCTCTTCTTTTGATTTTCAATAAACATACACATTAAATCCATATACAACAATAATTACTCCAAACTTTTAGGGTGTATTTTGGGATATTACAATAAAACTATGTACTAACCATATAATCCTTTACTCTCCTTTCTTATAAATACTCTTAATTATTTGCATAATGTCTATTACAAAGATCATTAATAAATAAAAATTCTCCATTTATAAATATCCCATGTACACTTTAACTCAAAATTCGAATCACAAATTCATTTGTTCAATATAATAATACATTCATACATTTCAAATCATTCCGATCACTAACTTCCAAATTCTTTAATTCTAGTTAAGTATTTTTTTCCTTTTTCATAGAAATATCAAATTCTCTTTATATAAATCATACTTTCAACTCCTCTGATGAATTGTTCTCATTGTTATTTTTGATAATCATTTAATATCAATTTCAACTACTCTCACAACTTACTCTTTATGTTTCAATTTATTCTATCCACTTAAATAAGATAGATCATGTTTTGATTAGTTAATCAACTACCCTTCATGGAATAAATTAAAAAGTCATTTATTATACAATCATTTTGTATCCATTATTAAATCTTTACATCCACCTTTGATATTCCAAAAATATGCTTATTACCCTTTCTTATAATATTCCTTTCCACATAATGCCTCAATGAACACATCTCAATCATACATTCAAATATGGAGTGTATATATAACCTTAACTCGTTTTAACTTAGTAATCTATTTATGTAGATTTATATTTTAATTACTCAATATAAGGAACAACATTTAAATCTTTACTTAGTCATAGTCACTCTTAACTTAGCCAATACTATACTTTATATTAATATATCCTCAGTATATTTCCATAATAAATAATTCACTGTCATATACTAGTTCTCTCTTTAATTTTAATTATGAACTCTTTGTTCTAATTTATTAAAAACTCCGTATTCTTTCTTCCTATCTCTACCCATCCATATATAAATTTTCATAATTTTCTTCATTTATTTTTCACATGAAATTATTTTATTACTCACTTACATAAATTCGCTTGACTTTCTCACTTTCATGTCAATCTCTCTTTTCAATTTTTCATTCCTTACCAATTCTTTATAAAAAAATTTATAAAATTTTAACCATGTGCACTTTACACCCATATAAAATTATATTTAAAATTTTAGTTTTTTCCAAGCTAATTTACTATATTTAGAAATTAAGTATTCCAAACCTACAGAATCTGTCTCTTTATTAATTTCTCTGACAACACCTGGTTATCCATTTTTTTTCTAGGTATCAAACCTTAATAGAAATTAATGAAATTTCAATCATATGTTCTAGGAATACATATGATATGTTGTGTAAAGTTTCACATTTTTTTTTCTGGGTCGATTTGCCATAGTTTTTAAATATGTTTTTCAATTTTTATAGATTCTAAGTTGTTGGAACCACTCTAATAATCTGTGTTATTCTATTTTTCTTAATTAGGGATCTATCTTTAAAAATTATGAAATTTATACATTGAATTCTAACATATAGAAAAACTTTTTATAAAATTTTAAACTCATCCCATATTCTTAGATTTGTCCAAAAATTTGAACAACATCACTTTGAAGCATACCGATAAAATTTTCTATAACTATCATACTCATCTCTCAAACTTTTAATTTCATATCTTAAGTTATTTCTTAGATTATTTTCCTTAAATTCACTTATTCATCAGTTGAATCAATTATGAATCTTAATTTCAAATTAAAAGTTTTACAAATTCTCAGTCTATAATCTCCAGAATGATGATTCCACTGTGCCACTCTGATATATACAATCCAAACACCATCTCAACTCATATCTATTACATCAAACGGACATTGCCACATCAGAGATCAGATAAAATGCCAATGCCAGTGCATGTATCACAATTTAAAATCATATTTAAAATCCCCATTTCCTCTTTCTAACAGCCCACCTAGATCTAGAACCTCAAACCTAGGCTCTGATACCAAAATAAATGTAATACTCTTATACCCTATATACATATAATACATACACTTACTACGTATAAAATATGTATATAAGGTATAAAAATGTACGACTTGGTAAAATAAAATTTTTCAACTTTCAAATTTAAAACCTTAAATACTTAAAAATGTAATTTTAAATAACCAACCAAATATTTATTAGAAATTATAGTTTATAAAATATGCATTTTCCATAAAAATCTCTAAAAAAAATTTATCAGAGTTTTATCTGTAATTTGGACATCCCCAAATTACAACAAACTACAACCTGCAAAGGAAAAACACTCCCAATACAACCACTTCACCCATACTCCTCAATTTCTCCAAGTTTATCAAAATATTTAGACATATACATATATTTATGTTAACACACATGTAAAACCCCATATTACATAGTTTATCCAAATATTCTTTATAATTTACAATTTATTCTCCAAAAGATATAATTAAAAAATACATCATAACAAATTGTACTATAATATATATATGCATGATGACAAATTGGCTCTGATCTTGACGTAGGAAAATCAACTCAATAAGCAACCTCAAACTAGACCTGGCCTGGTCTAGTAGAACTCTTTGCCTCAACTGGATTGCCTCTGTCACCTACGCAATAAATTACAATCTCACTAAGCTAAAAACTTAGTGGTGCAAACTTTGATAACAATAAAACTGTAAAATAATGCCAATGTACAATGCTTATGGATATCATATCTATATCATTTTATTATAACATTTTTTTTCAATTGTTTCACAATTCACAATTCAGATAAAAACAAACACAAGCATGGGCCAAATGATCTAATATGCTATTCAAATTCCAAAGTTATTATTTTGGTTCATATTGACGCCCAGTGTCTAGCCCGAAGGCAAGTGACGCCCAATGTCTAGCCCAAAGGCAAATGATAGTGATGCCCAACATCTAGCCCAAAGGCAAGTGAAGTCCAACGTCTAGCCCGAAGGCAAATCAATAATTGCTCAAAAGCTAGCCCCGAAGAAAAATAATGAGAATAACCTCATAGGCATACCGCCAAACACAAAACTCTGAAAATTGAATAATATGCTAGGCACACAATTAATTCACATTTCTCATTATCAATAAATTTATCATTTTCTCATAATTAAACTAGGCACATTGCCTCATTTTTCATTATCAATTAGGCACATTGCCTTATTTTCTCATCTTTTTCTCACCTTTTCTCATTTTTCTCATTTATAACAATATCAATTCATCACATTTCATCATATCATCACATTGCATTACATTTTACCTAAAAACTCATCACTCAAATATTTTGGATAATTTCTCATAATCCACGTATGATTCACATTTTATGCACTTTAGCCATTACCAATGGCTTTTTAACAATGCCCTCAATGCATACACAACAAATGGCATTACCCAAACACTTTAGGTCATTTTCACATAATACACATATTTCACATTTTGCATAATTTAGCCATTAACAATGGCTTTTCACAATGCAATTAACACATATATGACATTACACATGTCATAGCATATTATTCATAAATCATCATATCATCATGTAGCTCAACACATTTTTCATTCCAAAATGAAAAATGTGTTAAGCCTAATGTAATGCAAACATGTCCAATTCATCCAAGGTTTGCACTTACCTCTACAAGCTTCTAAAAGTAAGCCACAAAACTATCACCAACCTCTTCTTCCAACTTTCCCTTCAACACTTGGATTAGGCAATTCAATTCTCCACAATGCCTATACCATATATGATTATAAATTGTAATATCCCAATATATGACCTAGAAGTTTTAATACAATTGTGGTGTGATTTGAATTAAAGGTATATATATGTTTTTACAAAGGAAATGATTGTGTTAATGGAATGTATATGTTGTATATATGTTAATATATAAAACATATAAGTTGGTCAAAAGAAAGTCAAGAGAAGAGAAAGGTGTGGTGGAGGATTTTTGGGAATTATTATAATAATTATTATTATTATAATAATAATAATAATTATTATTATTATTATTTTATATATATATATGGTTATCGTGAGAAGAGGAAAAAGAAAAAGATATTTTCTTTCTTCTTCTTCTTCTCCTTTTTGGTTCTTGCACGAGAGAGAGAGAGACAGAGAGTGTTAGGGAGAGGAGATGATCTTCATCAAAACCTTGGGGTTGTAAGAGAATTGAAGATAGAGATTGAAGATTTGTCAAGATATTCAAGTAAGTATTAAATTCTTTGTGTTGATTCCTCTTGCTTGAGTTTGGATTTGTTAGGGTTGGTGTGTGATGGTAATATTAATGAAAGATTAAAGTTATAGATATGTTGAATTTATTTTAGATGTTGTAAATATGGTTAATTGTGAGGATGATGATGGATTATTGGATTTGGATTGAAAATGGTAAGTTGAGTGGATATTGAAATTGAAAGAATAAGAATGATGTTGGTTTAGGGTTTTGAAGTGGTATGTGTTGTAAATGATTTGTTAATGAGAATATTGTGATGAATATGTAAAATAAGTGTTAATGACATTGTTTATATCCATTTGAATGAGGCTATGTTGTGCACAATGAGTTTAAATGCAATTAAAAGAGTTTTGGCCACATTTAGGGTTTTGTTTATGTGAGACACGGCCAAACTAAAGAAGGAACACGGCCAAGACTTAATATTTTTGGGAGACACGGCCAAGTTGAAGGAAATTTGGCCGTGTTGGATGAATTTTGGAGAGACACGGCCACTAGCTTGGCCGTGTCCCTTGACTGTGTTTGCTACTGCCTGAGTTTGGTTGAGAGACACGGCCGTGTCCCCTGCCCGTGTCTGCCTCGGCCTGAATTGGTGTTGAGAGACACGGCCACAAGCTTGGCCGTGTCCCTTGGGTGTGTTGGTTACTGTGTTTGGTTTTTGCTCTTCTTACATGATTGAGATTGAACCTACATTTGATGATGCATATGATACTATATGAACAATGCTATGTTTTATGCATTTGTGAATCTTGTGAATGGTAATGTGTTATATGAATAATGTACTTTGTAATGTTACATCAATGATGCTATAGGTAAAAATGTGAAGGATATGATGAGGTAATGGATTATGTATAGCTTGATGGGAGTAGTTCTTGAGGTAAGTACAAAATTACCTAGACTCATTCTTTTATATGATTTTGAAACTTAAAACAATGTTAAGTAGATTATTATATTATTAATACAATGTAACTAATGTTGTTATTTGTATAGTGTGAAAGCTATAATGATTATCCAAAAAGGGATGTGCAATGTAGTTTGTGATGATAAATGTTTTAATAATGAATGGTGTTAATGTATCTTGAAAAATGATGGAATGTAATATCATCATGGTTGATAATAATGATTGAAATGAAACAAATGGATATGTTGTTATATGACATTGAAGTTAAGATACATATGCAATGAAATTGATTATGTATGCTTGGATGATAAAGTGTATAATGTGAATTGAGATAAGATGTGATGTAAAGCCATTGTGTTTGGCTATGATGATTCAAATGTGATGTGAAGCCATTGTGTTTGGCTATAATGATACAATTGAGATAAATGAGGCATGTTTGCCTAGATGATGATGAGAATTGAGAATGAAAGTGCTAATGAGATAATAAATGAATTGTGTGACTAATGTGTTATTCCATTTTCAGAGTTTGTTGTTGGTGGCATGCCTAATATTAGTAACAATCTCTTGAAGTTAGATTGGATTTGATCCTTGAAGCCAAGTTGGGTTGAAGTTTAACATGTTTTACTCCCCTTGAAGCTTGGTTGGGTCTAATCCTTGAAGCCTAATTGAGATGTTACAACCCTTGAAGCTAGGTTGGATTGGTTCTTGAAGCCAAGTTGGGTTGAGACTTAGCATGCTTTGTTCCCCTTGAAGCTTGGTTGAACCTAAATCCTTGAAGCCTAGTTGGGATAATGATAAATGTGATGATTGAACCAAAGCATTAACTCTGAGAATTGAATGGCATATTAGTGTCTGTTGGGCCCGAGTCTGTCTTTGTTGTCAATATGATATACAAATGTTGAAATAAATGAGTAATGAGATCTATGGTTGACTTTGTTGGCAATGTGACTTATGATTGGTGAATTGTAAACAAAATAATGCTATGAAGTATGTTGTGTAATGTGTGTATTGATATGTTAATTGTGAGTGTTAGTGATGTAATGATTGCCTTTATTGAAAATGTGATTCATGAATGTTGAATTGTAGATAATGATTTAATTGAATGGTGTAGTGAGATGTAAGGTTATGAAGTATGGCATGATAATATTGTATAAATGAGTTATTGAAAAGAGATTTGATTTTGAGAAGTTATGTTGAAAATATATGATTCTGGAAGTATAATATGACATGTAATATGTATATGAGATAGCAATGGTAAGTATCGTTTTGTGAATGTTCTATGTAAATATGTATATAATCTATGAGATTAGTGGGAATATATGAAGAATGCACTAAGAAAGGAAAAACAGGATAAGAAAACAATAAAACATGATGCTAAAAATATAAGGTACGATTCTTTTGTGAAGTATATTTTAATATTTATTTGTACTACTAAGCTCTCGGGCTTAGCGCGGATGTGTAATCGCGCAGGTGTCTAGGTGGAAGATATGGAGTCTTTTGTATGCCACGAGAAGTGTAACGACCCTCCCCAACCAGGTCGGTATCCCAAGGTCGGTTGCCCAGCCCACTGGGTCTGCATGGTCCGCAGGAGGCAAGCGATCGCTACAGTACTGGACAGCCCTCGCGGCCCACCCAGCAGGAATTTGTTTATTTGGCCCCAAGGGGTCGCCTCCCTGGATCGAACCCCTGACCTCCCACTTAAGAGAGCCAGCGAGAACCATCCAGTACCATTTCTGCGAGAACCATTCATAATGTATAAAGTGGTGTAGGGAAGAGTAAGTTTATATAGTTAAATAATAATAATAATAATAATAATAAAAGAAAGAAGGAAAGAAAGTCAAAAGGAGTAAGAAGATATTTTGGAAATAATAATAATAATATTATTATTATTATTATTATTATTATTATATAAGAGATAAGAACAAAGAAAGAAAAGATTCTTTCTTTCTTCTTCTTCTTCTTCTTCGTGGATGAGAGAAAGAGAAAGAGAGAGAGAGAGAGAGAGAGAGAGATGTGATTTTTGATCTTCACATCAAATTGCTTAAGGATTTTAAGAAGATTGAAGATGAAGTTTGAAGATTTGGCAAGAAATTCAAGTAAGTCATCTTTTGATTTCTTGGTTTAATTGAAGTTGTGTTTGAGTTTGATAGATTGTTTAAGAGTGTGTTGTTTGATTTTGATATGTTTAAGAGTATGTGAGTAAATTGATTATGGATTTTAAGGATGGATTGAAGAAAAGAGTAAGTGTGTTGAAAGAGATGGTGTTGTAATTGTGTTTAAGGTTTGTAATGATGTTTGTGATTTGTGATTGATGTATGTGGGAGTTGTTTTGATGTTTTGTAAGTTTAAAATGGTTTTTGGGTATGTTTTGGTAAATTTGTTGGAAGTGGATGTTGGTGATAAGGGGTGTTTTGTTGGGTGTCTTGTTGTTTTGGCCGGAATCTGGATTTTTGGCCTGACACGCCCATGAGCACGTCCAGGTTCTTAGGCGTGTCAATTATGTTGGTGGCAGTAGGTTCGACATGACCAGTAACACGCCCGTGTTGGTGAGCGTGTCATAGCTACTGTGAGATTTGAGAATTTACACGGCCATGAGCACGCTCATGTTGTTGGACGTGTCGATGTTTTGTGTGAGGCAGAATGTATTACACGCCCAGTGACACGCCCGTGGTATTGAGCGTGTCAAAGCTTCTGTATTGTTGGTTTAGGGCACAATCAAGGACACGCCCGTGTTGGTGAGCGTGTCATGTGTGTGGAGTTTGCCCTAGTTGATTCTTACCTATATTATTTTATGTGTATCTCTAAGTAAGTATGTATGATCACTTTTGGGATTAGGTGTTGAAGAGATTGAGTTGCTTTAATCCAAGTACTGAAGGATTTATGAAAGAAAGAGTAGATGGATGTGAGTTTCTCTTGAGGTAAGTACAAAACTTCATTTGATTTCATATATTTATATGATTTAGGACCTTAACACCTTCAGCTATAAATGTGTTAATGTGTTATAGTGTTGATGTATATATATATGGATAATGTATATGTTATGGAAGGTGAAAGATGTGATGATACAATTTGTATGATGTGAAAGTAATGTTATGATTGATGTATGCCTAAATAATGTTCAATGCCATTGAGTGATGATAGAAATGATATGATAGATTTTCCTAATTGATGTTTAATGTAATTGATGTTATACATGTATACTTGAATAATAAAGTGTATTAATGTGAATAAGAATGTGATATGAAGCCATTGTGATTGGCTATGATGAATCAAATGTGATGTGAAGCCATTGTGATTGGCTATAATGATAATTGAGAATGATATTGATAAAGAAATAATAAATGAATTGTGTGACTAATGTGTTATTCCATTTTCAGAGTTTGTTGTTGGTGGCATGCCTATTAGTAACAATCTCTTGAAGTTAGGTTGGATTGATCCTTGAAGCCAAGTTGGGTTGAAGTTTAACATGTTTTACTCCCCTTGAAGCTTGGTTGGGTCAAATCCTTGAAGCCTAATTGAGATGTTACAACCCTTGAAGCTAGGTTGGATTGGTTCTTGAAGCCAAGTTGGGTTGATACTTAGCATGCTTTGTTTCCCTTGAAGCTTGGTTGAGCCTAATCCTTGAAGCCTAGTTGGGATAATGATAAATGTGATAATTAAACCAAAGCATTAACTCTGAAAATTGAATGGCATATTAGTGTGTTGTTTGGGCCCGAGTCTGTCTTTGTTGTCAATGTGATATTCAAATGTTGAAATAAATGAATAATGGGATTTATGGCTGACTTTGTTGAAAGTGTGATTCATTATTAACGAATTGTGAATAAAATGATGTTATGAAGTATGATTTTGTAATGTATGTAATAATATATTGAAGGTGAACATGGCTTGAGGAGCTTTGTTGAGATATGATTTTATGAAAATATAGTATGATGTGTAAAATGTATATGAATGTGGAATTTGTGAGTATTGTTTTCATGAAGGTTTGGATAGGTCATTGAATGGTGATTTATTGAAATGATGTATATGTTTATGTATATGAGATAGAAAGGGTAAGTATCGTGTTGTGAATGTTCCATGTAAATATGTAGATAATTTATGAGATTTGTGGGAATATATGAAGGGTACATTGAGAAAGGAAAACGGGGTAAAAGAATAATAAAACATGATGCTAAAAATATGAGGTATGATTCTTTGGTAAAGCATATATTTTATATTTTATATTTATTTGTACTTCTAAGCTCTCGGGCTTAGCGCAGTTGTGTAATCGCGCAGGTGATTATGCGATTGATTTGGAAGTTCAGCTGTTATGCCACGAGAAGGGTAAGAGTGTCTCGAGACCAACTAGAAGGTGATGCATACATATGTGATTTTAAATTATATTGTATTTTTGAGTTAATATATATATTCATATGGATGAATGAAGTTTTGATAAATAAGAATACTGGCTTTTGTAAATGTGTTTTAAATAAATGTTCAATTTTATGAATCTGAATAAAGGTTTTTAAATTGAAACTAAAAGTAACATTCTTATACTTTATATACGTATTGTATGTATACTAGGTATATGTATAGTACTTATATGGAGTATCAGGGTGTTACAGAAAGTACTTAAAAAGATTGGGACATGTTGTACAAGGCTTTCATTAAGCAATATGGGTATAATATCGAGATGGAAGTTACCTTAATGGAAGTGGAGTCCATTAGACAAAGGCCAAATGAGAATTTTGTGGACTCTGTGAAAAGATGGAGAAATAAGGCTGCTTTGCTCAAGAAAAGGCCCAATGAATATGATCAAATAAGGATGATTGTGAGAGGCGTCCTGCCCAATCTCCATGAAAGGATGTCTCACACCCTTATAAGGGATTTCAAAGATCTTCTCTAAGCTGGTCTACAAATTGAAGAGTGGGAAAGGGACAAGAATCGCTTTTCAATAAAAAGGAATGAGAAAGGGAACTACTAGTCGGGCAATCAAAGCACACAAAAAGAAGTTGATGTTAATGCCACTAGTCAAGGAGGAATGAGGCAGTTTTCAGAATTAGGGAAGCCACTGTCTTGGGTTCTTAATAAGCTACAAAAGAAGGGATTGTTACAACCCTTGACTCCTCGTCCTTTGCCTAATCCTCTTCCACCTAACTTTGATACTAATGCATTTTGCCAATTCCATCAAAGGCCTGGACACGAAACGGACAATTGTATGAAGTTTAGGCATGAGATCCAGAATTTAATTGATAATGGCAAGTTTTCTGAGCCGGACAAGCCCAATACCAAAGGTAATCCATTTCCAAGGTTCAACAGGGTGCCACCACCAGCAACCTTAATGGTAGGAAAAGGATTAGCAGAAGATTTTGTTTTATCATCCTTTCAAGATGAAGTTATTAAAGATGTGAAAGGAAAAGAAGCTTAAACTAAAAAAACTTTCCCTAGCTTGAATGTTGCTTTTTAATATTTTGGAACTATTGTGTTTTTCAAATTTAAAGTTGCTTGAAATAAATTACTTTTATCAAAATTTTTGTTGGTCTTTGTTCATTTTAGTGCTTAACCAATGAGGAATCTATCTTGATGATTCATGAATTAATATATTTATGCATCATGACTTGAATGACTTTACTAGGTGAGGGAATTGCTCTATAACATTGAGTTGTGTATGCTTACTTAGAGGGGGCTCCTGCATAATTACCTTCGTGTGGGTCCTAGTCAGTCTTAGAACATGCTTAGACAAACTTTCGAGGCAAAATTAAACTCTGCTTATTTAAGGGAGAGATGAACTAGGCATTTTTTGGTTAGCCAACAACTAGTATCCACCCAATTAAATATCAATCCCTAGTTGTCCCTTTGAGCCTTCATAAAATTTTAGCTTTCTTTTCATTGGCATATAACCTCAACAACCTACCCTGAGCTATTGTGATACTTTTGACAAGTCTTATGATCACTAAGATGAAGAGGTAAGAAGATCAAAGAAAGAAATGAATACCATGAAGATAGTTGAAGTTCTCAATACCATGAATATAGTTGAAATTCTCAAGACCATAAGTTCTCAAGACCATAAGGGTAGTTGAAGTTTTCTTAATATCTCCAATCTATCAAGACAACATCAGAGTAACAAATGATTTATTCCTGTTAAAGAAGATTTATGTTACTCCACTCATCCATTATTGGAAGCCCAAGTTAGTACAAACAAGACAACTCTTTTAGAGCTAGAACCAAACAAAAAAGAAGAAGAAGAAGAAGAAGAAGAAGAAGAAGAAGAACGAAAAATAATAAGAAAAAGAAAAAAAAGGAAAAAAGGACAAAACAAAAAAAAGAAAAAAAAAGAAAAAGGAGAAGAAAGATAAAACCTAAAAAGGCGGTTCAGAAAGCCAAGTGAGTTCTCTTTTACCTAAAGCAGCAAAAGGCTTCCATTTGGTTTATAAGGACATTTTGACTTAAATTGGTCCAACCCAACCAAAGATTCAATCAAAATTGGAGAAAAAAAAAGGAGGAAGACCATCTAGTTCTTGAAAGTTCTGTACTTGATAGTCCTACAAGGAAGAATGACGAAATGATAAAATGCTCAAAGAAAGGGAAGAGTAAGGAAAATAAAAGAAAAGAAAAGGGAGAAGAAGAAAAGAAGTGAATTTGGGTACCAAAATTTTTGCAAGGGAAAAGACTGTCCTAATCAGGATCCAGATTAATGGCAAGAAGATAGAAGGAATTTGGAGTTTAGAATGATTGCTCCCAGCTGCCTAAAGTTTCAACAAGAAATTTATAGTATGAAGGTATGTCCATTGTGTCACATCAGCTCCTATCTCAAAATGGCCTTCATTTAAACCTGTGTCCCTTATAGACCCCATTTCAAGCCTATTAAAGACATGTTGATCTCTCTTGGTAGGTAGAGTCTATTAGTGGAGATAGTCTGAATAAGCATGCATATGAGATAGACAATATTTAAACTCAATGAGACCTTTGGCCAAGTAATGTGTATGTGCCTATCTGAAGTACAACAATTCTTGCTTAAATAGAAATGATTCCCGAGTTTAATACGGTAACTAGGGTTGTCATGTTATAGATATGTTAATTTGGAAAAATCAAGTCCTGAGGTACATTGACATTGATTTGGCAAAGCCAACATTTGATTTCAAAATCAAAATTCAAAAAATGCAAAAAAGTTTTTGTCATACAAAGCCTTCAAGTTAAGGGGAGTATGTTGAACTATCGAACCTCGAAGGGCACATTAGGCAAAGGAAATGATTATTGGCAAGGTCATGAAGAAGCTACCAATTGATATGTTGAAACATAATTTGAAATGGATGCATCCCTGACTCTGCTGCTTGGGGTCTCTATTATTAATATTTTTAACATCTTGAAGACAAAAGTCATAAATGGAAAGCATTCTTTTATTCCAATGCAAGACCTAAACAAGCATCTGAAAGGAACCAATGAGAATACTTCTGCTGATCACTTCGGTCTGTGAGTCATGGAACCACTGTAAGTGTTATTCATGCATATCATGCATGCATGAGCATATCACATTGCATTTTCTTGTATTGTATTCTTTATCAAAGCGAACAACAAACACTCTGTGAAGTAAACAATCAAAAGAAGATATCAAATCAGGGGGGCATGGAAAGCCCATTGCTTGAGAAAGTTCCAGTAATCTTGTAAAGAGAAGAAATACGTGCTTGTGAGAAGAACTAGACAACAAAAACATCAATCAGAGCCCGCATAGAAAAATCATGGGTTTGGGCCTACACAGGGGGCAAAGTTTCTCCTTTTCAATTTTTAAGTTTATACATGAACAAAACATTTTAAACTCACTTGCAAATATCTCGCCACGTAGGGGGCAAGAAGAGGATATGAAAGCTAGCTAAAAAGGGCTGAATGTTTTGCAGAAGTGCAAAGGAAGAACAAGAAAGAATGAAAGTAGAAGAAAATTAGAATTCTCAAAAGAATGAAGATGCAAAAGACAAAAGATCAGTCCAGCTAAAAGAGCTAAAGCCAAGGCAAAGACCCGACCTCCAGTAGATAAAGATCCATATTTCAAGGGTAAAGACCCGTCCTCTAATGGATAAAGATCCATGTTTCAAGGGTAAAGACCAAACCTCCAGGGGATAAAGATCCATGTTTCAAGGGTAAAGATCCGACCTCCAGTGGATAAAGATCCACTTTCAAAGGTGAAGACCTTGTTCCAAGGATGAAGATCCAATTTCAAAGGGTGAAGACCCGAAGTCCAAAGGATGAAGATTCATTTTCAAGGGTAAAGACCCGACGTCCAAAGGATGAAGATTCGAATTTTCAAGGGTGAAGACCTGATCTATAAGGATGAAGATCCATTTAAAAGGGTGAAGGCCCGACCTCAAAGGATGAAGATCCATTTTCAAGGGTGAAGACCCGATCTCAAAGAATGTAGATCCATTTTGAGGATGAAGAGGCACAATGCATAGAACAGCCGGAGCAGTCAGACTTCTCAACTGATAAAAGGTTAGTCAAATTCAAGCTCGGGTCCAAGTACCCAAATCAAATTCAATCTCGAGTCCAAGTACCCAAAATCAAGTTCAATCTCGGGTCTAAGTACCCAAATCAATTCAATCTCCGGTCCAAGTACCCAAATCAAATTAAATTCGGGTCCAAGTACCTAATCTCGGGTCCAAGTATCCAATCTTGGGTCTAAGTACCCAAAATCAAGTTCAATCTCAGGTCCAAGTACCCAATCTTGGGTCCAAATACCTAAAATCAAGTTCAATCTCGGGTCCAAGTACCCATTCTCAGGTCCAAGTACCCAAATCAAATCATCTCGGGTCCAAGTACCCATTCTTGGGTCTAAGTACCCAAATCAATTCAGACTCGGGTCTAAGTACCCAATCTCGGGTCCAAGTACCCATTCTCGAGTCTAAGTACCCAAATCAAATCAATTTCGGGTCAAAGTATCCAATCTCGGGTCTAAGTATCCAATCCCGGGTCCAAGTACCCAAATTCAATACAATCTTGGGTCCAAGTACCCAAAATCAAGTTCAATCCCAGGTCCAAGTACCCAATTCAAGCTCGGGTCCAAGTACCCAAATCAAATTCAATCTCGGGTCCAAGTGCGCAAATCAAATTCAATCTCGGGTCCAAGTACCCAAATCAAATTCAATCTCGGGTCTAAGTACCCAAATCAAATCCAAGAACCTAAAACCTCAACCATCTCAAAAATTAAGTCTTATTGCTTTTCACTCTCTTTTACTAAAGTCTTAGATCGTTCGTCCAAAACAATGTTTGTGTTATCTTAATTAAATAATATTTGTTTTAGTATTTAGTTTTTTATAATTAATAAAAAATAAAAAATAATAATAATAAACAAATAAATAAAAAATAAAATCGGTGATGGAAAAATCGGCGACGGAAAAATTTGTCGTCGAAAAACAGGTTGAACGAAATGGCCGTGGGCCATTTCGCCCGTAAGAGTTTCCTGTGAGTGAAATAGCCCGCAGCCCCGCCCGGCAATTTTTTTTGCCAGCGCTTGCAGCAGCCCGCAGCAGTTTTTTTCGCCAGTAAAATTTTTCCTCAGCAGTTTTTTTCCCCAGCGAAATTTTTTCGACGCAATTTTTTTCGAAACCAAGTTCTATTTGGTTTCGATTTTCTTTTCTTAATTAATGTTAGTTTCCATAAACAAGTTGAATTAATCATCTAAATTTCCTATAAATAAGACTAAAAACAACACAAAACAGAGGACTTTGGAACAAAAAACTTGGAGGACAATCGATCGGAGGAAAAACTTTCAAAGGAAATCGGATTTTAAAAAATTCTTTCTGGCTGTGAAATCTATCGGACTTTTTAAGAGAAGAATAAGCAACCAAACAATCAATCCATCAAAGGCAGCCATCTTGCCTTTGTTCTTGTTCATCCAAGAAGTAATTTTTTGTGGAACCAACAAACGAAGGTATGAATATCTAATCTCTTTTTTCTTTACAGTAGCTTGAATCATTAAATTGTTTCTTTTGATTTTCAAAACCATAGAACCCTAATTTACTTTTTCTAAAGCTTAGAACTTTAATTCGTTTCCTTGTTTTCCAAAAACCTCAAAATTGATTTTTTGTTTCTTCTAAAACCTAAGAACCCTAATCTATTTCTTCAAAATCTTAAAACCCTAATCTACTTTCCAACTTTTCAAAACCTTAAATCATTTTATTAATTTACCAAAACCCTAATCTGCTTTCCAATTTTCCAAAACCTTAAAACCCTAAATTGAATCCTTTTATTTCTAAAAACCCTAAAAAATATATTTTCTGTTTCTATAAACCTTAAATCATCTTACATATTTCCAAAAACACCATAAAATTCTAAACTGTTTTCTTCTCACCTTTTTCCAAAATTTCCAAATGTTTTATTACATATTTAAACCTTAAATTTACCTTACAGCTTTTAAAAATCATATAAAACTTTATAAAACTACAAACTGTTTTCTCAAATCCTAAAACCAAAAAATATTTTTCAAAACACCAAAAACCCTAAATCTCTCAAAACCAAAACCGTAAACCTTAGTTTTCCTAAACTCTAATCCTTAAAACCTTAAAACCTTATAACCCTAAATATTAAAATTCAACACAGTAAGCCTAAAAATAACAATCCAGTAGCTAATAATCGTAAACCTAATGTTTTAATATCCAAACCCTAATTTCATGATTTTACCCCTCAAATCAAAGAATCTTATCAATCTCTTAAATTATAAAACCTTAATCCATTTTAATTCCCTGAAAACTTACAGTAGCTTAAACCAATAAAATCCAAAATCCTAATCATTAATTAAAGAACTTTAAATGAGAAGCAATAAACTTCAATTTGTATCTTTACTTACCTTATTTAATTATATAGTTTATTATATGCTTTGATTTATTTAAGTTCAATGCTTGGTTTATTTAAATTATCATGGATGTTTATTTTATATTTTGATTGATATCTTTGATAAATAATTTATTTATGATGAATGGTTATTTACTTTTATCGACTGCTACCACTATGTACCAATGGCCATTTGAAGTTGTCGGATGTATTTCCTCTATAATGTCTATTCCCCAAGTCACAAACTACCAGGGTAAAGACACAGAATGTAATTCCTTGAGAGGCAAATGATTCAAATTTCCATACAGCTAGAATTATTGACATTTTCGCATAAAATCAATATAATCTTTTTCCATGGTCAACCAATAGTAGCCTTATAGGATAATTTTCTTCATTAAGTCTAGGCCGTTCATGTGGATTCTATAAGTTCCTGCATGTATTTCTGATATGATCTGCCTAACTTTATACTTCCTCGGACATCTTAAATGTACCCTATCAAGCCATCTTCGATATAACTACCCGTGGAAGGTGATATATTGCAAAGACCAATGCCTTATAGCTCTCCTTTCTTCCTTTGTTGCCCCCAATGGATATTCTCTATTTTCCAAGAATCGCCTTATAGTATCATACCATGCATCATGGTTTGTATTAGTTTCCATGACCATTTCATACTTATAACAAGGAGTTATTGAGCTAGTCAAAATCAGAGATTTAAGGAATAATTTTATAGGATCCTCCCATACCAAAGCCAGTGTGGCTAGGGCATCATCCATCAAGTTTTCTTCCCTTGGTAGATGTATGAACCTATAATCCTTAAAGTTCTTTCTCATCACAGTTATGTAGTCATGATACGGCTTCAATTTTTCTTCCTTCAGCTCCCATTCTCCATTCACTTGGGATACTACCAAATAATGAGTCAACAAAGACCTAGACTCTATCGACCCTCATCGTTATTAAGATTTCCAAACCAAAGATGCATGTTTTGTATTCCACCATATTGTTGGTTACCTTCAATTTTAATTTCTTATACAAGGGGATGAGCTCTCCTTTGTGTGATTCTAATATTACCTCTAATCCAGCTCCTTTTCTATTAACCACCGACCATATTTCCCAACAACAAGGGGTCTCTCTCAAATATTTCACTGGATCCAATCTGGAAATTGCTTGCACACTAGTAGACTACACACTTGACTCCTGATTCATCTACTTGAGCTAGAATTATTCCTATTTATCCTTCTTCCAATGCTAAGTACAATATCAATGGTTTGCCAGGTTTGGGTGGTTTAGGACAGGTGGATTCAACAGTTATTCTTTTATGCACTCGAAAGCCTTCTGACACTCATCATTCCATTATATCAGTTGGTTCTTCTTGAGTAGCTTAAAGATGGTGTAGACCCTTAATTTTTGACCCGGTTCGGTCCAATATATTTTAATTAGTCTAAAATAATTTTTGTATTATCTTAATTAAATAATATTTGTTTTAGTATTTATTTTTTAAATTTTTAAAAAGTATTATAATAATAAAAGTAATAATAATAAATAAAAAATAAAAATAAATCGGCGACGAAAAAATTCATCGACGAAAACAGCGGAAGAAATGGCCTTGGGCCATTTCACCCGTAAGAATTTCCTGCGGGAGAAATGGCCCACAGTCCGCCCCTCGCAGTTTTTCGCTCGCCAGCCGTCGCAAGTTTTTACCAGCGAAATTTTTCCAACTTAATTTTTTCTGAAACCAAATTCTATTAGGTTTTGGTTTCCTTTCCTAATGAATTTTAGTTTTCTTAAACATCTAGGATTAATCATAAAAATTTTCCTATAAATAACACTAAAAATCACAAAAAAAAGGGGGGGTCAATTTTTGGAGGGGAATCAGACTTTGGACTGGGACTTGGACTTTGAACTGGAACTTTACAAATTGATCAGACTTTTTAGAAGAGAAGAAGCAAGTAATCAAGCTATCAAAGGCAGAAACCTTACCTTTGTCCTTGTTCATCCAAGAAGTAATTTTTAGTGGAACCAACAAACGAAGGTTTGAATATCTAATTTCTTTTTCTTTTCTCTTATAGTAGCTTCAATCACTAAATTGTTTCTTTTGATTCTAAAAACCTTAGAACCCTAATTTACTTCTTCTAAGCTTTAGAACCTTAAATCGTCTCCTCTATTTTCAAAAACCCTAAAATTACTTTTTTGTTTCTTCTGAAACTTAAGAACCCTAATCTATTTCTTCAAAACCTTAAAAACCCTAATTCGTTTCTTTTGTTTCCAAAAATCTTAAATCATTTTGCCAAATTCCTTAAGCCCTAAAAATCAAAATAATAATCTGTTACCAAACCTATTCTTTTTTTATATATATCATAGTAGCATTATTTTCATAAAACATCCAAAACCCTAAATCTTTAAAACGTCCAGTAGCATTATTCATTTAAAAATAATATTAGTTACTCAAAATTCCAAAACCCTATTTTCTAAATTCTAAATCCTAAAATCTTAGTTTCTAAAACCCCTTGACTCCCGCCCACTAACTGGCTAGCGGGACCACCGTATGGGCTCGACCAAGGGGTCAATATTCATTTGTGTATTATGAGTCCGCGTATTTAACTTTCCTTTTTCCAAAGCCCTAATTTAGTAAATAAAATTCTAAAATCCTATTTTAAGATGCGAACTCTAAATTATATATTTATTGCTTTATTTAATTTTAGATTTGATTATGTAGTTTATTATATGCTTTGATTGATTTATTTTCAATGCTTGATTTATTTTATTTATCATGGATGAATGGTTTATTTATAATGAATGATTATTTACTTTTATCGATTTATTTTGGATTTCCAAATGTTGTAAGAGGTATGTTTCCACTTTATGGGTACCTCATTAATTAAGTTCTATTAATTTAACTTGCTTTTGTATTTTAGACCAATGTAAAGGACATGTTTCTACCTTTAGGTGGGTGTCCTATTAGTTTAGACATGGATGATGTAAGGACATGTTTCCATCCTCGGATGGGTGTCCATTTATTTGCTTTGTTTGGACATTGCTTTGATTTTAATATAACGATGTTTTATTTCAATTGTTGCATGTAATATGGATAATATTGTTATATTTAAGAATTTTATAATATTAAGACCTGTAAAGGAGGCCGATTCCAATGAACTGGGCGTTGTAGGGGTGCTGGGTCATTTCTCACCTTCCCCACACGTACCCAACTTTTCGAACCCATTAGGGGGTTGGGGATTCCTTAGGAATCGATTCATCCACCACTTTCTTTTTCCCAGCCCGTCCGGGTGGTGACTCCATTTTCTCCAGACTTAGGTTCGTGTTCTCTAAGGCCCCGAGCCTAAACATTGCCAAAGTCGCAAGAACCATTCCACCGGGAGTGGGGGCAAAAATCCCCACTCACAGTGGCAACTCCACTGGGGACAAGAGAAGTTGATTTCGTTGGTCTTTTTATTATTCTATTCTTTCTTATAATGATATTATCCATTGCATCATATTAGATTGCATTGTGTGCGTGAGTTGGGACGTCCGTGTTACCCGTGTTGTGTTATGTAAGGGATACCATACTTTCACTCAAGGTATGGAGATCGAGCATGGCATAACCACTCATAGCCTCGTATCTTTTGGTATATACTTGCTATGGGAACCTAAGCCTTTTTACCCAAAGACTAAAGATTATGTAATTGGCCTAGTTAATTCCCTTAGGTTTTTACCCCAAATGCATGTTGTTTGACTATGGTTAATTTATCTTGGCTTAAATCATGGCTTATTTGGTTTGTTCTTTTTTCTAATATGACCTAAGTACATAAAATTTTCTTTAAAGTCCAAAAGACTAAAGCTATTTTCAAAACTTTTCAAGATGGTCTTTGGACATAAGACTTTTCTAAAAACAAATCAAAAATTCTTTTGCTCATAACCCAAATACTAAGCCCAAAATCCATTTTTTCTAAAATCTTTTATAATGGGCTTAGAAATAAAATTATTTTCATCCAACCTTCTCTTACAAAGAGCTTGCAAATTATTTAGGTCAATTACAAAATACCAAAAATCAATTGTGAGCCTAGTTTATACTAAGAAATAATTAATCATGGGCTTATTTTTGGCATGAATCATTAGTTACTTTTTCAAGTGAGAAATCTATTTATAATAAACCTCTTAATTTAGTTTTAATCCAATATAGCATAAAAGCTACTATACTTAGTTGAATGGATTAAAACCTAATTAATGGGAATTATTATGAACTGATTTCCATTTTCAAAAATATAACTATTGGATGAAACGTCCGAGGGAAATATTTGAAAACAAGATATCCCATGTTGGTATTTTGTTTACCATATACCTAGGAAAAGCGACTCGCCATTCATATGTGGATGTTATAAGGTTGGAAGGAACGTCCTATTTGTCCTTGTTTGTTAATTGTTCATGCATACATGCATGCACACATACATTGGCATCACATATCCTTAATCCTCTCTGGCTCACAGACCTAGAGTACGATAATTCAAGAGCATACAACGACACCACCTACAACATTTCAAGGATGGATGCAAACCAGCTAAGGGACATAGTTGATGAAGTTGTCAAATCTAGGATGGCCGAGCTGAGAGATCAATTGGTTGAAATTATGAGGACCCAGTTGATTCAAATTCTAGAGATCATCAACAATGCTAATGAGGCATCTCCCATTGACATAAGAAAGAAGGAAAAGGCAACATTAACAAAGAACATGTCTACTGATAGAGATCGAATGAAAAATGAGAGATCAATCCCTATTCTACAAGACCAACCGAACCATATGCTATCTAAGTGGAGCAATAAGAGCAGCTATCACCCTAGTGGGAAAAGTCAAAGGGAAAGAGGAGGTGTTAAGAAAAATGCAACAACTGAGCCAACAAAGAAGCGTAAATTTTCAGACTTAAGGGAGCCTTTATCAAAGATGTTAGAAAATCTAATGAAAATGGATTTGCTACAACCATTGGCACCTCGGCCTCTACATAAGCCTCTACCACCAAATTTTGATGCCAAGGTTTTCTGTCAATTCCATCAAATGCAAGGGCATGAGACAGATAAATGTGTTCTATTAAGGCACAAAATCCAAGATTTGATTGACAGTGGAAAGCTGCCTAATCTTGATAAGCCCAATACTAAGAATAATCCTCTGCCTGAATTTGGAAGGGCACCATCGCTTACAAACTTCATGAAGAGTTTTATCTTATCATCTTGTCATGATATGGATAGAGAAGCGGCTAAAGATGGTGTGCTACTAAGCAAGCTTGGGCTAACTGTGGATGATGAAGCAATGACCCTTGATGATGGAAAAAATCCTTGCCCTTGAGATGTCTAAATAAATGAAGTATCTTCGACTCCAACTCAACAAACTTTTCTTAGCTTGAATGTTGCTTTTCAATTTTACTTTCTTTAATATTTTGGACCTATTGTGTTTTTCAAATTTAAAGTCGCTTGAAATAAATTACTTTCATCAAAATTTTTGTTGGTCTTTGTTCATTTTGGTGCTCAACCGATGAGGAATCTAGCTTGATAATTTATTAATATATTTATGCATCATGACCTGAATGACTTTACTAGATAAGGGAATTACTCTATAGCAATGAGTTGTGTATGCTTACTTAGAGAGGGCTCTTGCATAATTACCTTTGTCTAGGTCCTAGCCCGTCTTAGAACATGCTTTGACAAACTTTCGAGGCGAAATTGAACTCTGCTTATTTAAGAGAGAGATGATCTAGGCATTGTTTGACGAGCCAATAACTAGTATCCACCCAATTAAATATCAATCCCTAGTTGTCCCTTTGAGCCTTCATAAAATTTTAGCTTTCTTTTCATTGGCTTGCAAACCCCAACAACCTAACCTGAGCTGTTGTGACACTTTTGACAAGTCTTATGATCACTAAGGTGAAGAGATAAGAAGATCAAGGAATGGAATGCATAGCCAAGACTATAAAAATAGTTGGTGTTATCAAGACTATAAGGGTAGTTGAAGTTTTCCTAATATCTCTAATATATCCAGACAACATCAGAGTAACAAGAGATTTATCCCTATCAAAGGAGATTTATGTCACTCCACTCATCCATTATTAGAAACCCAAGTTGGTACAAACAAGACAACTCTTTTAGAGCTAAAACAAAAAAAAGAAAAAAAAAGAAGAAGAAAAAAAAGAAAAGAAAAAAAAAAGAAGAAAAAAAAGGAAAAAAAGAAAAAAAAGAAAAAAAAAAAGAAAGATAAAACATAAAAAGGCAGTTCAGAAAGCCAACTGAGTTCTCTTTTACCTAAAGCAGCAAAAGGCTTCCATTTGGGTTATAAGGACATTTTGACTTGAATTGGTCCAACCCAACTAAAGATTCAATCAAAATTGGAGAAAAAAGGAGGAAGACTATCCAATTCTTGAAAGTTCTGTAGTTGACAGTCCTACAAGGAAGAAGGACGAATTGATAAAATGCTCAAAGGAAGGGAAGTGTAAGAAAAATAAAGAGAAAGAAAAGGGAAAAGAAGAAAATAATCGAATTTGCGTCTCAAACTTTTTGCAAGGGAAAAGACTGTCCTAATCAAGATCCAAATTAATGCCAATAAGATAGAAAGAATTTGGAGTCTAGAAAGATTGCTCCCAACTGTCTAAAGTTCCAACAAGAAATTTGTAGTGTGAGGGTTTGTCCATTGTGTCACACCAGCTCCAATCTCAAAATGACATTCACTTAAACCTGTGTCCCTTATAGCCCCCATTTCAAGTCTATCAAAGACCTATTGATCTATTTGGTAGGTAGAGCCTATTAGTGGAGATAGTTTAAATAAGCATGCATATGAGATAGATAATATTTAAACTCAATGAGACCTTTGGCCAAGTAATGTTTATGTGTCTATCTGAAGTGCAACAGTTCTTGCTTAATTAGAAATGATTCCAAAGTTTAGTATGGTAACTAGGGTTGTCATGTTATAGATATGTTAATTTGGAAAATCAAGTCCTCAGGTACATTGACATCGATTTGGCAAAACCAACATTTGATTTCAAAATCAAAATTCAAAAAATAAAAAAAAATATTTTTGTCACACAAAGCCTTCAAGTTAAGGGAAATATGTTGAATAGTCGAACCTCAAAGGACACATTGGGCAATTGGCAAGGTCATGGAGAAACTACCAACTGACATGCCAAAACATAGTTTGAAATGGATGTATCTCCACTGCTTGGAGTCTCCATTATTCATGTTTTCAACATCTTGAAGATAAAAGCCATAAATTTGAAGAATCCTGGCATTCTAGTGCAAGACTTGAGCGGGCATCTCAAAGGAGTCAATGAGAACACTTCTGCTGATCACCTCGGTCTGTGGGTGGATGGAACCACTGTAAGTATTATTCATGCATATCATGCATACATGAGCATATCACATTGCACTTTCTTGTCTTGTATTGTCTATTCTTTATTAAGGTGAACAGCAAACACCCTGTGAAGTAAACAATCAAAAGAAGATATCAAATCAGGGGGGCATGGAAAGCCCATTGCTTGAGAAGGCTCCAGTAATTTTGCAAAGAGAAGAAATGCGTGCTTGTGCAAAGAACTAGACAACAAAAATATCAATCAAAGCCCGCATAAAAAATTATTGGTTTGAGCCTACACAGGAGGCAAAGTTTCTCCTTTTCAATTTTTGAGTTTATGCATAAACAAAATATTTTGAATATCTTGCCACGCAGGGGGCAAGGAGAAGAAATGAGGGCCAATTAAAAATAACTGAATTTTTGTAAAAAGGAAGAACGAAACAATGGAACATTAGAACTATCAAAAGAATGAAGACGCAAAAGATAAAAGATCAGTCCGGCTAGAAGAGCTAAAGCCAATATAGGACAAACGTCTAAGGATGAAGATTCACTTTCAAGGGTGAAAACCTGATTTCCAAGGATGAAGATCCAGCTTAAAGGATGAAGATCCAGTTTCAAGGGTGAAGACCCGATTTCCAAGGATGAAGATCCATTTTCAAAGGTGAAGACCTGATTCCAAGGATGAAGATCCAATTTCAAAGGGTGAAGACCCGAAGTTTAAAGGATGAAGATCCATTTTCAAGTGTGAAGACCCGATTTCCAAGGATGAAGATCCATTTTCAAGGGTGAAGACCTGATCTCAAAGGATGAAAATCCATTTACAAAGGGGAAAGACCCGAAGTCCAAAAGGATGAAGATCCATTTACAAGGGTGAAGACCCGATCTCCAAGGATGAAGATCCATTTACAAGGGTGAAGCCCCGAAGTCCAAAGGATGAAGATCCATTTTCAATGGTAAAGACCCGATTTCCAAGGATGAAGATCCATTTTCAAGGGTGAAGACTTGATTTCCAAGGATGAAGATCCATTTTCAAGGGTGAAGACTTGATCTCAAAGGATGAAGATCCATTTATAAAGGGTGAAGACCCAAAGTCCAAAAGGATGAAGATCCATTTATAAGGGTGAAGATCCTATCTCAAAGGATGAAGATCCATTTACAAGGGTGAAGACCTGATCTCCAAGGATGAAGATCCATTTTACAAGGGTGAAGACCCGATCTCCAAGGATGAAGATCCATTTTCAAAGGTAAAGATCCAATGCTAAGGATGAAAATCCAAGGTCCAACTATGAAGATCCATTTTGAGGGTGAAGAGCCACAATGCATAGAACAGCCGGAGCAGTCAGACTTCTCAACCAATAAAAGGTCAGTCAAACTCAGTCTTAGGTCCAAGAACCCAATCTCGGGTCCAAGTACCTAAATCCAATTCAAGCTCTGGTCCAAGTATCCAAATCAAATCCAATCTCGGGTCCAAGTACCCAAATCAAATTCAATCTCGGGTTCAAGTACCCAATCTCGTGTCCAAGTACCCAAATCAAATCAATCTCGGGTCCAAGTACCTAATCCCGGGTCCAAGTACCTAAATTTAATCTAGTCTCGGGTCCAAGTACCCAAAATCAAGTTCAATCTTGGGTCCAAGTACCCAAATCCAATTCAAGCTCGGGTCCAAGTACTCAATTCAAATTCAATCTTGGGTCCAAGTACCCAAATCAAATTCAATCTCGGGTCCAAGTATCCAAATAAAATTCAGTCTCGAGTCTAAGTATCCAATCTCGGGTCCAAGTACCCAAATCAAATTCAATCTTGGGTCCAAGAACCCAAATTCAAATCAGTCTCGGGTCCAAGTACCCAATCTCGGGTCCAAGTACCCAAACCAAATCAATCTCGGGTCCAAGTACCCAATCCCGAGTCCAAGTAACCAAATCAAATCAATCTCGAGTCCAAGTACCCAATCTCAGGTCCAAGTACCCAAATTCATTCTAGTCTCGGGTCCAAGTGCCAAAAACAAATTCAAATAACCATCTTATCAAAAATTAAGTCTTATTGCTTTTCACTCTCTTTTACTAAAGTCTCAGATCATTCAAGCAGGGGGAAAACTGTAGACCCTTAATTTTTGACCCGGTCCGGTCCAATATATTTTAATTAGTCTAAAATAATTTTTATGTTATCTTAATTAAATAATATTTGCTTTTGCCATTTCGCCCGCAGGAAAATACTGCGGGCGAAATGGCTTTGGTCATTTTGCCCGCAGGAGAAATGGCCCACAGCCCGCCCCTCGCAGTTTTTCACTCGCCAGTCCTCGCAGCCAGCTGTCGCAAGTTTTCGCAAGCGAAATTTTTCCAACGCAATATTTTTCGAAACCAAATTCTATTTGGTTTTGGTTTCTTTCCTAATGAATTTTAGTTTTATTAAACTACTAGGATTAATCATAAAAATTTTCCTATAAATAACACTAAAAATCACAAAAAAAAAAAAGGGGGGGATCAATTTTAAAGGGGATTCGGACTTTGGACTGGGACTTGAATTTTGAACTGGAACTTTACAAATTGATCAAACTTTTTAGAAGAGAAGAAGCAAGTAAGTAATCAAGCTATCAAAGGCATCAACCTTGCCTTTGTCCTTGTTCATCCAAGAAGCAATTTTTAGTGGAACCAACAAACGAAGGTTTGAATATCTAATTTCTTTTTCTTTTCTCTTACAGTAGCTTCAATCACTAAATTGTTTCTTTTGATTCTAAAAACCTTAGAAACCTAATTTACTTCTTCTAAACCTTAGAACCTTAAATCGTCTCCTCTATTTTCAAAACCCCTAAAATTACTTTTTTGTTTCTTCTAAAACCTAAGAACCCTAATTTATTTCTTCAAAACCTTAAAACTAATTCGTTTCTTTTGTTTCCAAAATCTTAAATTATTTTGCCAAATTCCTTAAGCCCTAAAAATCAAAATAATAATCTGTTACCAACCTATTCTTTTTTTTAAATCACAGTAGCATTATTTTCATAAAACATCCAAAACCCTAAATCTTTAAAACGTCCAGTAGCATTATTCATTTAAAAATAATATTAGTTACTCAAAATTCCAAAACCCTATTTTCTAAATTCTAAACCCTAAAATCTTAGTTTCTAAAACCCTTGACCCCCGCCCGCTAACCGGCTAGCAGGACCGCCGTATGGGCTCGTCAAAGGGGGTCAATATTTATTTGTGTATTATGAGTCCGCGTATTTAACTTTCCTTTTTCCAAAGCCCTAATTTAGTAACTAAAATTCTAAAATCCTATTTTAAGATGCGAACTCTAAATTATATATTTATTGCTTTATTTAATTTTAGATTTGATTATGTAGTTTATTATATGCTTTGATTGATTTTTTTTCAATGCTTGATTTATTTAATTTATCATGGATGAATGGTTTATTTATGATGAATGATTATTTACTTTTATCAATTTATTTTGGATTTTCAAATATTTTAAGAGGTATGTTTCCACTTTATGGGTACCTCATTAATTAAGTTCTATGTAATTTAAATTGCTTTTATATTTTAGACCAATGTAAAGGACTTGTTTCTACCTTTAGGTGGGTGTCCTATTAGTTTAGACATGGATGATGTAAGGACATATTTCCATCCTCGAATGGGTGTCCATTTATTTGCTTTGTTTGGACATTGCTTTGATTTTAATATAACGATGCTTTATTTCAATTGTTGCATGTAATATGGATAATATTGTTATATTTAAGAATTTTATAATATTAAGACCTGTAAAGGAGGTCAGCTCCAATGAACCGGGCGTTGTGGGGGTGCTGAGCCATTTTTTACCTTCCCCACACATACCCAACTTTCCAAACCCATTAGGGGGTTGGGGATTCCTTAGGAATCGAGTCATCCACCCCTTTCTTTTTCCCGGCCCGTCTGGGTGACGACTCCATTTTCTCCGGACTTAGGTCCGTGTTCTCTAAGGCCCCGAGCCTAAACAGTGCCGAAGTTGCAAGAACCATTCCACCCAGAGTGGGGGCGAAAATCTCCGCTCACAGATGGTTACACAAATAGTTGTTAGTTTTGTAATAAGCCTACTTATATATTGTAACCTTCTGATAAATCCTTTAACCTCCTTCTCTGTCTTATGGGTCAATATATCTATGATTACCTTAACTTTTTTAGGATCAATCTCAATGCCATTTGGGCTAATGACATGCCCTAACATCTTAGCTAAGGTAACATCGAACACACACTTCTTCGGGTTTAACCTAAGGTTATACTTGACTGCTCTTTCAAAGAAAATTTCCAAATTCTGGAAATGCTACTCTCTTGTTCCTGACTTTACCATCATATAATTGATATACATTTCAACCTCCTTGTACATCATATCATGGAATAAAGTCATGGCCATTCTCAATTAGGTTGCTCTAGCATTTTTAAATCCAAATGGTATCACCTTGTAGCAGAATATACCCCATTTAGTTATAAAAGCAGTTTTAGCTTTCTCCTCTTGGGCTATTAACACTTGATTATATTCGAAAAATCTATCTACAAATGAGTGTAGCATGCTATGGGTTGCAATATCGATGAGAACATCTATACAGGATAAATTTCAAGTCCCTGTAGTCAATACATACCCCAATCCTTCTATCCTTCTTTATTACAGAGATGATGTTGGCTAACCAGTTGGGCTAATCTATCACTTCGAAGAACTTCATGTGTATCTATTTAGTGACTTCTTATTTTATCAATTTTGCCCATTTTGGTCTTAGACGCCTCAACTTCTGCTTGATGGGCATCATGTGACGGTAGGTTAGAATCATATGTTAAGCAATATCCCTATCAATTCTGGACATATCCTCATAAGACCAAGTGTAGACCCTTAATTTTTGACCCAGTCCAGTCCAATATATTTTAATAAGTCTAAAATAATTTTTGTGTGGTCCAATATATTTTAGTTAGTCCAAAATAATTTTTGTGTTATTTTAATTAAATAATATTTGCTTTAGTATTTACTTTTTATTTTAATAAAAAATAAAAAATAATAATAATAAAATAAATAAAAATAAAAATAAAAATCGGTGACGAAAAGGTTGGATTGGACGAAATGGCCTTAGGCAATTTCGCTAGCAGGATTGGCCTGGCCGCCCAGCTCACCAATTTTCGCTCATGGTTCCCGCAGCAACTTTTTCGCCAGCGAAATTTTTCCGCAGCAGTTTTTTCCCTTACAAAATTTTTCCGATGTAATTTTTTTCGAAACCAAATTCAATTTGGTTTCGGTTTCCTTTTCTTAATTAATATTATATTCTGTGAATAATTAAGATTAATCACCAAAATCATCTATAAATAGGATTATAAACAACACAGAACAGGAGGAGGAAAATTTTAGAGGACAATCGAGTTAAGGAAAAATTTAAGACAATCGAGTGAAGGAAAAACTTAGAAAAAGTGATCGGACTTTAAAACTTTTTGGCAGAGATTAACGATCGAACTTTTGAGAGAAGCAAACAAGCAATTCAATCCATCAAAGGCAACCATCTTGCCTTTGTTCTTATTCATCCAAGGAACAATTTTTGGTGGAACCAACAAACGGAGGTTTAAATCTCTAATTTCTTTTTATTTTCTTACAGTAGCTTTGTTTCTTTGATTCTTAAGATTATACACGCAAAACCTTGTTTTATAAACACATAGTAACATTGATCTTCGTTTCAATAACATAAACACTTTTCTGTTTCTAAATACCTTCAAAACCCTAATTCGTTTCCTTTTTTTCCAAAAAATCTTAAAATACTTTTCTGTTTCTTCTAAACACTAAGAACCCTAAATTTATTTCTTCTATGTCCAAAAGACCTTAATTCGTTACTTTTCTGTTTCCAAAAAACCTTAAACCGTTTTGCTTATTCTCAAAAACTTTATAAAACTCTAAACTGTTTTCACAAATCTTAAAACCAAATATATTTTCTAAGACACCAAAAACCCTAAATTGTTTTATTAATTCCCGAAACCCTAAACTCTATTCCAAAAGTCAGTAGCCTTATTTTTTAAGCATTAAAAGCTTTAGCCCTAATTAATCCTTCTTTCGAAAATCACACAGTAAGCATTACTCTTTTAAAAATAACATTAGTTTCTTCTAATTTCAAAATCCTATTTTCTAAATTCTAAACCCTAAAATCTTAATTTTCAACACCAAAACCTATAATCCTAAAAGCCAATTTCCAAAATTTTATGGGGCGCTGCCCCCTTGACCCCCGCCTGCTAACAGGCTAGCGGGACTGCCGTATGGGCTCATCGAAGGGGTCAATATTCATTTGTGTATTATGAGTCCGCGTATTTAACTTTCCTTTTTTCAAAGCCCTAATTTAGTAACTAAAATTGTAAAATCCTATTTTAAGATGCGAACCCTAAATTATATATTTATGGCTTTATTTAATTTTAGATTTTATTATGTAGTTCATTATATGCTTTGATTTATTTATTCAATGCTTGATTTATTTAATTTTTCGTGATGGATGTTTATTTTTTTTTTTGATTGATGTTTAATATCTTTGATGAATGATTTATTTATGATGATTGGTTATTTATTTCTATCGATTTATTTTGATTTCCAAATGTTGTAAGGGGTATGTTTCCACTTGGTGGGTACCTCATTAGTTAAATATCATATAATTTAAATTATTTTTCTATTTTAAAACCAATGTAAAGGACATGTTTCTACCTTTCGGTGGGTGTCCTATTTAGGCATGGATTATGTAAGGGCATGTTTTCATCTTCAGATGGGTGTCCATTTATTTATTTTGCTTGGAAATTGTTTTGATTTCAATATATTGATGCTTTATTTCAACTGTTGTGTGTAATATTGATAATATTATTATATTTAAGAATTTTATAATATTAAGACCTGTAAAGGAGGCCGGTTCCAATGAACCAGGCATTGTGGGGGTGCTGGGCTATTTCTCACCTTCCCCACATGTACCCAACTTTCCGAATCCATTAGGGGGTTGGGGATTCCTTATGAATCGAGTCATCCACCCCTTTCTTTTTCCCGGCCTGTCCGGGTGGCGACTCCATTTTCTCTTAACTTAGATTCGTGTTCTCTAAAGCCCCAAGCCTAAATAGTGCCGAAGTCACAATAACCATTCCACCAGGAGTGGGGGCAAAAATCCCCGCTCACACCAAGCAAAGACTTCTTCATATTTTTTGAATATCTTTTCAAATCTCTCTCTCTCTCTCTCTCTCTCTCTCTCTCTCTCTCTCTCGCTCTCTTCAGGAGTAAGGTCAGATGCTATGCTAATATTTTTAGGATTTTTAGTCTTTTCTCAAATTTAATGATTGTGTCAGCAGAGTTAATATTAAAAATGCTCATGTAATCATCATACGAATGTATGCAACCATCAGGAAAAACATCATGCAAGTAAACAAAATTAGACTTTATTACATTCATTTTGGAAAAAGAAAACATCTTCATCCTCATAAAGAGCAAACAAATCAAAATCAACATCAATGTTCTCATCATCACATATTACAATATTCTCAAAATGTTCTTCAATGAGTGTAGTTGTAGACCCTTAACATTGGCCCTAAAGCTAGTATGATCTTGATTAATAGAGGCCTAGTGAAGTTCGGCCCATTCTTAATGGATTAAACCTAGTTTAAAGCTTTTAATTAGATTGGTCCAGTTTTATAAGGCCTAAAATAAGCCAGTTCAACCTTTAAAGCCCTAAAATTGCCCGATCCAAAGTTCGAATGGGTTTGGTTCAGCTTAATTGGATATGAGCCATGCAGTGTCAAATTGGCCTGTCCAATTCTATATGGACATTATCGATATAGAATTGGAAGAGTCCAATTTGATATGGACAACATTCATATCTAATTAGATCAATCAATTCGATATGGTGGTGTCCATATCGAATTGGACACATATAATTTGATATGGACACCATCTATATTGAATTGGATACAGTCTAATTAATATGGTTGATCCATATCGAATTAATTAATGTTTAATTCAATATGGATGGGTTCATGTAAAAAAAATGATTTTAATTCGATATGGTTTTTGTTTTTTGGTACTTAATACGCGCAGTGCTTAATTTGGAAATCTAGATTAAGCTTGAATTAAACTTGGTCTTAACTGGTTTTAACCTAATTGATTCCTATAAATATAGAGCTAAAACAATTAAACAAGGGGGATAGAATTATAAAAGAAAAGTAGAGACAAGCAGCAATTAACACTACATAAAATATTATCAATATACTATGAGCGGAGATTTTTTTTCCCCACTCCCGGTGGAATGGTTCTTACTATTTTGGCAATGTTAGGCTCAGGGCCTTAGTAAAAACAGGCCTAAATCCGGATAAAATAGAGTCATCACTGGGACGAGTTGGGAAAAAAGAAAGAGATGGATGACTCAATTCCTAAGGAATCCCCAATCCCCTATTGGGTTCGAAAAGTTGGGTACACATAAAAAAGGTTAGAAGTGACCCAGCACCCCCATAATGCCCTATTCATTAGAACCGGCCTCCTTTTTCAGGTCTAAATATTATTAAATTTTTTGTTATTATGACATTATCCATGTGACATGCATCTATAAAATAAAGAATACTATATTATAAATCAACCAAATTAAATAAAATGGGCACCCATACAAAGATAGAAATATGTCCTTACAAATGTCCAAATGTCCACAAAGAAAATAAATAAAATAAGATACCCACCAAAAGGTGGAAATGTGTCCCTTACAATTATCCCAAAGCCTTTAAATAAATTAAACTATATAAAATAAATAAATTAAACAAATAAGGCACCTACGAGTAGATACATGCCTTTTATATCATTAAAATCAAAATAATAAAATTAACACCATTCTCCATTCATAGCAAAACAAAATAATCCAATCATGTAGTTTAATCTTCACAAAATAATAAATTAGAGTTTAATAAAAGAAAACTAAGATTAATCACAAAGACTTACAATCTACAAATAAATATTGACCCCATTGACGAGGGGTCACGTACGGCAGTTTTTTCCTTGACCTAAGATTTAATATACACAAGCCAAGGTTTAAAATACAAATCAAAATTTAAAATGATGCACAATTAAGTTTTAATGTTAACTGGTACTAAAGAATACTGTGATGTAATTCTAAAGCATTAATTGCAATTAGGATTTGGGGTGATTGAATTATAAGTCTATAAGTTATTGCAAAAACATTACAAAACCCTATTCGTAAATTATTAACACAGCAAGTTGAGTCTTGAAGTTAATCAATAAACATGACTGGATCGGTTAATAAGAATTATACCTGCGATGTAGGTTCCACCAAATTGATGTGTTGATCCAAGCTACTATTTAGTTTCTCCTTAAAATAATTGATTCATGGTTGGAGATTTTGTGATCTGAAGATTAGTTGCTGCCACTTTGCTTTGCTTTTAATTTTTTTTCTTTGTGTTTAATTGATATTCATCAGGTTATGTTCCTCATTACTGCTACTTTTAATTATTGTTCATGCTCCCCTCAAAAGTCTGCTTTAATCATATATTTATAGGCATAAACCATCTCATTAAAACCCTAATCTCCTGCTAATCTGAAGGTTATCCAAAGTCCAATCTTAATTAGGAAGCCTGATCTGTAACACCTCGATACCCTATATAAGTACTATACATATACCTAGTATACATACAGTAAGTATATAGAGTATAAGGATGCCACTTTTCTTTTTACTTTTTAAAAACCTGTAACAAAATTCAAACCATAATAGGTCAATTTAAAGAACACTTACAAAATCATTGTCTTTATCAAAACTTCATTTATACATTTAATATAACATACTTAAAGTGGATACATGTATGCATTACCCTCTAGTTGGTCTCGACAAAATCTTACTCTTCTCGTGGCATACCAAAAGACTTCATATCTTCCACCAAGCTACCTGCGCGATAATACATCCGCGCTAAGCTCGAAAGCTTAGTAGTATAAATATAAAATACAAACATATATCATGGAAATACTAACATATAAAGATATATCAATTCCATATACTTTTAGTTCTTATTAAGTTTATCCCTTTTCATTTGCACCTTTCATATCTTTCAACTAATTTCATATCTTATACACATATATATACATAACATTTCTACCAATTCCAACCCATCACTAATATTCACAATCAACATCTCAATACACACATTATACATCATACTAACCATAAGTCACATTTCCAATTAAGACAATCATTGTCTTCAACCACAATTCATCAATTGAATTCACAATCAATGCTAGTACACACATTATACATCATACCAATCACAACATTTCTTTATTCACAATTCACCATTTATGATTCATCATTAGTGCTCATAATCAATATTTCAACACACAAATTACGTATCATCAATCACATGTCCAATGAAGTATACCAAAGATTTCATTATCCATTTCTTTCAACATTTGTATATCACATTGACAACAAAGACAGACTCGGGCCCAACAGACACCACTATGTTATTCAGAGTTCAGAGTTACTGCTTTGGTCTATAATCATAATCATCAAGCCCGTAGGCATCATATATCAATATTTCTATCCATGGATAGTGTAACAGACCCAGTCTCTTGGACCATCAACTCATCATGAGGAGATCCTCAACCCGGCAAGACTGTTACCAATCATATATTTCATATTCACAATTCTCATAGTGTAACAGACCCAGTCTCTTGGACCTCAATTCAACTCAATTTGAAGAGATCCTCAACCCGGCAAGACTGTTACCTTTTTCATTTTATAGGCATGCCTCCAAACCCAGAACTCTGAAGACTGAATAACACATTAAACACATATTTCACTTATTGTTTCATTATCAATTTCAATCTCAATGCTCATTATCATCTAGGCAAATATGCCTTATTTCTTTCAATTGGATCATCATAGCCAATCACAATGGCTTCGTCTCACATTTGAATCATCATGGCCAATTACAATGGCTTCACTACATATCATATCTCAATCCATATGATACATATAACATCATTGATATAACATTTCAAAATATATTATTCATATAATACATTGCCATACACAAGATTCACAATGCATATAACATAACATTTTCTCATTTCTCAAAACACATTAACATCATTCATTACTAGAGCATTTATCATAACAAATTGCACATACCTTAAGAAGGATCCTCATATTTTCCTACCTTTTCCATTTCATATTTCATCCTTTATATATATATATATATATAGTAATATACATTCTTCATTTACATTCACAATATAATAGCTTATTTAACACTTTCATCCCAATGTGTTAATGTTCAAAGACATATAAGGATATACAATCAAATAGGGTTTATGCTTACCTTGTTAATGCTCTTCACATCCTTCACATCATTCAATCATCACCTTAGTCCAATTATATTAACAATATAATAAATCACTTAACACATTTGCAAACAAATGTGTTAAGCCTCAAATTATGTAATTAAATACAATCATATGTATTGTTACTTACCTCAAGAACTATTCCCATTCCTCCATACATTTCCTCTTCCAAGAATTCTCAACATATAGGTTAATGCAACACAATCTCTTCAAAACCTAATCCAAAGATCATTATACATAGGTTTAGAATCATCCACATACATTTGATTAGGGCATTCTTTGTTTTAGACATGTTTAAAGTGTTTATGTTTAGGTTTAGGTACCATAATACCTTTGAAGAATCAAAGCCATGCTAAAAGAACAAAGAATAAAAACAATAACCATTACATTTGAGGGACACGGTTAGGGCAATTCAACCTCTTCACAATCTAATCCAAAAGGAATATTAGCAAAATGACCATATGAATAGTACATTCTGGTTTTAGACTCCATTTTATCCTTATTTTGAAAAATTGTATAAACTAATCCACTTGACTAAAAATTCTAAAATTTTTACAGAATTTAGTTTTGTATCTTAAAATCATTCCTTTAAAATTTCAGATCAAACTGAACACAAAATCTTGGTCAAATAGTTCACCTAACCAGACTGCCCCAATTGCCCTGCATCCTGGCAGCAGTTCTGAACTTTGTGAATTCCATAAATCAAATTCAATCAACGTGGTTCCAAATTATTTTTCTCAAATACTAGACTCACTAAGCAACAACATATCCAAAATTCAATTGGATATGATTTTTCTACATTTTATTAAAAATCCCGAAATATAGCTGTCTCAGTTAAGGTACCTGCTGGAACAGGTCTAATAAAAATAATCTTTCTAAACTCATAACCATTCCAAAATCGAATCAACATATTTTTCAGTCATTCTAGACTCATAGAGGCACAACATATCAAAAATTCACTTCAAGAACATTTTTCTATAATTAATTAAAAATCATACAAGTCACAGCCTTTACTAATTGTAAAACAGAAAAAAATTCACTAAACACAACTCTTACTCTTCCATCACCAACACCAACCTAGCTTCTTATCTTTAATTCCATTTCACCACTTTTACACACACCATACACAAACACACTAAATCATCACATCAACCAATCACAATTTTATTTAGACACAACTTCAAAATTGACAAAGGGAAACAAAAGAATTCTTACCTAAAATGAAGAAATTCCACAAATCTCTTTTCACAACCTTTGATTTCTTCTTCAATTTGCTTCTTGTCTCAAGAACACTTCTCTTTCCCTTTTGTCTAAGGAAGAGCCGGCCACACACAAATGAGAAGAGGAAAAGATGAAGAGCAAAAGTCAAATTTTGCTTCTTATATCCACCAAGAGTTTTTAACCTTGCAATTACTAAAACACCCTTCACCATTTAACTACCCTTTTGTCTCATATGTGCCCAATTAAGTAATTTCACATGCCACATAAAAATATCCTCTTGCATTGACTCTCCCTTTGACCAATTTATATGTTATATATATCATCATATACCCAACATATAAACTTGTCTCTAAACCCTAAATTTCTTCTCCAAAACACATATACATATACATTCTCTTTCCATTTCTTTTCTCTTACAATTTAACACATATATACAATCCAATATATAACAACAACAACAACACTAACCACAACATCAACAACATAATCAAAACTTTTAGGGCATATATGAGGATATTACATGATCAGTCCCAAAACTACAATTAAAACCGACTTAAAAGACCTCATGGCAAATTGAGGCTCTAATTCGCCATGGACCATGGTCCATGGCGAATTATAAAGCTCTTAATTCTCTATGGAAAATGGTCTATGGCAAATTAGGGATCTAATTCCCCATGGTTCCAAGGCCATGGTGAATTGGGGCTCCAATTCGCCATGGTTCCAAGGCCATAGAAAATCGGGGCTCTAATTTGCCATGGTTATAGGCCATTTTGTCTTTTAAGAGTAAATCGGGCTTGGTCGGATTTGTTCAAGATTTTAAATATAATTCAAGCTTCTAAATTGTGTTGGAGTTTGATTTAGTCCTTTAAAAAAATAAATCAGACCAAGTTAGGGTTTTTAAAAAATTGAACCAACTTAATTTAGGATTTTTAAAACTAGACCGACCTGTTTGAAAGCCATAAACTAGGTTTAAACTTTTAAAATTGGACCAAACTTAGCTTGGATTTCTTTAATTGAGATCAAATTAGATTATTATGAAAATTATAGGTTTACACATACAAAAATCAACACACAGTAGAAGGCAGTAGGCACTGTCATTACCATGTTCAACCAATATTCAATATTGGTGCAGGCAAAAGGCTTAGATCAACATATAAATATTGGTGGAGCCAACAAACAGAGGTTTGGATTTCAAGTTGTTTAAATTTTACAGAAAGCTTCATTCATTAATATTGTCAATTCATATTTACTATGATTTTGTTTAAATATGCCAAGTAGCTATTTACTTTCAAATACCATCATGCAATAAGTTAGTTTTAGCCTATAATGATTATGCAAATTGCTTAAATCATCATTATCTTTGCATAATAACTTATTAGGACACCAATTAGCCAAGCTATTAACAGTATTAAAATTATTAATTTAAGCATCAGAAAAAACTGCGATGACGGATTATACAAAACCCTAATTAGTTCATCCAAAACCCTATTTGCATATTTTTAAAACAAAAACCCTAATTTGATCCCCAATACCCTAAATTTTAGTTTAAAACCATAAATTTGTTTTAGAATCCATAAATCCCTAGTTTCCATCTAAAACCCTAGTTTTCCATTCAAGCCCTAGTTTTCACTAGAAAACCTTAATATCATTTCCAAAACTCTAGAAACTGTAATTCATATCAATAAATCCTAATTTTGTATATCTAATATTTTATTTAAGGTTAAAACCTATATTTAGTCATTTGATTCATTGTTGTATGTTTATAATGAATGATCTATTTGTTGTTTTATTTATGATGAATGGTTTATTGTTATTTTTCTTATGGTGGATGCTTGAATGGTTTAATCATATTTGATTAATCATTTAGATTCCAAGGATGTAAGAGGTATGTTTCCACTTTGTGGGTATCTCATTTGTTAAAGTTCATTGTAATTTAATTTATTTCAAGTTTTGAGATTAATGTAAAGGACATATTCCCACCAAATGGTGGGTATCCTATTTTATTTAGTTTTGGACATTTGACATTATTGTAAGGGCATGTTTTCATCTTGAATGTGTGCTTATTTTTTATTTGTTTGTTTGAACCTTCTTTGATTTTAATACAATGAATGTTTATTTTACTTTAAATTGTATATAGTACAGATGGTATTCTAATAAGTTATGAACTTAATAAATAGACTTAAAAAGGAGGCTAGTTCTAATGAACTAGGCATTATGGTGGTGTTAGGTCATTCTCATCTTCCTCATGTGTACTCAAATTTTTAAACCCAATAGGGAGGGGTTTGGGGATTCCTTAGGAATCAAGTCATCTACCCCTTTCTATTTTCTTAGCCCGTCCAGGTGAGGACTCCATTTTTTTTGGGTTTAGGCCCATGTACTCTAAGGCCCTGAGCCTAATAGTGCCGAAGTCACAAGAACCATTCCACCGAGAGTGGGGGAAAGATATCCCCGCTCACAGTGGTGACTCCACTGGGGATAAGAGAAGTTGATTCCATTAGTCTTTATATTATTTTATTCTTTCTTATTATGATATTATCCATTGTCATTGTGTGTGAGTTAGGATGCAATGTGTAACCCATGTTATGTTATGTAAGGGATACCATACTTTCACTCAAGGTATAGAGATCGAGCATGGCATAACCACTCATAGCCTTGTACCTTTTGGTATATATTTGCTATGGGAAGCTAAGCCTATTTGCCCCTACAAACTAAAGCTCGTGTAGTTAGCCTAATAATTTTCCTTAGGTTTGACCCAATTATTTGTTGTTTGACTATGATTAACATGTCTTAGCTAAGTTATGGCCCCTTTGGTTTGCCTTCTTCCTAATGTGACCTAATTATGGTGTAAGCCCAGAATAATTCTTTTAAGGCCCGAAAGACCAAATTATTTTCAAACTCTTTTTCAAAATGGTCTTTTGATATAAAACACCTTTAAGATGGGTCAAAAATTCTTTTTCCTCATAGCCCAAGTTCAAAACCCAAAAATCATTTTTAAATAAACCTTTTTCAATGGGCTTTTAAACATTTATTAAAACCTTTTTTTAAATAGGCCTACAACTAGTTAGGTTAATTATGAAATATTAAAATCAATTGTGAGCCAGATTTATACCAAGACTTGTTAATCAGGGGCTTATTTGAGGCATGGATCATTAGTTGCCTATTTTCAAATGAGAAATCTATTTATGATAAACCCTTTAGTTTAGTTTTAATCCATAATATAGCATGCAAGCTATCTTTCAGTTGACCAAATGGATTAAGGCTTAATTAGTGGGAGTTATCATGGACTAGTTTCTCTATTGAAAATATAACTATTGGCTAATTCATTTGAGTGACTCAAAAATAAAGTATCCCCTGTTAATTAGTGGAATGAACATCTTAACTTAATATGTTTGTTTCTATTATTTATTACACATGTATACATGCATTGCTTTTCATAAGCATTGATCCTTTCTGGCTCACATACCTAGAGTACAGCAGTTCAAGGGCTTACAACAACCCGACCTATGATAATTACTTAGAATCTAGTAAAGGTTCAATTAACTTTATACCAAGAACAATGGAACCTAAGAAAGTTCAGAAGATGGTGAATGATGTCCTCAACTCCAACATGGAAGAACTAAAGGGGGTCCTTTTTGAGAATGTGAGAAGCCAACTACTTTCACTATTAGAGGACAATATTGTTGAAGCATCTGCTACTAACAAGAAGCAAAATGACAAGGGAAAGGACAAGGGAAAGGCCAAGTTAATAGAGGCAGCTCCTGATGAAGACAAGGTAGTAATGGATGATGCTGATTGGGATATGTACTTCCAAGACCAATAAGAAAATTAAAAAGAGAAAAAGGTTGGAAAGAAGACTGAGTTTGCTGGTTTTGAAAAAATGATTGTTGATTTAGAAAAGAAGTTGAAGGCTGAGGAAGTATCAGAGGTGCACAAGCTATTTGAGCAAGATGAAGAAGTTTCTTACAAGTTCAAGATTCCTTATTTTTCCAAGTTTGATGAAACTAGGAATCCCCATCTGCATATCAAGCAGTACATCAGTGCCTTATAGTCTGCTAAGGCTTCTAAGGCTCAAACTGTCACATCTGTGATTTTGGAAATATAAAAGTTGTATATACCCAATATATATACCTAGTGTATATATAATATATACATATGGTATATTAATTATATATGTTAGATTAATACATTACATACTTAATATATTTAATACACACATAAGGTACATTTGATTTGTATATAAGATACACATTACTTGTGCATATATGTAATATCCCAATTTTTTGAAAAGTTCTAATTTTTGAAAATTTAATAAAATAAATTATAATTTAAATGGATAAATTAAATTAATGGTTTAAAATGAAAAATGAATGGATTTTAAGTGAAAAAGTGGAATATATATGTGATATATATATATATATAATATATATACAACATATAAAACTTTTTAAAAGAAAAGTCAAAGTAAAAGGGTATTTTGGTAATTAAATCTTATAAATTTAAAATTAATAAAATAATTCAAAAATAAATTATTTTTTAATGGAAGAGGGATTTTGGACTTTTAATTTTTTAAATAAAAAATTAATTATTAAATTATTTTAATATATATATGGTTATAAATAAAGATGAAAAGAAAAAGAAAATTAAAAGTTGTCTTCATCTTCCTCTTCTTCTCACAAGGGCCGGCCACCATGGATGTAAGACCAAGGAATTTGATTCTTTCATACTCAATTTATTGAAGGATTTAACAAGTTTAAAGTGAATTTTTGATGATTTCCACCAAAATTAGTAAGTTTTCAACTTCTTTATTTGGATTTCATGAAAGTATGAATATGTGTGTTTTGAGTTTTTGAAGTTCTAAGATTTAATTGTCTATTTGGATATGGATGAAGTTATTTTAATTGATTAACATTGATTTTAAGGTTGGATTAAAGAAATAGTTGAGTTTGGGTAAGATTGGTGAAGAGAGAGAATTTAGGGTTATGGAACATTTGAGTTTTTGAAACCATGAGTTTTAATTGTGCAAATTGGTTCCAAATGTGTTGTTTTGATGCATAAAAAAGGATTTTAAAAGCAAATGATGGATTTAGTTAAGTTTGGATAGAGTTTGAAGATGGTAGTATTGATTTAGGGTTTTGGAAAAGTGAATTTTCATAGAATGATTAATTGTTTGATTTTTAATGCTTAAATCATGTTATTTAATGATATAAGTGGTAGAAATAAGATTGAAATGATAATTGGATTGAGTTGGAATGGAGATCCTTCAATGATGAAGGTTATGCCATTTTACGGTTTTGAACATAAGGATGTGGATAATTAATGTAATTGGTTTAAACATGTTAAAATATGTTTGTAATGATATAAATAAACTCAAAATAATAATTTAATGGGTTAATATAGATTTGCTAAGTTAAAGTAAGGAAAGACTTAATTTTTAAAATTTTGTAGGAGTGTTGTTAAATTAAGGTTTGATATTGAGAATGCCTTAGAATGTGATATTAAATGATTATTTATGATCACATTTGATATAGGCTTTGAGAGGAAGTAGTTTGTCCAATCCAAGTGTTGAAGGGCAACTTGGAAGAGAAAGTTGGTGGGAGCTTAAGATTATTTTGGCTGCTATATGAGGTAAGTACAAACTTTGAATATATATTGGTTATGTTTACATGACATTTGGGCTTAACACATTTTGGTTGAAAAATGTGTTAAGCTACTTGATACATTGGTTATGTATGTATAATGTGCTATGACATTTATAATGTCATATATGCATTAACTGCATTGTGAAAAGCCATTGATAATGGCTAAATTGTGTAAAATGTGAATAATATGTGTATTATGTGAAAATACCCAAAGTAATTGGGTAATGTGTTGTGAAAGCAAAAATATGGTATAATGAAATGAATTGATATTGATAAAAATGAGAAAAGTGACAAAAGTGAGAAAAATGAGAAAGATGTGAAAAATGAGAAAAGTGAGAAAAAAAATGTGAAAATAAGGCAATGTGCCCAGAATGAATATGTGAAAATGAGAAAGAGATTGATAAAGAGAAATACGAATAAATAGTGTGCCTAGTACGTTATTCAATTTTCAGAGTTCTGTGTTTGGCGGCATGCCTATGATTGCCTACAGGCTAGACGCCGGGCGCCATTGTAAAAATATTTTTGAGGTGAAAAGACCGGGTCGTAAGCCTCAAAAACAAATATTTAAAGCTAGGATGAGTGAAAAGACTGGGTCGTAAGCTCATGCCTAGTTGGAATATTCCATTGATATATTACCTACGGGGCTAGATACATGGTGTCATTATAGATCAAAACAGTAACTCTGGAATTTGAATAGCATATTAGTTGTCTTTAGGCCCATGTTTATGTTTGTTTATTTGTGAATTGTGGATTGTGAAATAATTGAAGAGTTTGAGAAAATGGAATGTGTGATGTTCATAAGCATTTTGCATTGGCATTACTTTACATTTTTACTATTATCAAAGTTTGTACCACTGGGCTTCGGCTTAGCGCGATTGTAATTCATCACACAGGTGACATGGACATTTTGGTAGAGCCGGAGAGTTCTACTAGACCTGGTCAGGTCTAGATTTGTAGTTTTTGAGCTTGAAGAGTTTTTCAGTACATCAAGATCAGAGCCAGTTGCCAGTATATAGATATTTGATATTACAGTATATTTTGATATTATATATGTTATGATATATTTTTGAAGTATATAATGTAAATTGTAAAGAATGTTTTGAATAATTTAGTTAGGATGGGATCTTATATGTGTTGTTAATATATATACCTATATATAAGTATTTTGAGAAAATATGGAGAAATTGAGAAGTATTGGTGAAATAGTGAATTGATATTATTGGGAGTGTTTGTTTTATGCAGGTTGTGTTTTGCTGAATTTTGGGAATGTCCAAATTACAGACAAAACTCTGGCAAATGTTTTCCAGAGATTTTCATATAAAATGTTATTTCGGGTTACTTTAGCAAGTAAAGAATATTTATATACTATTTAATTTTATATATTTAGTATTTGAAATTTTAAAATAGAAATGTGAAAATTTTTATTAAACCGGTCTGTGATATTTTTATACCGTATATGCATATTTTACATATGCTATAAATATGTATTGTACGTATATCGGGTATAAGGGTGTTATATTTATTTTGATATCAGGGCCTAGGCTTGAGGTTCTTGACCTAGGTGAGTTGTTAGAGAGAGAAAATTAGAATAAAAAAATTGATTTTCAATTGTGATGCATGCATTAGCACTGGCAATTTATCTGATTCCTGATGTGGCAATGTCCATTTGATATAATGGATATGAGTTGAGATAGCGTCTGGGTTATATAGATCAGAGTGGCACAATATAAACGTCATTCTGGAGTGTATGGATTAAGAATTTTTTAAACTTTTATTTGAAATTAAAATTCATAGCTGATTAATTTTATGAATAAGTGGAATTGAGAAAAATAATTTATGAAATGATTTAAGATATGAAATAAAAAGTTTGAGAAATGGGCATGATAGTTACAGAAAATTTTATAGGTGTGCTGTAAAATGATAATTGTCGAATTTTTGAATAAACATAAGAATGTTGGATGAGTTTGAAAATTTAATGAAAAGTTTTTCTATATGTTAGAATCTAATGTATAAAATTTCATAATTTTTAAAGATGAATTACTAATTAAGAAAGGTAGAAGAACATAGATTGTTGGAGGAGTTCCAGAAACTCAGAATATGTAGAGATTGAGAAACATATTTAAAAACTATGGTAAAACAACCCAAGAAAATATGAAAATTTACACCCAATATCATATGTATTCCTATAACATATAGTTAAAATTTTATGAATTTTTATTAAGGTATGATACCTGAAACAAATGGACAACCGGGTGCTGCCAGAGAAATTATTAAAGAGATATATTCTCTAATTTTGGAAGATTTAATTTTTAAATATATTAAATCAACTTGGAAAAATCTAATACTTTAAATATAAGTCCATATATGTGTCAAGTGCACATGGATAAAAGTTTACAAGCTTTTATAAAGAATTGGTAAGGAATATAAAAATTGAAAATGAAAGTGACATGAAACTAAGGAAGTCATACAATTTTGTGGTGCATGAATAATAAATTAATTTCATGAGACAAATGAATAAGAACAATTATGAAAATTTATATGCATAAGGGTAGAAGTATGAAGAAGGAATATGGACTTTTAATAATTTAGAACAAAGAGTTCATTAAAAAAATGAATGATACATGATTTAGGGTTTGAGTATGTAAAAGTAGGATATCTAATTGATGATGTTAATTAGTGTAAGAAAATTAATTAGTGTTGTTTAAAAGTAAATGTTATGATCTTAAGATTGAGAATGTGATATGGATGAGATTTGGTGAGGTTCATGTTGTTGGTTGCATTATATGAAATTTGAATTTTTGAAATGGGTTTTCGTAATTGTGAAAGTGATGTGTTTTGATGTTATATTAATATAAAAATAATGTTTATAAAGTTAGCTCTTGAAAGTGAGATTAATAAAATTAAGTTTAAGTAAAGTAGTAAGTTGAGAATTTAGAGTTGTAAGGGAATTTCAATGAAGATTGTTTAGATATTAATAGTTTAATGTTTAATAAGAATGTGAGTAATTTTGAATGAGTAATATTATTTATGAGAGTATTAACTAAGGTGTAATGTGGTTGATAATATAGAAATTTGTTATGAAATAAAGGGAAATGATTAAGCAAGTGAAAATGAGTTACTTTAGTTAATTGAATTGGAAATGATGAAAATGGGTATGAAAGGTATGATAAATGCATAAAAAAAACAAATGTGAGAGAGATGTCACATTGGAAATGTGACTAAGATTTATGTGATGTGTTAAAAAAAATATAATAAGAAACTTATTTAAAAGATGGGCGATTAAATAAGAAAGATGTTAATTATATTGTGGTCAGAGTGTATATAAATGTTGAATTGATAAATAACCTAAGTAATGTCAAAAGAATTAGAAATGATAATGTCCTTTGAAAGGTGATAAATGTTAACTTTGTATAGGTTGTATGTAAAAAAGGAATTGCGTTTAATTGTATGATATGTGTGATGAGATTTTTCAATATGAACACAATTGTGATATATAAGAAAATATGAAAAGTAAGTCACATTGTGAATATGACTTACGAATGTGTATGTGGATGATTAAAAAATGTTATCGAGTATTTGATACCTTATACAATTACTTGTCTAGTGATATTGAGAATGATATTGCAAGTATTAATATACCTAAGAGAGATTAGGTCTTGACCTGCGTAGAGTTAGGTCATGTGATGAAATTGAGATTGAGAATGGACCCGAGCAGCGCTGGACGGTGAAATTGTTATTATAACGACTGAACTTGATGATTGTATAGTGTTGGGCCCAAAGTATATGCGTGTAAATAAGAGATTGTAAGGAAAAGGAAAGTATAATGAAGAAAGTAGGGAAGTGAAAAAAAAATGAATGAAAAGTTTTATAAGAGATAGATTAGAAATGGAGTAATAAATGAAAATTGTGTAAAATTAGCATGTGAACGAATGTGTATATGTAAGAGATGTTAATGATAATATTGTTGAAACATGAGTTAGGCTAATGATGATCAAGTGATCAAAAGTAAATTGCTTTGAAACAGAGCTGAACTGTGTTAACTCTTCATGTAGTAAGAGTTTAAAGAACTAATATGTGATTTTTGCGATACGGCCTTAACATTGTGATTGGAAATGTTTGAAGAAGAATGATAGAGGGGCAGTATTTATTTATAAGCCACAGGCATGACCATTATTATGCCATGGTCATATGATTTGTTTAGTATATTGATCGATTAGTTTTGTTATCCACGGGCATGGGCCTAAGATGACATGACTGTTGGATAGATTTGGTGAGATTGATAGTTATGTTTCAAGAAACATGGTCAAGACTTATGGTTTACATAGTTGTATCTTATAATTTTATGTTAGAAATTTGTTTATATTATAGAAAGTGTGGAACAGAAGATAATTGTGAAAATATGATAAGCTATAAATGATGTGTAAGACAAGTGATTTTTGTAAATATGATAACTATAAGAAATGTGAAAAAATGATAAATGAAAGGAATTATGAAATGTGAGTAAGAGTTATTTTGAATGTGTTTGAAAGTGGTATAAAAAGAATAAGTTGATGAAAATGATGTTTAAAGTGAATGGGACTAGGGGAAATGAATATTATCTGTAATGATGAATTCGAAGGGAATTAAGATTTGAGAATAAATTTGACCTAATAGAATTAGGTCATAAATTGAAAATAGATTGATGAATTTCAAATAGACTAAAGGTTGGTTAGAATGGAATAAGGCTGTGATGGTCATATTGTGATAGTTAGAACAATTGATCTGAAATGTAATAAGTTTACAAGTATTTATTGAAATTCAATGTATGTAGTTGTATTAAGAATATGCAAGCTATGTGATAATGTGCATAATACAATGTTTTGTTATGTATATGCATATGAAAGGAGCTAAGTTATGTTAGTTATAGTATAATTGGAATGAATCTTAATAAGGAAATAAGATTTTGTTGTTGTATAATGGTGATATTAAATTAATATGTGGTAATTGTATAAAGAGTAAGAGCAAAGTGAAGATGTGTAAAATTATTGTGTTAAGATAAAAGTTATTAACATTTGAATTTGAGAGGATAAGAGTATATTTTAAGATAATGAAGTGATTAAATATCTTGAGTGCAATAGGTGTGTGGTATATATATATTAAAGAGAAGAACTAATTTTGTCTAATGGAAATTTGACTGATGATATGATAATCCATTGTGATTGTTTGAGTAAATAGACAGTATAATTATGAGTTATGGAATGGTAAAAAGGTAATTGAGAATGAACCTAAGGGGAAGAATAGAAGTTATGTAATTTGATGAAATAATAATTTTGATGAGATTTTAAGATTATTTTTTATTTAGATGATTTATTACCGTACTGGATAAATTCAATTACAAAATTATTTAAGGGGGAGAAAATTATCACATCCGTGATTTTGAAAATATAAAAGTTGTATATACCTAATATATATACCTAGTGTATATATAACATTACATACATATGGTATATTAATTGTACATGTTGGATTAAAACATTACATACTTAATATATTTAATACACACATAAGGTACATTCGATGTGTATATAAGATACACATTACTTGTGCATATGTGTAATATCTCAAATTTTTGAAAAGTTTTAATTTTTAGAAATTTAATAAAATAAATTATAATTTAAATAAATTAATTAAATTAATGATTTTAGATGAAAAATGAACGGATTTTAAGTGAAAAAGTGAAATATATATGTGATATATATATATAAAATATATACAACATATAAAAGTTAACACTTTTTAAAAAGAAAAGTCAAAGTAAAAGGGTATTTTGGTAATTAAATCTTAGAAATTTAAAATTAATAAAATAATTTAAAAATAAATTATTTTTGAATAGAAGAGGAATTTTGAACTTTTAATTTATTAAACAAATAATTAAATAATTAATTATTAAATTAGTTTAATATATATATGGTTATAAATAAAGATGAAAAGAAAAAGAAAATTAAAAGTTATCTTCATCTTCCTCTTCTTCTCACAAGGGCCGGCCACCATGGATGCAAGACCAAGGAATTTGATTCTTCCATACTCAATTTATTGAAGGATTTAACAAGTTTAAAATGAATTTTTAGTGATTTTCACCAAAATTAGTAAGTTTTCAACTTCTTTATTTGGATTTCATGAAAGTATGAATATGTGTGTTTTGGGTTTTTGAAGTTCTAAGATTTAATTGTCTATTTGGGTACGGATGAAGTTATTTTAAGTGATTGACAATGATTTTAAGGTTGGATTAAAGAAATGGTTGAGTTTGGGTAAGATTGATGAAGAGAGAGAATTTAGGGTTATGGAACATTTGAGTTTTTGAAATCATGAGTTTTAATTGTGCAAATTGGTTCCAAATGTGTTGTTTTGATGCATAAACAAGGATATTAAAAGCAAATGATGGATTTAGTTAAGTTTGGATAGAGTTTGAAGATGGTAGTATTGATTTAGGGTTTTGAAAAAGTGAATTTTCATAGAATGATTAATTGTTTGATTTTAATACCTAAATCATGTTATTTAATGATATAAGTGGTGGAAATAAGATTGAAATGTTAATTGGATTGAGTTGGAATGGAGATCCTTCAATGGTGAAGGTTATGCCATTTTATGATTTTGAACATAAGCATGTGGTTAATTAATGTAATTGATTTAAACATGTTAAAATATGTTTGTAATGATATAAATAAACTCAAAATAATAATTTAATGGGTTAATATAGATTTGCTAAGTTAAAGTAAGGAAAGACTTAATTTTTGAAATTTTGTAAGAGTGTTGTTAAATTAAGGTTTGATGTTGAGAATGCCTAGAATGTGATATTAAATGATTATTTATGATCACATTGGATATAGGAATTGAGAGGAAGTAGTTTGGCCAATCCAAGTGTTGAAGGACAACTTGGAGGAGAAAGTTGGTGGGAATTTTAAGATTATTTTGGTTGCTATTTGAGGTAAGTTCAAATTTTGAATATATATTGGTTATGTTTGCATGACATTTGGGCTTAACACATTTTGATTGAAAAATGTGTTAAGCTACTTAATACATTTGTTATGTATGTATAATGTGCCATGACATTTGTAATGTCATATATGTGTTAAATGCATTGTGAAAAGCCATTGATAATGGCTAAATTATGTAAAATGTGAATAATATGTGTATTATGTGGAAATACCCAAAGTAATTGGGTAATGTGTTGTAAAACCAAAAATGTGGTATAATGAAATGAATTGATATTGATAAAAATGAGAAAAGTGAGAAAAAAATGTGAAAATAAGGCATTGTACCTAGATTGAATATGTGAAAATGAGAAAGAGATTGATAAAGAGAAATATGAATAAATTGTGTGCCTAGTATATTATTCAATTTTCAGAGTTTTATGTTTGGCAGCATGTCTATGATTGCCTATGGGCTAGACGCTGGGCGTCATTGTAAAAATATTTTTAGGTGAAAAGACTGGGTCGTAAGCTCATGCCTAGTTGGAATATTCCATTGATATATTACCTACGGGGCTAGACACATGATGTCATTATAAACCAAAATAATAACTCTGAAATTTGAATAGCATATTAGTTGTCTTTGGGCCCATGTTTTTGTTTGTTTATATATGAATTGTGGATAGTGAAATAATTAAAGAGTATGAGAAAATGGAATGATGTGATGTTCATAAGCATTTTGCATTGGCATTACTTTACATTTTTATTATTATCAAAGTTTGTACTACTAGGCTTCTGCTTAGCGCGATTGTAATTCGTCGGGCAGGTGACATGGACGTTTTGCTAGAGCCGGAGAGTTCTACTAGACTTGATCAGGTCTAGGTTTGTAGTTTTTGAGCTTGAAGAGTTTTTCAGTACATCAAGATCAGAGCCAGTTGCCAGCATGAAGATATTTGATATTACAGTATATTTTGATATTATATATGTTACGATATGTTTTTGAAGTATATAATGTAAATTATAAAAAATGTTTTGAATAATTTAGTTAGGATGCGATCTTATATGTGTTGTTAATATATATACCTATATATAAGTAATTTTGAGAAAATATGGAGAAATCGAGAAGTATTGGTGAAATGGTGAATTGATATTATTGGGAGTGTTTGTTTTATGCAGGTTGTATTTTGCTGAATTTTGGGAACGTCCAAATTATAGACAAAACTCTGGAAAATTTTTTTCAGAGATTTTCATATAAAATGCTATTTCGGGTTACTATAGCAAGTAAAGAATATTTATATACAATTTAATTTTATATATTTAGTATTTGAAATTTTAAAACAGAAATGAAAAATTTTTATTAAACCGGTCTGCGATATTTTTGTACCGTATATGTGTATTTTACATATGCTGTAAATATGTTTTGTACATATATAGGGTATAAGAGTGTTACACAAACTCTAAAGTATTTCATGCTCTCATTAGACCATGTTGTGCAAATGTGGTTTAATACTTTGGAGGAGAACACTTAAAAAGATTGGAATTTGATGTACAAAGCCTTCATACAACAGTATGGGTATAATGCTAAATTGAAAGTGACTCTTATAGAGGTAGAATCAATAAGGTAAAAACAGAATGGAAATTTTGTTGATTATGTGAAGAGATGGAGAAATAAGGTTGCAATGCTTAAGAAGAGGCCAAATGAGTTCGATAAGATTAGGATGATAGTGAGAGGTGCCTAACCTCATCTTCATGAACGAATGTCCCACACTCTTATTAGGGACTTCAAAAACCTTCTCCAAGCTAGATTGCAAATAAAAGAGTGGGAGAGGAAAAGAACCTTTTTTTTTAGAAGGAATGAGAAGAGGAGTTACCAGTTTGGTAATCAAGGTACACAGAAAGTGGTGGATGTCAATGCAAGTAGTTAAAGAAATAGAAGACAATTTTTAGAGTTAGGAAAATCTCTGTCTTAGGTTTTTAATAAATTACAAAAGAAAGGGTTGTTATAGCCATTGGCTCATCTACCATTGGCAAATCCCTTACAACCAAACTTTGATGCCAAAGCTTTCTATTAGTTCCATCAAATGCAAGGGCATGAGATAGATAAATGCATGCAGTTGAGTCATGAGATTCAAAATCTGATTGATAGTGGAAAGTTATCTAAACCTAATAAGCCTAGTACAAAGGATAACCCTTTACCTAGATTCAATAAAGTGCCACCACCATCAACCTTCATGATAGGAGGGGGAATGATGTTGCGCCCTATTTAATACTACTACAAAGCGACGCTTGCAAGTATACGAGATTATTGTAGTAATGGTGGAACACCGAATGTCATCACACAAGGAAGGTGTTTGTTTATAATAATTTGATTAAAACAACAAAATTTAAAAATTGAGTGTATGTTTTTGGAATGGTAAAGAAATCTAAGATTACAAGTTAAATAAATAGCAGTTACATGTTGCGCTCGAATTAAGTACTACTACAGAGCGTCACTCGCAAGTATACGAGGTAGCTGTAGCAAAAGTGATCGCCCCAAGGTCGTTTCCCCAAGAAGGTGTGGTTCGTAATAGCTTAATTGACAAGTATTTAAATGCGGAAGTGTTTGTTGTATGAAATGTGCAAGATTAATTTAAACCTAAAATTAACGTGCGTAGGTTGAAGTGTGTGATGGATTTGCAAGATCAAATCGATTCTTGGGAAGGTGCCTAGGGTCATAGGTCCATTCAATCAAAGCCCAATTCTCAATTATCCATTAACATAACCTTGTAATTAATTTGTTCCTTAAGGTTAATTAGTCAATTACCAATCCATTAGTTCTCACATTCATGAATTAACAATGACCAATTCTTTTACATTACCAAATTAATAAACCCTAGAACTTATATTTCTAATTCATTCATAGGGTGGTCGATTATATAGTTCCGATATCGGATTTCACCTCTCGGTTCGTCATCCAATATTCAAAGATCAATAGGTAGCTAATCTATCAACCTAGCATTTAATGCAATACAATCAACCAATCAACAAGGAACATCAATGTAAATATCAAATCAAAGCATTCAACCAAATATACTATAAACCCTAAACATGGGTATTTAGCTCAACATCATCAATTTATAACATTCATTCAACTCAATATAACACAAATACAAATTGTCCATTGCAATATCAATTCTATTAATACAACAACAACAATAAGCAATGAATTAAAAGAGAGAATAGAAAAACCCCTTGTGAAGATGCCAAGAGTAGGATTGCTAGTCTTCCTCCTAGCTTCACTTTGATATGTTTGATGAAGAACTCAAGCCCTCTTCAATGGTTGATTCCCTTTGCAATGTGGAATGGAGCTTTCTCAAGTCACCAAACCTTTGGATGGAGCTTTCTCAAGTCACCAACTCTTCAATTGCTTTTCTTGCCTTTGGAAGATGGAATGGAGCTTTCTCAAGTCACCACTCCCTTCAATGAAGTTTCTTCAACCTTTGAGAACTTGTAACCCAATTTATCCCAAAGAACCTCAAAGATCCTATCAATGGAAGATGGAGAAGGTGGAGAGGATGGAAATGGAGGTTTGGAGGTGAAGGGACAAGGGAGAGTGTCACTCTCTCCCTCTCCCACGTTTTTGCAGAAAAAATGGCTTCAAGATGCCAAGAACTCCCTCCATTTTCCTCTTCTCTCCTTTTTAATTCATTCAAAAATCAACACCCATGCCTTCCAACTCACACCATTACACTTTGTTCCCCACTTTTTGTTTGTTTAATATTTCTTTTTGCAAGCAAAAGCCATTGTCTCCCACTTTGTCTCCCACTTCGTACAAAGAATTTCAATTTTATCAGGTGAGACACGGCCAAGCTTCAAGCGACATGGCCATGTCATGTGACATGGCCAGTGGCTTGGCCATGTCGCTTGCCAGTGTCGCCTTCTGCCTTCTTTCTTTTCGTTCTTTTCTTTAGTTTCATGGAGTGACACGGCCAAGCTTCAAATGACATGGCCATGTCATGTGACATGGCCAGTGGCTTGGCCATGTCGCTTGCCAGTGTCGCCTTCTGCCTTCTTTCTTTTTGTTCTTTTCAAGTGGTGACACGGCCAAGCTCCTGGCCATGTCATGTGACATGGCCAGTGGCTTGGCCATGTCGCTTGCCAGTGTCGCCTTCTGCCTTCTATTTCTTTTCTTTCTTTTCAAGTGGTGACACGGCCAAGCTCCAAGAGACATGGCCATGTCATGTGACATGGCCAGTGGCTTGGCCATGTCGCTTGCCAGTGTCGCCTTCTGCCTTATTTCTTTTCGTTCTTTTCTTTGGTTTTATGGAGTGACACGGCCAAGCTTCAAACGACATGGCCATGTCATGTGACATGGCCAGTGGCTTGGCCATGTCGCTTGCCAGTGTCGCCTTCTGCCTTCTTTCTTTTCTTTGTTCTCAAGTGGTGACACGGCCAAGCTCCAAGAGACATGGCCATGTCATGTGACATGGCCAGTGGCTTGGCCATGTCGCTTGCCAGTGTCGCCTTCTGCCTTCTTTCTTTTCTTTCTTGGTTTCTTTTCCTTGGGTGAGACACGGCCAGTGGCTTGGCTGTGTCTCTTGGGTGTGTCAGCTACTGTCTTGGAATTCTTTTGAGGGGCATGGCCAAGCTTGCTTTGGCTTGGCCATGTCTTGCTTGATTCATGCTCTTTCTTCATTTTTCTTGATTGTTTTGATCATCCAAGGGAGTTTTTGCACTTAAACCTAAAACAAACAATTTAAACAAACTTAAAACAAAAATCAATCAAAACATTAACTAAAACACAGATGAAATCATACTAAAAATAAGTACAAAAATGATCTAAACAACTACCCCACACTTAACTCCTTGCTTGTCCCCAAGCAAGGCTAAAATCAAAACACACTAACAAGATAAATTTTGTTAAGTTCAAGAGTTATAAAGATTATCAAGACTTCCTTATCCCTAAATCCGCAATCAATATCGAATCAAACAAAATCTACACCCATGCAATTAAGTGATTTTCCATGCATAGCCAATGTTGTCACTCCCTCACCAACTCTTACAAGTGTTTGATCATGGTGGTGTTTACACTCATAACAATCAATGAAAGATTATTGCCATAGGTTTGCTTATCAATCAAATCTCCACCACAAAATAACAATCAAGCATCAATCAAAAGGTCTTTATTGGGTTGTAATGGGGCTAAGGTAAAGGCATGGCATTTAGGAAATGTGAGCTCAATCATTAAGTTCAAGAGCACTTCAAGAATGAAGTAACCATTCATATATATATACCCCAACAATTCCAAAACACCTTCCACCCATCTACCCCTTGACAATAAAGAGCTTTTCAAGGGAACTCACTTATTAGTTCTTGTAATGATATTCCAACCCTTTCAATAAGAACAACAATTATTCTTATTATTATATATATTTTTTTTTCTCTTTTTTTTAAAATTTTTTTTTGATTTGCAATCTTAAACCTACTAAATTTAACCCCACACTTAATTCAACACAACACTCGGTCATAAATGCTCTTAAAGTGCTCTTGACCTAATGAAAGGATAAGAGTTAAACAACAAGGTTCAAGCTAATGGTGTTGTACAAAAGAAAGAAAAGGAAAAATAAAATAGGCTCAAAATTGGCTAACTAAGGTTAAAAATAGGGTTGGTCTTTTTAAGCCAAAGTGGTTCACCTAATTGCCTTAATCATCTTGATGCCAAATTGAAATTTTTATGTAATCTTAAAATGTATTTCAAAGCAAGTTCTAGCAATTGATCAATCAAAGATGTTCACCCACAACAAGAATGATAAGTTGATGGCTCAATTCCTCACTAGGTTAATGGCAATGCAAGGAAAAACCAACAAAATTGACAATAAGCACCAATTCTACTCAATTCTCAATTTCATGCTTCAAAAATTTAAAGGTCATCAATCAACAATTTTATAACAATTGAACTTTTCAAAATTCATTTATTCAAAGAAAAACATTAAGAACATTAACTAAAACTTAAGCAAAAACAAATTAAAGGTAAAAACACAAAATGCAATTAAAAGTAAAAACATAAAACACCAAATGCACCCCACACTTAAAAATTCACATTGTCCTCAATGTGAGCATGCATACTACAGAGAAAGTTTAGATGATACCTGATTTCCATCTTTCCCATATACGATGTGTGGGGCTCCTTCCACCCGTAATGCAATTGGAGCCCATGACCGAGAGGATGAACACCATGCAACTTTGAAAAGTGCCCAATATATTGAAAAGCTTAGTTAGCATTCTTAGGGGAGTAATTTTCCAAAAAGAACATGTGAGGGTTGTCTTAGCTTGATTTTTTAATGCTATAGGGACGTAGTAAGAACCTTTTTCAGTTTGCAACATGGTTTTATATGGTTTCTGCTCGTTCTCACCACCAAGAGTGGGAGAGATGATAATTTGTTGCATACTGCATTCCCCAACTAAAACATCTTTCAAAATTCCTGGGGTCTTTTTAGGTTCAACCAAGTTTGGTTGAATGTGTTCTACATTCTCTTTAGCAATTTGAAATTCTCCCTCAACAATCTTATTATTCACTAGTAAATTACCCTTATCAATTTCTAATTTGGAAGAATTAGGCTCTATTTCTATGGTCATGGCCACCTCAAGCTTATCTACACTAACTTCACAATAGGGCATGCCATGGAGTTCAGAAAGTTGCATACCTTGTTTCTCTGCATTAAGCTTACTTGGGAATGAGATTGGCGGCATACAAGGATTTGGAGGTTCATGCGATGTTGTCAAAGTTGATGCTTCCAAATCCTCCTCCTCCTTTGATTGAATTAACTCCTCTATGTATGGTTGCATCGCCTTGCCATCTTCTTCTTTGTTAGTTCCTGCATCAAAGGAATCACAAAAACTGTTATTTATCACCTGTTCATCCCTAAAATTTGTGATTACCTCTATTTGCTCCAATTGGCTAGGAAATTCCTCCTCTTGGTGTGCTTGGAGTTGATGTGCCAGTAGCCCAACTTGAGCTTCCACCCTCTTCAATGATTCTTCCAAAGAATCAAACCTCTCATTGCTCCCTTCTTGATTTTGTGTGCTAATTTGAAGGTAAGCATTCAAATCATCTTCCACTGTGGATTTCTTGCATTGATCTTGATTTTGTGCACTAATTTGAATGAAGGCATTCAAACTATCTTCCAAAGTGGGTTCCTTAAGTCGATCTTGATTTTGTGTGCTAGTTTGAATGAAAGCATTCAAACTATCCTCCAATGTGGGTTTCTTAAGGTGATCTTGATTTGAATATTGTTCTTGAGGGTAAGAATCTCTTTGGTAAGGTTGAAAAAAATTTGGAGGTGGAATGTACTGCTGGTTTTCCCAAGAAAAATTTGGATGGCTTCCCCATCTTGAATTATAAGGTCTGGGGCATGGCTCATTTCCACCCATTTGCTGGAAACTTTCATAGGTATATTCTTCCTCTTGCCTCTCTTGATATTGTCCATAACCAAATGAACACATCTTTGCGCTATGTCCTGCAATGCCACATGCTGAACATACTTCCCGAGTAGGCATAGGTGTTCTTCCTCTGGCATTTAGCATCTTAAGTTGCTTCGTTAATTCTGCTAATTGCCATGCCATGTCCGAATCAGGGTTATCATCGTAAACCCCTGCGTACCTTGAAAATTGCATATTTACACAAGGCACTTAGAAACTTAAAAACAATTAAATTGAAAGAAAATAAAACTAAATAAACAAACAATTCACAGAAAATAAACAAATAATTAAATTGAAAATAAAAATTGAAAATAAAAATCAAACTATCACTACTACGACAACCTTCCCCGGCAGCGGCACCAAAAACTTGTTGCGCTCGAATTAAGTACTACTACAGAGCGTCACTCGCAAGTATACGAGGTAGCTGTAGCAAAAGTGATCGCCCCAAGGTCGTTTCCCCAAGAAGGTGTGGTTCGTAATAGCTTAATTGACAAGTATTTAAATGCGGAAGTGTTTGTTGTATGAAATGTGCAAGATTAATTTAAACCTAAAATTAACGTGCGTAGGTTGAAGTGTGTGATGGATTTGCAAGATCAAATCGATTCTTGGGAAGGTGCCTAGGGTCATAGGTCCATTCAATCAAAGCCCAATTCTCAATTATCTATTAACATAACCTTGTAATTAATTTGTTCCTTAAGGTTAATTAGTCAATTACCAATCCATTAGTTCTCACATTCATGAATTAACAATGACCAATTCTTTTACATTACCAAATTAATAAACCCTAGAACTTATATTTCTAATTCATTCATAGGGTGGTCGATTATATAGTTTCGATATCGGATTTCACCTCTCGGTTCGTCATCCAATATTCAAAGATCAATAGGTAGCTAATCTATCAACCTAGCATTTAATGCAATACAATCAACCAATCAACAAGGAACATCAATGTAAATATCAAATCAAAGCATTCAACCAAATATACTATAAACCCTAAACATGGGTATTTAGCTCAACATCATCAATTTATAACATTCATTCAACTCAATATAACACAAATACAAATTGTCCATTGCAATATCAATTCTATTAATACAACAACAACAATAAGCAATGAATTAAAAGAGAGAATAGAAAAACCCCTTGTGAAGATGCCAAGAGTAGGATTGCTAGTCTTCCTCCTAGCTTCACTTTGATATGTTTGATGAAGAACTCAAGCCCTTTTCAATGGTTGATTCCCTTTGCAATGTGGAATGGAGCTTTCTCAAGTCACCAAACCTTTGGATGGAGCTTTCTCAAGTCACCAACTCTTCAATTGCTTTTCTTGCCTTTGGAAGATGGAATGGAGCTTTCTCAAGTCACCACTCCCTTCAATGAAGTTTCTTCAACCTTTGAGAACTTGTAACCCAATTTATCCTAAAGAACCTCAAAGATCCTATCAATGGAAGATGGAGAAGGTGGAGAGGATGGAAATGGAGGTTTGGAGGTGAAGGGACAAGGGAGAGTGTCACTCTCTCCCTCTCCCACGTTTTTGCAGAAAAAATGGCTTCAAGATGCCAAGAACTCCCTCCATTTTCCTCTTCTCTCCTTTTTAATTCATTCAAAAATCAACACCCATGCCTTCCAACTCACACCATTACACTTTGTTCCCCACTTTTTGTTTGTTTAATATTTCTTTTTGCAAGAAAAAGCCATTGTCTCCCACTTTGTCTCCCACTTCGTACAAAGAATTTCAATTTTATCAGGTGAGACACGGCCAAGCTTCAAGCGACATGGCCATGTCATGTGACATGGCCAGTGGCTTGGCCATGTCGCTTGCCAGTGTCGCCTTCTGCCTTCTTTCTTTTCGTTCTTTTCTTTAGTTTCATGGAGTGACACGGCCAAGCATCAAATGACATGGCCATGTCATGTGACATGGCCAGTGGCTTGGCCCTGTCGCTTGCCAGTGTCGCCTTCTGCCTTCTTTCTTTTTGTTCTTTTCAAGTGGTGACACGGCCAAGCTCCTGGCCATGTCATGTGACATGGCCAGTGGCTTGGCCATGTCGCTTGCCAGTGTCGCCTTCTGTCTTCTATTTCTTTTCTTTCTTTTCAAGTGGTGACACGGCCAAGCTCCAAGAGACATGGCCATGTCATGTGACATGGCCAGTGGCTTGGCCATGTCGCTTGCCAGTGTCGCCTTCTGCCTTATTTCTTTTCGTTCTTTTCTTTGGTTTTATGGAGTGACACGGCCAAGCTTCAAACGACATGGCCATGTCATGTGACATGGCCAGTGGCTTGGCCATGTCGCTTGCCAGTGTCGCCTTCTGCCTTCTTTCTTTTCTTTGTTCTCAAGTGGTGACACGGCCAAGCTCCAAGAGACATGGCCATGTCATGTGACATGGCCAGTGGCTTGGCCATGTCGCTTGCCAGTGTCACCTTCTGCCTTCTTTCTTTTCTTTCTTGGTTTCTTTTCCTTGGGTGAGACACGGCCAGTGGCTTGGCCGTGTCTCTTGGGTGTGTTAGCTATTGTCTTGGAATTCTTTTGAGGGGCATGGCCAAGCTTGCTTTGGCTTGGCCATGTCTTGCTTGATTCATGCTCTTTCTTCATTTTTCTTGATTGTTTTGATCATCCAAGGGAGTTTTTGCACTTAAACCTAAAACAAACAATTTAAACAAACTTAAAACAAAAATCAATCAAAACATTAACTAAAACACACATGAAATCATACTAAAAACAAGTACAAAAATGATCTAAACATTACACAAAATTGATTCAAACTTTCAAAAGGATGCCTAATATTTATAATTTGATTTAATCAAATGTTTAATTCTAAAATTACCATTAACTTACCCTTGTAACTTAATTTGTTTCTTGTGGTCAATAAGCAATTATCAATTCATTAGTTCTCAAATTCATGAATTAACAACAACAATTATTTTTAACTTGCAAATTAAGTACACCTTAGAACTTATATTTCTAATTCATTCTTAGGTTAGTTGAATGCATATTTTTTATATAAAATTTCACCTCTCAATCCTTCATTCAAAATCTAGAGATTAATAGGTGGCCAATCTATCAACCTAACATACAATCCACTATAATCAACCAATAACAAGGTATATTAATAGAAATACTTGAAGCATATACTCATCTTAATTAAAATCAAATCATAAATATCCATTGAAATATTAATGTTCATAAGAAATCAACACAAATCTATAATGAATTAATTAAATTATTTCAAGAAAAAACAAAACCTGATTTGAAGAAGACTAGAGTTGATCTTCTCTTGTTTTTCCTCCACCCTTGCTTGAGTTTGATGAAGAATCCTTAAACCTCCTCCAAAATCTTTGCAATCCAATCTTGTGCAGAGAAAAGTGGATGAATGAATCTCAAAAGGTAGAAATCTCCTCAAAAATAAAACTCTCTTAGAGCTTCTTCAAGACTCCTCCCCTTCATGTGTCCCTCCTCCCCTCTCATTTTTAATCTAAAATCTCCTCCCTCCAACTCAATTACAAATATTTTTTTTACTTAAACCCATGCTTTCCAACCTTGCACCATACTCCCCACTTCAATTTGTTTTTGCCTTTTCAATTTTTAAAACTTTCTTTTCTAAAAAGCGATTCACATTTTGCTCAAAAACATCACTTTTTTTCTCTTGACCCACTAAACGTGTTAAAATTAAAAGGGAATATCTCATAGACATGACCAAGTCAGTTTTCCCTAGCCATGTCTTTCAATTTTTCCTGGGACACAGCATGTGACATGACCAAGCCTTATGGCTGTGTATGCTTCTGCCTTTTTTTGTTCTTCTTTTCTTAAGCTTGTGTGGAGTGACACGGTCAGAGACATAGTTGTGTCTTCTAACCGTGTCTGCTTCTGCTTCCTCTTCTCTTATGTTTTAGGGAAGGACATAGTTAAACAACTTTCTTGTCTTAGTCATGTCACATGGCTATGCCCTCTCCATATGTCCAGTTCTGTGTAAACTTCAGGTTATCCTGTGAAAGACACGACCAAGCTTAAAATTTGACCTAGCCATGTCATGTAACACAGTCAAAGACATGGCCAAGATGATGATTATGTTGAGCTCTGCCAAAATTTTCAATTTTCTTGATGGAGGACACGACCAAGCTTGAATCATCTTGGTCATGTTCAATGCTTTTCCTTTCCAATTTAACTTCAACAGGTGAATTTTAAGCTCCATTTTATCACTTGTTCATTCTACAATCTAAATCATCAAAAACCTTCAAACAACTTATCAAACATATTAGAAAAATAGCTAAAAAGCAAATAGAAGTATCGTGAAAACAAATATAAAAATGATCATAACAACTGAATGAGAAGATTGTCTTAGCATCATTTCATGATGTAGGAGGAGAAGTGTTAGCAGGAATTTTTGGCCCCACTCCTGGGGGAATGGTTCTTACAACTTTGGCACTGTTAGGCTTAGGGCCTTACAACGAGCCTAAATCCGGAGAAAATGGAGTCACCGTCCAGACGGGCTGGGAAAAAGAAAAGGGTGGATGACTCGATTCCTAAGGAATTCCCAACCCCCAAATAGGTTCAGAAAGTTGGGTATGTATTGGGAAGATAAGAATAACCCAACATCCCCATAATACCCAGTTTATTAGCACTAGCCTCCTTTTCAGGCTTATATATTATTAAATTCTTAATTATTACAACATTATTCGCACTATATACAATTTAAAAGAAATAAATATCAATCACTTTAATAAAATAGAAAACACACAAAATAAGCACCCATCCAAAGATGGAAATATGCCCTTACAATTTGTCCAATGTCTAAAACTAAAACAAAATAAATAAAATAAGACACCCACCATAAGTGAAAATGTATCCCTTACAATTGTCCCAAAACACAAAATTATTTAAATTACATGGAACTTAACTAATGAGGTACCCACAAAGTGGAAACATACCTCTTACATTCTTGAAACCAAAATAAACCAATAAAAATTATTTAGCCATTCATCATAATTAAACCATCCATCACAAATCAAATAAAAGTAAATCATCCATCAAGACGTATGATAAATCACAAAATCTAGGTTTTAATGTTACATTGAATAATAGATGTATGAAACTAGGGTTTTTAATTTATGAATTATGGTTTTAAGAAAATATGATTAATGTTTTAAGATTTTAGAAAAACACAACTAGGGTTTAGAATTTTAGAAAAACAAGATTAGGGTTTAGGGTTTTATAAAAACAAGATTAGGGTTTTTGCAAAATTAGTGTTTAGAAAATTAAGCTAGGGTTTTTTATTTTTAGAAAATAGAATTTAGGGTTTCTGGTTTCAGGAAATAGGGTTTAGTGTTTTAGGATTTTATGAAAACATATTAAGGGTTTTGGAGTTTTATGAAAACAATATTTGGCTTTTAGACAAAGGCTAAGATTTTGGCTAATTAAATTAGGATTCTGCTTATTAGAATACGGATTAGGGTTTTGATAAAACTTATTTACTGTAAGAAAACTTTAAGGCCGCCGTATGTTGGATCTACCAAAATAAAAATGTTGATCAAACTTATGCTTGCAACAATTTAAAACTCTGGCTGAGTAAGACAAAGACAGTGTGCTACTGCCTTTGTGGCGTAGTGTTTTTGGTTTGGTAATCTACTGTGTTTGTTAGTGGTTGCTGTTTAGCTCTCTGTCCTTTGCTAGCACTGGTTTGTAGGGTATTGATTGTTTAATGCTGCTTGCTGCCTCTCCTGACTGCTTGTTTAATTATGTATTTATAAGAAAACATTAGGTTAAATCTCATAAACAAGTCTTGGTTTCCTATTTAAGCACGGTTCCTCTAAAGAATATTGAATTAAAATCATTTAAATTCAAGGTAAATGTTATGCTCAATTAATTACTACTACAAGCGACACTTGTAAGTATACGAGGTTATTGTATTAATGGTGATTGCCCCAAGGTTGTCTCATAAGGAAGGAATTATTCCGTTGTAGTTTGATTCAAATGAAATAAATAAAATTGAGTGTGTGTTATTGAATTGGTGACTTGTAATTAAAATTTGCATGTAAAAATAAGTGGTAGTTGTGTAAGATCAAGTCAATTCTAGAAATGGTGCCTAAGGTTGTAGGTCAATTTAATCAAAGCTTAATTCTCCAATTATCCATTAATATAACCTTGTATTTTAATTTATTCCTTGAGTTAAATTAGCAATTACTAATTCATTAGTTTTCACATTTATGAACTAACAATAACCAATTGTTTTGAAATTACAAATTAATAAACCCTAGAAATTATATTTCTAATTCATTCTTCGGGTGGTTGATTACATAGTTCTAATATCGAATTCCACCTCTCAGTCCATCGTTCAATATTAAGTGATTAATAAGTGGCCAATCTATCAAACTAACTTTAAGTCCAATGCAATTAACCAACAACAAGGTATACTAATGGAATTATCAAATCAAGTCATCTAATCAAATCTACTACAACCCAAGGCATGAGTAAATTAGCTCATCATCAATTTAAAATAAATATCCATCTCAATATTCATCAAATCAAAATTATACATTGTAATATTAATGTTCATAATAAAATAACAATAATATAGAAATGAATTAAAAGAGAGAATATGAAAAACCCCTTGTAGATGCCAAGAGTTGAACTACTTGTCTTCCTCCTAGCTTCCACCTTAATGTATGATGAACAACTTCCAAGCCCTCTTCAATCAATAGCTCTCCTCTTGAAAGATGGAATGATAACTCTCTCAAGCTTACAACTTGTAGATCCTTAATTTTTGACCCATTCAAATTCGATAGCCCAAAATAATTTTTATGGTATTTTATTTATTTTAATAATATTTTAATTACTAATAATATTTAATAGTTATTTTTAATAAAAATAAAAAAAATAAAAAATCGGACGGATAAACGAGCGCCGCACGGCAGCCCATTTCGCCGCAGAAATTATCTACGGCGAATTGGGCAGTCCCCAATTCGCTGTAGATGGCAATCTGGGGGCAAATTGGACACTGCCCAATTCGCCACAGCCAGTTCTTGCACAAATTGGCCCGCTGCGCCCGTTTTTGCCAACCCAATTTTTGCCAGCGCAGCCCACGGGCCCTACAGCCCGCACGCTACCGATTTTTTGACCAAACCTTGTTTTATCCAGTTTTCTAATTTTTCCTAAACAATTGGTATTTCGTTATTAAAATAAGAATAGGACTCTTTATTTTTCTATAAATACCACATTAAAACGAGAACAAAGGAAGGAGGAGACAGAACACAAAAAACCCTAAAAAAAAGGAAAAAGCAGAGAGCGGCCATTGAGATTAAGAAAGATTGAAACCATAAAAGGCAGAAGACGGCAAAAGGAATTAGCAACAAGTATCAATCATCAAATAATCAATCCATCAAAGGCAGCAGCACTGCCTTTGTTATTGTTCATCCAGAAAACAATTTGGAGGAACCTTCAATGCAGGTTTTATGTCTTAATCTTGAATTTGCTTAAACATTCAATTGTTATATTGTTTTTGTTCTTACTGCTTTTCATTTGTTTATTTTTTTATCACTTTAATTCATTGTTGCGCTCGAATTAAGTACTACTAAGTGTCACTTGCAAGTATACGAGGTAGCTGTAGCAAAGGTGATCGCCCCAAGGTCGTTTCCCCCAAGAAGGTGTGGTTCGTAATAGCTTGATTGACAAGTATTTAAATGCGGAAATATTTGTTGTTCAGAATTGTGGAAGGACAATTTAAACCTAAGATTAACGTGTGTAGGGTTGAAGTGTGATGGGTGATACAAGATCAAATTGGTTCTTGGGAAGGTGCCTAGGGTTATAGGTCTATTCAATCAAAGCCTAATTCTCAATTATCCATTAACATAACCTTGTAAATTAATTTGTTCCTTAAGGTTAATTAGTCAATTACACATCCATTAGTTCTCACATTCATGAATTAGCAATAACCAATTATTTCACATTATCAAATTAATGAAACCCTAGAACTTATATTTCTAATTCATTCATAGGGTGGTCGATTATATAGTTCCGATATCGGATTTCAGCTCTCGGTCCATCATCCAATATTCAATGATCAATAGGTAGCTAATCTATCAACCTAGCATTTAATGCAATACAATCAACCAATCAACAAGGAACATCAATGTAAATATCAAATCAAGACATTCAACCAAATATACTACAAACCCTAGATATGGGTATTTAGCTCAACATCATCAATTTATAACATTCATTCAACTCAATATAAAACAAATACAAATTGTTCATTGCAATATCAATCTCTTAATACAACAACAACAATAGAAATGAATTAAAAGAGAGAATAGAAAAACCCCTTGTGAAGATGCCAATAGTAGGATTACTAGTCTTCCTCCTAGCTCCACTTGATGTATGATGAAGAACTCAAGCCCTCTTCAATGGTTGATTCTCCTTGCAATGTGGAATGGAGCTTTCTCAAGTCACCAAACCTTTCAATGAAGCTTCTTCAACCTTCAAGAGCTTGTTAACCCAATTTATCCCAAAGAACCTCAAAGATCTTATCAATGGAAGATGGAGAAGGTGGAGAGGATGGAAATGGAGATGAAGATGAAGGGATAAGGGAGAGTGTCACTCTCTCCCTCTCCCAAACGTGTAGCAAAATTTGGCTCCAAGAAAACCAAGACTCTTTCAATTTCCCTCCTCTTCTCCTTTTAATTCATTCAAAATACACCCCTATGCCTTCCAACTCACACCATTTCACTTTGTTCCCCACTTTTTCTTTGTTTAATATTTCTTTTGGCAAGCATAAGGCATTGTCTCTCACTTTGTCCCCCACTTCGTGTAGAAAAAATTCAAATGTTTTAGGTGTGACACGGCCAAGCCAAGAGTGGCTTGGCCATGTCTCTTGTTTTTCTTTGGGACACGGCCAAGCCATCTGGCCGTGTCTCTTTTTTTTCCTTTGGGACACGGCCAAGCCATCTGGGCGTGTCCTTCGCTGACCTTTTTCTTTCTTTATTTTTCTTTCTTTTCTTTTGGTCTCAAGGGGTGACACGGCCAAGCTTGTGGTCGTGTCATGCTTGGCCGTGTCAAGTGGGTGTGTCCACTACTGTCTCTTTTCTTTCCTTCTTTGCTTGCTCCCTTGTTCTTTGGCATGAAATGGGACACGGCCAGTGGCTTGGCCGTGTCACTGAGTGTGTCTCTTCCTGCTTCTTCATTTTTGCCCTTCTTTTCTTGGTTTCTTTGGTTTTGCTTCTTGGATGAGACACGGCCAGAGGCTTGGCCGTGTCATGCTCTGCCTTCTTCATTCTTTGAGGGACACGGCCAAGCTTGATTTGGCTTGGTCATGTCTTGCTTGGTTCATGCTTTTCCTGCATTGTTTTGATCTTCCAAGGGTGTTTTTGCACCTAAACCTAAAAACAACACTTTAAACACACTTAAAACAAAAATCAATCAAAACATTAACTAAAACACACATAAAATCATACTAAAAACTAGTACAAAAATGATCTAAACAATAGTATAAATTGATAAACCCTAATTATACATTTTGTTCATTATTGTTTCATCCAATAGCTCAAAAATCTAGAGAATTCCAAAAGCCCTGAACTATCTTCTTATTTCTCTGAAACCCTAATTACACTTTTCTAAAACCATAAAATAATAAACTATTTTCTTAAAACCTTAACCTAATCTCTAATTCAAACATCTGGTAACCTGGTTTTTCAAATACCAAAATCTTTAACCCTAATTAATTCTTCTTTCCAAAATCACACAGTAAGCATTATACTTTTAAAAAGTAACATTAGCTTCTTCCAATTTCGAAACCCTATTTTTTAAATCTTAAACCCTAAAATCTTAATTTTCAATACCAAAGCCTATAACCCTAAAAATCATTTTTCAAAATTTTCTGGGCTGCTGCCCTCAACCCAGCAAGGGGCGCTGCCCCCTTGACCCCCACCTGCTAACCGGCTAGTAGGACCGCCATATGGGCTCGTCGAATGGGTCAATATTCATTTGTGAATTATGAGTCCATGTATTTAACTTCCCTTTTCCAAAGCCCTAATTGTTAAACATAAAAACCTAGAAACCCTATTTCATGATATTAGTCCCAAACCCTAATTAAATCAATTTTTCAAAATCTTCACAGCAGCCTAAATAATAAATATAATAATTCCAAAATTCCAAAACCCTAAATGTTAATTAAAGAACCCTAAATTGAAACATAAACTCTAAACTTATATATTTATTGCTTTTAGATTTGATTATATAGTTTATTATATGCTTTGATGGTTGATTTATTTAATTTCAATACTTGATTTATTTAATTTATCATGGATGGATATTTTCTTTATTATTATGATTATTATTTGTTTATTTTGGTATTAAAATTGTAAGAGGTATGTTTCCACTTTGTGGGTACCTCATTAATTAATTTCTATGTAATTTAAATTGCTTTTATATTTTGGGCCAATGTAAAGGACATGTTTCCACCTTTTGGTGGATGTCCTATTAAGTTAAGACATGAACGATGTAAGGACATGTTTTCATCATTTGATGGGTGTCCATTTATTTGCTTTGTTTGGACATTGCTTTGATTTTAATATAATGATGCTTTATTTTAATTGTTGCATGTAATATGGATAATATTATTATATTTAAAAATTTTATAATATTCAGACTTGCAAAGGAGGTCGGTTCCAATGAACCGGGCGTTGTGGGGGTGCTGGGCCATTTCTCACATTCCTTATGTGTACCCAAATTTCCGAACCCATTAGGGGGTTAAGGATTCCTTAGGAATCGAGTCATCCACCCCTTTCTTTTTCCCGACCTGTCCAGGTCGCGAATCCATTTTCTCTGGGCTTAGGCCCGTGTTCTCTAAGGCCCCGAGCCTAAACAGTGCCGAAGTCGTAAGAACCATTCCACCGGGAGTGGGGGCGAAAATCCCCGCTCACACAACTCCAATCAAGCTTTCTTCAAACCCTAATCTTTAAGGAGCTTACTCACTAAATTTAATCCTTAAACTTGATTAAATCTTGTCTATGGAAGAAACGAAGGATGAATAAAAATGAATATGAAAGAGAATGGTGTCTCCCTTCTCCAAATCAAGAATAAAAACTAAGAGCCCCCTCTTCACAAGCCAACCAACGTGTATATCTTCCTCTCCACTTCCACCTCCTTTCAATTTTTTAAGAAACCAACCATCTCTTGCCAACTCATACACTAGACTTTGTCTCCCTCTTTTTCTTTGTTTTATATTTCTTCCCATAAATCCATCCACCTTTACTCATTTTTTTAATATTTATTTCTCTTTTCTTTTTAAAAAGAAGGAGTGTTTATCCCCCATTTGTCCCTCGTTTTGTGTAAAATAATTCAAAGGGATCATATGAGACACGACCAAGCTTTGAGTGACTTGGCTGTGCCACTCATTCTTCTTGGGACACGGCCAAGCCTTGAGGCCGTGTCTATAGCTGCCCCTCTTTCTTCATCCTTTTCCAAGTGAGACACGGTCAAGGCCTTGGCCGTGTCATTTGACACAGCCAGTGTAGCCAGTGGCTTGGCCGTGTCTCTTGACAGTGTTCTCCTCTGTTTCTATTTTGTCCCTTCTCTAAACGTTGTTCTTTAGATGGGACATGGCCAATGTAACACCCTTATACCATATATACGCATAATACATATTTCCAGCATATGTAAAATACGCATATACGGTACAAAATGTCACAGACCGATTCAATAAAATTTTTTCACATTTTCAATTTAAAATTTAAAATTTTAAATATTTTAAAAAAATTAAATAGAATATAAATATTCTTTATTTGTTATAAGAACCCAAAATAAATAATATATATAAAAATCTCTGAAAAAAATTCGTCTGAGTTTTATCTGTAATTTGGACATCCTAAAATTTAGCAATTACTCAACCTGCAAAAAGAAAACAGTCCCAAATAATTTTCAATCACCATCTCAACCACACTTCTCAATTTCATCAAGTTTCTCAAATATTTATATATATATATAGATATATATAATTTAAATCACACTTACTCTCCCATTTCAAATACATTGACACAAACATTCTTTATAATATACAATACATGAAATTCAAAACATAATATATTATGCATAAAACTCAAAATGTACAATAACATAAAAATATATACATGCTGCTGGCAGTGTTTCTGATCTCGATTGCAACTCAACAAGCTCTACTACAAGTCTATACCCAACCTGGTCTAGAAGAACTCTCTAGCTCAGCTGGATCTACCCTGTCACCTATGCAATGGAAACAATTACGCTAAGCCGAAGCCTAGTGGTACAAACTTTGATAATAATAATAAAACTCAATGCAATGCCAATGCACAATGCATATAGATGTCACATCATTCCACTTTCTTATATTTTTCAAATATTTCAAAATCACAACTCATAACATTATATTGCTCAATTGTATCACAATTCATATTTTATATTAAAACAAAGACAAGCATGGGCCCAAAAAGGATCTAATATGCTATTCAAATTTCAGAGTTACTACTTTGGTCCATAATGACATCATGTGTCTAGCCTCATAGGCAATATATCCATGGATAATGTAACAGCCCCAGTCTCTTGAACCTCAACCCGGCTAGACCCTTAGTATAACACCCTTATACCCTATATACGTACAATACATATTTTCAATATATGTAAAATATGCATATACGGTACAAGAATGTCACAGACCAGTTTAATAAAAAAATTTCACATTTCCAATTTAAAATTCTAAATTCTAAATATATAAAAATTAAATAGAATATAAATATTCTTTACTTGTTATAAGAACCCAAAATAAATAATATATATATAAATCTCTGGGAAAAATTAGTCAGAGTTTTGTCTGTAATTTGGATATCCCAAATTTATCAAAACACAACCTGCAAAAAAGAAAACACTCCCAAATAATTTCCAATCACCATCTCAACCATACTTCTCAATTCCACCAAGTTTCTCAAACATTTATACATATAGATATATATAATTTAAAACACACTTACTCTCCCATTTCAAATACATTTACCCAAACATTCTTTATAATATACAATACATAAAATTCAAAACATAATATATTATGCATAAAACTCAAAATATACAATAACATAAAAATATATACATGCTGCTGGCAGTGTTTCTGATGTCGATAGCAACCCAACAAGTTCAACTACAAGTCTAGACCCGACCTGGTTTAGAAGAACTCTCTGGCTCAACTGGGTCTACCCTGTCACCTGCGCGATGAAAACAATCACGCTAAGCCGAAGCCTAGTGGTACAAACTTTGATAATAACAATATAACTCAATGCAATACCAAATGCACAATGCATATAGATGTCACATCAATCCACTTTCTTATATTTTTCAAATATTTCATAAGCACAACTCATAACATTATATTACTCAATTGTATCATAATTCATAATTCACAGTAAAACAAAGACAAGCATGGGCCCAAAAAAGATCTAATATGCTATTCAAATTTCAGAGTTACTGCTTTGGTCCATAATGACACCATGTGTCTAGCCCCGTAGGCAATATATATATCCATGGATAATGTAACAGCCCCAGTCTCTTGGACCTCAACCCAGCTAGACCCTTAGACCCCAGTATCTTTGTCCTCAACCCGGCTAGACTGCTACAGTTTTTGAGGCTTACGACCTAGTCTTTTCACCCCAAAAACATCATATTTATCAGCTGGCCTGGCTTACGACCCAGTCTTTTCACCATTCCAGCGTATAGCCCGTAGGCAATCATAGGCATGCCGCCAAACCCAGAACTTTGAAAATTGAATAACATACTAGGCACACAATTTATTCATATTTCTCATTATCAATCTCTTTCTCTTTGTCACATATTCAATCTAGGCTTATTGCCTTATTTTCATTTTTTTTTCTCACTTTTCTCACTTTTCACATCTTTCTCATTTTTCTCACTTTTCTCGTTTTTCTTATTTTTATCAATATCAATTCATTTCATTATTACACATATCTCATTTTTGCATTCACAACACATTACCCAATTACTTTGGATATTTTCACATAATATGCATATTTCACATGTTACACAAATTAGCCATTATCAATGGCTTTTCACAATGCATTTAATACATATATGACATTACAAATGTCATAGCATATTATTCATACACAATCAATGAACCAAGTAACTTAACACATTTTTCAACCAAAATGTGTTAAGTCCAAATGTTATGCAAATATAGATATTATATTCAAAGTTTGTACATAACTCCACTAGCAACCCAAAGCAAGCTAAAAATAACCTTCAATCCAATCTTTCCAACTTGCCCTTCACCACTTGGATGAAGCAAATCAACCTCCCTCAATGCCTAAACCAAATGTGATAACAAATAATCATTTAGTATCACATTTAATGGCATTTCCAACATTAAACCATAATTACACATCACTCCTATAAATTTCCAAAAATTTAGCCTTTCCTTACTTCAACATTAGAATTCCATTCAACTATAATTAAATTAGTGTTTTAAGTTTATTTATATTATTAAAAACATATTTTTAATACATTTAAATCATTTACATTATAAAAATACACTCTTATACACAAAATCTCAAAAATGGCATAACCTTCCTCCATTGAAGGTTTTCCATTCCAACACAATCCATTACTCATTCCAAGCTTATATTCATCACTTTTAATACTAAACAACATGCTTAAACAAATAAAATCACACAATTCAACCATTTTGGAAAATCATTTTTACAAAACCCTAAATCTCTACTTCCATTCTCAAACTCCAACCCAACACCACCAAATCCAATATTTGACTTTAAAATACTTGTTTATGAATAAAAACAACTCATTTGGAATTAATTTACACAATTAAAGTTCATGTTTTCAAAACCCCAAAAATCCATAACCCTAAATTCTCTCTCTTCACTATTATTTAACCAAACTCCATCATCTCTTCAATATAACCTTAGAATCATTGTTAACTACCCAAAATAACATCATACACACCAATTCCAACAATTATAACATACTACATAAAAATTTCAAAAATCACATAATCTCATCTTCCATGGAATTCAAAGAAAAGAGATGAAAACTTACTAATTTTGGTGGAAATCACCAAAAATCCACTTGAAACTTGTTAATTCCTTCAATTTATGGAGTATGGAAGAAGTAAAATCCTTGGTCTTCAAACTCCCATGGAAGCCAAGTTCTTGAAGAAGAAAAAGAAGAAGATGATGAAGACTTTTATATTCTTTTTCCTTTCATCTTTTTTTTTAACCACACATATATATATATATACATTAAAATAATTTAATATTTAATTATTTAATTATTTTTTTAATAAATTAAAAGTCTTAATTTCCCTCTTTCATTCAAAAATAATTTGTTTTTAAATTATTTTATTAATTTTGAATTTATAAGATTTAATTACCAAAATACCCTTTTCTTTTAAAAAGTGTTGACTTTTATATGTTATGTATATTTTACATATATATATCACACATATATTCCACTTTTTCATTTAAAATCCCTTCATTTTTCATTTAAAACCATTAATTTAATTTATCCTTTTAAATTATAATTTATTTTATCCAATTTTTCAAAAATTAAAAATTTTCAAGAATTTTAGGATGTTACACTTAGGCCACAATATCTTGGTCCTCAACCCGGCAAGATTGCTACAGTCTTTGAGGCTTATGACCCAGTCTTTTCACCCTAAAAAATCATATTTATCAGCTGGCCCAGCTTACGACTCAATCTTTTCACCATTTCAGCGTTTAGCCCAAAGGCAATCATAGGCATGCTGCCAAACCCAGAATTCTGAAAATTGAATAACATACTAGACACACAATTTATTCATTTTTCTCATTATTAATCTCTTTCTCTTTATCACATATTCAATCTAGGCACTTTTGCCTTATTTTCACTTTTTTTTCTCACTTTTCTCATTTTTTACATCTTTCTCATTTTTCTCACTTTTCTCATTTTTATCAATATCAATTCATTTCATTATACCACATATCTCATTTTTGCATTCACAACACATTACCCAATTACTTTGGGTATTTTCACATAATATACATATTTCACATTTTACACAATTTAGTCATTATCAATGGCTTTTCACAATGTATTTAACACATATATGACATTACAAATGTCATAGCATATTATTCATACACAATCAAAAGAACCAAGTAGCTTAACACATTTTCCAACCAAAATGTGTTAAGTCCAAATGTTATGCAAATATAAACATTATATTCAAAGTTTGTACATACCTCCATTAACAATCCAAAGCAAGCTTAAAACAACCTCCAATCCAATCTTTCCAACTTGCCCTTCACCACTTGGATAAAGCAAATTAATCTCCCTCAATGCCTAAATCAAATGTGATAGCAAATAATCATTTAGTATCACATTTAATGGCATTTCTAACATTAAACCATAATTACACATCATTCTTACAAATTTTCAAAAATTTAGCTTTTCCTTACTTCAACATTAGAATTTCATTCTACTACAATTAAATTAATGTTTTAAGTTTATTTATATTATTAAAAACATATTTTAATACATTTAAATCATTTACATTATAAAAATATACTCTTATACACAAAATCTCAAAAATGGCATAACCTTCCCCCATTGAAGGTTTTCCATTCCAACACATTCCATTACTCATTCCAAGCTTATATTCATCACTTTTAACAATAAACAACATGCTTAAACAAATAAAATCACACAATTCAACTACTTTGGAAAATCACTTTTCCAAAACCCTAAATCTCCACTTCCATTCTCAAACTCCAACCCAACACCACCAAATCCAATATTTGACTTTAAAATACTTGTTTATGAATCAAAACGTCTCATTTAGAACTAATTTGCACAATTAAAGTTCATGTTTTCAAAACCCCAAAAATCCATAACCTTAAATTCTCTCTCTTCACCATTATTTATCCAAACTCCATCATCTCTTCAATCTAACCTTAGAATCATTGTTAACTACCCAAAACAACATCATACACACCAATTCTAACAATTATAACATACTACATCAAAATTTCAAAACTCACATAATCCGAATTTCCAAGGAATTCAAAGAAAAGAGATGGAAACTTACTAATTTTGATTAAAATCACCAAAAATCCACTTGAAACTTGTTAAATCCTTCAATTTATGGATTACGGAAGAATCAAAATCTTGGTCCAGCTCCCATGGAAAATTCGGCCCTTGAAGAAGAAGAAGAAGATGAAGACTTTTAATATTTCTTTTCCTTTTCATCTTTTTTTAAACCACACACATATATATATATATATTAAAATAATTTAATATTTAATTATTTAATTATTTTTTTAATAAATTAAAAGTCCTAATGTCCCTCTTCCATTCAAAAATAATTTTTTTTGAATTATTTTATTAATTTTGAATTTATAAGATTTAATTACCAAAATACCTTTTTCTTTTAAAAAGTGTTGACTTTTATATGTTACGTATATTTTGCATATATATCACATATATATTCCACTTTTTCATTCAAAATCCCTTCATTTTTCATTTAAAACCATTAATTTAATTTATCCTTTTAAATTATAATTTATTTTATCCAATTTTCTAAAAATTAGAAATTTTCAAACATTTTAGGATGTTACAATTCTCTCCCCCTAAAATAAATTTCGTCATCGAAATTACCTGTCCTCAAGTCTGGAACAAATGAAAAAACTGACTCTGCATCGCCTACTCACTTTCCCATATCGCCTCATCAGTGGCATGATTCCCCCAAAGGACTTTCACAAGTGGCACCCTCTTATTCCTCAATTCTTTAACCTCTCGTGTCAAAATCGCCACTGGTTCTTCCTTGTAAGTCAGATCTAGACTCACCTCAATGAACTCCACTGACAAGATATGAGATGGGTCAGACTTGTATCTCCGAAGCATCGAGACATGAAAAATATTATGTATTCTATCCAACTCAGGTGGCAAAGCTAGTCTATAAGCCACTGGACCAACTCTCTCCAACACCTCATATGGTCCTATGAAATGAGGACTCAACTTTCCTTTGCGACCAAATCTCAAAATTTTCTTCCATAGAGACACTTTTAGAAACACTTTATCTCCCACACTGAACTCTGTGTCTCTTCTCTTTAAATCTAAATAGGATTTCTATCAGTCTGAAGCTACTTTCAAATGACCCTGAATCACCTTCACTTTCTCCTCTATTTCCTTAATCAAATCGGGACCAACCAGTTTACCTTCTCCAACTTCATCCCAACACAAAGGTGTCCTGCAACTCCTGCCATATAAAGCCTCATAAGGAGTCATCCCAATACTCAACTGATGACTATTGTTATAAGCAAACTCAATTAATGGCAAAAATTTGTCCCAATTCTCGATAAAATCAATGATACAGCTCCTCAACATATCCTCCAGAATTTGTATCACTCTCTTCGACTGCCCATATGTCTGAGGATGGAAAGCAGTACTAAAATGCAATCGAGAACCCAAAGCATCATGCAAACTCTTCCAAAACCTCAAAGTAAACCGGGGATCTCGATCCGACACCAAAAAAACTGGGACTCCATGCAACCTGACTATCTCATTGATATACAGCTCAACCAACCTCTCAAGAGAATAATCCATCCGAACTGGAAGAAAATGAGCAGTCTTCATCATCCGATCAACTATCACCCAAATTGCATCATGCTTCTTCTAGGTCAAAGGCAGTCCAGTCACAAAATCCATTGTCACTCGCTCCCATTTCCACTCTAGCACTGATAAAGGTTGGAGCAACACTGAAGGAACTTGGTGCTCAGCCTTCACTTTCTGGCAAGTGAGACATCTGGATACCTACCTCATTGGAGTTATCATTATGCAATTAAGTTCAATGATTGAGTACCTACCTCATTGGAGTCATCCTCAATAGCCATGAGACATAGATTAGCAATTCCTTCCTCCTCTTCTTCTTCTTCTTCTTCTTCACTTGAGGAAGAATTATCCCATATAGCTTTGAGTAATTTCTTCTTTACCTTATTCGACTTTTTTTATTCTTTAACTTGAAGCAATCTGATTTTATGTGACCAAATTTGCCACATTTATAGCAATTCAATTCATTCTTTTTATCTTTATCTTTGAAAGATTATTTAAAAAATGTACCTTTGTTAGCTTGCAATCTTCTCTTTCTCTCCCAATCACTATTCTTTTTGAAAACATTGTCATTTCTTCTTCATCGTCACTATCTTCATTACTTGAGCTTTCAACTTCTTTGATTTCCTTGAGAACTATTGATTTTCTTTTCTCTTTCTCACCTTGTTCTTCTTCCTTTTTGTTATGTAGTTCAAAAGTGAGTAGCTTTCTCATAAGTTCATCAGTTCTCAAGGTGCTAAGATCATGAGCTTCTTCAATGGAAGAAACTTTTGATTCAAAACTCTTTCTTTCTCTAAGAGCTCTCAAGATTTTACTATTGATATCACATTGATCATATAACTTGTCATATTTCTTCAATTCATTGAAAATGGCAAGCAAACGGTTCATCATGTTGATTACGTTTTCGTTGAGCTTCATCTTGAATAATTCATACTCATGGACATGCATTTGCTTCTTGGTGAACTTTACTTGGGTAGTACCCTCATGATAGTTCTCAAGAGTCTTTCATATGCAATGTGCATAAGTGAGATGTTGGACTCTCCCACCTTCTTCTCTTGATATTGAATTCATCAAGATGAAGGCTGCTTTATTATTCATGAACAGAGTTTTCACATTGACACTTATCCATTGTGATTTAAGAAGAGGAACTTAGACACCTTCAACTTTATAAGTAGGAGGTTTCGACTTATTTTCAATAAGCTCAATTCCTTCACTATCTAGAAACAAATACATTTTGTGTTTCCAATAGGAATAATCTGTTACATCAAAAAAAGGTCTAAGGAATGAATTTAGGTTTCCATGGGTAGAGGTGTTTGTTGGTAGAATGGTTGCCATTTTGGATCAAATGTCATAATTAAGTTTAAGAAATTTACTAGCTTTGATACTAATTGTTGTCCCAAGATAGCAACCAAGAGGGGGGTGAATTGGTTGATTTGAAAAGTGATGGTAAATTCAAAATTCAAAAAAAAAATGAGATGAAGAAGATGTAGAAGAAGATTGAATAGAGTATAGAAGAAAGAACTCAAAGAATTATAGCGGTTCGGATTTACCTTGATCCTACATTTACTTTCTTAACAACTTATTAAGGTTCCACTAGCTTTGAGTTTTTACAAGCTTAACTCTAACTTGGTATCTTTACAAGCTCACACCAAACTTTACAATGGTTTGAGATTCAATCCTCACAACCCTTATAAGAGTTTTTCTAGGCTCACTCTAACAACCTAAGTGTTTTCAAGCTCATACTTAAACTTTCAATGGTGTTTAATACTCACACCCAACACTCAATCAATATAAATGTAATTTTAATGCAAAGAAATAAAAATTGTTAAACTTGGCTATTAAAATTACAAACTTACATAAAAATGAATTTACTTAAGGTATTTACAGCCTTCAAGTCTTAATATAGCCATTTGAGATGGGAGCTAATATGTTTGATTTTTGTCTTCCACTAAATTATTTGCTAGAGCCTTTTCATTATTGGACTAGCCTTGGTCTAGTCGGTATTTAATAAGGCCGCTCGGTATAATTGAGGTTCAATCAAAATATTTAAAATTATGACTAATGCTCTTCCAACGGTTGGTCCACATGGCTTCTACTAATTGAGTGGAGATATAACAACTTTTGATTTGAATAATATTTAAAGAGTCCAGTTGGACTTGCATATGGTCAAGTCAAAATGCTCATGGTACATTCAAATTTTGAGAAATTGGGAGTACTGCATACCGTAAAACTCTCTATGTGAATTATCTCTTTTCACAACCAATAGTCTAGTCGGACTAGTCCATGGTATAAGTAGACTGCAGATGTTATGATGAGATTTTGAGAGTACTCTCTACCGTGAAACCTTTTGTGTGATTTCCATCAAGGGTCCAGTTGGGCTTCTCAGTGGTCTGATCCGACTATTCAATGTTTTTTTAAAAATTTATCTACCTGTAAAATGTAACTTAATACAAATATTAGTTGAATTTAATTTGATTGCCTAAGATCAAAAATAGAATAATTGTACCAAGGGTTTGTCTAATAGTATAACTATGTATATCTTAGGTATACATTGGTTATATACTACACATATACCGCTCCCAACACTCTAATCAATTTCTATATACTCAATTAATTTATCTAATACCACGAATATTACAGAATGCACAAATAGGGTTTAAATTACAAGTTAAGGTCTTATATTGCAATTTAAAATAAATCAAAATACAATAAATTTACAAGGTTAAAGATTTAGTTAATGAAGATCATATCTATGTTGCAAGTTTTACCAAATAGAATTCACTGAACCAAACCTTACTGGATGAACTGCACAAATCCTCAGCTTGGATGGTTTTGATGGGTGTGGATCAATGGGATTTTGGCTACTATTTTTGTCCTTTCTTTTTGCTCTCTATCCCTCTGGTTTTTCTAGGTTTTTGGCTTGCTCTATGTTTTATTTAATTTCTATGTCTTTTGGATTTTTGTTTATTGCCCCTTCATTGCTTCTTAATTGCTTTGTATTTACAGTGCTAATTAGGGTTACATTAAGTTTAATTACGTTTAAAGATCTAGATTGTATAAGAAAACCTCGTATTTATATGAATAAAGCCATTTAAGTAGAATCATGAAATTTAAAGGATCAGTTCATAACAAATTGGTCGTGACTCATGGCCAATTCGTCATGACCTTTTAGGGCTATTTTCGAAATTCAAGCTTTGATTGGGCTTTTAATTGGCACCGTTTTGATTCAAGCTTTTTAAATTGAAGCTGAATTTGATTAGAATGCTTTAATTGGGACAAAATTTGTTTAGGGCCAAATTAAGAGTCTATAATCTCAAATCATGAATACACAACCTGCAACAAAAATATACTTTCAAAATATAATTTCTCCAAAATTCTTCATTTCTCCATTTTACATCCAGGTATTTACAAATATAATTAATGTACATTATATACATTTATAAAATTGTACAAAACATCATTTGTTTTAAACATATTTGCATTTGATAATTATAGAGTGCAAAACTTTACATGTAATACAGCACAACTGATTTGGTTTCATGGCAAAATCACTATCAATTTTTAAGCCTAGATCTGCTCAAGTCTATCGGGACTTTTCTACTCTGCACTTATATCACTTGCAAGATACAATTAACCGCTCTAAGTCCAAAAGCTTAGTGGTGCATACTTTGAAAACACAGTATTTTTCAAAAACCAATTTATAAGCTTTTCATGATTCACATAGTGCATTATTCATTTAAACATTCACTAACTCATGCAATCCACCCACATATCACAATCACGCACATTAAGCCCAATAAATCTTTACATAATATTCAGGTTTCAAAATAATTAATTTAGCCCATCACGATACCGGAGATCTAAGTGTAAAATATATCACCCAAAGGTTGTCCCTTTTCGACAATGGGGGATAAAGTGTCATATATATATCATCCAAAGGCAACCTCCTATTGACACCAAGGATCTAAGTGTTATATATATCACTTGAAGGTCGTCCTTTTTAGACACTAGAGTCAAAGTGTAATAAATATATCACCCGAAAGCCACCTCTCATCGACACTAATGTATCTTGCCCGAAGGCATAATAACATATCATTGGCATACTAGCTCGACAGTACGAAAATTAATATTTTGAAATAAGTAATTGTGCAGGGCAAATAAACATACAAAATCATATCATATATCTTATTTTCATTCCGATTCATCCTTTTTCCACATATTCATCAATTTCCATTACCATTCTCATTATGCATATTTTTCACGTGATCAACTCATTATATGATCACTTTCACATTTCATCACATTTTCGTATCAAATTATCACTTTTCATAATCTTATTTACTTTGAACATTATTTTCATCATCATAATCACATTATGCCGTATTTCCACAATTCTATATTACCAATGCATTACATACAATATTACCATTTACCGTAAAACGATGGTCTTTTACTTCAAAACAATAACCAAATCACATTTTTTATACTAATGCACAGGTTATATAACTAACCATATTTCAAAGTAACATAATATATTTTCAAAGTATCAATGTGACTATGCCAAATCATGTATAATTAAGATATAAGTTTTCAAAGGAAGCACTAACCTTATTTAATTCTAAAATCGAGCCAAAAATCACCCTCCAAACCTCACTTTCAACAAACTCTAAATTCTTTCATCATCGAAACTTTGGCTAAAATACTTCTAAACAAAATATAATAAGTAAAATTATTCCATTAGAATCATACTTATACTCATTTTACACAAAATTCTCTAGTTGTACAATTTCTACCCAATCTTCCATTAAAACCCTAATTCCTCTTACTACCTTTCCCAAACTTCATCAAAACAAATTTATTTCTATCATTCAACCATAAAATCATCATATACACATCAAATTAACTTCAAAATAATTCATTACAACAATTATAGTTACCTCCATCACAAACCCAAATTTTACATATTTTTTTATAAATTCTAGTTTTACCAATCAAGCTCACATTAACCAATTAATCACTAAATCAACATAAATACATCTCATTAGCTTCATAGCTAACTTCTTTTTCAATTAAAACCAACTCTCTCTCTAACCTAAATTATCACGTAATCTAAAAACTAAGAAAAACAAGCTTAAAAAGAAGAAAACTTACTTGAATTTTTGCTTAATTTTCAAAACCAAATTCATACCCTTGGGTTTCTAGTATAATTTGATGTTTTATTGGATGAAGAAAATCTTTCTCTTTCTCTTTCTAAATTCATCTATGGTGATGGTGTGAAAAAGAAAAAATCATTTTAAGTAATTTTCATCTTTATCCCCCATAATTTACATCTTTATCCCCCATTTTATACTTAAATAATGAATTAAATAATTAAATATTATATATTTATCTTTAATTCCCATTCATAAATATTTCTCTCTTATTTTTTACTTTTATTTATTTATTTATTTATTTTTAACTTTTCCAACTTAAATAGGTATATATGTTCATGTGTATTCATTAGAATATGTTAAGTATATATTCTACACCTTGTGTATATATATTATGTATATCCAGTGTTTATATCATGTATACTTTAGATATTTATTATGTACACCTTTTTCAACATATCAAATTATTCTCTTGTATTAATTATTTTTATATATATTAAAAACGTGGAAGTGACAATCAAAGAGGCCATCAACCTTGAAATGACAGAGATAAAGCAGTAGATGGCTAGAATGATGAGACAATGGAATAAGGCTCTTATGAGCAGCCTAAATGTTGGAAGGCAAGAAAAGAGAAAAGCTTCTGTTAGTACTGCCAAGAGAAAGGGAAAACATACAGTAAGGGAAATAACCTGTAAGGTAGTTGATGTGCCTAAAAAAAGTAATAAATATTACAGAAAATTAATAAACATAATCAAATTTATAAAAGTTTATATAAATATGTAACAAAAAAAAGTTAGATATTAAAAAAAAAAATCCATTTTGAAGATAAGTCTAAGAGGAATTTTATTTGATGGAAAATACTAAAAAGCTAAAAATAATTAAACTCTATTATTATTAGGTATTCAAAACCTCCTAATCCCACAATATTCAAATATTTATAAGCTTCTCACCATTGTTTCCCACGTTTAGAGTAGGGCATCTGACTTTGACTTTTGACCACATTTGGCGCTCACGCCGACCATCCTACGTGGCATTAACCACTTCTTATCTGCCACGTACACACACTCTCTCTATTTTATCTCCAACTCGAAATATATAAATCGCCGCCATGTCCCATTTCCCAGCCTCCCTCTGTTAGTGCGAGTTCCTTCCCTTTCTTTTCATCTTTTTCTAGTCTCAACTCCGTGGTGTTTGAATTCATAACAAAGACGATGCCGTTTTGCAAGGTCTCGGATCTCCAGACCAATCCAGACGGACCAAGTTCTGACAATGGCATCGGAATTTTCTACAGAACATACGGTCATGGACCAACCAAAGTCCTCCTCATCATAGGTAGTTTTTTTTTTCTATTTTTTTTTATAATTATTGGTTGAACGTTTCTCGACCTTTGATTGATTCTTTTGTATATTAAACGATCGGTCAGGATTGGCGGGGACGCATGATTCCTGGGGACCACAAATAAAGGGTCTAACAGGCAGCGATAGGCCCAATGATGATGATAATATGAGCAGGAGCAGCAACGTTGATCGAAATTTTGGTATGAATGAAAATGGTAATGGTATACAGATCTGTGCATTTGATAATCGTGGTGTGGGTCGCAGCTTTATACCCACCAAAAAATCCCAATATACGTGAGTTTTTTTTTTCCAAATAAATAAATTTTACTGTATAAATTTGGATTTTTCTTTGTGGTTAATTCTATGGTAATTTTATCTTTTTTTTTCTTCTTTCTTTTTTTTTGGCATTTGTTTGGTTGCCTGGAAAATGTAGGAAAGACAGTAGGCATTTAGCTGGGCGGGTACTTGGGTTATACATATAACATTTCATTTTCAAGATATTAGTCAATTACATAAGCCACAAATAAGCAAAAGTGTTGAAATCTTGTAAGATAAGATTTTTCTGGTTACTGGATGCAGAACAAAAATCATGGCAAAAGATGCGATTGCTTTAATGGATCATCTGGGTTGGCAAAAAGCCCATATATTTGGCCATTCAATGGGTCAGTATTACATTTGTAGTTTTAGTAAATATCCAGTGAAGTTGAAAATGCTTTTTTTTTTTTTTACTTTTATTTGCAAGCTCACCAAAGAAGATTCTACGAATGATCTCATTATTGTTTGGTAAACTCTAACTGGATTGGAGAGTTGAACTTGCTTGAAATAAAATTGAACTGCTTATACCAATTTATATCTGTTTCATTTTTCTTTCGGAACTCACTTTATGTTTTATTACTGACACAGGGGCAATGATAGCTTGCAAATTAGCAGCAATGGTGCCTGATAGAGTTCTATCTTTGGCATTACTTAATGTAACTGGTGGAGGTTTTGAATGCTTTCCAAAGGTATTATATGCTTCTTGTCAATGCACACCTGAGCTAGTTTCATATCTCTGTGAATTGCAGAACATTGCTTTTAGTTTTTCTAAAGATTTGCAACTCTTTAGCCATTTATCTTTTTCTTCTTTTTGGTTGAGCTGGAAAAAGAAAACTTGGAAGACTAAGATAAGAACTGATATCCTTTATTTTTTATTATTTTTTACCGAGCGAATCCAAGAAATCTTATTTATCTATTACATTCAAACCTACTCTAATCCTAGGTGATGAGTAAACTCTCTGGAGTTCCCTTGATGAATGTATCTTCTCTTGGGTGATACTGCAGTCGACATTGAAATCTCATGAAATGCAATAAATGTTGCAAACATTAGCTGGCCATGTCAAATCTTCAAGAAGTGCCTTGAATGTTTTGTATTAAAATGTCAATTGACCATACAAAAATCTGTGTTAGACTATTGCTGTTTGCAGCACTAAATTGGCTTTACTACGATTGCTCTTTCTCTAAATATAGGGCCCAAACTGAAATTGGTGATTGGTTAATATATGAAGAATGATAGATAGGTGATGCAAAACTATGCTTCCAGGTAAGTTTATAATTGCAAATGGTTGCTTGTATAGGATTCTTTCCTTTCACAAGTCCCTGAGACTCCTTGCTTGACTTGCTACTTATCCAATGCATTATAGACTTGCAGCTAGATAATCAGGAAAAACAAATTGGGGGTAACTGTAGCAATTGCATGACTTTTCCTCCTCAAGATGATGAATTTTACCAAGTTTCCTATCTCAGAAACAGGGTCCAGAGCCATTTGATTATTCTTTGCAGTTCTCTTTTTTGTATTTTTTAGGTTTATGCTGTACAAGTTGAGTCCAGTTTTTGGTTTACTCAATTTAGATCTGCCAAAATTTCCTTTTTTAATGGTACTGTTAAGGAGGGAAATATATGATTCAGGGAGCAGAACTGGGAGATTTCTCAAATTCCCAAGGGACATTGTCACAGAACTTTTATTTGATTCCACATACTGAAGCGCAAAAGTCACAAATAACATTTTAAAGAATTGCTAAACTTGTACATAATGAAGACTTTCTGATTTGTTACAATGGTATTTTGATTGTTCTGGTTGCACAAAGTACGAGTCAAGTTTGAAACTGCCAGCAGCAAAACTCAAGCTGTTTACCACAAGTCAACTGGAGTTAGTAGCAGATTCATGAGATGTATCTGCAAAATGTCAATAAATTATAATGTATAAAACTAAGGGGCCAATATTCCAAAAGCTATTCCAGTGATCAATTATGACCATGTCAATGCTTTTTCTTTTCCTTTTTCCTTTTTAATTGAGATCATGTCAAATGGTTGAATTTGAGTAAACCAGCACTGCATCCTACCCTGTTCATCCTACTTTTAGTCAAATCCTTTGGTCTCAGTGGCATCCTCTTATAATATGTGCGGATTACACATGCCTGAATCATCAAAATGTGACCATTTTACATGTTGATTTGTTAATCTAGACTACATCACAACTTATGTATTGTTGTGTTGCTTAGAGAAAATTTTCATTAATTTTTTTGTTTTGCTGGCGTGCTGCCACAAAAATTGTCACTGTCCTAGGGCTATGGCTTCGCAGGTTGGTCCCAGTGGGCCTGCTCTATTCAATTGTAACCTTTTGATTGGTTGAGATTAGTTAGGCATCCCATTGCTGAGGCGAATCCAGTTGGAGCACATTTCAATTGTATGTCTGCAGTATGTATGTACTAAATATGAAATAATATCAAGAAGATGTCAAATTAGCTATTGCCAGAAACAATCTAGCATTGAATTTTTGGCTATACATTGCAAATTTTGGTCTGTTAACATCCATGCCTCATAATCCTGTTAAGCTTTTGACATGCTGTTTGTCAGTGTTGATAAGATAATTCTTGATTACCATATTTGTAAGTGGTTTGAAAAATTCAAGCTTATATACCATAATGACAATATAAACTATGTTATTTTTTATTGGATACAAGTGTCAATGGATTTTGTTTTAAAGTGCCTGTAAGTTGCTCGACATAGGTACAAGACACTGGTCTTGGGAATCTTTAATCTCCTGAGCTAGAACATGCTTCACATGGTTTTATTAACCACTCTGTGTACAGTTATTTTTCAGTTTTATGACCAAAAGGCAGATTTGCTATTTCTAATTTATCATTGGGAGTGAAAGATAAGGAATTTTAATTCTTGCAGCTTGACCGCCAGACTATATCAATTGCAATCCGTTTCTTAAAGGCAAAGACTCCTGAGCAAAGGGCAGCTGTTGACTTGGATACACACTACACAAAGGTGAATAAATGTTGTTGATACTGGCAACTACTTGCTGAGTTGGAAATATAGCTGATGGTTGAAAATAAACTGCAATTATAAATTAACAGTTATTTCCTAGTGCACATGCTTGTGTATCCGTTTCATTGACTGCCTTTTATACATGCCATTATGACACTAGAAAGGAGAAATGATGATGCTCTGTACCAAATTAGTGTAGCATAAAAACTTTCAAATTTTGATACTTGGAGATGTTCTTTGTTTGGCTTACTTTCTAAATCATATTTGATGTCTGTATTATTTTCTTAGTTCACTTTCTAAAATAGTTTTCCAGTTATTTTTATGGGACTGCAAGAGGTTGGGCCATCTCATTTTTTTTCTCATATGCAGGAATATCTTGAGGAATATGTTGGGTCTAAGACAAGACGTGCAATTTTATATCAAGTAAGAATAGCCTGTACTGATATTTGCAAACTAAAGTTAGAAATTTGTTCTTACCATCTAGAATAATACTAAGCATACATGTGTTAGCCTGCTTTTTTCCAAGTTATGGTTGCTTTCTTTTTGTCATCATATGAGGTTCCATGATTAAATCAAAATTTTTTTGGGAATAGTCCCTGGTCATCCCATAAAATGCTGACACAAAACTGAAAGAAATGGGAAGGGAAAATACAAGAGAAAAGAACATGGGAAAGGAAAACATAAGAGAACTTCCTCTCTTCATTTTATTGGGTAGTTTGGATGGAAGAAAACAAAAAAGAGAAATCAATATAAATTTATTTCTATCGAATGGAAAGCTAAGAACTAGGAAGGAAAGAAATCATAAAGCATGTTGAGAATTTACAATCCCCTCAACACTTTCTACACTTTTCCTCATGCTTCTCCCCATTTTATCTCCAAGTTAGAGAGACTAAAATACTATGAGACCAGAGGGAAAATTTGACATTATTTTCCTTCCACTTCACAAACAAAGGAAATTCAATTTCTCCTCTTATTCTATGTCATTATTTTCTTGTCCTCGTATTTTCCATATCCTAAAACAGAGTCAAGCCTATGAGATCCTTAATCATAAATCATAATTTAATAGTTTAGCTATGCTTTTCATAGTATTGCATAAGCATGGCCCTGGCTAGACTTTAAACACGTCTCTTGCAGGAATATGTAAAAGGCATATCATCAACTGGGATGCAATCTAATTATGGTTTTGAAGGTCAAATCAATGCTTGTTGGACACATAAGATGACACGAACAGAAATTGAAGCGATCCGCTCTGCTGGATTTCTTGTGTCAGTCATACATGGCAGGTACTAACGGTTCCCTAAAAGCAGTTCTATTGCTCTTTTGTTTTTGACACTGATTACTGGAAAATTATGTCTAATATTCTTATCTCTGTATTTTCTGCATTGTCAGATTTCCTGTCTTTCTGGTGATTATACTATTTGCAATGAGTACCCAAAGGAGAAATTAAATTTGTGGAAGCACACACGGGCACGCAACAAGTAATAATTAGATAATCTTACACCTTATTGCTTAACTGTTAACTTAGAGAGGAATTTATTAAGGCCGTGTTTAATTCACCCAAGTCAACTATTATAATAGGATCCAATTTTTTTTGGGTTTAGTAAGGAATTCATATTCTTCTTTCATTATTATGTTTGAATAACTATATTTTATATTGAAATGACATTTTTAAGCATAATTCTTAATATGACTAACAAATTCTATTTATTTATTTAAAATAAACATAGAATAGGATTTCTCTTTAACTTCGATGTCCATTTCCATTCCCAAGGTGAACAAAACAAGCACTAAAAGAGCTCAAGTTGTTATAAGAATGGTTTCAACAATCTAATGATCATCATGTAAAGGAATTCCTATTACCTTTGCCCTTGTTATCTATCAAGCCAAAGAAAATACTTATGTACCGCAGATACTGTTTTTATGCAAAGCTTTGGTGAAATATGTGAAAAGATTAACATAGTGTTCAGAAAATGAGTATTGAATTCATTTGATTAACAAATGAATCTCATTAAATAAATGTTTATTTATAATAATTTCACGTTTGGATTTAGTGTGGAAATCATGTAGAATATGCAGCCTCACTAAATTTTATTTAGAGTTCATTAGCTTTGTTAACTTGTACTCTTGTTTGTTTTGGAGTTCTATTTATAGATTTGGATATAATTTTACGCAAGGATAACCAATTTCATAGAAATAAAAATCTTTAAGAATTTAATTGAATTTTTAACACTACATACGATAATTGTGGATTTATAAATAAATTCATTTACATTAAGTGTGGATTTACAAATAAATTTCTTAATTTTGTAGAATTCATTTTTACTAAACAAGTCTTAGATTTTAACATTATTTTCTTCCCTTACAACTTGCCCGTAACAAAGCCATATAAATTATGACTATGGATGTTGTTTTAATATCTGCATTTTATGCTCATGTATTAGTTGCACAAGTTGTATTTTTTCGGTTAAATATGCTATTTATGAAATTTTTTTTGTCGGAAAAAATTGAATTGCAACTGCTAGCCATGGTAAACCCACCTTGTGGCCTCCATTGTCATTTAAAATTATGCCATATGATGTAATGCATATGAAATTTAGCCTATCTTGTTTAGATTCTTGGAAATCAAAACTCATGTCATCTATTTTAATTTTAGATGGATGAACTGAGAAGGGTTAAAATGAGAGAACCAAAAATTAAGACAAATATTTGTCATTTTTGTTAAAATGTGTGTGAGAGAGAGTTTCTTGTTCAGATGGCTTTTCCAAGGCCATGCAATTAAATGTGTGCGCTTATTTGTATAATCAAAAGATATAATCAAAGATTTTGGACGCAAAGTGTCATTATATTGCACGAAACGAACCATTTGCACATGTATTATGTCAGTGCAGGATGTTGTGGATCATATGTTGTGATAATATTGATAATTACTACATCCCTGATGAATTATACCTGCTTAAAATTAATTGAGGTTCTTTATGTTTGTAGGCATGATATCATTGCTCAAATATATTATGCAAGGAGACTTGCAGAGAAGCTACAGCCAGTTGCTAGGATGATAGATTTTCATGGTGGTCATTTAGTGAGCCATGAGAGGACTGAGGAGGTATCACTGCTGTCTACGAAAGATTTTGCATAAAGTAGGGCGTCCATTATGTCATGGTGAAAACTCTGCAGTATAAGAATCATAATTTGATTGGAGTCAGTATTACTGGCAATATATTTTTTTTAGTGAAATAGGAAAAAAAATTATAATATTGCATTTGATTGCGAATAACAAAAGCTACATGTAATGTTATGTAGAATTGAGCACGCAGTTCATCTGGCATCCTTATGCTTGACAATTTTATGTTGAACTTGGAACACAAAGTACTATCTAATTATTACTCGACAATACTCTAATAATTAGCAGAAAAATATCATAATGCATCCTCAGATCTAGGATTTATCAATTGTACAGGGCACTGAAAATAAACTATACATACTGTTTGTCTTTGATAATTTCAGGTCAATCAAGCTCTTCAAGACTTGATCGAGGCATCTGAATCAAAGATTAGCCCATACAATTGGACTAATTTGCCCCAGAGAAACCTTGGTAAGCTTACACTGTCGTTTTGGCTAAATGCATATAGAGGTCCTCATACTTGTGTAATTGAGTTAATAATTGTTAATAATTGAATGCAAAACCTTTATTTATTGTTCAATTGTGCCCTCCTAGGAATAAAATATTATATTATTTAACAACAAAAAAAATGTTTTTAATATATTCTTTTCCAAATTTTCCTCTCATATTATTTTGTGTTAAATTCTTCAAATTTTAACTGAATCATAAAAATATAATCTGATAAAAATTTTCCTTCAAACCTTGCTGTAATGCGTACCACCAAGACCACTACCATCCACCACTTCATTATTGCTCAAACCAAACCACTAAAATTCACCATCTAAAAAAATTACCTCTCCATCTGACAAACTTAAGCAGAAAAATTCCAAGTGATTTGCATATTGAATTTAGGAGGCAGCTTCAAGTCTTTTGTTATGCTTTTAGTGAACATGTCCTACTCTGCATGTGGATCTAATTGAGCTGCTGCTGGGGAACTAATGGAGCCTTGGCTGTGAAGAAGCTGCCATTGATGGATCTCCATTAAGCTAGATGGACGGGATAATAAATCATGTGCCAATTATTTTATGCTCCATCTCTTTGGGGAACTAGTGGAGCGTTGGTTGTGAAGAAGCTTCTTAGTACGTATTATGACTATAGCAACTGCAGCTGCATTTGGGTTACTGTCCATGAATGGGGCAGTGACTTTGACAACTTAGAGACTTGGCGATGAGTATCAGTAGTGATGTGGGCAAAGGATTTGACCTCTCTCATTCTCTCTTTCTAGTTTATCTGAACTTATTGCCATTAAAATAATGGCAGTTATGGAGAGTTTCTCAGTCGTGGAAATGGGGGAAAATTGGACATTGATAGCCAGCTTTTCAAGAACTAGAAGTTTTCATGTGGGATTCATTGTGGGGAGAGAGAGAGCATACTGAGAAAGAGGGTGATTTTCCCATCTCTTGATGTGTTTTAAAAAATTTTAATTTGTTAAAATGTTAAAGTATGTAAAAAGGAACTAGTTAAGAGTTTTTTTTGTCTAATAAGCACTCTATATGTTATTTTATTCTTAGAAGGGCTCAGTTGGTAGAAAAGAAAATTAAGTAGTAAATGTGTTGTGCCCAATTGAACAAAATAAAGGAAAATAAGGCCAAAATTTGACATAAGCACAAGACATCTTGATGTATTTTGCCAGAGGTTATTCTTTTATATGCTGGATAGACTGATAACCATATAACCTTAATATAAGATGATGCGATATATATTCCTCCCCAAGCAGATTTGTGTCATAATTGGGACAAGCATATCTTGAAGGGAATGTATTTACAATTATTACTCTTCCTTTAGCCATTCTAATAGGAGCCTTAACAGGTAAATTTATGTTTCAGTAGGGTTAAGTAATTTTCTGTTTGGTGTCTTTATGTAAGAACATCTAAATGCATACTTGGTTTTTGGTTGAATCACATCATAATTCGAGTGCTGGAACCTATGGTTCTGAAGGAGCATATAATCACTCTTAAGGCCAATGCTTAAACCGCTTCCTATATTTTATTCCATCCTACTTCAGAAAAGAGAAGAGGGCCCAGGGAAGAGGATATATATGTCGTAAATCATCAAGTTCCACAAAATCTCATTGGGTTCCAGTTTACAACAGCCTAGCATTTGCATTAAAGGAGCTCAAGATAGAGAACCGATATAACTATTCATGTTAGAAAGAATAGCTCTACTAGCTTTCTAAATGAACTGCAGTTGGCTCTATTTATTTAAAGAGTACACTAGTATTTTCTTTCTGAGCTCATGTGATATATATATATATATATATACATTATTTGTTTTTGGTCAGGCTGTTTGGAGAGAGAGAGATCAATTTTCAGGACAAGTCCGGAGGGTGGAAACAACATCCGCTCAAGATTTGGCATAGTGGAGAAGCTACATTTGTTCCTGCTATACATCTGTAGTCTCTTTGCTGTGGTATTTGATCGCCTCCGTGCAGGTAGAGCTCAAAAGAGTGTAAAATCAGGCAGAGTAGCTGCTTCTCTCACACAAGGTACCTGTGAATGAACCCCACCATTTTTACAGGTACTGAACTCAACTAGGTTTCCTACTCACCTTCTATTAAAGGCATGCATTTCAAGAATAGAACATTAATTATTTTCCCATCATTGTGCAGGGTTAATTGATTTAGCATCCCAATGGCAGACGCTTTATGATAATAACATCGGCTAAACTTGGGGAAGAATAAATAAGGGGTGATTGCGAAGGCTCACCTTTACTATAAACGTATAATTAACATTGTAATTAGAGATTCAAAGCCAGTATCAGTGAATATTTGAAGTACTTGGCTTGACTAGCAACCATTACCCAACAATTTGGGGTTTTTTCCCTCTGAAAGATAAGGAAAAACATATGTAAAGAGTTAAGAGTGAGTTAAGATATAACGAACATGTGTATTTGAGATGTACATTTTGAATATTTAGGCCATTTTTGGTTGGCTGAAGTCAACACTGTAATGGAATCAGAATTACTTTGTTCAGTTGCATTAAAAAATTTTAACTGTAATCGTAATGAGGATTACATTACTGTATCCCATTACACTAAAATAATGTATTTCTGATTATAATACAACTTGTATTGCTCTCTTTTTGTCGCTGTCTATGTGTCTATTTTGGGTTTATTCTTCCTCAACCATGGTCCTTCTCCAATAAAATCTTAGGTCATTTCCCCGTATCAAAGCCTAGTTATTTCTTATTCTTCAGATTGGAGGAGTTAATTTAAGCAAATATTGTGATTGATTATTGATTTCCCTCCCTATTTGTGCTCTTGTAAGCTTAATTAATAATGGTGTGGTTTTTTGGGTTTGAATTTATTTAAGAGGAATTACGGATATATTAATTGTTATAAAACGTTTGTTAAATTTTTCATAAAATATAGAAGCATTTATATACCCACTAATTTCATTGAATTATTTAGTTTGGTTCTATGATATTATTGGTTTGATTTAATTTCTTATGCAAATATATATTTAACTTTATATAATTGAAAAATTAACTGAAATATTATATATGAGCAACAAAGAGGACATAATAAAAGGTATCTGGAAAAATTAATGTTCTGAACTTGAGAAGTTAAATATGATTATATATTATTAGCTAACAAATCAAGCTTCATGCAATTAACAATACTATTAACAAATAAGTAATATATAATACTCACCAATGAGGGCGGACGTAGCATGCAACATTATAAATTCTGAAGGGCAATATCTGGAGGGCAAATTTTTTAAATAGAAAATATATATAATATATTTTATTCAATAATATATTGATTTTTATTTTGATACTAAGCGATAAAATTAGTGAACTAAATTCAATATCAGCAATAAGTATGCACAACAATTTTATAAAAATTAATTAACTATATTACATCCCGGTACTAATTTTTAACAATTATTTTTATATTTATATAATCATTCTATAATTATTTTAATTGCTTATAAAAGTTTCTTAATAAAATTTTTGAAAAGTTGTTTAATCATTTAAAATTTAATATATTTAAATTAGTATAAATTATAATTATAAAGTTAATATAAAACTATAATTTAATATGAAGATCACTATTTAGTATAAGCATTTATAGTGGATGATTAAAGTAATTTAATGTAAAAATAATTTTTACGCTAAAATTGCACATTTTTTATATTTTATCAAATAATTTTTATAAGTTCATCAAAGATTATTAAATAAATTATATATTATATTGAATTCAGTTTTATAAGCAATCCTTTATTTGAATTAAATCTCAAAATATTCTTTTTAATGGATGATTTAGTATAGATTTAGTGCAAATTTAATTGTAAAATTTTTGTGAGTAAAAAAATTGGAGGCAATATATAATTTTTAAAAAGAATATACACAGAAAACTAAAAAAAATAAATTGGAAGAGGTGAACTTTAATTTTTTTTTAAAAAAATAAATTGAGGCAGCAAAAGATAAATTTTTAATATATAAAATTAAAAAAATAAATAAATAAATTGAGGGGGGCTTACATACTTAGGTCCGCCTTTTACTGGAGTTGTGTTTGTAGGCTATAAATTGCAAGGCTCGAACGATTTTTGAAATCAAACAGAAAAGAAAAGAAACGATAATGAGAAAAATAATGAGAGTATTTTGTGTTTATAGCATTGCTATGAGTTGAATAGGGGAGAGAGAGAGAGAGAGAGAGAGAGATTCTCTAAGGTGCCGAGTAATATACCATCTCATCAATTGAAATATTAAATGAGAAATTTAGGAATATACCATAATTCCAGCATATGCTCAATTTTAGCATTCCTTTTCTTTGTTTTTCTTTAAAAAAAAAACAAAGAGCACGTGCATGACGCGTGCAATTTCCTTTTTCCAAAATTTTGATTTGATATTAAATTATATATATATATATATATATTAAAATTTATTGTTGCTTTTTAAAATGGGTGAAAAGTGTGTATTAATGTGAATAATTATATGCTACAACCGTTGTAGCAATAAATGCATACAACGGACCAATGTGATTCATACACATAGATTAAATGCCTACAACGAACCAATGAAATGAATCATTTAATCTACGTGTAAGAATCTCATTGGTCCGTTGTAGGCATTTATTGCTACAACGGTTGTAGCATATAATTATTTGTATTAATGTGAAGGTCTAAATGCATATTTCAACTCCTGATTTTAACATGCTACGGTAAAAAATTACGTGTGTTGACTAAAATGTAAAATGCTTAGTTTCTATTATTATTTCAAAGACAATATTTTATTGTTTTTTATTTAAAATTCACTAAATAGATAAAAGCACAAGACCTAAGTTAACTTTTTTTTTATAAAAAAAAATCATTATGATAATGAAAATTATAAACTTTAAAAAAATCGATCATATCATCAATTTGAAATTTTACTCTTAAAATTTTCTTCTTTTTTTTTTAAATATAATTTTTTTTTCTTTTTTGAGAACAACATTTTGTTCAGCTAGAGAACACAAAGGGTGAGCATAATTATATTTATGAAACATCAAATTATGATTAGCAAAAATTTAAAAACAAAAACAATTGAACCTTGACAATGACGAACAAAATGACTTCTATTTGGAACTTGATTTTGCCATTATTCATAGCTAATATAGAAGAACTCTTTGACAATTTTTAGCACAATATTTTGCAACTAAAGAATGTATTTTGCAAAATCATGTACATAAAATTGAAAAAATTACTCTTTCTCATTTAATAATGCTAATAAAAATTGAGTTCTAAAAGATAAAAAAAACCCTAGTCGTGAGAAACCCTAGCCTATGCTTGAAACAAGTGGAAATCTGACTCCACACCCTACAGAGAAGGATCATTGGAACAAAAAGGCAAAGTTTAAGGAATGAGTTGTTGATGAGGGGGGTCCGAACCAATTTGTTTCTTTTAGGGACATGCTCATGCAATCAAAACATAATAGAGATGAAGTTCTATCGAGTAGTTCCTCATATTTAACTTTCAATGAAAACGATGTCCAGATCTCCCATTATGGCCATATGCCAACCATAGATTTTTCCCCTAATATTCATGATCATTTGAAGCAACAATGGAAAATGTTGTTGTAGTGAAATTGTTGGAAAGAAATATTGGCTATCATACCTTATGCAATAAACTTGAATCCTTATGAAGCATGTTCTCAAGGTTTTTGGTGATTGACTTAGAGAATAATCTTTCTTGTGAACTTAACCCTGAAAGTGATGCTAGACAAGCCATTACTAATGGACCTTGGGTAATCATGGGACATTATCTCTTGATTCAATCATAGACTCTAGATTTTGATTGCAAAAAGGATAAAATATGCTCAGTTGTAGCTTGGATAAGATTGCCAGGTTTATCCCTGCAATATTACCACAAGAAGATCCTAACCCTAATTGGTCAATTGATAGGGAAAGTTATAATAATTGACTATAATACAGACAATGCAGCAAGGGGAAAGTTTTCTCAAATAGTAAAGGAAATTGATTTAACTAAACCCTTATGCTCTCAGTTGTAGCTTGGATAAGATTGCCAGGTTTATCCCTGCAATATTACCACAAGAAGATCCTAACCCTAATTGGTCAATTGATAGGGAAAGTTATAATAATTGACTATAACACAGACAATGCAGCAAGGGGAAAGTTTTCCCAAATAGTAAAGGAAATTGATTTAACTAAACCCTTATGCTCTCAGTTTTTGTTGGATGGAAAGGTTTAATGGGTGGAGTATGAGAATCTTCCTAAATTTTATTTTAGTTGTGGTTGTGTTGGCCATATTAGTGGAAGCTATACAACTAATCCACCCATATAGAAAAAGGCTGCTAAACAAACTAACAAATCAGAATGAGATCGTGATAAGATGAGGATAGGAGAAAATCAAAACTTTGGGCCTTGGATGGTTGTAGCCAAAAGAGGATGGCCAAAAAAGGAGGGCAGTAGAGAAACTGTCAAAAAGATAATTAGAAAGGTGGAGAGTCCTGGGTCCAGATTTTATATACTTAATAAAGTGGCTATGAATGATGATATAGTGGAAGATAAAACATTAATTGACCAAACCTCTGTTGATGAGACACGTGACATGAGACCTGATAATAAGGTTACAATTATTGTAGGAAATTCCATGAGTGACAAAAGAAAATCCTAAAGGAGGAAATGTATCGACAAAACCACTAAAAAGACTAGGCTATTCACACCAAAACCGACAACTGCCTTCAAGGTAGCCATGAAAGCCATACAAGGAACCAAATCTTAACATCATCCATGGAGTATGGATATGGACCTAGTTAATGAGAAGGTTAATCCTAAAATAACTCCCTTAGACCCCTTTCAAGTATATTATGGTGCCATTGGATGACCAGATGGAAAAGAGCAAAGGTAATAGTGAAAACCTCATGGCACATTTCCTTTCTAACAGAAGCCATAATAAAGGGGACTTTCAAATAATTGGGAAACCTTCCAATGGTGGTGGAATAACTGGCATGATTATATCAGGGAAAGAAGCCAATGAAATTTTATCTCAATTAAATTGATTGGAATGTAATAATGACGGTGAGAGAATTCCGAAAATGACGGAAAAGGGTGTTGAGAGAGGAGTAACCTCTGAGTAATAAGGACATGTCCATAATCTTTCCTCTCCTTAACTATTTTATATATTTAAGATTATTGTTTTGGAATATATAGGGAGCTGATTCTATGAGGTCTAAAAGAGATTTCAAATCTATTAAGCATATATACAAGCCTAATTTGGTGGCTATTTTCAAACAAAGGTGTGGCGGAATGCAAGCTGGGACTTTTATTTATAGTAGTGGTTATACATACTCACACAAATTGGAAACTTGGGGTTTTTCAGGTGGGATATGGATTTTGTGGACAAGTGAATTTGATGTAATGATTTGTAAAAATCATTCTCAATTTGTCTTGCTAAAAGTTGGTGATAAGAACGGTCAAACTTGTTTTATTACTACAGTGTATGCTAGTCCTAATCCTCTTTTGCGAAGAGATATATGGGCAAAACTGGGGAGTTTAGCAAATAGTATTACAGATCCTTGGTTAATCAGAGGAGATTTCAATGCCATTCTTTCATTGGAGGATATGAAGGAAGGCTCCACCAGATGCATATAGGGATGCTTATTTTTCCAAGGCTAGGTACAGTCATATAACTTTCAAAACTTGGGATTTAATAGCCTAAAATTTACCTGAAGAAGAGGTACTCTTTATCAAAGGTTCGATAGGATTCTATACACTTCAAACTGGTTAGGTGCTGTCTAGAAAACATCAATCTATTATCTTCTTAGAATCCACTTATAGACCAATTTTTGTTACATGTCAAGATGAAATGATCCCCCTCAATGATTAAGACTTTTTTGCTTTCAAGGTGCTTGGTTGTTGGATGAGAACTTTAATTATTTTATTAGACAACCTATAATCCCTCATTGTGTTTTCATCAAGTGCAAGGAATTTTTATGGATAAAGCTCAAGAATGGAATAGTAAAGTCTTTAGTAACATCTTTCATCATAAAAAAAAAAAACTGTTGGCAAGACTGAAAGGGTTATAATAGAATTGGAACTACATCCTACAAATCATTTGGCTTTAGTGGAGCAAAATATTAAGCAGTACCTTAAGGATACACTTATGCAAGAAGAACTAATTTGGTATCAAAAGGCTAGAAGAGATTGGCTGAGTTAGGGGGAATAAAATTACGTCTTATTTCTATAGGAAGACTTTGGAGAGAAGGCACCATAATCATATTTGAATGCTAATAGATGAGGATAGAAATTGGATAGAAGATAAGGATTTGCTCAAGCAATATATGGTGGATTTATTTTCCAAGTTATACACAGACATTGACGCCACGACCAGCCCCCTCAGGGTTGACATTAGTTTTCCACCTTTAAATGAAAGCAAGACTTCTAAGTTAATTAAACTTGTCACTGACCAAGAGGTTAAGGAGGCAATTTATAGTATGAAGCCTATGAAGGCTCATGGAATTGATGGGCTACATGCATGTTTCTTCCAGAGTCAATGGATTATGGTTGGGCCTTCACTTTATCAATTGGTTAAGAGTGTGTTTAGTGGTGAAGGTATTGATTAGAACCTTAATAAGACTCTTTTAGTAATAATTCTAAAAAAGGATAAGTTGGTGTCACTGAAGATGTATAGACCCATAAGCCTTTATAATGTGGCTTACAAAACCATTGCAAAGATTGTGCCTAATCATCTTAAGGCTACCCTTCTTAAGGTAGTGGGTCTAACTCAAGCTAATTTTGTCCCTAGATAACAAATCATTGATAATCTCATTATTGGATAAGAAATAGTACATTTCATGGGAAGAAATAAGAAGAGAATAGGTTTTATGGCAATAAAAGTCGATCTTGAAAAGGCCTAAAACATGCTTAAGTGGAGTTTTGTGCATGACACTTTGAAACTATTAGGAATGTCGACTTCTCTTATCAATATCATCATGGAATGCATTACCACACCAACAATGCAAATCCTCTAGAATGGTGAAATTACGAAGGAATTCCAGTCGACATGTGGTATTAGATAAAGAGATCCCCTCTGCTCTTACATTTTTGTGTTATGTATGCAAAGATTAAGTCATGCCATCAATAGTGAAGTCAGGAGAGGTAAGTAGAACACCATAAAACTTGGGCGCCGAGGTATTCCACTTTCACACTTATTTTTTTCAAATGACTTGATCATGTTATGTCATGCATCCAGTAGTCTAACAAGAGTTATTTTAGAAGTGTTTGATAACTTCTCTAAGAGTTCAGGGAAAAAAGTTAATGTATCTAAAACTAGTATTTTTTTTTTCTCTAATAATATGTCTTCCATGCAAAGCCATGATTTAAGCTCTGCCTTAGGATTTATGGTGGCTCAAAACCTGAGGAAGTATTTATGAGTACTGCTCCTCCATTCTAGATTGAGGAGAGGAACCTACAATGAGATTATAGATAAAGTGCAAACTCGACTCTCTAGATGGAATGCATCAGGCCTTGCATTAGCTAGTCTTGTATGTCTGTATAAAATCATGATTTAAGCAGTTCTAGTTTATACCATGCAAACCACTAAGATGCCATCTCAGGTTTGTGATAAAATTGAAGTGTCTTGTAGGAGCTTCATATGGGGCAGTTTTGGAGGTAAGAAAAGCTTAGACCTGGTCAATTGGAAAGATATCTATCAACTGAAGAGGAATGGTGGTCTCGGGCTTCATAATATGAGGGCTATAAATTCAGCTTTGCTCATGAAATTAGGATGGGACATTTGGATAGGAGCCACTAGATTGTGGGTTAAAGTATTTTTGGGCAAGTATGGTATAAAAAATCCAAATGATGTGTTCAACCTTAAGCCAACAACTACTTCATATATTTACAAAGGGATTTTAGAAAGTTGTGAAGTAGTAAGGGATGGAATCAAATAGGCAATTGGTGATGGCAAATCTGTTAGCTTTTGGTTAGACAAATGGGTTTTGAAGGATGTAACCTTAATGCAGATAGCTACTTATGAGATCCCATAAGGAATTTTGAGACTTTGTGTTTGTAATGTGATGGCAGATAACGGTGGGTGGAATTGGAGTTTGTTTACCATTTTTATATTTTTTTTTAAAGTTATTTAGGCTATAGTGGCTATGAAATCTCCTAATCCAGAGGGAGGTGCTGATATGCCTTTTTGGGATGCCTCTAAAAGTGGAAAATCTACTGTTCGTTTAGCTTACAATCTTATCCAGAGGCCAATGTAGGATGAGGAACATTACAGCTGAAATAAAATTTGGAGCTGGCAGGGACCAAAAAGGGTGAAGTTCACTGCATGGTTAGTTTTTCGAGATAGGTTACTAACCAATAAAGAGAGGAGGAGGCATTTGTCAAGTGACACAATATGTTCCATATGTGGATTTATGGAAGAGGATACTATTCATATGGTTAGGGACTGTTTATATGCGCAAATAATATGGAGAAGTTTTGTCCCTAACTTACAATGAGATTTGTTCTTCACTTTGCCTCTATAGCAATGGATAGATAATAATCTAAGCTCTAATATATTTCTAACAAATGAGCTGGATTGAAGATGTCTCTTTAATATAGCTGTGTGGAAGCCATGAAAATCAAGGAATGATTTCATTTTAATGGAAAAAGTAGAAGTACTTTAGAACTGGTAGTTGACATACTAAGCATGAGGAGGGAAGTAGTGAAGGCCAATGAGAATTTGAATTTTTTGCTAAAAAGCTTAGGTTCAACTTGAGAAACTCATCTACTGGGTGCCTCCTTCAGGTACATTTTTTAAAGTTAACATAGATGGTGCCTTTTCTTCTACTATGAATTGAGCTAATATGGGTGGGTTGATCAGAGATTCTTTAGGCAGTGGGCTAGGTGATTTTGCCATGAAAATTGGCTTATGCTCAATTACTACTGCGAAATTATGGGATGTCTATTAAGAATTATCACTAGATTGGGATATGGGATTGCAGAACATTAATTTTAGTCCTAGATAAATTTGATCCAATTAAAAGCCCAAATCAAATCCAAATAAAAGCCTGAATCGAGCCCGGACCGATTTAAAAGCTAAATCATTGAATCAACCCGAAGTGTCATGACGAAGTTGCCATTTCTCTTGGCCAATTTGCCATGAGTAAAGCTCATGGTGAATTGGTCTCTTCATGGCCAATTGGTCATGAGAGGCTTAGTCCATTTAACTCTCTTAATCCTACTTAAAATCTGACTTTATTGAAATAAACAGGGAGTTTTCTAGCAAGATAGGGATTCATTAGCCGGTAACCCTAATTAGAAACCATAATGAAGCATTATAAAGGGAGGGAGAGGAATAAGCAACAAATAGGGAAAAGAGACAAAGAGTAAACAAAGATATAGTAGCTAAAAATCAAGAACATAATAATCAATCCTAGGATTACTTGGTTCACCAAAACTTAGTTGTTCCAAACTGTTAGACAAATGATCTTAATTTTGATCCTTGACAACTCAAATGGATGATCTATTTAACTTGTGTTTGAGAAATCTTGTTGCAGGATTAGGTTGCTTCAATTAAAGGTGAACAGAACAATTCTAGCGGTCGCACCTCACCTGAATACGACCGCTCCATGCAATTACAGAATGAAACCTTGTCACAGTAGGTTTCGCGGTCAGAAGTTCGACCTGAGTCGCGACCACTCCTACAGAATAGCGACCGTCCAAATATTTGCACGACCGCTACTCAAGGAACTTAAATCATTACAAACACAGTAAGGTTCGCGGTAACAAGAACGGTGAATGACTCGACCTCGCTTACCACTTTAGCGACCGCCCATTCAGAGTCGCGACCGCCCTACCATTTAAGAAGAAATTGCTTAAAGAGACAGTAGTGTTCGCGTCCTCAGGCGCGTCCAAAAGTTCGACGCAAGAATGTGAGTTCGACCGCGAAATGCTACCAAGGGCGACCGCGAGATTCAAATTATGGCGGACATCTCTTTTGCTCTGTCAGAAAGTGACACGTGACATGACCGTTGTAAACCCACTTCAATATTCAAAAAGGGCGACCGCACCTTTGCTTGGCGCGACCGTCCCGACAAACACAGCATGGGCAAGAACTGGTCCGACAAACACATCATGGGCAAGATTCCAGCTGCAGAGCACTAAAATTCGACCGTTGAAGCTTTTTTAAAAGTAGCGACCGTCCCTGGTTAAAAGGACGACCGCGTGAAGCATGAGCGCGACCATCCTTGTATGAAGGGCGACCGCGAAGTGCTTCTGACAGTTTAAGTAAAGAAGGTCTAATCTGCCAAGACTTTATTCTCAACATCAATAACGGCTAGTAAGACCACATTGGCTATAAATACAAAGTTTCTATGAGAAAAAAAAAAGACATCATTGAGAAAAGATTTTCATAGCCAAGCAACAAATTTCCTTTTACTTAAACTTGTATTTGAATTGTTATGAATGTTAGGTGTTAGCATTGAAAACAACATTGTATAAGTTTGAGTGTAAGCTTGGGAAACACTTGGGTTGTGAGAGTAAGCCTTGTAAAACTCTTGTTAGGTTGTGAGAGTAAGCCTTGTAAAACTCTTGATTGGGTTGAGAGTGTGAGCCTAAGAAAAACACTTGTGAAGTTAGGTGTGAACTTGTGAAAACACCAAAGTTGGAAGTGAGCTTGTAAAAACTTCAAAGACTAGTGGAACCTTAACAAGTTGTTAAGGAAGTGGATGTAGGATTGAAGTAAATCCGAACCACTATAAATCCTGTGTGTTCTTTCTTTCTTCCATTACTAAACCAACTCTCTATTCTGCATTTCTTGTTTGTTGAGTTTTTTAAATTGTCATTATTTCTTGAGGAAACCAATTCACCCCCCCCCCCTCTTGGTTGCCATCTTGGGACAACAATTGGTATCCAAACCCTGAGATTTCTTAAACTTAATTGTGAAATCTGATCCACAATGGCAACTTCTTCTTCATCAAGCTCTCATGGAAATCTTAACTCTATTCTTAGACCCTACTTTGATGGAACGGATTACTCATACTGGAAACACAAAATGTATTTGTTTCTAGACAGTGAAGGGATTGAACTATGGGATTTCGTGGAAAATGAGTGGAAACCTCCCACTCATGAAGTTGACGGTATTCAAGTTCCACTTCCCAAAGCTCAATGGTCAACTAGCAATATCAGAGATCGATTCAAGAACAATAGAGCTGCTTCCATCTTGATGAACTCCATTTCAAGAGAAGAAGGTGGAAGAGTTCAACATTTAACTTGTGCACATTGCATTTGGAAAACACTTGAAAACTACCATGAAGGTACAACTCAGGTAAGATTTACCAAGAAACAAATGCATGTTCATGAGTATGAGCTATTCAAGATGAAACCAAATAAAAATGTCACCGACATGACAAATCGCTTGCTTGCTATTGTCAATGAACTAAAGAAGTATGGCAAGGTATATGATCAAGGTGATGTAAACAGTAAAATCTTGAGAGCCCTAAGAGCTAGAAAGAACTTTGAATCCAAAGTATCATCCATAGAAGAAGCTCATGATCTCAGCACATTAAGAACCGACGAGCTAGTTGGTAAATTACTCACTTTTAAGCTGCACAGTGAAAAAGAAGAAGATCCAGGTGAGAAAGAAAAGAGAAAACCAATTGCACTCAAAGCAATCAAAGAAGCTGAGAGCTCAAGCAATGAAGGTACTGATGATGAAGATGAAATGGCAATGTTCTAAAAAAGAATGAATGAATGGAAAAGGAAGAAAAGATTACAAGCAAACAAAGGTACACCTCCTAAATTCCCCTTCAAAGATAAAGAAAAGAAAAATGAGGTAAAGTGCTATGAATGTGGAAAAACTGGTCACATCAAATCGGATTGCTACAAATTAAAGAACAAGAGGAAATGGGATAAAGAAAAGAAAAAGTCTCTTAAAGCCACATGGGATGACTCTTCCTCAAGTGAAGAAGAAGAAGAGGAAGGAATTGCAAATCTTTGTCTCATGGCTATTGAAGATGACTCCAATGAGGTAAGTACTCAATCCTTTGATCTAGTAGCACATGATGATATAAATGATATAGATGATAGTGACTTGATTGAGCACATGAATTTTAAAATAGAAAAATATTTCTCTAAAATGATGCTCTATAAAGAGAAAAACTCTAAGTTAGAGAAGGATTTTATATGCTTAAAGAACTCCACCTTAGAATTGAAAACCTCAAATGAACACTTAATGAATACAATAGGAGAATTAAATAAAAGCTCACATGACTTAGAAAAGGTGATTAAAGAGAATGAGACATTGAAGCATGAACTAAAAGAACTAAAAGAATCAATTTCCAGATTTCATAAAGGAAAGGAAGCATTGAACACATTAATTAATAATCAAAGATCACCTTCCTTGAAATATGGATTAGGATTCAATGGCTCAACCAACATTGCACCTAGCAAACCAACATTTGTGAAAGCATCTACAACTAAAATTTCTGATGATCATATCAAAGATGCTTGCACCAAGTCTAAAAGAACTTCTTATGGTTCACTAGGAGATAAAGCCAAAAACAATTATGCATTGTTGTTTACTAAACTTGTACAAAAGAAATCACATACTTGTAGTTGTATGTATAATGAAAAAAGAAAAATGCAGAAGCATAGGATACCATGGCAATGCACATATTGCATGAAATTTGGACACAAAAACTTCTATTGTTATATAAGAAAGGCTCATCTCAAGTTAGAAGACTCTTTTTCTACTAACCATCAAGGACCCAACTTCATGTGGGTACCTAAAAGAAGATGATCATAATTGTCTTGCAGGTATGCCTAAAATCTACTATCAATGAAAGCACATGGCTTGTGGATAGTGGATGCTCAAGGCATATGACTGGAAATGCAAAGCTCTTTACAAGTATTACCTATAAACATGGAGGTAATGTAACTTTTGGAAACAATGCTAAAGGTAAAATTCTTGGTGTTGGCTCCATTGGTTCTATTGGTAAGGATTTAATTGAAGATGTATGGCTTGTTGATGGTTTGAAACATAACTTGCTAAGTGTTAGTCAACTTTGTGATAAAGCATACTTTGTCAAGTTTGATTCCAAGGAATGCAAGATCACTAATTCAAATGATGTTATCATATTTAAGGGCACTAGAACAAACAATACTTATAATGTCAGCATACATTCAAATCATACATGTTTAATGTCCACTAATAATGATGCATGGTTATGGCATAGAAGACTAGGACATGCTGGTATGGATCAATTGAAATATATTTGTAATGAGAACTTAGTTGATGGCTTACCTAAGATAAAATATGATAAAGATAGGATTTGTGAACCTTGTCAACATGGTAAGCAACATAAAAGCTCATTTAAATGAAAGAGTGTCATAAGCACCTCTAGACCTTTAGAGCTCATTCATTTAGATTTGTTTGGACCAAATAGAGTTACAAGCTTAGGAGGCAAATCATATGCATTTGTTCTTGTTGATGACTACTCTAGATTCACATGGGTTAATTTCTTAGCTCAAAAGAATGAAGCCTTTAATTACTTCAAAACTTTTGCAAAAAGAGTTCAAAATGAAAAAGGATATGTGATCACATCTATTAGAAGTGATCATGGCAAAGAATTTGAAAATGAAAATTTTGAAGACTTTTGCAATGAACTTGGCATTTCACACAATTTTTCTGCTCCTAGAACTCCACAGCAAAATGGTGTAGTTGAAAGGGAAAATAGAACTTTAATCGAAATGGCTAGGACAATGCTCAATGAATATGATTTACCATCTTATTTTTGGGCGGAAGCCGTTAATACAGCTTGCTACATTGCAAATCGTGTTTACAAAAGGCATTTAACTAATAAAACTTCTTATGAGCTATGGAATGGAAGAATACCCAGAATTGGATATTTTAGAGTATTTGGATGCAAATGCTTCATATTGAATACCAAGGATAATCTTGGAAAATTTTCATCCAAATCAGATGAAGGCATATTCTTAGGATATTCATCATATAGCAAAGCATATAGAGTATTTAACATGAAAACTCTAGTTATAGAAGAATCTATGCATGTTGTATTTGATGAATCATCTAAACTTGATCAAAAGAAAGGTATTACTTTCAATGACCCTGCAGGTACTCTTGAACCTCTTGAATCTATTGATGCTCCAAAGATCAATCAACTTGAAGAAAAGACTCAAGATCTACCTAAGGATTGGCAATACAAGAAAGATCATCCAAAGGAACTCATCATTGGAGAAACATCAAAGGGAGTAACTACTAGATCTAAAATTAATCATGTTGATGTTAATTTTGCTTTTGTTTCTCAAATTGAACCAAAAACTATTGAGGAAGCTTTAAATGATGAAAATTGGATAACTGCAATGCAAGATGAACTTAATCAATTTGAAAGAAATAATGTTTGGCAACTCACTCCTAGACCTATAAATCATTCTATAATAGGATGCAAATGGGTTTATAGGAACAAGCTTGATGAAAATGGTCACATCATTAGAAATAAAGCAAGATTGGTAGCCAAAGGTTATAATCAAGAAGAAGGTATTGACTATGATGAAACCTTTGCCCCCGTAGCAAGATTAGAAGCTCTTAGAATATTACTTGCTTTTGCATGTCATATGAACTTTAAGCTTTATCAAAAGGATGTCAAAAGTGCATTTCTAAACGGACTCATAAATGAAGAAGTTTATGTGGAACAACCTCCTGGTTTTGAAAACTACAAATTTCCTGATCATGTTTTCAAACTTACCAAAGCTTTATATGGATTAAAGCAAGCACCTAGAGCTTGGTATGATAAACTTAGTCCATATTTGCTTGAAAATGGTTTTTCAAAAGGAAAAGTAGACACAACTCTTTTTGTTAAAAAGGATAAGCACAACATTTTGATTGTACAAATTTATGTGGATGACATAATATTTGGAGCTACTAATGAAGCCTTGTGCAAAGAATTTGCTTCTTGTATGACTAGGGAATTTGAAATGAGCATGATGGGTGAACTCAAGTTTTTCCTTGGACTGCAAGTCAAGCAATGTAAAGATGGGATCTTCATAAACCAATCCAAATATACAAAAGAACTCATCAAGAAATTTGGAATGGATGGCTGCAAAACTAGCAAAACTCCTATGAGCACATCATTGAAATTAGGTAAAGATGATAATGGTAAAGCAGTAGATGAGAAGAAATATCGAGGTATCATCGGATCACTACTTTACTTAACTGCTTCTAGGCCTGATATAATGTATAGTGTATGTCTTTGTGCTAGATTTCAAACTAGTCCTAAAGAATCACACTTGAATGCCACTAAAAGAATCTTGAAATATTTGAGTGGTACAATGCATTTAGGACTTTGGTATCCTAAAAACACATCATTTCATATTATAGGATTTTCAGATGCAGATTATGCTGGTAGTATATTAGATAGGAAGAGCACAACAGGAGCATGTCACTTTCTTGGTAATTGTCTAGTTTCTTGGCATAGTAAGAAACAAGCATCGGTTGCTTTATCCACAACGGAAGCTGAATATGTTGCAGCATGTTTTTGTTGCACACAAGTATTATGGATGAAACAACAATTGCTTGACTATGGTAAAGTGTTTAACAATATCTCCATTAAATGTGACAACACTAGTGCTATCAATTTGTCTAAGAATCCTATCCAACATTCTAGATCCAAGCATATAGATATTAGACATCATTTCTTGAGGGAAAATGTACAAAATCAGAATATAATCTTAGAGTTCATAGATACAGAAAATCAACTTGCTGATGTCTTTACAAAACCCTTGAATGAAGATAGACTTAATTTCATCAAACTCAATTTAGGAATGATTGATGGAATCACTTTGAGTTAATTAAAATTTTTTGCCTTACAATAAAGTTTCTATGTGCATGAAATTAATTTTTCTTAACACACTTGGAATATCTTTCATCTTTCCTTGAATCTTTCATTTTTAAGTTTGTCGCGGTCGCTCCAATGTTCTTTCGTGATCGCTACTTCGTCTACTAGTTTCATTCAATAAAAATCTCTGTGCGCGGTCGAGAAAATTTGTGCGCGGCCGCACCAATTTGAATAGTTTCGACCGTTACGGACAGTTTCTTCCCTCGCGAGCGTACCTATCTTACTAATGGTCGCTAGACCACATGTCGCGATCGCACCTTGTTAAATCTGCGACCGCACCCTGTACACTCTGCTCGAAAATTTATAACTGTTGGCTGTGTGGCAGGTCGCAACTCTTAACTTACAACAGTCATAAACGGCTATTTTCTTTACTTCATCTATTTAAGAGTGTTTTGCAACAGTTTATCTGATATTTTGCCTATTAAAGCACACAAACCTCCCTCTGAAACCCTAAAAACCTCTCAATATCATCTGTTTCTCAATCACTCTCTGTTTTTCCTACTCTCTTCTGTTCTCTGTATTCTGATGGCCCCCAAAAGAAAAACCACCTCCAAAATTAAAGGTCAAGCCAAGAGAGTTCCAGGAATCACCATTAGAGAACCTATTGTTGAACCTCCATCTCCTCCACAGTCTAGAAGAGGTGAGAAAATTCACAAACCTCATCACCAAACTTCTGAGGAAGACATTAGGTATGCTATGTTGAAGAAAAAGAAGGTTGAAGGCACCAAATCACCCTTTGGTGGGATGCTGTCTGCCTTGAACATCAAGGATGAAATTGAAGAATTGTTGGATGTCCTTGGATGGAGAAAATTTGTCTTCCCTGAAGAGGTAGGCTACTCTAGTCTAAGTAAAGAGTTTCTAATGTCCTTCCAAATAGAGAAGAGTGCAAACTCTGCATTAGGGTGGTATGGGGTTAGGTTCAAACTCTTTGATCAGTATCAATTCTCTACCCTAGAAGATTTTGGCAGCATTTGGAACTTCCCTTCTGAAGGTATAACCTACTACAATGACCAAATCTTCTCAAACCAAACCCTTTCTGATTTCTGGCGAGAAATTTCCATTGAAACTTCTTTTGAAAAGGAATCCAAAGCCAGGCACATCAAATCTCTCACCCACTGGATGCTCCACAGGATTATCACCTATACCATTCATCAAAGAGCAGATGGGAATGAGAAAGTAACCAAGAGAGATCTTATATTTCTGTATGCTTTCACCCAAAACATCAAAATAAACACCACCAAGTTCTTGATTGATACATTTTATCATCATCCTGTTACAAGAACTGGTACTTTCTTCCTATCCTCTCAAGTAACTCAAATAGCTAGGCACCTAAACCTTCTGAATGATTTGAACTTAGCTACTTTGAGAAACCCTTTCACTCTAGCCTCCAATGCTATCACAATCGACTACTTAGAGCATGCTGGATGTGTAAGGAAGATTGAAGGATCATATGTGTACTACTTTGGCAAGAAAGGAGTTGTGGACAAACAAAAGAAAAGGCCAAGGTATACAATTGAGGAAGAAGGAGATTCTGTAGAAGTTGCTGTGGAATTACCCCCAAATCATCAAAAGCTGCTCAAGAAACTGCTTCATCCTCCACACAACTCATCCTCCAAGCTATCAAAACTCTCTCCAGGAACTCTCTAAGTTCAAGAAAAGTGTCTCCAAGAGATTCCAACACTTGAACAAGAGAATAGACCTTATATCCCACATGCACCATGATCTTTATGACATGCAAGGCAAATTGGACTTGCCTCAATGCAACCTTGAAGATTGGGATATAAGTGATCACACCCAAAGCATTGCTGAAGAAGAAGAGTCCATTAGCACTAGCTCTGCCTCTGTTGCACCTCAAGATAAAGGAAAGCTCCTTTAGTTGAAGAAGAGTTAGATGTAGATGATGACTCAGAATAGATTAGATTTTTCTTATTGTTTGCATTTTCATATGCTTGTTTTAATCTCTCTTTGTACTTTTCTCCACTTTAATATATATAATGTTTAAATACCATTTCATTGTTTTGTTAATGGTTTTGCTTAACATTTGTTTCATTTTGCCTATGACAATGGGGGAGAAACATACTAAAATGGAATGAAACACACAGTATACAATAATGGGGAAAACAAGAATAAGAACAATAATGGGAGAAACAAGTTTATTGACAAATAGGGGAGAAATGTTTATGGGGGAGAAATGTTTGCATCAAACAATAACATTTAAACCAAGATAATCTAATAATCACAATGCTCTTAACCATGATTATTGCATATGTTAAGGGGGAGCATTTTAGAGCATTTTAGACTTATTATTTTTCTCATCATTCCATTTGAATTGTCAAAGTCAAAATGGGGGAGATTGTTAGACAAATGATCTTAATTTTGATCCTTGACAACTCAAATGGATGATCTATTTAACTTGTGTTTGAGAAATCTTGTTGCAGGATTAGGTTGCTTCAATTAAAGGTGAACAGAACAATTCTAGCGGTCGCACCTCACCTGAATACGACCGCTCCATGCAATTACAGAATGAAACCTTGTCACAGTAGGTTCGCGGTCAGAAGTTCGACCTGAGTCGCGACCGCTCCTACAGAATAGCGACCGTCCAAATATTTGCACGACCGCTACTCAAGGAACTTAAATCATTACAAACACAGTAAGGTTCGCGGTAACAAGAACGGTGAATGACTCGACCTCGCTTACCACTTTAGCGACCGCCCATTCAGAGTCGCGACCGCCCTACCATTTAAGAAGAAATTTCTTAAAGAGACAGTAGTGTTCGCGTCCTCAGGCGTGTCCAAAAGTTCGACGCAAGAATGTGAGTTCGACCGCGAAATGCTACCAAGGGCGACCGCGAGATTCAAATTATGGCGGACATCTCTTTTGCTCTGTCAGAAAGTGACACGTGACATGACCGTTGTAAACCCACTTCAATATTCAAAAAGGGCGACCGCACCTTTGCTTGGCGCGACCGTCCCGACAAACACAGCATGGGCAAGAACTGGTCCGACAAACACATCATGGGCAAGATTCCAGCTGCAGAGCACTAAAATTCGACCGTTGAAGCTTTTTTAAAAGTAGCGACCGTCCCTGGTTAAAAGGACGACCGCATGAAGCATGAGCGCGACCATCCTTGTATGAAGGGCGACCGCGAAGTGCTTCGGACAGTTTAAGTAAAGAAGGTCTAATCTGCCAAGACTTTATTCTCAACATCAATAACGGCTAGTAAGACCACATTGGCTATAAATACAAAGTTTCTATGAGAAAAAAAAAAAGACATCATTGAGAAAAGATTTTCATAGCCAAGCAACAAATTTCCTTTTATTTAAACTTGTATTTGAATTATTATGAATGTTAGGTGTTAGCATTGAAAACACCATTGTATAAGTTTGAGTGTAAGCTTGGGAAACACTTGGGTTGTGAGAGTAAGCCTTGTAAAACTCTTGTTAGGTTGTGAGAGTAAGCCTTGTAAAACTCTTGATTGGGTTGAGAGTGTGAGCCTAAGAAAAACACTTGTGAAGTTAGGTGTGAACTTGTGAAAACACCAAAGTTGGAAGTGAGCTTGTAAAAACTTCAAAGACTAGTGGAACCTTAACAAGTTGTTAAGGAAGTGGATGTAGGATTGAAGTAAATCCGAACCACTATAAATCCTGTGTGTTCTTTCTTTCTTCCATTACTAAACCAACTCTCTATTCCGCATTTCTTGTTTGTTGAGTTTTTTAAATTGTCATTATTTCTTGAGGAAACCAATTCACCCCCCCCCCCCCTCTTGGTTGCCATCTTAGGACAACACAAACCCATCGTAGAATTTTAAGACATAACATAATATCAATTTTCACAAAAGGATAGTGTCGAGGCTTGGTTCAATAATATTATTTGGTGGAACTTATAATGCAAGTATGATTTCCAATACCTGAATTTATTCAATTCGACAAATTATCATCTTATTTATTATATAACATTGCAAATTCATTTTAATCTATTTTGATCTTTTTTATTAAAATACAAAAACCTTATTTTTAAGGATCAAACCCTAATCGTATGATAAAATCTTAATTTGCTGGTCAAAATCCTAATTTTATGATAAAACCATAATATTCATTTAAGAGCTATAAATAATTTCTTTGATTAATAGGTTTGATTTAATTTAATAAATAATCACTCATCTTGTTTGCTTTCTTTTTAGTTATCAATTATTTTCATATATGTTTGTATTATTTTTCATTGGATTTACATGTATTTTTAAGAAGATTGTAAAATGCATGTTTCCATATGATGTGAGTGCCTTCTTTTTATTTATTTAACTGAGTTTAACTATTTCTTTTGGATTTGAGGATTTTAATGGTACGTTTTCATCTAAGGATGGGTACCTATTTTATTTTGCGATGTACTATTTTATCTTATTTTATGGACGAGTCTATTTTATTTTTAATGGCCTGTAACATGAATGATATTATAATAATATAAAATTTTAATAATATTTAGACATAAAAAGGAGGCCGGCTCCAATAAACCAGGTATTATGGGGGTGTTGGATTATTTCTCACATTCCTTATGTGAACTCAACTTTTCGAACCCAATAGGGATTGGAGATTCCTTAGGAATCGAGTCATCCATCCCTTCTATCTACTTCCCTGCCCATCGAGGTGGGGACTCTTATTCTCTGGGTTTAAGCTAGTATTCTCTAAGACCTAGAGCCTAACATTGCCAAAGTCGCAAAAACCATTCCACCAAGAGTAGGGGCAAAATTTTTCGCTCACAGTGGCGACTCCACTAGGGATAAGAGAAGTTAATTCTATTAGTTTTTATATTATTTTTTATTGTAATATTATTCATTGCATCATTTAGAATTGCATTATGTGTATAAGTTAGGATGCCCTGCGAAAACCATGTTATGTCTGTGTAAGTGATATCATATTTTCATTCAAGGTATGGAGATTGAGCACTGCATAACCACTCATAGTCTTATATCTTTTGGTATATACTTACTATGAGAACATATGCCTTTTCCCCTCAAGCTTAAAGCCCATGTAGTTTGCCTAGTAATTTTTCTTAGGTCTGCCTTAAATGGTTGTTGTTTGACTATAATTAACATGTCTCAGTTTGAGTTATGGTACATTTGGTTTGTCTTTTCCTAATATGACTAATTATGGTGCAAGCTCAAAATTATTTTATTGTCTAACAATTCTTTTAGGCCCAAAAACCCAAAGCCATTTTCAAACTTTTCAAAATGGGTTTTGGACATAAAATATTTCAACAAATATAGGTCAAAAATTATTTTCTACCTTATGGCCCAAGCACGAAGTCCAAAATTAATTTTCAAGACAAACTATGGGCTTTTCAAAGGTAGGCCCAAAATCATTTCTCAATTTATGGCCGAAAATTTATAAAAGACAAGAATAGAATCTAAAACCATTTCATCAAATCAAGCTTTCATTGGACTTTGAAATTAACCCCTTCTACAATGGGTCAAAGTTTTTAAAATGTGCTTGTAATTAATTGGATCAATTATGAAATACTAAAATCAATTGTGAGCCTAATTTGTATCAAGACTTGTCAATTATGGTCTTGTTTATGGCATGAACTATTAGTTGCCTTTCCCAAGTGGTAAGAAACTTATTTATTATAAGCTCATTAATTAGATATTAATCTAATATACAGCCGAAAATGCTATTAAATTCCAGTGGACCCAAAGGATTAATACTTAATGAAATTTATCATAACCTGACTAATGGTTAATTCATTTAAAAGATTCTCGAAAACAAAGTATCTCCTGTTAATATCTTTGTTGACTATAACTACAACACTCTTATACCTTATATGAGTATAATATATATAAACTTTTTTATGTAAAATACATAAATAGAATATAAGAATGTCAACATCCTTAACATTTGAAAGATTCTCCATAATTATAAGAAAAATATTTAAAATCCTAAAATATACTTTAATAGATAAATAATAATCATAACATAAGTAATTTAAGTACTAAAAATACTAATTTTAGAGAAAAATCTCTAAAAAAAATTTGCCAGAGTTTTGTTCGTATTTTGAACATTCCCGAAATTCAAACAAGTGAAACAACACAACCTGCAAAAAATTTTATACTCCAAAATAAATTCAAAACAACCATTTCTCCATCACTCCTCAAATATTCAATTATATATCAATGTATAAAATATTCAGAATTCACAACATTTAGCCCAAAACCATTACAATTTACAACATTTTCATGTATACAAACATAATATACATAGTTATATCATGTTTCACAAAATAAATATTTACATGTCTGCAACTAGGTCTGGTTCTGTGGTAGCCTATCCAAAAACTTCTAATAAAACTTAAAAACCCTAGATCTGCTCTGGCCTAGCAGGGTTCTCGATATCAACCATGTCACCTATGTGATAAACAAATTGTGCTAAGTTTTTTGCTAGTAGTACATACTTTGATAGCGAAAAGAAACTTTAAAGAACAATGATAAATACTTTTACTTTGAAACTCTCAATGTGGCATGCAAATACATATTAAAATTTATACAATTTATTTATAAAACTATCATATATTATATACATAAGTATTAGGCCCAATGGCCCTATATAATATTCAGGTTCCAGAGATATTATTTTGAACCATTTTGACATCTAGTGTCTAGCTCGAAGGCGAATCATATAATAGTAACATCCATAGTCTAGCCCAAAGGCAAATCATGAAACAGTGATGTCCAGCGTTTAGCCTCAAGGTAAATTACAAGCATGCTATATCCATATCACTAAATACAACACTCTGGAACATAATATTATATAAGGCAATACAAATATCATATATATTTCCATATTTTTTCATTACATTGTCAATTATACTACTTTCCACCTTTTTGGCACTTATTCCATTATTTCACCATATTTTCCATACTCTCTCATAAAAAAACTCAAATGCTTTGCCACTTATACAATGTGGCCGATTCATGTCCTTAAATTGGCATAAATACTTTCTTTTCACAAACACATTCAATAATGCCACTAGCCATCTTAAAATGGCTTAATTATTCATACATTATGTAACTCTTGCCTTTAAACACATAACTATGCACTTTACATGTGAACTCACACGTCAAAGTAGCATAGTATTAATGCCATTGTACAATGTAACATGCTATTCTAATACATTTCAATACATTTCTATCAAAGTATGTAATAACCTTTGTTCAAGCAACTTAATTCCAAGCTATTAATCACACCTTTCTCACCACTTTTCACAATGTCCTTCACCACTTGGTTTTTGATAATTATTATTTATTTAACACCTAATCAAAATGTGAATGTATATAATGCATTAGAATCACATTTTTAGGTGTTTTAACTATTAAACATCAATTAAATACATTTCCTTCAAACTTCCAAATTTTTGCCTTAACTCTCTTTAATTTTGAAAAAAAAAAATTCCAATCAATGTCAAATTGCATTTTAAGTTCATTTCTACCATTAGAATTATATTATAACATGATTTAAATAATTAAATACAATTTACATCAATTTTTGAACAAAGTTCATCCAAATCCCTAAATTCATCACTACTTCATCCATACACTAGCCAAACTTAAACAAATCAACTATCTAACTATAAAATTATTGTCTCCTTATCAAACAAACATTATTCAATACCATTTAAATAATTATATCACACTCTATCAAAAACCCATTTCTCACATATTTATAATTTCAAAGAAATTCCATAAATTCAAGAATAGTTAGTAGAAAATCCACCAAGACTCCCTTTAATTCTTAAAAATCCTTCCAAAAATTAGTGTTTGGATGAAGCAAAATCATCCCTTGGCCATGGAGGAAAATTGGCTTAGAGAGAAGAGAGGAAGAAGAAGATGAGTTTTAATTTTTTTTTTCTTCTTCCATTTACTAACCACATATATATTATTTTACTATTTTAATTAATTATTTATTTAACTATTTAAAAATCCTAATTTCCTTCTTCCATAAAAAAAATCTTTTTGAATTATTTTATTAATTAATTTATTATCATTAATTTATTATTATTATTATTATTATTATTATTATTATTAACTGTTCACATTTTACTATTTAACTTTTGACTTTTACTAATTACTATTTGACTTTATATGTTATCTATTTTCAACATATATTTTACATATGCATTTTGTATTTTCTACCTTCCAACACCTTAATTAACCTTCTACATTATTTATTTAATTATATTTTAGTAAAAATTTGGATGTTACAATAACAACTAGGAAAGATACTCGCCACTCGTGTTTGGGAAGAAATAAGGTTGGGAGGAACATCCTAACTTTATTTATTTATTTATTCTTTATCTTTTGTTCGTGCACACAAGCACTGCATTACATATTATTGATCCCTTATGGCTCACAGACCTGGAGTACAGCAGTTTAAGAACATATGACAACTTGACTTACGTCAGTGATTCAGAGTTCAGTAAAGAATCAGTTAGTTTCATTCCAAAAGCAATGAATTTTGTTCAAGTTAAGAATATTGTGAATCAGGTTCTAGAATCCAAGATGGAAGATCTAAAGGGGAGCTTGTCTAAGATAGTGAGGACTCAACTAGCTAAATTGTTAGAAATTGACAATGTTGAGGCATCTACTAGTTCTAAGAAGCAAAATGACAAAGAAAAGAATAAGGTGACTGGGGTAGCTTTTGATGAAGACAAGGTGGTGATTGATGATAATGACTGGCTATAGAGAAGACTGAATCTGCTGATATTGAGAAGCTGATTACTAACCTAGAAAAGAAGTTTTAAAAGAGACTGAAAGTTGAAAAGGTCTCGGAAGTGGACAAGTTGTTCGAAGAAGATGATGATCTCTCATACAAGTTTAAAATGCCCATTTTTTTCTAAGTATAGTGGTACAAAAAATCTTCACTTGCATATCAAGCAGTACATTACCATCATACAATCTGCTAGAGCCACTAAGGCTGAAACACTAAGATACTTTATCTTTTTTTGCATCCTATAGTACAAAACAGGTATAACGCTTTAGAGGAAAGGACTCAAAAGGACTGGGATTTATTGTACAAAGCTTTTATCCAACAATAGAGGTATAACACTGAGTTAGAGGTAACCTTCATAGAGGTTGAGTCTATTATGCAAAGACAAAATGAGAGCTTTGTTGACTATATAAAGAGATAGAGAAATAAGGTAGCCCTTCTTAAGAAAAGACTAGATGATTTAGACTAGATATGGATGATAATCAAGGGCACTTTTTTCGCCTCCAAGAAAGAATGGCCCATACCCTTATAAAGGATTTCAAGGATCTTTTGCAAGCAGACCTCCAACTAGAAGAATGGGAGAGAGAAAAGAACATATACAATGAAAAAGGAAGCAATAAGAGTGGCTAATAGTCTAATGGACAAAGTCAATGGGGATAAAAAGATAATGAGATAAATGCAATGATTGAGCCAGCAAAGAAGCGTAAATTTTCAGACTTGGAGAATCTTTGTCAAAGGTGTTTGAAAATCTAATGAAGTTGGATTTGCTACAAGCATTGGCAGCTTAACCATTACCAAATCCTCTATCGCCTAAGCTCAATACTCAATGTTATTGCTACTTCCATCAGACAATAGGCCATGACACAAATCAATGTATACGTTTTGTTTTATAGACACTTGGTGCAAAGTCCAAAGGTTGCATCATTGCTTTTCACTCTTTGAATAAATTTAAGATTGTTCAAGCAGAGGATAAAACTATAGACCCTTAATTTTAGCTTTAGATAAATTTGGTCCAATTAAAAGCCCGAATCAAATCTAAATAAAAGCCTGAATCGAGCCCGAACCAATTTAAAAGCCAAATCACTGAATCAGCTCAAAATATCATGATGAATTGGCCATTTCTCATGGAAAATTGGCCATAAGCAATTGGCCATGAGGTTTGCTCGCGGCCAATTGGTCATGAGCCTTCCTTATGGCTAATTGGACATGACCAATTCGCCATGAGGCCCGGTCCATTTAACTCTTATAATCCTACTTAAAATCTGACTTTATTAAGATAAGCATGGAGTTTTCTAGCAAGACAGGGATTCATTAGCTGGTAACCCTAATTAAAAACCCTAATGAAGCATTATCAAGGGAGGGAGAGGAATGAGCAACAAAGAGTGAAAAGAGACAAAGAGTAAACAAAGATACAGTAGCTAAAAATCAAGAACACAGTAATCACTCCTAGGATTACTTGGTTCACCAAAACTTAGTTGTTCCAAACCCATAGTACAATTTTAAGGTAGAACATAACATTAATTTTCACAGAGGGATCGTGTTGAGGCTTGGTTCAATAATATTATTTGGTGGAATCTACAATACAGGTATGATTTCCAGTACCTAAATTTATTCAATTCGAAAAATTATCATCTTATTTATTTTATAACATTGCATATCCATTTTAATCAGTTTTGATTTTGTTTGATTAAAGAAAAAATTATATCAATGGTGTCTAAACTTTTTCATTTTTACTATTTTAGTGTATGAACTTTTTTTGTTCACTTTGATGTCTGAAATTTTGTTAATATAAATAACTTGGTTACTATGATCGATCAGCGTATAGCAAATCGGTCAAAAAAAATTGGTTGAAGCAATCAAGTTATTTCTATTAACAAAAATTTAGACACCAAAGTAAATAAAAAAAAAGTTCATACATCAGAATAGCAAAAATGAAAAAGTTCAGACACCATTGATATATATATTTTTTATTAAAATACAAAAATCCTATTTTTAAAAATCAAGCCCTAATCGCATGATAAAATCTTGATTTGCTTGTCAAAATCCTAACTTTATGATAAAAACCCTAATATTCATTCAAGAGCTATAAATAATTGCTTTGATTAATAGGTTTGATTTAATTTAATAAATAATCACTCATCTTGTTTGCTTTCTTTTTAGTTATTCAATTATTTTCATATATATTTAAATTATTTTTCATTGGATTTATATGTATTTTTAAGAAGATTGTAAAATGCGTGTTTCCACATGATGTGAGTGCCTTCTTTTTATTTATTTAACTGAGTTTAACTATTTCTTTTGGATTTGAGGATTTTAATGATACGTTTTCATCTAAGGATGGGTATCTATTTTATTTTGCGATGTATTAATTTATCTTATTTTATGGATGAGTCTATTTTATTTTTAATTGCCTGTACAATGAATGATATTGTAATAATATAAAATTTTAATAATATTTAAACCTGAAAAGGAGGCAGGTCGACTTCAATGAACCTGATGTTATGGGCGTGCTGGGTAATTTCTCATATTTCCCATATATATTCAACTTTTCAAACCTAATGGGGGTTGAAAATTCCTTAGAAATTGAGTCATCCACTCCTTCTATTCGGACAGGCCGAAAAATTTCTTAGAAATTGAGTCATCCACTCCTATTTTTCGGCCTGTCCGAATAGCGACTCCTATTCTCTAAATTTAGGCTCGTATTTTTTAAAGATCAGAGCCTAACAGTGCCGAAATAGCAAAAATCATTACCTAGAAGTTGGGGCAAAATTTAAAGAGGTAATTTTGGAAGTTGACAGCCAAGCAATAGAGACCTTAATCTACAGCAATGACACACTAGCAAATACAAATAGACCCTTGCTTTATAGCATTAAGGAGTTGTATGGAAGGGATTGGATGTAACATCCCAACAGCCCTAGGCTTACGACTTGGTCTTTTCACCCAGCCCGCTTCAAGGGACTGCGACAGTACTACTTCCCCTCACAGTTCCACAGCAGGATTTGTTTATTTAGCCCAAATCAAAAGTCGTCTCCCTCGTTTTAATCCCAAGACCTCCCCCATAAGAGAGTCTTTTTCACTCAACGAGTACAATTTCTTCTACTTAAATAAATGTAACACCCTTATACCTTATATACGTATAATATACACACCCAATATATGAAGAATACACGTATATGGTACAAAAGTATCATGACCCGGTTTGATAAAACTTTTTACATTTCTGATTTAAAATTTCAAATACTAAATATATAAAATTAAATAGTATATAAATATTCTTTACTTGTTATAGAAACTCAAAATAAACATTTTATATGAAAATATCTGGGAAAAATTCGCCAGAGTTTTGTCTGTAATTTGGACATCCCAAAATTTATCAATCACACAACCTGCAAAAAGAACACTTTCAATAAACAATAAACCACATCTTCACCTTAACTTCTTAATTTTTCCACATTTTCTCAAAATATTTATACATATTCATATATATATATATCCAAAACACACATAAAAATCCATCCTACACAATTTATCCAAAAGTCTTTATAACTTACAATATATATACTTTAAAATCATAAGCATAATATACATGATTTCATAATGTACAAAAACATAAAATGTATACATGATGGAAAAGGGTTTGTTCTTGATGTGTCCAAAATTTGCTCAACGAGCAATCTCAAATCTAGATCTGGCCCGGTCTAGAAGAACTCTCCGGCTCGACCGGATCTCTCCTGTTACCCCAGCGATAAATTATAATTGCGCTAAGCTAAAAGCCTAACAGTACAACTTTGATAAAAGTAAAACTTTAGCACAATGCCAATGCATAATGCATTTGCATGCTATGCCACAATGTAGTATTCCATTCAATTTAATAACATAATTTTTCATTTGTTTATGAGTCACACAAACACACATACAAGCATGGGCTCAATAAACTAATACATTAGTCAAAATCCAGAGTTACCATTTTGGTCCTAATTGACACTAAGTGTCTAGCCCCGAAGGTAAATCATATCATAGTGAAGCCAAACGTCTAGCCCCAAAGGCAAATAGTGAGGATAACCTCATATGTAACATCTCAACTAGGCACCAAGGGCTATGCCCAACCCAACTTCAAGGGACTGTTACATTCTAGGCATGCAGGCAAACACAGAACTCTAAAAATTGAATAACATACTAGACACACAATTATTTCATATGTCTCATTCTCAATTCCTTTCTCATATTCCATTTTTCTCATTCATATCAATGTTATTTCATTTCATCACATCACGGTGTATTTCATGATAAAATCATATTCCATACAATTTAGCCATTTACAATGGCTTTTCACAATGTTTATAATGCATACACATCAACTCACATGCCAAAACACAATGTATATGGATTTTCAAATGATAAAGTAGCTTAACACATTTTCCATTTAAAATGTGTTAAGCCAAAATTAAATGCAAGTACTTTAAAACTATCAAAGCATTTACTTATCTCACTAAGCACTTAAATGAAAGCTTAAAATCTCCCACCAACCTTCACTTCCAAATTTCTCTTCAACACTAGGATTGAGAAATTCACTTCTCCTTAATGCCTATACACAATGTGATTAAATACAATCATTTAATATCACATTTTAAGACATTTCCAATATTAAACCCTAATTAAACATCACTATTATATAAATTTCAAAAATTTAGTCTTTCCTTACTTTAAAATTAGAATTCCATTCTATTCCATTTAAATTAGTGTTTTAAGTTTATTTATATTATTAAAAACATATTTTAACATGTTTCATTCATACACATTACCTAAATACTCACTCTTATTCAAAACTCTAAAATGGCATAACCTTCACCAATGAAGGTTTTTCATTCTAACCTATTACAATTATTAATCTAAGCTTATTTCCTTCACTAATACCATGAATTAACATTATTTAAACATTAAAATTCAACAATTCACCATTCTTTAAAAATTCTTTCCAAAACCCTAAACTCAACACTACCTCATCCAAACTCTAACCAAACCTAACCAAATCTACCATTTGACTTTAAAATTCTTGTTTATGCATCAAAACAACACATTTGGAATCAATTTGCAAAATTAAAACACATGATTCTAAGAATCCAAATTTTTCATAACCTTAAATTCTCTCTCTTCACCCAACTCATCCCAAACTTAATCCTTTATTCCTTTTAAATTGAAAATTATTAATAATTAATCAAAATAGCTTCATTCATACCCAATTAAATAATTAAATCATGCTAATAGAAAATCTCAAAATTCACATATTCATAGTTTTCCTAGAAATTCAAAAATTAGGGAAGAAAGCTTACTTACTTGTTAGAAAATCACTAAAACTCCACTTAGTTCCTTAAAATCTCTTCAACCTTAGGTAGCTTGGAAGAAAAAAAGATATCTCTTTCTCTCTAATGGTGTCACATTTTTTTAAGAAGAAGAAGGAAGAAGAAGACTAATTTTAATTTTCTCTTTCTTTTCACTTAAAAAAAATATGATCATATATAAATATTATTTTGTTTTAATAAATAATTAATTATTTAATTATTTTAAAACCCCAAATTACCTCTTCTAACTAAAAATAATTTATTTAAATAATTTTAAGTTTATAAGATATAATTACCATTTTGCCCTTAGACTTTTGACTTTTCTTTTAAAAGAGTTGACTAATATATATGTTAAGTGTATGTTAGGTATATTTCACATATATATTCTACTTTTTCACTTAAAATCCTTTCATTTTTCATTTAAATCATTTCTTTAACTTATTTAAATTTAAATTTATTTTATTTTATTTAATTCCAAAAATATTAGAGATGTTATAATTCTCTTCCCCTAAAGAAAAAATTTCGTCCGTAAAATTACTTGCTATAAACTCTAGAACGACTGAAAAAACTAACTCCGCATTATCCGCTCACTCTCTCATGTCGCCTCCTCAGTGGCATGATTTCTCCAAAAGACTTTCATAAGTGGTAACTTCTTATTCCTCAACTATTTTACCTCTCGTGCCAAAATTATCACTGGTTCTTCCTCGTAAGTCAAATCTGGGCTCACCTCAATAGACTCCACTGATAGGATATGAGATGGGTCTAACTTGTACCTCCGAAGCATAAAGACATGGAAGACATTATGTATCCGGTCTAACTCTGGCAGTAGAGCCAATTTGTAAGCCATTGGACCAACTCTCTCTAGAATCTCATATCTTTCCCTTTGCAACCGAATCTCAAAATCTTCTTCCATGGAGACACTTTCAGAAATACTTTTTCTCCCACACTGAACTCTATATCTTTACTCTTTAAATCTGTATAGGATTTTTGTCGGTCTGAAGCCACTTTCAGGTGACCCTGAATCAATTTCACTTTCTCTTCTATTTCTTTAATTAAATCAGGATCGACCAATTTACCTTCTCCAACCTCATCCCAATACAAAGGTGTTCTGCATCTCCTGCCATACAAGGACTTATAAGGTGCCATCCCAATACTGGACTGATGACTATTGTTATACACAAACTCAATCAGTGATAAGAATCTGTCCCAGCTCCTAGTGAAATCAATGATACAACTCCTCAATATATTCTCTAAAATCTGTATCACTCTCTCTGACTGTCCATCTGTCTGAGGATGGAAAATAGTATTAAAATATAACTGAGAACCTAATGCATCCTGCAAATCCCTCCAAAATCTCGATGTAAACCGAGGATCTCGGTCTGACACCAAAAAAACTGAAACTCCATGTAACCTCACTATTTCACTGATATACAGCTCAGCCAATCTATCAAGTGAGTAATCCATCCGAACTGGAAGAAAATGAGCAGTCTTTATCATCTGATCAACTATCATCCAGATTGCATCATGCTTCTTCTAGGTCAAAGGCATTTTAGTCACAAAATCCATCGTCACTCACTTCCATTTCCACTCCGGTACTGATAAAGGCTGAAGCAACCCTGAAGGAACTTGGTGCTCAGCCTTCACTTTCTAGAAAGTGAGACATTTAGATACAAACTCTGCTATATCTCTCTTCATACCTGACCACCAATGATGTTGTTTCAAATCTTGATACATCCTTGTACTACCGGGGTAGATAGCATAAACTGACTGATGTGCTTCCTCTAATATCATTCTCTTCAATCCTGTATCATCAGGAATGCACAACCTATCTCTATACCATAGACTGCTATCATCTCTCACATGAAAGTCTCGACTCTCCCCCTTTTGGCAATCTGACGCAATCTTTTGGATCTTCTCATCTGCCAACTAAGCTTTCCTAACCTAATCCAACAACATTGGCCTCAATTGCAACTAAGCCATCAATGCACCATCATTATAAGACTCAAATCTGGCATGCAACGCTCTCAACTCAATAAGCAATGAGAGAGAATAAGCAGTCAAATCTGCCAAAGACTTCTGACTCAAGGCATCAACAATAATATTTTCCTTGCCAGGATGATAATCAATCAAACAGTCATAGTCTTTAATCAACTCTAACCATCATCTCTGCCAAAGATTCAGCTCTCTCTAAACACCCAGATACTTCAAACTCTTATGATCAGTATAAATGAAGCATTTCTCCCCATATAAGTAATGCCACCAAATCTTTAATGCAAAAACTATAGCTGCTAATTTCAAATCATGTGTCGGGTAATTCAGCTCATAAGGCTTCAACTGTCGAGAGGCATAAGCAATAACTCTACCCTCCTGCATCAGAACACAACCTAAATCACTATGTGAAGCATCACTATAAATCGTATAAGGTTTACCTTCCACAGGCAGGGTAAGGACAGGAGCCTGAGTCAACATCTCCCTCAGCTGCTCAAAACTCACCTGACACCGATCTATCCACACAAATCTAACTCCTTTCCGAAGTAATCTGGTGAGTGGTGTAGCTATCATAGAAAAACCCTTCACAAACCGTCGATAATAGCCTACCAAACCCAGAAAACTTCTAACCTTTGTCATAGTCTTCAGTGCACTCCAATTCAAAATAGCCTTAACTTTATTCGGATCAACTCTAATACCCTCTGTTGAAACCACATGACCGAGAAAAGTTACTTGATCAAGCCAAAACTCATATTTAGACAGCTTAGCATACAACTGCTTCTCTTTCAAAGTCTGCAATACAATCCGCAAATGCTTATCATGATCCTCCTCATTACTTGAATACACCAAAATATCATCAATGAAAACCACCATAAACTGATCTAGATAGGGTCTGAATACCATGTTCATCAAATCCATAAATATTGCTGGTGCATTCTTCAATCCAAAGGGCATCACAAGAACTCATCATGCTCATACCTCCTGCGAAAGTCTGTCTTATGTACATCCACATCTCTAACTCTCAACTGATGGTACCGTAATCTCAGATCAATTTTAGAGAATATTGTTGCTCCCTTTAACTGATCAAAAAGATCATCTATCCGAGATAATGGATACTTGTTCTTGATGGTCACCTTATTCAACTACCTATAATCAATACATAATCTCAAGGTGTCATCCTTCTTCTTCACAAACAAAACAGGTGCTCCCCACGGAGACACACTAGGGCAAATGAACCCTTTATCGAGCAACTCTTGCAATTGCACCTTCAACTCTTTTAGTTCTGTAGGTGCCATCCGATTAGGGGTAATGGAGATGGGAGTGGTTCCAAGCAATATATCAATACCAAACTCAACCTCTCTCTTGGGAGGTACCTCTAGCAACTCATCAGGAAAAATATCTGGAAACTCGGCAACTGTAGATATACTGTCAAGCTGGGACTCCACTACTCTAGTATCTATTACATGAGCAAGATATGCCTCACATCCTTTCCAAATCATCCTCCTAGCAGAAATAGCTGAAATAAACATGGATGAAAGATGTCTCTGCTCACTAGATACCACCACATAACTACCATCATGTGTTCTTAGGGTAATATATTTTTGCTGACAATCTACCACAGCCCCATGCTTGGATAACTAATCCATGCCCAGAATCAGATCATACTCCCTAAAAGGCATCTCAATCAGGTCACCGAGAAACTCCTCATCCTGAATAATAACTAGACTGTCTCGGTGCATCCTACTGACCATAATACTATGCCCTAAAGGATTTGTAGCGAAAACATCAAATCCTAGGGATTCAGAATGCAAATCACTCACAGGTAGTATAGATGCACTAAAGTAAGAATGAGTTGACCCAGGGTCTATCAATGCAAGAACTGAAGTACCAAATAATGTAAAAGTACCGGTAATAACAGCTGATGTATCTGGCTGCCCCTGCATCACATAAACCCACTGTGATTGCATACTCTGGTCTACTACCTACTGTAGAATCTCCTCTTAGACCAGACCATGTCTAACCCCCTCTGCTAAAACCTCTTCCACCACGACCTCCTCTAACACTGGGTCTAGAAGCTACTATATCAGTATGTCTGTCCTTTGGTGGCTCTAGACAATCTCTGAAAAAGTGATCTAGTGACCCACATCCGTAGCACACTGCTGGTGCACCTATTCTCCAGCAAGCACCTCCATGTATCCTACCACAATGAACATAGGTAGGTGGAGCAGGCCTCTGAGTCACTGGGGGCCACTGAGGCTGCAGGTCTCTGTCTCTGCCTCTGCTACTGTGATGACCTGCCAGGTTACCCCTGGCTCCTACTGAAACTCTGAGGATATCCTCCTCAGCCTCTCTTCATTGATAAAGATCATGCCTTACCTTAGGGTCTCCTATAGGGGTGGACAAAATAACCGTGAAAACCGAACCGACTGAGAAATCAACCGAAAACCGACCGAAAAATCGGTTAACAGACTGGTCGGTTCGGTGTTCGGTTCTAAATTACATCAAACCGAAACTGTTCGGTTGGCCAGCGGTTTCATTGCTCAGAAAACTGAACCGACCGAAAATCGACCTAACAGAGTTTGGATTTGATTTGTTTTTGAATTGAAATTGATAATGATGTTTGGATTTGAATTGAAACAATGAAATTGATGGAATTTTGATCTCTGCAGCAGAATAAATCAGGTTCAATGTTTTTTGGTCTGAACCAAAATCGACCGAATTTTTTCTGTTCGGTTTTTTCGAGGTTTCTAATTTTGTTCGGTCGGTTTTCGGTTACTAACATCAACGATCGGTTTTTGGTCGGTTTGGTCTGATTGGTTCGGCCAACCGAATCGAGTTTGTCCACCCCTCATCTCCTAACTCTGCTCTCCTCCGCTCTGGCAGCTGCTGTAAGACCCTGTGCCCTCTCTACACTCCTGGCAGCTGCAACCAACTGGAAAAAATCCTGAGACCAGGAGCCTGCCACTAAGCACATAATAGAGGGTCTCAACTCCTCCTCAAACCTCCGATATTGGTCAATCTCATGAGAAATGATCCCACCAGCTTACTGACTCAGCCGGGTAAACTCTATCTCATACTCCGACACTGTCCTGGTATCCTGCTTCAAACTCAAGAACTCTATCTTCTTTGCATCCTTATACTCCCTTGGAGTATACTTCTGCTTGAACTTCCGCAGGAAATCGTCATAGGTCAAGACTGGTGGATCATCCGGAGCATGTGGAACTGTCTTTCACCAATCATATACATCCCTCTGCAAAAGAGATCTGACATAATCAAACTTCTCTTCCAGACTAGCCTGCAACTAAATGAACACTCTTTGGACCCTGTCAAGCCACTGCTCTGCTACATCTGGGTCTGTAGTGCTGATAAAATCTGTAGCTCCAAACTTTCTTAGCTTGTCATATTTTCGAATCGACAACTGCTGCTGTAGCTGCGGTGGCTGCGGCTGCTGTACTGGAACCTGCCTCAACAGCTCTACCATATGTCGTACCTAGCCCGGCAAAATCTCATCAACTGTTGGTCTCTCTGGCACAGGAGCAGGTGCCTCTCCAGCTATCTCAGCTCTAACTTCATCTCTACCTTCAACAGGAGCCACACTCTCTGCACTACCCTCTACAGACTGATGCATCTGAGACACCATAACTACCTATATCTGCAAACACAGCAGAAAATTGACACATCAGAGATCAGAAACTGCCAGTGCCAATGCATGTATCATATTTAAAAATCATATTTAAAAATCTCAATTTTCTTTTTCTTACAACCCACCTAGGTCGAGAACCTAAAACCTAGGCTCTGATACCAAAATAAATATAACACCCTTATACCCTATATACGTATAATACACACACCCATTATATGAAGAATACGCGTATACGGTACAAAAGTATCACTACCCGGTTTGATAAAACTTTTCACATTTCTGATTTAAAATTTCAAATACTAAATATATAAATTAAATAGTATATAAATATTCTTTACTTGTTATAGGAACTCAAAATAAACATTTTATATGAAAATCTCTGAGAAAAATTTGTCAGAGTATTGTCTGTAATTTGGACATCTCAAAATTTATCAATTACATAACCTGCAAAAAGAATACTTCTAATAAACAATAAACCATATCTTCACCTTAACTTCTCAATTTTTCCACATTTTCTCAAAATATTTATACATATTCATAAATATATATATCCAAAACACACATAAAAACCCATCCTACACAATTTATCCAAAAGTCTTTATAACTTATAATACATATACTTTAAAATCATAAACATAATACACATGATTTCATAATGTACAAAAACATAAAATGTATACATGATGGCAAAAGGCTTGTTCTTGATGTGTCCAAAATTTGCTCAATGAGCAATTTTAAATCTAGATCTGGCCAGGTCTAGAAGAACTCTTCAGCTCAACCAGATCTCTCCTGTCACCTGTGTTATAAATTACAATCGTGCTAAGCTAAAAGCCTAGCAGTACAACTTTGATAAAAGTAAAACTTTAACGCAATGCCAATGCATAATGTTTTTGCATGCTATACCATAATGTAGTATTCCATTCAATTTAATAACACAAATTTTCATTTGTTTATGATTTACACAAACACACATACAAGCATGGCCCCAATAAACTAATACATTATTTAAATTATAGAGTTACTATTTTGGTCCAAATTGACACCAAGTGTTTAGCCCCGAAAGCAAATCATATCATAGTGACGCTAAGCATATAGCCCCAAAGACAAATAGTGAGGATAACCTCATATGTAACATCTCAAGTAGGATTCAAGGGCTATGCCCAACCCAGCTTCAAGGGACTGTTACATCCTACGCATGCCGCCAAATACAGAACTCTAAAAAATTGAATAACATACTAGACACACAATTATTTCATATGTCCCATTCTCAATTCCTTTCTCTCACATTTCATTTTTCTCATTCATATCAATGTTATTTCATTTTATCACATCACAGGGTATTTCATAATAAAATCACATTCCATACAATTTAGCCATTTACAATGGCTTTTCACAATGTTTATAATGCATACACATTAACTCACATGCCATAACACAATGTATATGGATTTTCAAATGATAAAGTAGCTTAGCACAATTTCCATTTAAAATGTGTTAAGCCAAAATTAAATGCAAGTACTTTAAAACTATCAAAGCATGTACTTACCTCACTAAGCACTTAAATGTAAGCTTAAAATCTCCTACCAACCTTTACTTTCAAATTGCTCTTCAACACTAGTATTGAGCAATTCACTTCTCCTTAATGCCTATATACAATGTGATTAAATACAATCATTTAATATCACATTTTAAGACATTTTCAACATTAAACTCTAATTAAACATCACTCTTATACAAATTTCAAAAATTTAGCCTTTCCTTACTTTAACATTAGAATTCCATTCTATTCCATTTAAATTAGTGTTTTAAGTTTATTTATATTATTAAAAATATATTTTAACATGTTTCATTCATACACATTACTTAAATACTCACTCTTATTCAAAATCCTAAAATGACATAACCTTCACCAATGAAGATTTTTCATTATAACCTATTCCAATTATTAATCTAAGCTTATTTTCTTCACTAATACCGTGAATTAACATGATTTAAACATTAAAAATCAACAATTCACCATTTTTTAAAAATTCTCTTTCCAAAACCCTAAACTCAATATTACCTCATCCAAACTCTAACCAAATCTACCATTTGACTTTAAAATCCTTGTTTATGCATCAAAATAATATATTTGGAATTAATTTGCACAATTAAAACACATAACTCTAACCCTAAATTCTCTCTCTTCACCCAACTCATCCCAAACTTAATCATTTCTTCTATTTAACTTGAAAATCATTAATAATTAATCAAAATAGCTTTATTCATACCTAATTAAATAATTAAATCATGCTAATAGAAAATTTCAAAATTCACATATTCATAGTTTTTCTAGAAATTCAAAAAATAGGGAGGAAAACTTACTTGTTAGAAAATCACCAAAACTCCACTTAGTTTCTTAAAATCTCTTCAATCTTATGTTAGCTTGGAAGAAAAGAAGATCTTTCTTTCTCTCTAATGGTGTCATGTTTTTTTAAGAAGAAAAAGGAAGAATAAGACTAATTTTAATTTTTCTTTTCTTTCTACATAAAAAAAATATGACCATATATAAATATTATTTTATTTTAATAAATAATAAATTATTTAATTATTTTAAAACTCTAAATTATCTCTTTCAATAAAAAATAATTTATTTTTAATTTAATTAAATAATTTTAAGTTTATAAGATATAATTACCATTTTACCCTTAGACTTTTGATTTTTTTTTAAAAGAGTTAACTAATGTATATGTTAAGTATATTTTGTATATACATTCTATTTTTTCACTTAAAATCTTTTTATTTTTTATTTAAATTATTTTTTTAACTTATTTAAATTTAAATTTATTTAATTTAATTTAATTTTAAAATATTAGGGATGTTATATTGGATGACCTTCATCAGCCACATCAGAGAGGCTAATAGAGCAGTGGATTTTTTTAGCAAGACAGGGAACTCTTCCATTAGGACTCCATCGTTTGGCCTATATCCCTCAACAGCTAGTTTAGATTTTACTGCATGATAAGATGGGACTCCTTTGGCCTAGGATGGTGATTTTCTTAGCTCTGTTTGAGAGCTCTTTCCTTATATATATATATATAAAGAATGTATTTTGCAATGGATTTTAGAAATTCCTAAAATAATTATACCCACACAACTTGATTTCTTTCGTCATAATTTTTATTATTGATGATTATTCATCATCTTTTAGCTCTAAATCTATATACTGTTGTATCTGATTTTTTTTTAATTTATTTTTATAAGAAAAAATATATTTATTTATACTTCTTATATTAACATCTAAGATCACATATAGATTTAAGATAAAAAATTATGAAATTAACTATTTGAAGTTTATGTTTACTATAATATGTTAAATTAAGATTTAGTTCACATCTTTTTCATAATACAAGTTTATAATCAATATTTTAATTCTATTTATATAATTATAAATTTCATATTTTAATATTTTAATTTATATAGTCTTAATTATAATATTTTTTTGTATTTTTCAATAACATTAGTTTAGAAATTAAATAGATTAATACTAAAATTATTGAGAAATATATTAATTATATATGTTAAAATTAAGTGTGTAATAGTAATTTTTCTTTATACAAAAATAGAACAAAAGTTCAATTTGAACTCCCATTATATCATAAGTTGGAATCTTAATATTTTTAATTCAGTGGATCTCATGTTGTCGCATTAGCAATCCTTAACTCAGTTTAATGAATCTATCAAATAAGAGTCAATTTGGGCTGATTTTGTCAAATAAGTTTATGAATGAGTTTAGATTATTATAATTATGAGTTTAGTAATTTATTAGCAACTTGATATTTAGTTGAATGATTTAAAATAGAATTATGGGCGATTATTGAGTTAGAAGCTATTAATTGAAAGTTGATGAATATTAGTCTTAAGTATAGATGGCTTGAGGAAATATGATGAAGATGAGACATTTGTGATAATTTAAATTGTATTTTGTCGCCTGTGTTTCAACTTCAAGGAGATCAAATATATTCTTGGGTAAATTTTTTCTTGGGCAAATTTACTTGGATAAAAGAGAAAGTCTTAAAATAAATTAAATGACTGCTTTTGTTGTTGTAATTTTGTCAGTAATATATTTCTTTTTTCAATTATTTTGTGTATTTATTGATAAAAAAAATTATTTTATGTATTTCTTCTCATCAGTTGATTAATGTGTGTGACAGTTCACAAAAATATTAAAAAGATAAAATGTTTAAAAAATAAATCAAGAGCACCGCGTGTGCCGGTCATTGGCTAGTAGTAGCCTAATAAATTCCAGGCAAAGACAAATATAACCCGCCAACGACGAGTGACCGCCACTCTGCCTACCACTGCTCCGCTAGCAAGTGACAGAGCCTCCGCCACGGTTAAGCTTCCTTTACCTTCTCTTAGGCGTTTCATTGCTGTTTAGTGAAGTTTCTTCTTCTTCTTCTTCTTCTTCTTCTTCATTGTTGTTTATTGTTTGAACTATGATTTTTGTGAGAATTTCTCAACGACATATATGTTATGAATCTTCATTTAGATAATGGAATTGTTAATTTTACAGTGGGCTTCAGTTTTAAAAGAAGACCGAGATGGCTGCAGCTGTTGCTTCTACCCAATCCCAATGGGATTTCAGTTGGTAACTCTCTCTCCCTCTGTTTTTCTCTCTAATAACTATAGGTTTTGAATTAATTTACTGAATTTTTTTCTAAGAGAATTTCATTTTAAGAGTTTCTGGGTATGTATATATTAATATATACAGAGTGGCTTCAAATGATTTTAGGGTAACCAAATTGAATTGTGTTTCCCCTTTTTTTTTTTAATAATTTGGAGTTGTTTTTAGTGGGTTTTTCTTCTTTTTTTCCCCAAAAGCTGCAATTTTTCTCAATATAACTCAAATTAGTTAACCTAATTTTGGTGAGCTTTTTCATTTTTCTTAAATTTTTAAAATAAATAATATAGAGAAATTATTTCCATGTATGAACATGTGAAAATTCTGAAAAATCAAACGAAGGAGATAGAAGAAACATACCTATAATTTCTATTAGAAGTGATTTAGATGTTACTAGCATAGGTACAAAGCGCTATTTGGTTCTATTTTGTGGCCCTCAATGTATGATATCAGAAGAACAGTACATTTTCCCTGCATATGCTAGATTCTAGATGAGTGTTTCATCAGCATATGCTGTGCAAAAATAATTAGTCATGCATGGTCAAAGAAGTGAACTATCAATTCTAAAATGATGAGAATGTCAAAATAAATTTGACACGAATACATTCTCTATGTTGCAAACTTCAAATGGCAAGATGCCTTTGGTGGTGTATGCATGTTGGCATGATTTTTTTTTTCTGTTATTCAAATAACCCACAAAAGTTATTTGAATCTGGGGAGCAATTTTTTGACAGTGAATCTATTTTAGTGCCATAACTGTAACATATAGTTTATTACCTTCCATAGTTTCTTTACAAGGAATTGTTTGATTAAAAAAATAAATATCACCTGCAGTGACTTTGAAGTAGATTTTGAGTCTGAGGAGAATGCTTCCATTGTCCATGCAGCATTAGCTGTTGATAAAGAGGTGGTTCTAAACTGCTTTTGCTACATTATTAACTGTAGTTGCGCTAGATTCTTATTTTGCCCTCTTTTTATAATGCAGTTGCAGCCAGATAAGGTGAAAAGGCACATGGCAATCTCCGGTGGAAAGTTATCAGTGTGAGTTTATCTTTGTGATGATTGATGGGTCTTTGTATTTTCTTTCTTAATTTATAAGTTGAATCTTATGGGAAGTTTTGAGATCTGTACATTTTGTCCTTATATGCTATATGTTGCTTCTAAACTGAAAATACTCAAATTAATGTAGAAAAGGGAGAGAAAAATGAGACTTCACTCTGAATTTACTTGATCGTAGCAAGAGATTAAAACAAACTTATTAGTTGAACCAGTGTTTGCTACCATTTGGTCTAGTTATGATAGGCTTTGGCCTAAGTAATTTTTCAGACTCTAAAATTTCTTCTGAAGCAAGCTGTCTGACCAACTTTTTTCCAGCCAAATAAAAAATCTTCTAATATGCCTTAATACAAAACCAATTTTGTTATATGCTGTGTGAGCATCAAATAAACTAACAGTGGCTGTATAAAATTACTGAGCTTGATCTACAACTTTTCTATATGCCTAAATATAAAATAAAAAATCTCTGAGAACTTGCTCTCAGTTAATCATTGCTCGCATTGTGCACAACACAACTGTAGCCCAATAAGCTTGAGAGCTATAGATTCTTCCCTATTGAAGAGCTTGAAGTCTGTAACAAGCTTCACTTTAATGAGTTTTGAGTTGTAAGATAGCTTTGATCCTTACAATATGCACAGGTGAGTTGTTTTATGGATTGGATATTGTCATTTTATCTAAATGTATGCACAAAAATATATTAATTATTCCGGGTATGACCAGTTTCCAAAATGAGATTTACAGTTACTGCATTGGATAAATACAAGTATTTGATTAGATAAAACTTTCTGGTTTTTGAGTTTGGTCGAGCATGTGGCTGTTCTTACTTTAATTGGTAGTCATTCCATGACTATGGAAGTTGTGATATTAAGTTTGCTAATGCTTGATAAGGAGGTGATTTTAGGCGAAGTCACATTGTTAGTTACAAGTTCTCCTTTTTTATCTTTTCACGTGCACACAAACTGATAATGTGGCTTTTATCTGCCAAATGATAATGAGTGGCCAGTTGCTCATATTGTTGCTTGGAAAGTCAAATTTGGAAAGCTATATTATACTTAAAGAGGTGAAAAATTGATCAGGGTCATATAATTGAGAAATGGAAAATTGTACTTCTAAAAGTTTAATTATAAATCAATATATTGTGGTTATGTATATGTCTCACGCTTTCAAGTGGTCTTGTCTGCTATCTTTCCTATTGCTACCCCATTATGATGGCCAACAATCATGTTAGACCATTCAATACTGATTTGACGTAAATTATTATGTGGTAAGTTAGATAATTCATTTTCTTAATAAGACAGTAAATTCAATAAATCAGATGTCTTTTTCACTGCCTACTTCTAGTTTTCCCTGTTTGAGAGAGTCCTCCCAACTTCGTTTTACTTGCCAATTGCTTGTTCCTTGGTGTATAAACATGCTTAGAATCTAGAACATGTGGTTCGATGACCTTTCACTTCCCAATTACTTTGTATAACCTTTTTTTTTTCCTTTTTTGTTGCCAGGCACTTCGAGGCAGTTGAGGCGAGATTTCTTCGAGCATCATTTTCTGCTTTTGTTGATGTTCTTACGCTTGCAACGAAAACGATAGAAGAATTCGGCAAAGGAAAAAAAAATTGTGATATACAGTTATGATTAAAACCAATTGTGGTATGATGTAATCTTAATCCGTATCCAGCATTTAGGATTTTGAGTTCTTTTAGTGCGTGTTGATCTTATTTGTGTGAATGTCTCAGTGTGTTGTGATCTTATTTCATAGGTTGTATGGTTGATTTGTAAGGTTTGTTCCAGTTTTTTTTTTTTTTTTTGCATCCATGCTAAAATAGTGAACTGTTTTTATCAGCTTTTATTATTGTGATTACAGCGTTTATTTAGCATTTGCAATTTCTTTTGGAACGATAAAAGTAAAACATAATGACACAAAAACTATAACTTTAATTCATACCGTTTTCTATCACTCCAATCGATTAAGCCTGTATTTCAAAATTATATATTATATTTTACTGTGTAAACCATTAATTATATTATAATATTGAACTGTCTTATCTTTGCATCACCAGTTTTTTTTTTTTTTTTTTTTTTTTGAGCAAGTCAAGTATTACCAGTTTAATTGGAAGTTTTTGGCATACATCTTTACTGCGTTGCTCATGGATGATTTCTTCTATGACAAAGTGATAAAGCCCTCTTTTTCACTTCCTTCTGCAGGAATGAGAGAGAAGACCTGAATGAACATTTTATTTCATTTCATGTTAAGCTTTATTTCATGCTGCCTTATATTATATGCCTTTTCATTTGTTACCCCCTGGAATTAGGGCTTATTAAAAAAATCCAATTAAACAAAAAATTGAACTAAAACAATTAAATCAAACTGAAAATTATGATTAATGGAACCTATAATATGGGTTTAAGCTTTTAGTTTTTAATATTTTAGATTTTTGGTTTAAGTTTTGCTTATAAAAAACTAATTAGTTTGGTTAATCGAACTGAACCTATATTTATATTATAATTTTATAAATTTACATATATTATAATTTTTTTAATATTATATATTATAATATTTTTAATAGAATTATTTATTAATATTTTTAATGTTAATTTTGTAATATTATATTAAAAAATATTATAAAAATCCTATATAATATAAATTATTTAATATTTTTAATTATTTTTTTAAATTATAGATTATAGATTATCATAAATTATAAAAAATATTTATTAATATTATAAATGATTGATATTAAAAATATTAATTAATAAATAATTTTTATATTAAAAATATTAATTAATAAATAATATCAACTAGACATTTTAGTTGAAATAACAAACTAATTAAATAATTATATTTATTTGTCAAGAGAAATTATATGATTTACAAAATAATTTTTAAGTAATTTTTTTTAAAAAAATATTAATAGTTGTAATTCTATAATTAATTTGTTATTCCAACTGGGATCCATGGTTGAAATACCTGTTGTACGGTATAATTTCTCACATTTACATTCAAAAGAGTATTTTATGTCCCAAAGTTAGACTTTTGAGTTCTCTTTGTAAAAGATAGTGAGCTTTATTTTTTTTCTATTTTGAGAGCTTCTTAAAAGATGAAATCTTTTTGTACACTGCTAGTGTCTATAAGGGTGAAATCTTGTAAAAACTATTAAAAGAGTGAAATCTCAAAGTTAAACTAAGGGCGAAATCTTAGAGTTAAACTAAGAGCAAAATTCCCGGAGTATAACTAATAAATTCTCGGATTCTAATTATTGTAAGCTATTCGGCACAATCCTGGTTAACTAGTGGAACCTAAGTCACAAACTTAGAAAAAGTGGATACATGAGAAGTATTTGCTCTGAATCACTATAAAATTGACTAAACTCTCTCTATCCTTAGTCTTTTTATATTTATCATTTTAATTATTTCATTTTTAATTTGTCTGGGTGATAAATCATACAAATTCTCAAAATTCTATTCGACTGATAGGATTTTGCCATATCCATTTTGACAAATGTGGATAGATTAGAAGCTTCCAATTAAGGAGCTACAGTTAAATAATTGGAAAATAGTTTTTGTGCTACAATGGATATTTAGATTGACCATCCTCTTCTTATTGCTGCTTCTGTATTATCCACATTAATTTAGTTGATGCTTGGTGACTCTTTGCGGCAATATAACTAATGGGAGTGCGAATTCTTCATAATTTCAGAAATTCGACAGCTCATGTTTTTCGCAGCCCATGTTTCATAAGTTTGACCTCTTTGACAAATTTGCTTCATTATCATGGTCATGAATTTCAAAGATGTGCTATTAAATTTAAGAGGCAATACACTATTAGGAAAGTTTGGATTCAAAACCAATAACTAAGAGTATTTGGGTTCTGAAAGAATAGAGAAGGAATGGGAGAAAGGGTTTCTGTCTCTATTCATTTTCCTTGCTTAACTTGTATACAATAGATTCCTAAAGAAGATAAATTTCTAATCATGGTAAACTCCTAAATTAGTATGACAAGAAATCTCCTAATATAGAAAAATATTAACAGCAAATATTTACACTTATGATAACCCTTAATGTAAGCCTAATCCCTGAATTTAAGCCTAATACCTCCCCTCAAGTTGGAGCATGAATATCCAGAATGCCCAACTTGCGTAGAAGAGCTGTAAATGTATCATTGCCCAAAGCCTTTGTCAAGATATCAGCAAGTTGTACTGAAGTATGAACATATTTGGTGACAATATGGTTGGAGCTAATTTCATCACGAATAAAATGACAATCAACCTCAATATGTTTCGTACGTTCGTGGTATACTGGATTAGCAGCAATTTGCAATGCTGACTGACTATCACAGTAAATAGTCATAGGTCTAGAATGCTCAACACCAAGAGAACTCAGCAAGCCTTTTAACCACTTCAATTCACAAGTAACAGTAGCCATAGATCGATACTCTGCTTCAGTAGATGAGCGAGATACAATTGGGTGCTTTTTAGTTTTCCAAGAAATTGGAGAATTGCCTAAGAAAACCAAATATCCTGTCAAAGATCGGCGAGTCAAAGGGCAATTAGCCCAATCAGAGTCACAATAACCATACAGCTGCATATCACAATCGGCACTTAGAAATATCCCTTGTCCTGGATTGCCTTTCAAGTAGCAAACAACATGCAGAGCTGCATCGAAATGATCTTGCTTTGGTTGCTGTATGAACTGAGCTAGAATATGAACACAATAAGATAACTCAGGACGAGTGATGGTCAAATAAATAATTCAGCCCACCAACCGCCTATACATTTCAAAACTGCACTCGTTGAAAGTGCTAGCTCCAAAGGAGTCTTGGACGGCTTAGCTCCCAATAATCCAGTTTCAGAAATTATATCCAAGGCATATTTTCATTGACATAAGAACATACCTGCAGAATTTTGAGCCACCTCAATACCCAGAAAATACTTCAACATGCCCAAGTCTTTCATATGAAAGCAGTGATTTAAATAATTCTTAAATCGTTGAACCATCACATCATCATTGCCCGAAATAATAAGATCATCAATATAGACCAGTATATTCATCTGACCCATTCCTTCTCAAAAAGTAAAGAGAGAGTGATCAAAGCTTGATTGTTGAAAGCCAAACTTTATTAATGAATCTGCTATCTTTGCAAACCAACACCTAGGTGCTTGACGCAAACCATATAAGGACTTTTGTAATTTACACACCTTCTCGGAGAAACTGGAAGTGAAACCATGAGGCATTTTTATGTACACTTCTTCATTCAAATCGCCATGCAAAAATGCATTTTGAACATCCATTTGATATAACTTCCAGTTTTTGGCGATTGCAACTGCAAGAAAGGTGCATACTGTAACCATCTTGACTGTGGGAGCAAAAGTCTCATGATAATCGATTCCTTCAACTTGATGATTGACAAGGATCACCAATCTCGCCTTGTAACGTTCAACACTGCTGTCAGAATGGTATTTTATCTTATAAACCTATTTGCTTCCAATTGCTTTCTTCCCAGGTGGTAGATCAATCACGATTCAAGTTCCATTATCCTCAAGAGCTTGAATTTCTTTGCTCATTGCATCTCTCCAACAATCTTTCTTTGCCGCTTCTGCATATGTAGTTGGTTCATGTCCTGTACTAACACTTGCCAAAAAAGACCGATGCAACGAAGATAATTTATCATAATTGACATAATTTGCTATAGGATAGACAGTACCTGAGGAATGCGATCGAAGTGGTGAGCAGACAGAGGGGCTTGATTTAACCATATGAGTCACGTAGTCCTTCAACCGAATGGACGACACTTTAGCTCGTTGTCCTCTTCCAAGAGATTCCTCTACATTATTTTCCTCGACAACATCATTTTCAGTATCTCCTGCTTCAATACTACCACCTGTAATGTTGTTCTGGCCATCATCACAGTGCACCTCAATACCAGCGCTCCAATCATGTGCTCTATAATCATTCAAATCATCATTAGTAACTTGCTTATCGGCAATCAGAAATTCAATTTCAATGAACACCACATCACGAGAAATAAAATATTCTCTAGTATCTAAGTCATATAATTTCCAACCTTTCTTATCAAACGGATACCCAACAAAGATACATTTTCGACGTCGGCTAGCAAACTTGTCCTTGTCTCGATTCAAATTGTGACTATAACACAAACATACAAATATTCAAATACTTTGATAAGATGGCTCCTGTCCAAATAAAACTTCATAAGGACTTTTACCATTCAATATTATAGACGGAGTTCTATTTATTAAATAACCTGCTGTGAGAATACATTCACCCCAAAATTCAAGGGGTAAATTTGCTTGAAATCGTAATGCTCGTGCCACATTCAGGATATGGCGATGTTTCCTTTCCACTATCCCATTCTGTTGAGGAGTCCTAACACACGAAGTTTGATGTATGATCCCAGTTTCAGCAAAATATTCTTTCAGACACACAAACTCACTACCATTGTCACTTTGCACAATTTTGACATTTTTTTGAAATTGTCTTTGAATCATTGCCATGAATTTCTTAAGAACATAACCTATTTCAATTTTTCCATTCAACAAATATATCCATACAGCACGAGAGGAATCATCCACTATGGTCAAACAATATTTTGCTCCACAAGAAGCTGAAACTCTATAGGGTCCCCATAAATCACAATGAATTAAATCAAAACATTCTTTGGCTTTATTCTCACTAGAAGAAAATATTTCTCTTGTTTGCTTAGCTCTAAAACAAACATCACAAACATTATTATTATTTTCATTCTTATGCACTACTTTAGGAATCAATCCTAAGACTTTAGAAGAAGGATGTCCCATTCTCCTATGCCAAAGCTTAAAAGAATTAACTCCACTCATCTTGCAGGCTTTCATCTTGCAGGCTTGAATAGGAGCTGCTCCCTTGAGAAAATAAAGCCCCTCACGTTTCTCACCCGCTCCAATCACCTTTCTCGAATTTTGGTCCTGGATAACACAAAATTTGTCAGTTAGTATAATCATCAAAGCTGAATCTCTAAGAAGTTGAGAGACAGATATCAAATTGCATTTCATCTTTGGCACAAAAAGGATATTCTGTAATTTCAATCTTTCTCCAAGATAAACAATCCCTTCTTTCAATGCCATAATCTCCACTCCATCTAGCAACCACACCGGGCATGGAGTAATGTCCCGTACATTTCTCATGCATGAGTACACACTAGTCATATGATTAGAAGCTCCTGAATCAATGATCCAGGTTAATTGATTTTTCTTACCCATCAACCTCTAATTAGTACTAATTTTATTAACATTCACCATTTCCATCAAAGATCCCCATTATTCATCATTCAGTCCTCTATCTGCCCCATCAATCATTTGAGCTGTATTTGCCGGAGCAGTCCCCCTTTATCATACCCTCCGGTGGCTCCGCATTTACGTCCACTTCCTCGTCCAACACCATTTGTTCTTGGTCTATTACCTCACCATTCTGGGTACCCAATCAGTTGAAAAAAGGTCTCTGCATCATGTCCTTCACGTTTACAATTTGTGAACACCACATTTCTATCTTTAGCTTCCCCCCTGAATTTCGATTCCCTACTCACATGGCAAAGCTTACTGGATTCCCTCTTTCTTCCTTAGTATGAGTTTCTCATTCTTTCTTGTTGCACGATCATGGAATAAGCTCGATTCAAATTCGGCAAGGGTTCAGTGCTAAGAATATTCAATCTCACCGTACCATAACCTTCTTCATCCAGTCCCATAAGGAACTGATGCACCCTTTCTTCTTATCTGTGAGCGGGAATTTTTGTCCCCACTCCCGGTGAAATGGTTCTTGCAACTTCGGCACTGTTTAGGCTCGGGGCCATAGAGAATATGGACCTAAATCCGGAGAAAATTGAGTCGCCACCCGGACGGGCCGGAAAAAAAAGAAAGGGGTGGATGACTCAATTCCTAAGGAATCCCTAACCCCCTAATGGGTTTAAAAAGTTGGATACGTGTGGGGAATGTGAGAAATGGCCCAGCACCCCCACAACGCCCGATTCATTGGAACCGGCCTCCTTTGCAGATCTTAATATTATAAAATTCTTAAGTATAACAATATTATCCATATTACATGCAATAATTGAAATAAAACATCGTTATATTAAAATCAAAGCAATGTCCAAACAAAATAAATAAATGGACACCCATCCGAGGATGAAAACATGTCCTTTACATCATCCACATCTAAACTAATAGGACACCCATCAAAAGGTAGAAACATGCCCTTTAATTGGTCTAAAATATAAAAAGCAATTTAAATTACATGATATTTAACTAATGAGGTACCCACAAAGTGGAAACATACCTCTTACAACATTTGGAAATCTAAATAAATCGATAGAAGTAAATAACCATTCATCATAAATAAATCATTCATCAAAGATATAAATCAAAATATAAAATAAACATCCATCCATGATAAATTAAATAAATCAAGCATTGAAATTAAATAAATCAAGCATTGAAAATAAATCAAAGCATATAATGAACTACACAATCAAAGCTAAAAATAAAGCAAGTAAAGACACAGATTGAGGTTTACTGTTTCTATTTAAAATTCTTTAATTAATATATTAGGGTTTTGGAATTTTAGTATTTTAGTATTTGTTTAACCTACTATAAAAGTTTTAAAAAAATTGGAATGAATTAGGGTTTCATGAATCAAATTAGGGTTTAGTGGTAACATTATGAAATTAGGGTTTTAGGATATTAAAACATTAGGTTTATAGTTCTTGGTTACTGGATTGTTGTTTTTAGGCTTACTGTGTTGAGTTTGAATGTTTAGGTTTATAAGATTTTAAGGTTTTAAGGATTAGGGTTTATGGTTTTAGGGGAATTAGGGTGTAAGAAAACTTAGGGTTTAGGTTTACTAGTTTGGGGTTTACTGTTTTTGGTTTTGAAGTTGAATTAGGGTTTTTAGTGTTTCGAAAAATATATTTGGTTTTAGAATTTGAGAAAACAATTTATAGTTTTATAAAGCTTTATGTGAATTTTAGAAACTGTAAGATAAATTTAGGGTTTGGATATTTAACAAAACATTTGGAAATTTTTAAAAAGGTGAGAGGAAAACAGCTTAGGGTTTTTTTAAAAGCTTTTGGAAATAGGAAAAATGTTTTAAGGTTTTTGGAAACAAAAGAGTATTTTTTTAGGGTTCTTAAGGTTTAGAAAAGACAGAATTAGGCTTCTTAAATTTTAGAAGAAATAGAATTAGGGTTCTTAAATTTTAGAAGAAACAGAATTAGGGTTCTTGAGTTTTTAAAAGAAACAGAATGAACGATTTAAGATTTTGGAAAACAAAGAAATGAATTAGGGTTCTTCCTTTTTAGGAGAAACAGAAGGAACGATTTAAGATTTTTGGAAACAAAGATCAAGTTATTACATATTCAAAGACCAAAGTTGTGTATGTATAATCTTATAAATCAAAGAAACAAAGCTACTGTAAGAAAATAAAAAGAAATTAAAGATTCAAACTTTCGTTTGTTGATTCCACCAAAAATTGCTTCTTGGATGAACAAAGACAAAGGCAAGGTTGCTACCTTTGATCAATCGTTGATTTGCTTGCTTATTACTAGAATTTTCAAAGTCCCACTATCCGATCCAAAGTTTTCTCCTTGTTAATCTTTTTTCTCCTCCCTTTTTTAGTGTTATTTATAGGAAATTTTGGAAGCTTCATTCAAATTGTTTACGGAAACTATAATTAATTAGGAAAAGGAAACCGAAACCAAATAGAATTTGGTTTCTGAAAAAATTGCGTCAAAAAATTTTGTTGGCCAAAAAACTGCTGTGGGCTACTGCGAGAAACTGCGTGGAAACTTGCGAGGATGCACGGCCAGGCCGTTTCGCTCGCAGGATTTTCCTACGGGCGAAATGGCCCAAGGTCATTTCGTCCAACACTTTCGGAGATGAATTTTTTTGTCGCCGATTTTTATTTTTATTTTTTATTTTTAAAAATTATAAAAATAAATACTAAAATAAATATTATTAAATTAAGATAATACAAAAATTATTTTGGACCGGACTGGGTAAAAAATTAAGGGTCTACAGTCTGCCCCTGCTTGAACGATCTAAGACTTTAGTAAAAGAGAGTGAAAAACAATAAGACTTAATTTTTCTGAGATAGTTGAGGTTTTGGGTTCTGGACCCGGTTCGAGTTTTGGACTCAAGGATAATTTTAGGTTTTGGACCTAAGGATAATTTTGAGTTCTGGACTCGAACTAAGTTCTAGACTTAAAAGAGATTTTAGGTTCTGGACCTAGAGATAATTCGGGTTCGGGACCCGAGCTAAGTTCTGGACTTAGAATGGATTTTAGGTTCTGGACCTAAGGATAATTTGGGTTCTGGACCCGAGCTAAGTTTTTGACTTAGAAGAGATTTTAGGTTCTGGACCTAAGGATAATTTGGGTTCTGGTCCCGAGCTAAGTTCTGGACTTATGAGGAATTTTAGGTTGTGGACCTAAGGATAAAATAAACATGCCCTTTACATTGGTCTAAAATATAAAAGCAATTTAAATTACATGATATTTAACTAATGAGGTACCCACAAAGTGGAAACATACCTCTTACAACATTTGAAAATCTAAATAAATCGATATAAGTAAATAATCATTTATCATAAATAAATTATTCATTAAAGATATCAATCAAAATATAAAATAAACATCCATCCATGATAAATTAAAATAATCAAGCATTGAAATTAAATAAATCAAGCATTGAAAATAAATCAAAACATATAATGAACTACACAATCAAAGCTAAAAATAAAGCAAGTAAAGACACAGATTGAGGTTTACTGTTTGTATTTAAAATTCTTTAATTAATATATTAGGATTTTGGAATTTTAGTATTTTAGTATTTGTTTAACCTACTGTAAAAGTTTTGGAAAATTGGAATGAATTAGGGTTTCATGAATCAAATTAGGGTTTAGGGTTAACATTATGAAATTAGGGTTTTAGGATATTAAAACATTAGATTTATAGTTCTTGGTTACTGGATTGTTGTTTTTAGGCTTACTGTGTTGAGTTTGAATGTTTAGGTTTATAAGATTTTAAGGTTTTAAGGATTAGGGTTTATGGTTTTAGGGGAATTAGGGTGTAAGAAAACTTAGGGTTTAAGTTTACTAGTTTGGGGTTTACTGTTTTTGGTTTTGAAGTTAAATTAGGGTTTTTAGTGTTTCGGAAAATATATTTGGTTTTAGAATTTAAGAAAACAATTTATAGTTTTATAAAACTTTATGTGATTTTTAGAAACTGTAAGATAAATTTAGGGTTTGGATATTTAACAAAACATTTGAAAATTTTAAAAAAGGTGAGAGGAAAACAGTTTAGGGTTTTTTTAAAAGCTTTTGGAAATAGGAAAAACGTTTTAAGGTTTTTGGAAACAAAAGAGTATTTTTTAGGGTTCTTAAGGTTTAGAAAAGACAGAATTAGGATTCTTAAATTTTAGAAGAAACAGAATTAGGGTTCTTTAATTTTAGAAGAAACAGAATTAGGGTTCTTGAGTTTTTAAAAGAAACAGAATGAACGATTTAAGATTTTTAGAAAACAAAGAAACGAATTAGGGTTCTTGATTTTTAGGAGAAACAGAAGGAACGATTTAAGATTTTTGAAAATAAAGATCAAGTTATTACATATTCAAAGACCAAAGTTTTGTATGTATAATCTTATAAATCAAAGAAACAAAGCTACTGTAAGAAAATAAAAAGAAATTAGAGATTCAAACCTTCATTTGTTGGTTCCACCAAAAATTGCTTTTTGGATGAACAAAGACAAAGGCAAGGTTGCTGCCTTTGATTAATCGTTGATTTGCATGGTTATTGCTAGAATTTTCAAAGTCCCACTATCCGATCCAAAGTTTTTCTCCTTGTTAATCTTTTTTCTCCTCCCTTTTTTAGTGTTTATTTTAGTGTTATTTATAAGAATTTTTGGAAGCTTCATTCAAATTGTTTACGGAAACTATAATTAATTAGGAAAAGGAAACCGAAACCAAATAGAATTTGGTTTCGGAAAAAATTGAGTCAAAAAATTTTGCTGGAGAAAAAACTGCTGCGGGCTGCTGCAAGAAACTGCGTGGAAACTTGCGAGGGTCCGCAGCCAGGCCGTTTCTCCCACAGGATTTTCCTGCGGGCGAAATGGCCCAAGGCCATTTCGTCCAACACTTTCGGCGATGAATTTTTTTGTCGCCGATTTTTCCGTCACCAATTTTTATTTTTATTATTTTTTATTTTTAAAAATTATAAAAAATAAATACTAAAATATATATTATTTAATTAAGATAACACAAAAATTATTTTGGACTAATTAAAATATATTGGACCGGACTGAGTCAAAAATTAAGGGAGACAATCGTCAGATTGCACTTACATCCTGCGCAATTACATACTGGTATCTTGTCATAGTTATTCAATTCATCCCTGATCAATTTGAGCTGACCATAATAAGTCACAATGGTCTGCCCATTTTGTTTACAGTTTGCTAAATCTAATCTCAACTATTGCACTCGTGGCCAATTTCCAATTGAAAATCTCTCCTTGATATCATCCCACAGATCTTTCACAATCTCCGTGTGTGAAATGGTTGATCGAAGTTTGGGTCCGATAGTATTAAACACCCAAGAAACCAACATCAAATTAACTGTCCATCAGTCTTTGATTTCATGGGCATTCTCAGCTGGTTGTTTAATCGTTCCATCAACAAATCCATATTTCTTCTAGGCACGAAGTGCAGTTCGCATGGCCCGTGCCCTTTCATTATAGTTTTCTCCTCTTAATTGAACCTGAGTAATTATATTACCAGGATTGTCATTCGAATTGATAGAGTAAGGATTTGAGAGTTTTTCCCCTTCTTTCGCCATTTCTTTGATACCATGAAAGAATAGAGAAGGAATGGGAGAAATAGTTTTTGTCTCTATTCATTTCCTTGCTTAACTTATATACAATAGATTCCTAAAGAAGGTAAACTTCTAATCATAGTAAACTCTTAAATTAGTACAACAAGAAATCTTCCAATATAGGAAAATATTAACAGCAAATATTTACACTTATGATAGCCCTTAATGGAAGCCTAATTCCTGAATTTAAGCTTAATAAGTTCTAGCAAAAGAATGAAAAAAATATTATATTGTAATGAGTGCTTGATAATGGATGACAAGAGTATCACAATTAGATGGTTTCAATGCTAAAAATTCAATGAAGGTCACTTGTGCTTTTTTTTTTTTTTAAATTTCTTTTCTATGTTTTATTTTTGTTTTAATTTTAAGGTATTAATATTTTTTGGGCATTTGGGTGTGTTGTTCTTAGTGGAATTAGTTTTTTTTTTAATTTTTTAATCATTTTAATAAATGGGTATTCATTGTTACTTGATGATACTTAATAGATTTAAAGTGCATCCAATATTTAAAAATATTTTAAAAATGGAAAACTGGAATTGATAATTTTATGGTTGAACCAAACTTGAGAGCCAATCATATTTTGGTTTCTATTTTGGTCATATGAAAAAATTATATAATACAATAATGATTTTAACTGAATATTATTGCTAGAATGACAAATTAATTAGATAATAATAAATTTTTTATATTTTATTACAAAAAAGTTAAAGGTTCAATCGGTGAAATTTTTGGTATATTTTTTAAAAAATATCGTTACATGTTATAATTTAATTAATTTATCATTCTAATTAGGATGTCTAATTTAAATTACTATTCTACCATATGATTTCCGGATGATATGGACATGTGATCATAATTGCGTCGTATAATCATAACTTGGCTTGCTATTTTGCAGCGAGAGAGAATATAATTGAGACATTATAAAGTATGAGAGTTGGCAGGTAAATGACTCCAGAAATCAATGTCAAACTTTGAATTTTTGGTAGATTTTACTAATGATTGAATTATGTTAAGATTTATATTTTGATATTTATATTTTGATTCTTAATTATTTATTTGTTATGATTTGTTTTATTTTGAAATGGTTATTTGCCCTGTTGTTGGATCTCTCTATTCTAGCAATATATATATATATATATATTGAAATAATAGTCTCTTGTTGAATATCTGTATTTCAGCAAAACCAGCAACTTCAAAGCCGTGTTTTGCAATTTCCATGCATTACACAATTTTAATCAATTTACTAATTATTTATTCAATTCAATTATGCAATTTCTATGCTTTTGGGAATTAATTGCACTAATTATCTGCACTAATTATTTTTTTAATACATTTTTATTTTTTAAAATACTCAGTATAACAAACTTTTATATATAATAATTTAAAAAACAAAATAGAAATGGGGATGTAGCTCAGATGGTAGAGGGCTTGCTTAGCATGCAATGGGTACGGGGATCGGTTTCCCGCATCTTCAATTCCATTCATTGTTTCCCCTTTCATAGCCGCAAGGGATTTGCATTTTAATTTTTAAATCATTTAATTTTTTTTAAATTTTATTTTTATATATCCATATATTTTTTAAACTGTCAAAAAAAAAACTATTTTCCATGGATCTTAACAAATAAAATATTTAGGTTATCACATCTTATTTGTAGTTTTTAATTATAAATTTTAAAGGGTTAATAAAAATAGAATATCTAAATTTTTCAAAAATTTTAATTATACTCAAACTTTTCAAAATAGATTACTTTTTTCTAATTCTAAAATTTACTTGTCTACTTGATAAAATTGAAACAAAAATTAGCCTTTTTGTTTTACCACTCATCATTAAACTCTACTTTGTCATAACTTTCCTTTCATCCCTTTTTTTTCAATTTTAAAAAATATGACTGCAATTGTGACTAAATTTATATCATTGTCAATGAAAATACTTTTATATTTGGCCCATTTAAAAATTCATAAAACTATAACTATATCCATAATTTTTAAAAATATATTATTTTGCAACAGATATGTTAGGGATTTGTCTCCCAGAAACCTGTAGCCCGGTTAATCTCCAAGGGCTCTATGTTGAGGCTTGCAGACTTCTGAAAATGGTATTTTGGTAATTAAATCTTATAAATTTAAAATTAATAAAATAATTTAAAAATAAATTATTTTTGAATGGAAGAGGGAAATTAGAACTTTTAATTTATTAAAAAAATAATTAAATAATTAAATATTAAATTATTTTAATATATATATATATGTGGTTAAAAAAAAAGATGAAAGGAAAAGAATATTAAAAGTCTTATTCTTCTTCTTCTTCAAGAACGTGGCTTCCATGGGAGTTTGAAGATCAAGGATTTTGCTTCTTCCATACTCCATAAATTGAAGGAATTAACAAGTTTCAAGTAGATTTTCGGTGATTTCCACCAAAATTAGTAAGTTTCCATCTCTTTTCTTTAAATTCCATGGAAGATGCGATTATGTGAGAATTTGGATTTTCATGTAGTATGTTATAATTGTTGGAATTAGTGTGTATGATATTATTTTGGGTAGTTAACAATGATTCTAAGGTTAGATTGAAGAGATGATGGAGTTTGGTCAAAGAATGGTGAAGATAGAGAATTTAGGGTTATGGATTTTTGGGGTTTTGAAAACATGAACTTTAATTGTGCAAATTGATTCCAAATGAGTTGTTTTAATTCATAAACAAGTATTTTAAAGTCAAATATTGGATTTGGTGGTGTTGGGTTGGAGTTTGAGAATAGAAATGGAGATTTAGGGTTTTGGAAAAGTGATTTTCCAAAGTGGTTGAATTGTGTGATTTTATTTGTTTAAGCATGTTGTTTAGTGTTAAAAGTGATGAATATAAGCTTGGAATGAGTAATGGATTGTGTTGGAATGGAAAACCTTCAATGGGGGAAGGTTATGCCATTTTTGAGATTTTGTGTATAAGAGTGTATTTTTATAATGTAAATGATTTAAATGTATTAAAATATGTTTTTAATAATATAAATAAACTTAAAACACTAATTTAATTGTAGTAGAATGGAATTTCAATGTTGAAGTAAGGAAAGGCTAAATTTTTGGAAATTTGTAGGAGTGATGTGTAATTATGGTTTAATGTTGGAAATGCCATTAAATGTGATACTAAATAATTATTTGCTATCACATTTGGTTTAGACATTGAGGGAGGTTGATTTGCTTCATCCAAGTGGTGAAGGGCAAGTTAGAAAGATTGGATTGAAGGTTGTTTTTAGCTTGCTTTGAGTTGCTAGTAGAGGTATGTACAAACTTTAAATATAATGTTTATATTTACATAACATTTGGACTTAACACATTTTGGTTGAAAAATGTGTTAAGTTACTTGTTTCATTGATTGTGTATGAATAATGTGCTATGACATTTGTAATGTCATATATGTGTTAAATACATTGTGAAAAGCCATTGATAATGGCTAATTTGTATAACATGTGAAATATGCATATTATGTGAAAATATTCAAAGTAATTGGGTAATGTGTTGTGAATGCAAAAATGAGATATGAGTAATAATGAAATGAATTGATATTGATAAAAATGAGAAAAATGAGAAAGATGTGAAAAATGAGAAAAGTGAGAAAAAAAAATGTGAAAATGAGGAAATGTGCCAAGATTGAATATGTGAAAATGAGAAAGAGATTAATAATGAGAAATATGAATAAATTGTGTGCCTAGTATGTTATTCAATTTTCAGAGTTCTGAGTTTGGCGGCATGCCTATGATTGCCTACGGGCTATACGCTAGAATAGTGAAAAGACTGGGTCGTAAGCCAGGCCAGCTGATAAATATGATGTTTTTGGGGTGAAAAGACTGGGTCGTAAGCCTTAAAAACTGTAGCAGTCTAGCCGGGTTGAGGACCAAGATACTGGGGCCTCAAGGTCTAGCCGGGTTGAGGTCCAAGAGACTGAGACTGTTACATTATCCATGGATATATATATTGCCTACGGGGCTAGACACATGGTGTCATTATGGACCAAAGTAGTAACTCTGAAATTTGAATAGCATATTAGATATTTTTTGGGCCCATGCTTATCTTTGTTTTACTGTAAATTATAAATTATGATACAATTGAGTAATATAATGTTATGAGTTGTGCTTATGAAATATTTGAAAAATATAAGAAAGTGGATTGATATGACATCTATATGTATTGTGCATTTGGTATTGCATTGAGTTATATTGTTATTATCAAAGTTTGTACCACTAGGCTCCGGCTTAGCGCGATTGTTTCCATCGCGCAGGTGACAAGGTAGACCCAGCTGAGCCAGAGAGTTCCTCTAGACCAGGTCGGGTCTAGACTTGTAGTTAAGCTTGTTGAGTTGCTATCGAGATCAGAAACACTGCCAGCAGCATGTATATATTTTTATGTTATTGTATATTTTTGAGTTTTATGCATAATATATTATGTTTTTGAGTTTTACGTATTGTATATTATAAAGAATGTTCGGCTCAATGTATTTGAAATGGGAGAGTAAGTGTGTTTTAAATTATATATATCTATATGTATAAATGTTTGAGAAACTTGGTGAAATTGAGAAGTATGGTTGAGATGGTGATTTGAAATTATTTGGGAGTGTTTTCTTTTTTGCAGGTTGTATTTTGATAAATTTTGGGATGTCCAAAATACAGATAAAACTCTGGCGAATTTTTTCCAGAGATTTTTTTATATATATTATTTATTTTGGGTTCTTATAATAAGTAAAGAATATTTATATTCTGCTTAATTTTTATATATTTAGAATTTAAAATTTAAAATTGGAAATGTGAAAATTTTTTATTAAACCGGTCTGTGATATTTTTGTACCGTATATGCGTATTTTACATATGCTGAAAACATGTATTGTACGTATATAGGGTATAAGGGTGTTACATTTATTTTGGTATCAGAGCCTAGGTTTGAGGTTCTCGACCTAGGTGGGATGATAGAGAGAGAAAATGGGGGATTTGAAAAATAATTTTTAATTGTAATACATGCATTGGCACTGGCAGTTTCTGATATCTGATATAGTATTTTCTGCTTTGTTTGCAGATATAGGTAGTTATGGCGTCTCGGCCGCATTAGGCTGCTGAGGGTAGTGCAAAGAGTGTGGCTCTAGATGAGGATAGAGTTGGAGCTAGAGTTGTATCTGCTGGTGAGGCGTCTGTTTCTGTGCCTGTGAGACTAGCAGCTGATGAGATTCCACCTGGCTGGGTATGGCATATGGTAGATTTGTTGAGGCAGCTCCAGTTCTGCAGCCGCCACAGCCACAGCCGCAGCCATAGTTGCCGGTGAGGCAGTATGATAAACTGAGAAAGTATGGGGCTGAGGACTTTGGTTGTACTACAGATCCTGCTGTAACAAAGCAGTGGCTAGACTGGATTCAGAGGATATTTATTCAGTTACAGGCTAGTCTAGAAGAGAAGTTTGATTATGCCAGATCTCTTCTACAGAGAGATGCATATGATTGGTGGAAGACGGTTCCACATGCTTTGGATGATCCACTAGTCCTAACCTATGATGATTTTCTGTGGGAATTTGAGCAGAAGTATACTTCAAGAGAGTATAAAGATGCAAAGAAGATGGAATTCCTGAGTCTGAGACAGGATACCAGGACAGTGACCAAGTATGAGATCAAGTTTATCCGGTTGAGTCACTATGCTGGTGGGATCATTTTTGACGAGTTTGATAGGTGCAGGAGGTTTAAGGAGGGCCTGAGACCCTCTATTATGTGCATCATTGCAGGTTCTCGATATTAGAATTTTTTCCAGTTAGTTGCAGCTGCCAGGAGTGTTGAGAGGGCACAAAGTCTTGCAGCAGGTGCCAGGGTTAAGGAGACCAGAGTTAGGAGACCCTAAAGTGAGGCAGGGTCTTCATCAGTGAAGAGAGGCCGAGGGGGACATTTTTAAAGGTTTAGTAGGAGTCAGGGGCAGTTTGGCAGGTCAATACAGCAGCAGAGACAGAGGCAGCGACCTGTAGTTTCAGTGGCTAGTGCTCCGACTCTAGTGGCTCAGAGACCTACTCCACCTACTTGTGTTCATTGTGGTAGAGTACACGGAGGTGTCTGATGGTGGAGAGGTGCTTCGAGAGTGTGTTTTAGATGTGGGTCGTCAGACCATTTTATCAAAGATTTTCCTAAGCCACCAGAGGTTAGGCAGGCAGATACTGCATCTTCTCGACCCAGTGTCAGAGTGGGTCGTGGTGGCAGAGGTTTTAGTAGAGGTGGTCACCCTGGGTTTAGTCAGAGAGGAGGCTCTACATCCGGAGGCAGTAGGCCAGATGAGGCTGGGCCATCTTTGCGGGTTTATGTGATGCTGAGGCAGCCGGATGCTTCAACCGTCATTGCGGGTATATTTTCTTTATTTGGTATTTCAGTCCTTGCTCTATTAGATCCTGGATCTACACATTCATACATAAGTGCATCCATCTTGCCTATGTCTGAATTATATTCTAAGTCCCTAGGATTTGATGTCTTGGTGACAAATCCTTTAGGGCATAGTGTTGTGGTGAGCAGGCTGCACCGAGATAGTCCAGTTGTTGTTCAGGATGAGGAGTTTCTCGGTGACCTGATTGAGATGCCTTTCAGGGAATATGATCTGATTTTGGGCATGGATTGGTTATCCAAGCATGGGGCTGTGGTAGATTGTCAGAAGAAATGTGTTACTTTGAGAACACGGGATGGTAGGGATGTTATAGTATCTAGTGAGCAAAGGTATCTTTCATCTATGTTTGTTTCAGCTATTTCAGCTGGGAGAATCATTAGGAAGGGATGTGAGGCTTATCTTGCTCATGTTGTAGATACTAGAGTAGTGGAATCCCTACTTGAAAATATACCCACAGTTGCCGAGTTTCTAGATGTTTTCCCTGATGAGTTGCCAGGGGTACCTCTTGAGAGAGAAGTGGAGTTTGGTATCGATTTGTTGCCTGGTACCACTCCTATCTCTATCACCCCTTATCGGATGGCACCTGCTGAGTTGAGAGAGTTGAAGGTGCAGTTGCAGGAGTTATTGGATAAAGGGTTTATCCGCCCTAGTGTGTCCCCGTGGGGAGCGCCTGTGTTGTTTATGAAGAAGAAGGATGACACCATGAGATTGTGTATTGATTATAGGCAGTTGAATAAGGTGACCATCAAGAACAATTATCATTTACCTCGGATAGATGATCTCTTTGATCAGTTGAAGGGAGCAGCAGTATTCTCTAAGATTGATCTGAGATCAGGGTACCATCAGTTGAGAGTCAGAGATGTGGATGTACCCAAGACAGCTTTTCGTATGAGGTATGAGCATTATGAGTTTCTGGTAATGCCCTTTGGATTGACGAATACACCAGCAGCTTTTATGGATTTGATGAACAGGGTATTCAGACCATATTTAGATCAGTTTGTGGTGGTCTTCATTGATGACATTTTGGTGTATTCGCATAATGAGGAGGATCATGATAGACATTTGCGGATCGTATTGCAGACTTTGAGAGAGAAGCAATTGTATGCTAAACTATCTAAGCGTGAGTTCTGGCTCGATCAGGTAGCTTTTCTTGGTCATGTGGTTTCAGCAGAGGGTATTAGAGTTGATCCGAGTAAAGTTGAGGCTATCTTTAATTGGAGTCCACCGAAGACTGTGACAGAGGTTAGAAGTTTTCTGGGATTGGCAGGCTATTATCGTCGATTTGTGAAGGGTTTTTCTATAATAGCTACACCACTCACCAGATTACTTTGGAAAGGAGTTAAATTTGTGTGGACAGATCAGTGTCAGGAAAGTTTTGAGCAGTTGAGGGAGATATTAACTCAAGCTCCTATCCTTACCCTGCCTGTGGAAGGTAAACCATATGTGATATACAGTGATGCTTCACACAGTGGTTTAGGTTGTGTTCTGATGCAGGAGGGTAGAGTCATTGCTTATGCCACTCAACAGTTGAAACCGCATGAGCTGAATTATCCAACGCATGATTAGAATTAGCAGCAATAGTCTTTACCTTGAAGATTTGGCGGCATTATTTGTATGGGGAAAAGTGTTTCATTTATACAGATCACAAGAGTTTGAAATACCTGGGTGTTTAGAGAGAGCTGAATCTTCGACAGAGACGGCGATTAGAGTTGATTAAAGACTATGACTATTTGATTAATTATCATCTTGGTAAGGCAAATGTTGTTGCTGATGCCTTGAGTAAAAAATCTTTGGCAGGTTTGACTGCTTATTCGCTCTCGTTGCTTGTTGAGTTGAGAGCGTTGCACGCTAGATTTGAATCTTCTGATGATGGTGCTCTGATGGCTCAGTTGCAATTGAGGCCAGTCTTGTTGGATCATATTAGGGAGGCTCAGTTGGCAGATGAGAGAATTTAGAAAATTGTGTTGGTTTGTCAAAAGGGGGAAAGTCGAGACTTTTATGTGAGGGATGATGGCAATCTTTGGTATAGAGATAGATTGTGTATTCTTGATGATGCAGAATTGAAAGAATGATATTAGAGGAAGCACATCAGTCACTTTTTGCTATGCACCATGGGAGTACCAAGATGTATCAGGACTTAAAGTGACATTATTGGTGGTCAGGTATGAAGAGGGACATAGCAGAGTTTGTATCCAGATGTCTCACTTGCCAGAAAGTGAAGGCTGAGCACCAAGTTCCTTCAGGGTTGGTCCAACCTTTATCAGTGCTAGAATGGAAATGGAAGCGAGTGACAATGGATTTTGTGACTGGACTACCTTTGACTCAGAAGAAGCATGATGCAATCTGGGTGATAGTTGATTGGATGACAAAGACAACTCATTTTCTTCCTGTTCGGATGGATTATTCTCTTGAGAGATTGGCTGAGCTGTATATCAATGAGATAGTCAGGTTGCATGGAGTCCCAGTTTCTTTGGTGTCGGATTTAGATCCCCGGTTTACTTCGAGGTTTTAGAAGAGTTTACATAATGCTTTGGGTTCTCGATTGCATTTTAGTACTGTTTTTCATCCTCAGACAGATGGATAGTCAGAGAGAGTGATACAGATTCTGGAGGATATGTTGAGGAGCTGTATCATTGATTTTACCGGGAATTGGGACAGATTTTTGTCATTAATTGAGTTTGCTTACAACTACAGTCATCAGTCGAGTATTGGGATGACTCCTTATAAGGCTTTATATGGCAGGAGATGCAGGACACCTTTGTGTTGGGATGAAGTTGGAGAAGGTAAACTGGTTAGTCCCTATTTGATTAAGAAAACAGAGGAGAAAGTAAAGGTGATTCGGGGTCGTTTGAAAGCAGCTTCAGGCCAATAGAAATCCTATTCAGATTTAAAGAGAAGAGACGTAGAGTTTAGTGTGGAAGATAAAGTGTTTCTGAAGGTGTCTCCATGGAAGAAGATTTTGAGATTTGGCCGCAAAGGGAAGTTGAGTCCTCGTTTCATAGGACCATATAAGGTGTTGGAAAGAGTTGGTCCAGTGGCTTATAGACTAGCTTTGTCGCCTGAGTTGGATCGAATACATAATGTTTTCCATGTCTCGATGCTTCAGAGATATAGGTCTGACCCATCTCATATCTTGTCAGTGGAGTCCATTGAGGTGAGTCCAGATCTGACTTACGAGGAAGAACCAGTGGAAATTTTGGCACGAGAGGTTAAAGAATTGAGGAATAAGAGAGTACCACTTGTGAAAGTCCTTTGGAGGAATCATGCCACTGAGGAGGCGACATGGAAAAGTGAGCAGGCGATGCAGAGTTAGTTTCCCCATTTGTTCCAGACTTCAGGACAGGTAATTTCGAGGGTGAAATTTGTTTTAGGGGGAGAGAATTGTAACATCCTAAAATTTTTGAAAATTTCTAATTTTTAAAAAAATTGGATAAAATAAATTATAATTTAAAAGGATAAATTAAATTAATGATTTTAAATGAAAAATGAAGTTATTTTAAATGAAAAAGTGGAATATATATGTGATATATATGCAAAATATACATAACATATATAAAAGTCAACACTTTTTAAAAGAAAAGGGTATTTTGGTAATTAAATCTTATAAATTCAAAATTAATAAAATAATTCAAAAATAAATTAGTTTTGAATGGAAGAGGGAAATTAGGACTTTTAATTTATTAAAAAAATAATTAAATAATTAAATATTAAATTATTTTAATATATATATGTGGTTAAAAAAAAGATGAAAGGAAAAGAATATTAAAAGTCTTCTTCTTCTTCTTCTTCTTCTTCTTCAAGAACGTGGCTTCCATGGGAGTTTGAAGACCAAGGATTTTGCTTCTTTCATACTCCATAAATTGAAGGAATTAACAAGTTTCAAGTGGATTTTTGGTGATTTCCACCAAAATTAGTAAGTTTCTATCTCTTTTCTTTGAATTCCATGGAAGATGAGATTATGTGAGAATTTGAATTTTCATGTAGTATGCTATAATTGTTGGAATTGGTGTGTATGATATTATTTTGGGTAGTTAACAATGATTCTAAGGTTAGATTGAAGAGATGATGAAGTTTGGTTAAAGAATAGTGAAGAGAGAGAATTTAGGGTTATAGATTTTTGGGGTTTTGAAAACATGTTTAATTGTGCAAATTGATTCCAAATGAGTTGTTTTGATTCATAAACAAGTATTTTAAAGTCAAATATTGGATTTGGTGGTGTTGGGTTGGAGTTTGAGAATGGAAGTGGAGATTTAGGGTTTTGGAAAAGTGATTTTCCAAAGTGGTTGAATTGTGTGATTTTATTTGTTTAAGTATGTTGTTTAGTGTTAAAAGTGATGACTATAAGCTTGGAATGAGTAATGGATTGTGTTGGAATGAAAAACCTTCAATGGGGGAAGGTTATGCCATTTTTGAGATTTTGTGTATAAGAGTGTATTTTTATAATGTAAATGATTTAAATGTATTAAAATATATTTTTAATAATATAAATAAACTTAAAACACTAATTTAATTGTAGTAGAATGGAATTCCAATGTTGAAGTAAGGAAAGACTAAATTTTTGGAAATTTGTAGGAGTGATGTGTAATTATGGTTTAATGTTGGAAATGCCATTAAATGTGATACTGAATGATTATTTGCTATCACATTTGGTTTAGGCATTGAGGGAGGTTGATTTGCTTCATCCAAGTGGTGAAGGGCAAGTTAGAAAGATTGGATTGAAGGTTGTTTTTAGCTTGCTTTAGGTTGCAAGTGGGGGTATGTACAAACTTTAAATATAATGTTTATATTTACATAACATTTGGACTTAACACATTTTGGTTGAAAAATGTGTTAAGTTACTTGGTTCATTGATTGTGTATGAATAATGTGCTATGACATTTGTAATGTCGTATATGTGTTAAATGCATTGTGAAAAGCCATTGATAATGGCTAATTTGTGTAACATATGAAATATGCATATTATGTTAAAATACCCAAAGTAATTGAGTAATGTGTTGTGAATGCAAAAATGAGATATGAGTAATAATGAAATGAATTGATATTGATAAAAATGAGAAAAGTGAGAAAAATGAGAAAGATGTGAAAAATTAGAAAAGTGAGAAAAAAATGTGAAAATAAGGCAATGTGCCTAGATTGAATATGTGAAAACGAGAAAGAGATTAATAATGATAAATATGAATAAATTGTGTGCCTAGTATGTTATTTAATTTTCATAGTTCTGGGTTTGGCGGCATGCCTATGATTGCCTACGGGCTATACGTTGGAATGGTGAAAAGACTAGGTCGTAAACCAGGCCAGCTGATAAATATGATGTTTTTGGGGTGAAAAGACTGGGTCGTAAGCCTCAAAAACTGTAGTAGTCTAGTCAGGTTGAGGACCAAGATACTGGGGCCTAAGTTTATAGCCGGGTTGAGTTCCAAGAGACTGGAGCTGTTACATTTTCCATGGATATATATATATATATATATATATATTGCCTACGGGGCTAGACACATGTTGTCATTATGGACCAAAGCAGTAACTCTGAAATTTGAATAACATATTAGATCTTTTTTAGGCCCATGCTTGTCTTTGTTTTACTGTGAATTATGAATTATGATACAATTGAGTAATATAATATTATGAGTTGTGCTTATGAAATATTTAAAAAATATAAGAAAGTGGATTGATATGACATCTATATGCATTGTGCATTTGGTATTGCATTGAGTTATATTGTTATTATCAAAGTTTGTACCACTAGGCTTCGGCTTAGCACGATTGTTTCCATCGCGCAGTTGACAGGGTAGACCCAGCTGAGCCAGAGAGTTCCTCTAGACTAGGTCGGGTCTAGACTTGTAGTTAAGCTTGTTGAGTTGCTATTGAGATCAAAAACACTGCCAGCATCATGTATATATTTTTATATTATTGTACATTTTTGAGTTTTATGCATAATATATTATGTTTTTTAATTTTATGTATTGTATATTATAAAGAATGTTTGGCTCAATGTATTTGAAATGGGAGAGTAAATGTGTTTTAAATTATATATATCTATATGTATAAATGTTTGAGAAACTTGGTGAAATTGAGAAGTATGGTTGAGATGGTGATTTGAAATTATTTGGGAGTGTTTTCTTTTTTGCAGGTTGTGTTTTGATAAATTTTGGGATGTCCAAAATACAGATAAAACTCTGGCAAATTTTTTCCAGAGATTATATATATATTATTTATTTTGGGTTCTTATAATAAGTAAAGAATATTTATATTCTACTTAATTTTTATATATTTAGAATTTAAATTTTAAATTGGAAATGTGAAAATTTTTTATTAAACCGATCTATGACATCTTTGTACCGTATATGCGTATTTTACATATGCTGAAAATATGTAATGTACTTATACAGGGTATAAGGGTGTTACAGGATACATGTCGGTTACAGAGGGAGCGGCGCTATAGTTTTTTTAGAGTGAAATGGGAGGGAAAATGAAATTTTGATTCCAGCCCAGGACATCTAATGCCCCCACCAACATCACCTCTATAAATAGAGGGTTAATTACTGGTCATTCATCACTTCTAAGATTTCTAAGAGTTCGGAGTGAGAGTTCAGTTATTCTAGCAAGTTTAGCATTATTTGGTCAACTTTAGCAATAAGATTAGAGAGTGGCTAAGTGTTTTCCAACCCATCGAGGTCTATATCTACTACAAGCTGCAATAGGCGAGCTCTTGTTATTGTAACATTTAAATTTATATTCATTTTTCTTGATTTAAATAAGTAAAATGAGTTTGGGTAGAGAGAATGTATCTATAAGGTGATAAGGCCACTGAACAATACTTATAATATAGTGATCTAGTTCAGCCTAATAGTGATGCCCGGATCTCATCTTTGGGTAAGAGCTCAAGTGGTGGTGATATGGCTAAGGCAAAGGTGGTCGGGCGAGTTACATCAGCTCACCCTACCTTGATAGATGAGGAGGATGAGGAGGGAGAGGAAAAAGAAGAAAATGGTGCTCATGCTTCAACAAACCTAGGCAAAGGATATTTATTCTTAATAGTCACTTTGTTCAATTGCCTATAATCGATGCATAACCTCATAGTACCATCCTTCTTCTTCACAAATAACATAGGAGCTCCCCAAGGAGAAACACTGGGGCGAATAAACCCTTTATCCAACAACTCCTGTAACTGCACCTTCAACTCTCTCAATTCAGCTGGTGCCATTCTATAAGGAGTGATAGAGATGGGAGTGGTACTAGGCAACAGATCGATACCAAAATCAACCTCTCTCTCAGGGGGTAACCCTGGCAACTCCTCAGGAAACACATCCGAAAATTCTGCAACTGTGGTTATATCATTAAGTTGAGAACCCGCTACTCTAGTATCCACCACATGAGCAAGATAAGCATCACACCCTTTTCTAATCAATTTCCTAGCTGTTACAGCTGATACAAACAAGGATGCAAGTTGTCTCTGCTCGCTAGATACTACCACATCCCTACCATCACTAGTTCTCAAGGTGACACATTTCTTTTGACAATCTACCACAGCCCTATGTTTAGACAGCCAATCCATGCCTAAGATTAAATCATATTCTTTAAAAGGCGTTTCAATTAAATCTCCAAGAAACTCCTCACCTTGCACCACAACTGCACTATCTCGGTGCACCTTGCTAACAACCACACTATGTCCTAAAGGATTTGTCACCAAAACATCAAATCCTAAGGACTCAGAATGCAATTCAGACACAGGCAATATGGATGCACTTATGTATGAATGAGTAGATCCTGAATCAATTAAAGCAAGTACTGAAATGCCAAATAAAGAAAATGTACCGGCTATGACTGCTGAAGCATCTGGCTGCCTCTGCATCACATACACCCTCTGAGAAGATCCGACTTCATCTGGCCTACTGCCTCCGGATGATGATCCTCCTCTATGACTATACCCAGATCGACCACCCCTACTGAAACCTCTGCCTCCCCGACCACCTCTACTGATACTGGGTCGAGAGGCTGCAGACTCAATATGTCTATCATCCTGCATATCCGGGCAATCTCTAATAAAATGATCTGATGACCCACATTTATAACATACTCCAGATACACCCGTCCTCCAACAAGCACCTCCATGGGGTCTGCCACAGTGAATACATACAGGTGGAGTAGACCTTTGCATCACGGGAGTCGGGGCACTAGCTACAGAGACTGTCTGTCTCGGCCTCTGCCTCTGATACTGCACTGACCTACCCGGCTGTCTCAGACTCCTACTGACCCTCAGAACAAACCTTCCTCTACCCCTCTTTACAGATGAAGACCCTACCTCAAACTGGGGTCTCCTTACCCTAGTCTCCTCCTTAATAGCATCTGCGGCTATACTCTGGGCTCTCTCCACACTCCTAGCTGCTGCAACAAGCTGAGAGAAATCTTGGTACCGAGAACCAGCCACCAAGCACATGATAGAGGGCCTCAATCCCTCCTCAAATCTTCTACATCTATATATTTCATCAGAAATAATTCCCCCAGCATATCGACTCAAACGAATGTACTCAATCTCGTATTCTGTCACCGTCCGGCTGTCTTGTCTCAAATTCAAAAATTCCATCTTCTTAATATCTTTATACTCCCTCGGAGTATATTTTTGCTCGAACTCCCTCAAGAAATCACTATATGATAGTGTAGGTGGATCATCCATAGCATGAGGGACCTTTTTCCACCAGTCATATGCATCTTTCTGTAAGAGGGATCTGGCATAGTCAAACTTCTCATCCGAAGTGGCTTGCAACTGAATAAATATCCTCTGTACCTTATCCAACCACTGCTCAGCCACTGCAGGATCAGTAGTGCCTAGAAAATCTTCAGCCCCATATTTCCTCAACTTGTCATAATGTCTTACCGGCACCTGAGGCTGTGGTGGTGGTGGTTGCACTAGAGCTTGTTTAAATAATTCCACCACATGCCTTAACCAACCCAGTGGAGTCTCATCTGCAGCTGATCTCTCTGGCACAGAAACAGGTGCCTCACTAACTCTCTCAACCCTAGCTCCCTCTCTACTCTCTCCTGGAGCTACACTTTCAGCACTTCCTTCTACAGTCTGACGTGAATGGGACTCCATTACTACCTATATCTGCAAACACAGCAGAATATTCCTCATTAAAGATCAAAGACTGCCATACCAAAACATGTATTTTACTCAAAAACCAACTTTTAAAATCAAAATATTCTTTTTCTTACAATTCACCTAGGTTGAGAATCTCAAACCTAGGCTCTGATACAAAAATAAATGTAACACCCCTATATCCCGTATACGTACACAGCACGCTAATACGATTGTAATATACGTATACTGAATATAGAAATGCCCTGTTACATTTATCAAATGACTCATCCTTTTTCAAAACATGAACAAGTTTAAATCATTTAAAAGAATTTATAAACGACAAAAGATAAAATATTTAATTAAAAGCAGCGGAAAACATAATAAATATTTACAAATATTTATACATCGAAACTCAAGTTTTACAAAACATAAAATATATACATGTTTGGCAGTATGTCTTCAATCTTTAAGCTTCACTAGCAACACTTCAAGATCTAGCCTCTACTCGGCCTAGAGGAACTCTCCGGTTCTTCCCTGTTACCTGCGCGATAAATCATAATCGCGCTAAGCCAACGACTTAGTGGTACAAACTACAATAATACCATGTTTTGATGCAATGCAATGCCAATATAATATGTTCAAACATTATACTCTATACATAAGAATATCACCAATCCAAGTCTTACATTGAATCTCATTATTCATTAGTCACATTAAAACAAAGACAAGCATGGGCCCAAAGACACTAATATGCCATTCAACTTTCAGAGTTAATGCTTTGGTTTGATTATCACATTTATCATTATCATTATCCCAACTAGGCTTCAAGGATTTAAGTTCAACCAAGCTTCAAGGGGAACAAAGCATGCTAAGTATCAACCCAACTTGGCTTCAAGAACCAATCCAACCTAGCTTCAAGGGTTGTAACATCTCAATTAGGCTTCAAAGACTAGACCCAACCAAGCTTCAAGGGGAGTAAAACATGTTAAACTTCAACCCAACTTGGCTTCAAGGATTAAGCCCAACCTAACTTCAAGAGAGTGTTACTATAGGCATGCCACCAACAACAAACTCTGAAAATGGAATAACACATTAGCCACACAATTCATTTATTATTCATTATCAATTTCATTCTCAATTCTCATCATCATCTATACAAACATGCCCCACTTATGTCAATTGAGTCACCATAGCCAATCACAATGGCTTCACATCCCATTTAAATCACCATAGCCAATCACAATGGCTTCACATCTCAATTCACAATATAACCTCTCATTATTCAAATACACATAATCAATCACATTGAACATATATCTCAAATTCACCATCATATAGGCAACATGCTCTATTCATTTCATTTCAATCATTATATCTCAAAACACATTGATCAAATCATCATTTAAGTACTAATAATCAATTGCATTGAACATACATTTTGAATGCCTCTTATGTCTTTCATATTTCATATCCCATTATTATCATACATCTAGCACAGTACATTTCACAAGATTCACAATGTGCAAAACATAACATTATTCACATGTATCAACAATGCAATAGGTTACTTAACCCATTCACTAAATGTGTTAAGTTACAAAAATCAAATGGATGTATGCAATAATGCAAGGTTTGTACTTACCTTAAGCACCACTTATACAAAGCTATACACTTCTTTTTTCCAAGAATTCTTCACTTCTCAAATTAGGGCAAATCACCTTCTTCCAAACCTAGTCCAAAAATGATACAATACATGAATTCTAATACAAATTATTACTCAATAACCTCATCTTAGACCTTTATAACACACATTACAAATCAACACCCCATGCTAGAGTCCACGGCCGTGGCCACCCCAACCCCCACGGGCGTGGGTTACAGAATGGTTCTGCCTCCCTTGCTCCAAACCTCCACGGCCATGGCAACCAAGGCCACGGGCGTGGCATCCAAAATGCTACTGCCTTCGACCAAATTCACATATTCTAGGCTTACAACTCCAACAAACACAAACAACATGAAGATCTATGAAAATAATTGATCAAACTCAAGTTAAACATCATCTACAACTTCAAAACCCTAAAACCAACATCACTCTTACTCTTTCAATACCAACATCAACTTAACTTATCATCTTCAAACCAAAACCAACACCACAATCAATTAAATCAAACATATTCCAACATATAACAATCAACACAACCTACGTTCAAACATCATCAATCAAACCTTTACACAACTTCAAATAACAAAAGAAATCAAGAGAGAGAACTTACCAAAATAAGGAGACTTCTTGGATTTCCACTTAAACACTTGAAAACTCTTTCAATTTGAGCTTTAAACACCAACTCACTCTTGCTCTGTCTCTTGTGTAGGATGGCCGGCCAACAATGGAAAAAGGAAAGAAGAAGAAATGAAGAAAAGTCAAATTTCTCATCTCTTTAAACCTCAACCAAGCAATTTAAAAAGAAAATTACCTAAATACCCTCATCTATATCATTAAACCCCCTTTCACTTACATGCCCTTTTTAGTAATTTCACACATAACAAATTAAATATCTTCTTCCTTTGACCATCCATTTGACTTGTATATATGTTATATATATTTCCATATATACAACATGTACACTTTCTTTTAGATTTCTTTTCTCTTCCAAATTAACATATACATTCAATCCAATTAAAACAATAATGTCAAAACTTCTAGGGTATACATTGAGATATTACAATTCTCCCCCTTTAAAAAGAAATTTCATCCTCGAAATTACCTGATATTAAGTCTGAAAAAGTTAAGGATATTGATCTCGCTTTGCTTGCTCGCTCTCCCAAGTTGCCTCTTCTCTCCCATAATTCTTCCATAAAATCTTTACTAATGGCACCTTCTTTCTCAACTTTTTCACTTCATATGCCAAAATAGCAACTGGTTCTTCTTCAAATGTCAGATCCGGACTCACTTCAATGGATTCAACTGGCAAGATATGAGATGGATCTGATCTATATCTCCGCAACATAGAAACATGGAATACATTATGGATTCTATCCAATTCAGGCGGCAAAGCAAGACGATAAGCAACTGGTCCAACTCTTTCCAAAACTTCATACAGTCCAATGAAACGAGGACTCAGCTTTCCTCTTCGACCAAATCTCAATATTTTCTTCCAATGAGACACTTTCAAAAAGACTTTATCTCCAACATCAAACTCTATATCTCTCCTTTTCAAGTCTAAGTAAGATTTATGTCGATCTGATGCTGTCTTTAACTGATCCTGAATTATCTTCACTTTTTCTTCAGTTTCTTTAACTAAATCAGGACCAATTAACTTGCCTTCTCCAATTTCATTCCAACATAAAGGCGTTCTGCATCTTCTACCATACAATGCCTCAAAAGGTGCCATACCAATACTAGATTGATGACTATTGTTGTAAGCAAATTCCATAAGTGGCAAAAATCTGTCCCAACTTCCAGAGAAATCAATGACACAGCTTCTCAACATATCCTCAATAATCTGTATCACTCTCTCTGACTGCCCATCTGTCTGTGGATGAAAAGCAGTACTGAAGTGTAATTGAGACCCCAAAGCACCATGTAAACTCTTCCAAAACCTTGAAGTAAACCAGGGATCTCGATCAGACACTAAAGAAATTGGAACTCCATGCAACTTCACTATCTCATTAATATACAGCTCAGCCAACCTTTCAAGAGAATAGTCCATTCTAACAGGAAGAAAATGAGCTGTCTTTGTTAACCGATCAACAATCACCCAAATAGCATCATGCTTCTTCTGAGTTAATGGCAACCCTGATACAAAATCCATTGTCAATCTCTCCCATTTCCATTCAGGCACTGTTAAAGGTTGAAGCAACCCTGTTGGAACTTGATGCTCAGCTTTCACCCTCTGACAAGTGAGACATTTGGACACAAATTCCGCTATGTCTCTCTTCATACCAGACCACCAGTAGTGCTGTTTCAAATCATGGTACATCTTTGTACTACCCGGATGCATAGCAAAACCCGATTGGTGTGCTTCCTCTAAAATAATTTTCCTCAAACTATCATCATCAGGTACACACAACCTATCCTTGAACCAAAGACTACCATCACTCTTCACATAGAAATCTCGGCTCTCCCCATTTTGGCAATCTGACACAATCTTCTGAATTTTCTCATCAGTCAATTGAGCCTCTTTGATATGATCTAACAATACTGGTCTTAACTGCAGCTGAGCCAATAATGTACCATCATCACATACTTCAAAACTAGCATGCAACGCTCTCAATTCAACAAGCAACGAGAGCGAATACACAGCCAAACCTGCTAAAGACTTCCGACTCAAGGCATCAGCAACCACATTCGCCTTACCAGGATGATAATCAATCAGACAGTCGTAGTCTTTAATAAGTTCTAACCATCGCCTTTGCCGAAGATTCAGCTCCTTTTGAACACCCAAATATTTCAAACTTTTATGATCCGTATAGATAAAACATTTTTCCCCATATAAGTGGTGTCGCCAAATCTTCAAAGCAAACACTATAGCTGCCAACTCCAAATCATGGGTCGGATAATTAAGCTCGTGCGGCTTCAATTGCCGAGAAGCATAAGCTATGACTTTACCCTCTTGCATCAAAACACATCCTAAACCATTATGTGAAGCATCACTATAAATCACATATGGTTTATCTTCCATGGGTAAAGTAAGAACAGGCGCTTGAGTCAACATCTCTTTCAACTGTTCAAAACTAGCTTGACACTGATCTGTCCACACAAATCTAACTCCCTTTCGAAGCAATCTGGTGAGTGGAGTAGCTATTAAAGAAAAACCTTTCGCAAATCGACGATAATAGCCTGCCAAACCCAAAAAACTTCTAACTTTTGTCACAGACTTTGGTGGACTCCAATTCAAAATAGCTTTAACTTTACTTAGATCGACTCTAATACCATATGCTGAAACTATATGACCCAGAAAAGTCACCTGGTCAAGCCAAAATTCACATTTTGACAACTTAGCATACAACTGCTTCTCTCTCAAGATCTGTAGCACAATCCGCAAATGCTTGTCATGCTCCTCCTCATTACTTGAATACACCAAAATATCATCGATGAAAATCACCACAAACAGATCCAGATAGGGCCTAAATACCCTATTCATCAAATCCATGAAAGCTAAAGGTGCATTCGTCAACCCAAAAGGCATTACTAAAAACTCATAATGCCCATACCTGGTACGGAAAGCTGTCTTAAAAACATCTTCAACTTTAACCCTCAACTGATGGTACCCAGATCTCAAATCAATCTTGGAAAACACTGCTGCTCCCTTCAATTGATCAAAGAGATCATCAATCCTAGGCAAAGGATATTTATTCTTAATAGTCACTTTGTTCAATTGCCTATAATCGATGCATAACCTCATAGTACCATCCTTCTTCTTCACAAACAACACAGGAGCTCCCCAAGGAGAAACACTGGGGCGAATAAACCCTTTATCCAACAACTCCTGTAACTGCACCTTCAACTCTCTCAATTCAGCTGGTGCCATTCTATAAGGAGTGATAGAGATGGGAGTGGTACCACGCAATAGATCGATACCAAACTCAACCTCTCTCTCAGGGGGTAACCCTGGCAACTCCTCAGGAAACACATCCGAAAATTCTGCAACTGTGGTTATATCATTAAGTTGAGAACCCGCTACTCTAGTATCCACCACATGAGCAAGATAAGCATCACACCCTTTTCTAATCAATTTCCTAGCTGTTACAGCTGATACAAACAAGGATGCAAGTTATCTCTGCTCGCTAGATCCTACCACATCCCTACCATCACTAGTTCTCAAGGTGACACACTTCTTTTGACAATCTACCACAGCCCCATGTTTAGACAGCCAATCCATGCCTAAGATTAAATCATATTCTTTAAAAGGCATTTTAATTAAATCTCCAAGAAACTCCTCACCTTGCACCACAACTGCACTATCTCGGTGCACCTTGCTAACAACCACACTATGTCCTAAATGATTTGTCACCAAAACATCAAATCCTAAGGACTCAGAATGCAATTCAGACACAGGCAATATGGATGCACTTATGTATGAATGAGTAGATCCTGGATCAATTAAAGCAAGTACTGAAATGCCAAATAAAGAAAATGTACCGGCTATGACTGCTGAAGCATCTGGCTGCCTCTGCATCACATACACCCTCTGAGAAGATCCGACTTCATCTGGCCTACTGCCTCCAGATGATGATCCTCCTCTACGACTATACCCAGATCGACCACCCCTACTGAAACCTCTGCCTCCCTGACCACCTTTGCTGATACTGGGTCGAGAGGCTGCAGACTCAATCTGTCTATCATCCTGCATATCCGGGCAATCTCTAATAAAATGATCTGATGACCCACATTTATAACATACTCCGGATACACCCGTCCTCCAACAAGCACCTCCATGGGGTCTGCCACAATGAATACATACAGGTGGAGTAGACCTTTGCATCACGGGAGTCGGGGCACTAGCTACAGAGACTGTCGGTCTCGGCCTCTGCCTCTGATACTGCACTGACCTACCCGGCTGTCTCTGACTCCTACTGACCCTCAGAACAAAACTTCCTCTACCCCTCTTTACAGATAAAGACCCTACCTCAAATTGGGGTCTCCTTACCCTAGTCTCCTCCTCAATAGCAGCTGCGACTATACTCTGGGCTCTCTCCACACTCCTAGCTGCTGCAACAAGCTGAGAGAAATCCTGGTACCGAGAACCAGCCACCAGGCACATGATAGAGGGCCTCAATCCCTCCTCAAATCTTCTACATCTATCTATTTCATCAGAAATAATTCCCCCAGCATATAGACTCAACCGGATATACTCAATCTCGTATTCTGTCACCGTCCTGCTGTCTTGTCTCAAATTCAAAAATTCCATCTTTTTAATATCTTTATACTCCCTCGGAGTATATTTTTGCTCGAACTCCCTCAAGAAATCACTATATGATAGTGTAGGTGGATCATCCATAGCATGAGGGACCGTTTTCCACCAGTCATATGCATCTTTCTGTAAGAGGGATCTGGCATAGTCAAACTTCTCATCCGAAATGGCTTGCAACTGAATAAATATCCTCTGTACCTTATCTAACCACTGCTCAGCCACTGCAGGATCAGTAGTGCCTAGAAAATCTTCAGCCCCATATTTCCTCAACTTGTCATAATGTCTTACCGGCACCTGAGGCTGTGGTGGTGGTGGTTGCACTGGAGCTTGTTTAAATAATTCCACCACATGCCTTAACCAACCCGGTGGAGTCTCATCTGCAGTTGATCTCTCTGGCACAGAAACAGGTGCCTCACTAACTCTCTTAACCCTAGCTCCCTCTCTACTCTCTCCTGGAGCTACACTTTCAGCACTTTCTTCTACAGTCTGACGTGAATGGGACTCCATTACTACCTATATCTCAAACACAGCAGAATATTCCTCATTAAAGATCAAAGATTGCCATACCAAAACATGTATTTTACTCAAAAACCAACTTTTAAAATCAAAATATTCTTTTTCTTACAATTCACCTAGGTTGAGAATCTCAAACCTAGGCTCTGATACCAAAATAAATGTAACACCCATATATCCCGTATACGTACACAACATGCTAATACGATCGTAATATACATATACTGAATATAGAAATGCCTGTTACATTTATCAAATGACTCATCCTTTTTCAAAACATGAACAAGTTTAAATCATTTAAAAGAATTTATAAATGACAAAAGATAAAATATTTAATTAAAAGCAGCGGAAAACATAACAAATATTTACAAATATTTATACATCGAAACTCAAGTTTTACAAAACATAAAATATATACATGTTGGGCAGTATGTCTTCAATCTTTAAGTTTCACTAGCAACACTTCAAGATCTAGCCTCTACTCGGCCTAGAGGAACTCTCCGGTTCTTCCCTGTTACCTGCGCGATAAATCATAATCGCGCTAAGCCAACGGCTTAGTGGTACAAACTACAATAATACCATGTTTTGATGTAATGCAATGCCAATATAATATGTTCAAACATTATACTCTATACATAAGAATATCACCAATCCAAGTCTTACATTGAATCTCATTATTCATTAGTCACATTAAAACAAAGACAAGCATGGACCCAAAGACACTAATATGCCATTCAACTTTCAGAGTTAATGCTTTGGTTTGATTATCACATTTATCATTATCATTATCCCAACTAGGCTTCAAGGATTTAAGTTCAACCAAGCTTCAAGGGGAACAAAGCATGCTAAGTATCAACCCAACTTGGCTTCAAGAACCAATCCAACCTAGCTTCAAGGGTTGTAACATCTCAATTAGGCTTCAAAGACTAGACCCAACCAAGCTTCAAGGGGAGTAAAACATGTTAAACTTCAACCCAACTTGGCTTCAAGGATCAAGCCCAACCTAACTTCAAGAGAGTGTTACTATAGGCATACCACCAACAACAAACTCTGAAAATGGAATAACACATTAGCCACACAATTCATTTATTATTCATTCTCAATTTCATTCTCAATTCTCATCATCATCTATACAAACATGCCCCACTTATGTCAATTGAGTCACCATAGCCAATCACAATGGCTTCACATCTCAATTCACAATATAACCTCTCATTATTCAAATACACATAATCAATAACATTGAACATATATCTCAAATTCACCATCATATAGGCAACATGCTCTATTCATTTCATTTCAATCATTATATCTCAAAACACATTGATCAAATCATCATTTAAGTACTCATAATCAATTGCATTGAACATACATTTTGAATGCCTCTTATGTCTTTCATATTTCATATCCCATTATTATCATACATCTAGCACAGTACATTTCACAAGATTCACAATGTGCAAAACATAACATTATTCACATGTATCAACAATGCAATAGGTTACTTAACCCATTCACTAAATGTGTTAAGTTACAAAAATCAAATGGATGTATGCAACAATGCAAGGTTTGTACTTACCTTAAGCACCACTTATACAAAGCTATACACTTCTTTTTTCCAAGAATTCTTCACTTCTCAAATTAGGGCAAATCACCTTCTTCCAAACCTAGTCCAAAAATGATACAATACATGAATTCTAATACAAATTATTACTCAATAACCTCATCTTAGACCTTTATAACACACATTACAAATCAACACCCCATGCTAGAGTCCACGGCCGTGGCCACCCCAACCCCCACGGGCGTGGGTTACAGAATGGTTCTGCCTCCCTTGCTCCAAACCTCCACGGCCATGGCAACCAAGGCCACGAGCGTGGCATCCAAAATGCTACTGCCTTCGACCAAATTCACATATTCTAGGCTTACAACTCCAACAAACACAAACAACATGAAGATCTATGAAAATAATTGATCAAACTCAAGTTAAACATCATCTACAACTTCAAAACCCTAAAACCAACATCACTCTTACTCTTTCAATACCAACATCAACTTAACTTATCATCTTCAAACCAAAACCAACACCACAATCAATTAAATCAAACATATTCCAACATATAACAATCAACACAACCCTACTTTCAAACATCATCAATCAAGCCTTTACACAACTTCAAATAACAAAAGAAATCAAGAGAGAGAACTTACCAAAATAAGGAGACTTCTTGGATTTCCACTTAAACACTTGAAAACTCTTTCAATTTGAGCTTTAAACACCAACTCACTCTTGCTCTGTCTCTTGTGTAGGATGGCCGGCCAACAATGGAAAAAGGAAAGAAGAAGAAATGAAGAAAAATCAAATTTCTCATCTCTTTAAACCTCTACCAAGCAATTTAAAATGAAAATTACCTAAATACCCTCATCTATATCATTAAACCCCCTTTCACTTACATGCCCTTTTTAGTAATTTCACACATAACAAATGAAATATCTTCTTCCTTTGACCATCCATTTGACTTGTATATATGTTATATATATTTCCATATATACAACATATACACTTTCTTTTAGATTTCTTTTCTCTTCCAAATTAACATATACATTCAATCCAATTAAAACAATAATATCAAAACTTCTAGGGTATACATTGGGATATTACAGATGGCGAGGTGGCCCCAACTAAAAAGAGAAAACTTAGAGTCCATCAAGAGGGTAGTTTTTGATGCTCTAAAGCAGGTTATTCAATGAGAGAAGTTAAATATCTTAAGGCTAATAAGGAGATATTTCTCGATTAGGGAAGATCCGACTGAGCCATGCCCTGAGGAATGGGCTGGTAATTATCTTTTCATTTTTCAAGTTAATTTTAGTTGGCAGTAATTTTTTTATTATTTTTTTTATTTTTGTGCAGATGTGGATAAGGGAAAGGTCTGAGCATGAAAGACCGAGAGAAGAAAGTCTAGAAAGAGAGGGCTCCGAGTGCCAAAAAAGAGGCAATAACTACAACAAAGGAGGCCTAGAAAAAAGAAGCCCCGTAATATTTCTTTTGGCCGAATGTCTAGGGAGATGTCCTCAAAGAAGAAAAAGAAAGAAATAATGACCAAGGTGATGGCCGAGGTCACAGGAGTTGCAGCCAATGCCCATGTCACACATGGGCAGTTTGAGGTTCAAGGTCGTGCTTTGGCTGAGCATAGTGCTAAAATTGGTTCCCTCATCCTCATGGTGAACTTAATAGGGGGAACAACTCCTTCTCTCAACCCTAAACAAGTGATTCATGCACTAGGCCAGGGATTTGGGGCTCAGTATGGCACTAACTTCTCCATTACCGACCCTGAGGTCAATTTCTTTTCTAGGGAGTTCCTAAGAAAGATGCCCTGCGAGAACAATCTTTATGTAAACATGGGCTCATGTCCCTTTTTGGAGCATTACTATATTGTCACTGACAAGGTAAGCAAAGTTAAGCCATTGTTGTTTTGTTTATTTTAAAATTTTTTGCTTTTGTTTACTAATGTTAGCATTTTTGAAGTATGATCTCCTTTGCCAACATATGGGAAATCGGTTCACTGGAGCAGTGGATGCTTATAAAGGATTCAAGGAGGAACTTGACTCAACAAAGGGGAAGTTGGCGAAGGCTAAGCACAAAGCTACTTGTAAACCTTTAGTTTTGGCCCTAAATAAATGTAGTCCTAATTAAAAAGGGACTAAGCCAAATCCAATCCAATTTTAAGAAGCTTAAACCTAGTCTGGTCCAATTTCAAAAGCTTGAATTAGGTTTGGTTCAATTTAAAAGCTTAAATTAATTTCGGTCCAATTTTATTAAGTCTGGTCTAATTTTAAAAGGCCTCAATTAAAATTTAGATCTAATTGAAAGCTTGGTCCGAAGATATAGAAAGCAAATAAAAAAGATGGAAGCAAAAGAAAAGAGAGACAGTAGCAACATCAATTGAGAGACAATAGCTAAACAATTTCCAAATTGTTTAAGTTTGGCTAAGAAACTCCAACTGATCAAGGTTTTCAGGCAAATCAAACAACAAGTGTGGTTCAATAAAATCATCTTGGTACAGTCAACATGTAGGTTTGATTTTACTAACTCATTCTACTTAAATTCCCATTGATCATCTCCATTCTTTAATGATATTGAACCCACTGTTACTTTTGATTATGAATTTGATTTTGGAAATCCCATATAATAAAACAAAACCTTAATCTTATTTTAATTCATACCCTAATTGCAAGTTTTAATCTTAGTTTAATTATTTAAACCCTAATTACATGATTTAATTTAAGCTATTGTAAATCTAAAACCCTAAGTTTACATGAGAAACCCTAATTGGATAATCAAAACCCTAGTTTTAGGTTAAAAATCCTAATTTGCATGAACAAACCCTAATTGTGCATGTTTTAATCCCAATTATATTCTCAAACCCTAGTTTTACATGTAAAACACTAGTTCTAAGATTGAAACCCTAAATTGCATGATTAAGCCTTAGTTTTTAGGATCAAACCTTAGTTTTGCATATTTCAACCTTAGTTTTAGGATTGAACTCTAATTTTGTATGTTTAAACCCTAATTACATCAACTAACCCTAATTAGATGTTAAAGCTTAGTTTTATTAATTAAAGTTTCAATTTTAAGATTGTTTGATGGTTAATCATGTGTTTAAGTCAATTATTGCTTATGAATGGTATAAATGCATTTATTATTGTTTGGATTTTTAGGAAGATGTAAAAGGTATTGTTTCCACTTTGTGAGTGCCTTATTTATTTTGCTTATGTAATTTAATTTATTTTATGGACTTCGGGACAATTGTAAGAGACACATTTCTAACTTTTGGTAGTGTCCTATTTTATTTATTTTTTCTATTGACAATATTTGGACTTTTGTAAGGCATCTTTCCATCTTGCATGGGTGCCCATTTTGTTTGATTTATAATATGATGTTTATTTTAATAATTGCATGTAATATGAATAATATTATAATAATACAAGAATTTAATAACATTTAGACCTGAAAAAGGAGTTCAGTCCCAATGAACAGGGTGTTATGGGGGTGCTGGGTCATTTCTCACCTTTGCCATACGTACCCAACTTTTTGAACCCAGTAGGGATTAGGGATTCTTTAGGAATTGAATCATCCGCTCCTTCTATTTTATTTCCAGCCCATTCGAGTGGTGACTTCAATTCTTCGAGTTTAGGCCTATGTTCTCTAAGGCCCAGAGCCTAACAGTGTAAGAGTCATAAGAACCATTTCACTGGAAGTGGGAGCAAAAATCCATGCTCACACTGCTCGTGTCAAAGATTCAGTGCACAGCATAGTGAGGGCAAAGAACAGGGTTGTTAAGGCTGACCTTCTAATCATGAATTTGGAAAAACAAGATGCTTAGATGAAGATCGATCTCTCCAAGACTTAGAAAGTATTGGCTAAGGGGCAAGGGATTTTTATGTCCCAAGAGTTGGTGTGCACAAAGTTAAAGAAGAGATCCACTTGCAAATATTTTATCTAGGTCCTAGATTTGGACCCTGATCAAGTCAAGTCCTTGAGGATAAACCGACCAATATTGATGAGGGGAAGGTTGAAGGCGAGGACGAGGCTCCCGCCCTTTTTATTATTTTGTTTTTGTACAACTTAATGGAGCTTTTTTCTTTGTTTTTCTTTCTTTCTTTTATTTTGTACAACTCAATAGAGAGCTTTCTGTACTTAGTATAGAGCTTTGACACACTTTTATTTTTTGTATAGCTTGCTATAAATAAGAAAGCTTAACTTGAGGTTAGTCTAAAGTCGATGTAAAAGTTGGCCTTCTCAAACTTGTAATTTGATTTTCAATGAAATGATATTCAGTTAAATGAAATGATATTTCTCTGCAACATTCACACTTTTTATTTTTATTGATATTAGCTCTCTATTTTTTAGGTATCAAACTTTATATGCATGTTGCATGAGCTTTATTAACTTTATTATTTTTCTCAATTACCTTTTTGTTTGGGATTAAAGTTATTAATGTCCTGAGTGCTATAATTAAATAGTTTGTTAGGTTGCACTATTGTGCTGTATTAATTGATTGATAACATGATTGAGGTGTGCAAAGCTCGGTGCTCAGTTAGAGTGATTAGTTTGATGTATAATTAGAGTGCTACATAGAGTGATTAGTTTGATGCATGATTAGAGTGCTAGATTTTTGCACAATTTAAGTGCTTGAAGTTCGGTGCACGGTTAGAGCGCTTATAATTAACGTACGATTAAAGTGCTTAGGCTATTTGCATGATTAGAGAGTTGATGTTGTTGAACGTTTAGAGTGCTGGGCTTAATGCATGATTAGAGTGCTCAGATTATTGCATGATTGAAGTGCTAAGATTGCTGCTCGATTAGACTGCTGATGTATTTTCGAGCACGGTGCCCGACTTCTAATTGGAGACCAAATATTTTTGGTGTTTGTGTGCTTCATACATGTACATTTTTTTTTTTGCAAACAATCACGAGTAATGCCATATGGGTATCTTGGTAGTGCCTCTATTTCTTTTTCATTTTACATATGTACAAGTATAGACTTTACATGAGAGAAATAGAAAAAGAAAAATTTATGCTAGGGAGTTACCATTAACAGGGTGAGCTATTGGAAATATCATCTCAAGTTGTTGGCATTCCATGTCCTCATGATCTCTCTTCCATCTTTTATTTGGAGCTTGTATGCATTTCCTTTAAGTACTTCGGCTACTTTGTATAGTCCTTCCCAATTGGAGCCCAATTTTTCAGGTCCAACTGACCTGTGAGCAGAGATGACCCTTCTTAGCACCAAGTCCCCTTTGTTAAATTATTTATGGCGTACTCTTCTATTGTAAAGGCTGGCAATTCAAGCTTATAAGCTTCTGCTCTGATGCCCACTTGCTCTCTCTTGAACTCGAACATGTCAAGGTTATATTTGGAGGCAAGCTCTTGATCTTCCTTATAATTGATAGTTTTGTAAGATGGAAGTCCAATCTTAATAGGGATAATTGCTTCACTACCACAAGCCAGTGCAAAGAGATTCTCTCTAGTGGCTGTCCTTAGCGAGGTACAATAAGCCCAAAGTACATTGTAAAGTTCTTCCACCTATAAAACCTTGGATTTATCTAGTCTCTTCTTTAGCCTTGTGAGTATAGTCCAATTGATGACCTCATTGTGACTATTAGACTAAGGATGGTAAACTGAGGTGAATCAGAGCTCTATCTTAAACTCGACACAATATTCCTTGAAAGGTCTATAGTTGAACTATTTGCCATTATCTATGATCAGGGTGTAGGGGATACCAAACCTTGTTATGACTGCTTTCTTGAAAAACTCTATAATGGAAGTTGTGGTGATAGAAGTAAGAGGCTCTGCCTCTACTTACTTGGTGAAGTGATCAAAGGGCCATGGGCTTCTGATAGGTTTCTAGTTTCTGGATTCAGTTTCATTCTTGCCCTCCTTAGGATTTCAAAGAAGGCAACCTAGAAAGAAGTTTTAATATCATGATATGATATCATGAATCCTGGTCAAATGGCATTACCTTAAAGTAGTATGTGCCTTTGACAATTATGAAAGAAGTTTTGCTATGCTCTTCGACTTTCAATGGGATTTAGTGGTATCCCAATGAAGCAGAAATGAAGTTGTATTCTTCATATCCTACTGTGGAGTCCACAAACTAGTCAATGTTCGAGAGTGGGTAAATCTTTAGGGCATGTTTTGTTAAGGTCGATAAAGTCGTTGCACATTCTCCACTTCCCATTTGGTTTCTTTATCAGGAAACATTGGCCAAATAGTATAGGAGCAACACGTCTTTGATGAAGCCCACCTTTAAAAGTTTATCTACTTCTTGCTCATCAGCTAGTTGTCATTTTGGCCTGAGATTTCTATTTTTCTGCTTGAATGGGGTAATGGTGAAGAAGAAGAATGTGGATGCAATGGTGAAGTAAGAAGAAGAATGACTTGAAAAAAATGAATAGAAAGGAAGATGAAGAGGAAAAAGAAAAGAAAGAATAGGGAACTATCTTTATGAAAAAAGACAAATTTAAGAAATGTAAGATTGAAAAGTAAAAAAGTAAGATGAAGAAAAAATAACAATAGTAAAGATGAAAAGAAAAGTTGAAAATAGTAAATACTGCAATTTTATCAAATTAGTATTTGATACAATATAATATAGTATAATATAATATTTATTATTTTTAAATATTACATTTACATATACTAAAATTATGGATATTGATATATAATTGTGAAGAGAAAATAATTTGTCTAACATTAAACGAGTATAATCTATAAAATATATTTTATTTTTTTAGCATAATCTACAAATTTTATTTTTATTTTTCAAAAAAAAATATTTGAGTGGGCTTATATTGAATTTTGGCTATGTGAATAAAAAATGGGAAATACATAAATCTAACTAAACAACTTTGTTGCTTTCATTTTCACTGGGGCTTTGAAAAAGTTTCAAAAATCTAAAAGCGGCACAATTAATTACAAAAATATAAAAGCACAAATTATAAAACTGTCATTCCTTCGTAAGGTTTATATGTTGTATATGTTTAATATAAAACTTGTAAAAAATAAATAATACATATAAAATAGCATATAATACGTAAATCAATATGTAAAGCAACGTATAAGACACATAAAATATATAAATCAATATATATGATAAATAAATCAATAAATAAACAATATATAAAACATATAATTAACATATAAAATTTATAAATCAACAAATAAACTTTTGAATTTTGTTTTTATATGTTGTTGTGGGTGCTTGGTATGATTGCACCCCTAGTGGTTTTGCGACCTTGGCACTGTTAAGTTCTTGATCTTAGGGATCCAACATGCTAAAACCTGTGAGAATGGAGTCACCATCTAGTTTGAACCGAGAAAAGATAATTGGAGATATCATACTCTTAACTCTATAAGAAATCTCTAACATATGAATAAATAAGAAGAGAGAGTCTTCATACTATTTGCATATGCTCGGTCCAGAAACTGACCTTTTCTATTATTCAAATATTAGTACATTGAAACAATTTGAAATATCAAATACTAATCAGCTTGTACAATATAAATAAATCAACCATAACAAGTAATAACCATATATTACAACATAATGCATATAATTGAGAAAAAAAAAGTTTAATTGACAATTTGTACCTGCATGGAAACTAAAGAAGCTTATCTACACATTTTCCCAATATATAAAACAAATGAAAAAATTAAGAATAATAAAAATGAAAAAGAAATTCAAAAAGCAGTAAATTTTGTAATTTCTTCATAAAAATTTATAAAAATTTTGTTCATATTGCCACATTTAAGTTAATAGCTATATGGGGTTGCTCGCTCTGTTATCAAGAAGAGTCTAGGCCTAACCCATGGACAAATTTAAAAGGAAAAACTTGTGGTAAAATAAATTTAAAAATGAAATAATGTAAAATGAAAAAAGAAATGACAAAATTGTAATTCCTTAAATAAAGGAATGGCAATGTTGCATTATAAAAGAATGATAATATTATTGCTAGAATGTGTTCTTTGTGAGTCATGAAGAGACCCAATCTTCATTGATAATTTTTTAGTGTTTTTCTTCCTCCATACATAATACGCGAAAAATCATTTAAGAAAAATATGTGAATTCAACACTAAATTCATAGAAACATTTCAAAACCAATATCCAATCATACTATCAAAATTAAAAAGTTGATGACTCTAATTCTAAATTTTGGGTTAAATTGATTAGAGAAAATAAAAGTAATCCTAGTTTGTGCCAATTTGTACAATTGTAAAATGTTTTTATTGTACGCGTGCGTGTGTATGTGTGTGTTTGTGTTTTTTTTTCATATTGTAACAATTGAGAAAGCGAATTAGATAGAGATTAATAAAAAAAAAAGGATAAAAGCCGGGGGTTAATTTCACCCTTGGCCCCCTTTCAACTTAATTTCCTTATTTAAAAAGATGGCAACAGTTATAATCATTAAAACCCCAATTTCTGTTCAAAATATCAAATTTTACAAGAAATATTGACTCATCAATTTTCACAGTCAATATGAACCATGTAAGCACACTCCACTCTCCAACCTCCTGACAAAGACTAAAAAAAGTAATAATATTGAATTCTTAAGAGCTTTAACATCTTATTTAGGTATTATAGCAAACACTTGGTGTGTTGAACTTATGTCTTCCCACTTTTAAGAGGTTGTATGAAGAAGCATAATTGAGACATTAATAAATGTTTGTAATTGTGACTTATTAGCTCAAAATTGTAAGAAAATAAACCAAGAAAATTTGTAAATCGTAACTAGAAAATAAAAATTTTCTAACAGGACAAGATGTCAAGCATCCTAATATCTTCCTCGAAGAAAATGGTAATTTAATAATCTTTGATTTCTAATTTATTCTTTTTAAGTGTTTGGGATATAGGATGTATGGCAATGTCCTTTAGACTGCTTAGGAGACGCTAGTTTTTACAGCACCGGAGGTTAAGGCACAACAGAACTATGAGGGCCTAAAAGCGAATCAAATTATCTTGTAGGGTTCTGTCATCAGCTTAATTACCCTTGATGATACTAATCTTTGATGGAACTGGGAAGTTGTCCCACATTGGCAAATTAGAAGGAAAATGGGCATATTATTGAAAGGGATTTTGATAAAAATATAATAAAAGTTAAAAATAATTTTAAATTTATCATATTTATAAAATATTTATCAAATACTAAAATTTATAAAATGTTTACTAAAATGCCAGATTTTTATTAATTTATAATAAGTTTATCATAAGTTTATAATGAGTTTATAAATTTTACATAGTTTATAATTATTTTATTATAAATTTATAATAAAATAACTAAAATATCCCTAATAAAAAAGTAAAAATTTTTAAAAATATGATGGAGGGTGTCATTTTATCTCATTGAAATAGGGCTTTTATAAAACTATCCAAAAAAATAATTTTTTTTATAAAAATACTATAAAACGAAAAACAATTTTACAATTAAAAAAAAAATTGGGTTAAATTTTTAAAAATACCTCAATCCTTACTAAAATAATTTTTTTTTCAAAACTAAAATACAGTTTTTTTTTCAAAACTATCTCATCTCTCACTATAAACAACTTTTTACAATAAATTTTATCCTTTTTTTTTCAAATTTTACTATAAAATAAATATTTTCAATAAAATAATAAAAATTAATATTTTAAATGATATTTTCAACATATAAAATATATTAATTTTCATAAAGAAAAAATTTTAATTTTACCTAAAATAACAAATAATACTAAAAAAAATTTAAAAAAGCTAAAAATATATTAATAAAAATCATTAAATTTATTTTTAAATAAATTTTAAGTATTATAAACATAAAAAATAAATTAAAAATACTAATTTTGTTATATAAATATTATGTAGATGTTACATGTATGCTTTGTGTATGTTCTGTAAATATTGTAAATATTGTATAGATATTATATGTATGTTATATTTTTGTTATATATATTATGTGTATATTATGTGAATATTATATGAATATTGTGTGTATACTGTGTATATAAAAAAAATAATAAAGTTAAAAAAATATTAGCTAAATTTGCAGGTGTTTGATAGATATTGAATATATATTTGGTGTATATTGTATAAATATTATTGCTTGTTTTATGTATATTATATATTATATATATTTATATTTTTGTGTGCATATTGAAAATATTAAAATAAAAAAAATTATTTTTAAGTTGAAACACAAATAAAAACAAAAGATAAAAAAACGAAAGAAGAAAAAAAATAAAACATAAAAAAATAAAAATCACCGCCATTCGTCCGTAAAACGGAAAACAAGTTCTAAATCTATAAACAAGTAATAAAAAAACACTCTATTCAGGTAAATTAGAAAATTAATACACCAAATCATGTATGTGGTGCAGTTTCCCCAATTGAAATGGTTTAAAAAGAGTCATTTTCTCAAACAAAATTACACCATCCACTATTTTTTATAAAAAAATTTATTTTTGCAAAAAATATTTTAGTTATTTTGTAATAAACTCATAATAAACTATATAAGTTTATAAACTCATAATAAATTCATAATAAACTATATAAATATTAATATTTTAATAAACTAATTATAAATTCTTATAAATTTTTATGATAAATTTAAAATTTTTAATTTTTCTTTGCATTCTTATAAAAAAAGAATTTTGTCAAAGGAGGAGTCCCATTTGAAGAAGCCCAAAATTAATCGAAGTCCATGGGTTCAAAAAATTCTAACAATCTTGCAGTGATGTATAAGAAAATTCAACAAGAGAATAATAAAAATGCCATCTCTAATTACAAAATCAGTTAAATCAATTATAACACAGTTTCATGATGACAGAATGAGAATTGAGCAACTAATAGATCATTCTTACTTCATGAAAAATTATGAATTATCAATTCAAAATTGTATTTCCAAATTAGATAGTACAAAATATTATAAATCTATAGCCCACTTTTTAGTTGGTCCTGGAAAAGATTGCTACGTTTCAATATAACTATAAATCTTAATAAAAATAATATTTTATTTTGGCTAAACATATACATTAGTTGGGGATGAATTTAAAATTATTATCTTGGTGGGCCAAATTTATAAAGTTTATTTATTTATATCATCTCATTTAACCATTTATACCAAACTAAATCAACAATGTTTATTCAAATTGGTTCCAACAATTTTCTTTTGAAGAAATTAAATAAAATATCATTTTTTGATTCAAAATAACATTTTTATGATTGTTTTTTTTAATTCATTTTTATGATATTAGTTTTACATTTATACTATATTTTTTTTTCTTTTCTTCTATACTGTTTTTTTTTTTACTTCCTTTCTGCATTCCCTTTCTTCACTTACTCTTTCTTTCTAAACTCAACAATGATTTTTTCACGCCGCTCCATCCTTTTTCTTGCTCTTCCTCTTCTCAACCATCCCAATTCCCTTAATCATTTCTCCAGAGCTGGCTAAGCCCACCATTCATTTCTTATACATTTATCATCCTAATAAACTAAATTGACCGGAAGTTCAATTGTCAATATCACAATTACCGGCCAAGGAACTATTGCTTGTTTTGGCTGCCAATATATTTGGAAATAAATTATACTGTGGTTGCAGCTTATGATTTACCCACATGGGAATTTTTCAAAAATTAATATAGACTTTTTTTAATGGTAAGTTTTGGGTCGAGTCTGCCTATTATAAGTGGATCCATAAATCCAATTATATTTAAAAAATTTATTATATAATAGATAATATTTTAAATAAAATGATAGTTTGAATGAGTTTTGGTTTTCCTATTCAAAATTTTATTTCAATTATATATTAAATATTAATTATTTTATGGATTTAAAATTTTAATTAACTAAAATTATATCAGAAAAAGCATACATAATTTTTTTTACTTCTTTTCTCCTAATAATTCTGCTTATGCTCCCTTAAAGAAAATAATTATGTGTGAGGTTGAGTGCGTACTGTGTGATTGTTTGAGCTTTTAGATTGTGTCAAGCAAAAGTTTTCCCATTCTTGGTGATTACTCTTCTTGATTAGTAGCACGAACTTTGGTAAAGATCTTCTTGGGCAAATTTTGAGGTAATATTTACCCATTTAATTATATAAGGATATGTTCTAATGTTGGTACAAAGCCATTAGCTTGTGTTCAATCGTGTTTATTAGTTAGATGTGTTCAATTAGTTGTTAATATGTTTATTAATTACAAGTTTTTTTAATCATGATTATATTGGCATGTTTGAGCTCGAAAAATTATATGTTTTTGCTATTGTTTGTCTGATATTATTATATCAATTGAAAGTAGGCAAGTAGTGTAAGATAATACTTTTTTTTTTATGATGGACAACATTATTGAGTTAAAGTTAATGGGCTGAGAATCAAAGTAAGAAATAAAAAAGGCTCTATTTATTGAATGTGGTCTTAATTGGTGTGGACCTTGAATTTTTGGGTTTTAATGGGTGGCCTAACTATTCCATATAATTGGTTAGGTCCCTTCGTCTTAGCAAGAGGTAGAATTTGTCTTCTTATCTAATTTGGTTGTTCTAAAAGAATAAAAGAAATAGGCAGATAAAAGGTTCCATCAACCATAAACCAATGAAGAAGAAGATTTAGTTGGATTTTCTTCAATCTTAAATGGAAAATCCTTCAACAATAATGGATTCATCCAAACAAGGTTAGTTCTTTAACCTTTTCAACAAAATTTTTATTGTGTTTTAAGAACTCATGCATGCTAAGTTTAGGTTTATAGCTTGTGACTCTTGCTAGATTTTTGAACATGTAGAATCAAAGCCTAATGCATTAGCTTAAAATCATAGGTATTTTTCATTTGATTGTGAAAATTTGCATCAATTTGGTTGATTTTGACTTTGTATCCATATGATAGAATTGATGGATTATTGTCCAATTTGAGTTTGTTGTTCTTAATTGGATATTTAAAAGGCTTGTTATTTGATTTTAGGAATTAAAGCCATAAGGATTTGTCTTTAATATATATATATAATCACCAAAACTTGAGAAAATGGTGGTTTATGGCACCATTTGTAATACAGAGAAGTGCATTGTGCTTTGAAGAAGTTGAGTACATTTCACACGCCACCTAATGTGATTGGGAATTTTCGCCTCTACTCATAGTGGAATGATTCTTGCGATTTCGGTACTGTTAGGCTTAGGGCCTTAGAGAACACGAGCCTAAATCTAGAGAAAATAGAGTCGCCACGCGGACGGACTGAGAAAAAGAAAGGGATGGATAACTTGATTCTTAAGAAATTTCCAACCCCTTAATGGGTTCGAAAAGTTGGATACCTATGGGAAAGATAAAAATAATCCAGCACCTTCACAACTCCCAGTTCATTGGAACCAACCTCTTTTTCAGATCTAAATATTATAAAATTCTTAAATATTATGTTACTATCCATACTAGATGTGATTCAAAATAAATAAAGAATTTATTGCATCAAAATAAGTCAAAATAAAGTAATAAATGGGCACACATTCGAAGATAGAAATATGCCCTTACAATGTCCAAATGTCCATAAAAAAATAAAATAGGACACCCACCAAAAGATGGAAATATGTCATTTACAATAGTCCAAAAATATTTAAATGATAAACTAAATTATATAATGAAAATCGAGGCACCCACAAAGTGGAAGCGTACCTTTTACAATTCAAGAAATCAAATAAACAATTAATTAAATCAAAACATTCAACTAGTAAATCATCCATCACAAGCTAAAAAATAAAACATACATTCATAAGAGCATGTATGTAATGAAATAATCTAAACTAAGGTTTTAAAATATTAAATACATATAACTAGGGTCTATATCTTAAATTATGGCTTACAGAATGAAAATTAGATTCTAGGATTTTATTTTGGAAATTTAGAGTTTTAGGTTGAAAACTTAGAGTTTTGAGGCTACTGGATAAAATTGATCTTGGTTTACTTCATTAGGCTTTAAGGTTACTAGGATTATGGTTTTAAGGCTTTGATGGTTAAGACGATTAGGGTTTAGGCTATGGTTTAAAAAATTTAGGGTTTAAGAAATTTTAGGATTACCGTGAAACAAGGGTTTAGGAATTAAGTTATTGAAATAAGGGTTTAGACCTAGGTTTGGGAATTAAGCCACTGAAATTAGAGTTTTAGGTTTTGGGGTCTTGGTTTTAGGAAATAAGGTTTAAGAATTTTAAGGTCTTGGATTAGGATTTGAGAAAATTGGGTTTTGATATTTTGGAAACGGATTAGGGTTTACTGAATTAGGTTTTATGTGATTAATGAACTGGTCCTAGGGTTTGGTGTTTTGGGTTTAACAATTTTAAAGTAGGGTAACTGGATAAAAAAGTTTCAAAAGAAGTTAGGGTTTTGATTCATTATTTTAGGAAAACAGTTTAGGGTTTGGGGAAATAAATTAGTGTTTTGGAAAATAATTAGGGTTTTGGAAATTAATGAAACAGTTTAAGGTTTTGAAAAACAATTTAGAGTTTTGAGATTTAACAAAACAGTTTAGGGTTTTGCGATTTAAGAAAATAGTTTAAGATTTTTTTTTGAAATTACAAAACAGATTAGGGTTTTAGCAATCGGACAAACTGATTAGCATTTTGTCAATTAATTTAAACCTTAAGCTACTAGATGGTCTAACGGATTGAATTTTTGTTTTATAAAGTACACAATTAAGATTTCAACAATTAAACTACTAAATCAAAATGATAATTAAAATAATTAATTAAAGTGTTTAAGGGAAAAGAGAAATCCAACTATTGTAAATTTAAATAACTTTATAAGTCAAAATATGAAGCTACTGTATAAATTATTGATTAAGACCAAATCTTCATTGTTGGTTCCACCAAATTAATTATGGCTGAACAAAAGCAAAGACAGTGTGGCTGCCTTTGATGAATTGATTGTTAATGAATGTTATTAGTTGCTACTTGAATCCTGCTGATTGTTGATTGTTTTCCTTCTGATTCTTGTTGTCATTTTTGATTATTGTTGCTGCCTATTATTAGCCATTAAACCTCATTATTTATAGGCAAACCCTTCTAAAACCCTAAACCTAATTTATATAATCCGTGTTTAAAATGAATTTTATCCTCATTAAAAAAAAATCGGTTGGCTAAAACTTAAAATAAGTTAGGACCATGTTTATCTGGTGTGCCAGACGACATGGCCTTAGCTCATGTCGACCTGGGCCCTCTAGGTAGATATGAGTAATGGCTCAAGTCACCTAGGCCGCCTCAACTCAAATTAATCTTGTATTTTTTTTTAATTTTTGGAAATGACATTTTTAATTTGGGCCGAAAAATGTAATTTAGGATATTATAATTGAATTTATGCCTTTCAAAATCGGACCGACTTATTTAAAAATTATAAACTAGGTTTAAACCCATTGAATTTATTTCAACATTCTTTAATCAGGACTGTACCAACTTAGAGCTAAAATTAAGGGTCTACAGTTTGCTCCCTGCTTGAATGATCATGAACTGATTCAAAGAGTGAAAAGCAACATGACTATTAAATTAATTTTGGCAAAAATGAATTGGGCTCTGGGCCCGAGTTGGTCTGGGTGCCTGGATCCAAAATTGAATTTGATTTAGATTTTGGACCCGATTTAGTTTAGGTTCTGGACCCGGTTTGAGTTCTGAACTCTAAAAAGATTTGGGTTTTAGACTCGAGATGATTTGGGTTTTGGACCTGGTTTGAGTTTTAGACTCGAAAAAGATTTGAATTTTGGACCTAATTTGGTTTGGGTTCTAGACCCAGTTTGAGTTCTGGACTCTAAAAAAATTTAGATTCTGGACCCGGTTTGGTTTGGGTTCTGGACCTGATTTGAGTTCTGGACTCGAAAAAGATTTAGGTTCTGGACTTGGGACACCTGTAAAAATTAATTATAGTCAGTAAAGTATTTTGCAAAAAATTAAGCTATTTTTTATTGTACTTATATACTCTTACCCCCTGCATGGAAAAAATATTTATAAGTATAAATAATATTTTTTAGACATGCAAAAATATATACTCACAATAAGTATCTATTTACTGTGTGCACGTGTGTTGTGAATTATTGAAACAGAGAAAGAAGCCAATTTTGACTTGTGAATTATTGCTTAAATGCATATATCATTTATTGAAATGGACGAAAGACTTGACTTTGTACCTTTTTTTTTTGCTTTTTTTAATGCTGTATTCATGCCTCATTTTCTATATAAACGGTTAGTCCCTTGACGATTTTGCATTCAGAATATCTTCTTCTCCATTAGTTCTTTACAAATTTAAGTTATTAAAAGTTGCGTTTAATACCATGGCTACCATTTAGCACTCCTCAAGGTACGAAACATGATCAAATAATGAATTGATTACTTACCTTCAAGACAACGAAGTTGAAAGAATTCTGTTGTTACCCAGGATGCATCTCCACCGGAATTTCAATGAAAAAACACCAGTAAGTGTTATCTTGTTATTTATTTAATTACTTATTTACAAATATGTCAATATAATTTTGTTCATGAAAATTTATGTAAATTAGACAAAAATAAGTATCAAAGTGAATATACAAAAATATGTATGAAAAATTTGTGTAGTAAAATTTATAGAAATTAGTACACAAATTATGTTTGTAGCAGAATTCATAGAAATTAGTTCACAAAATATGTAACAAAATTTTAAAAGTTATTCATGAAACTTTTGATGCATAAAAATTTATGAAAATATGTATAAGAAAATACGTAGTAAAAATTATTGTATAAAAATGCATAGTAAAATTAATATATAAATTGTATAAAAAAATGTATAGTAAAATTAACGTAGGAAAATTTATAAAAATTACTGTACAAAAATATGCATGAAAATTTATATGTGTACTTACCTTGACTTACCTATATTTGGATAGCATGATAGTTGTGATATTAAAGTGGGAGAAAATATTCACTAGGCCCTCAAATGGTATGACCGGGCCCCGTCTGCTGTAAAGAGAATGGTCAGAGAAACTGGTTTCGAGGACTTCATTTTACAATTACCAACCATGGTTATCAAATTGACCGAAGTGTGATCCAGGTACTAGCAAAGCGATGGCTGGACATAACCCATACTTTTCATTTGCCCATTGGAGAGATGACAATTGGTTCGATCGACTTTGCTGCTATAACTGGTCTTCGATGTGATGGAACCCCTGTCCCTTTGACCAAAAATATCTTAAAGGAAGAAGAAATTCGACAGTTGATCAGTGTCAAACCTCATCACAGAAGATCATATAAAATTAGGAATGAGCTCATTAGAGAGTATTGGATAAAGTATACTCGACCCATGTAGGACGAGAGGGCAAAATAGTACACCCAGGGTTCCTTTTATATCTTTTAGGGACGACCATCTTGGGTAGCACCGAATCTGCCATCCACTTATTGGTGCTGCGCACCCTTTCTGACTTAGATCTATATCTTCTTATGGATGAGGAGAAATTGGTCTTGCTTGCCTTTATCACGGCTTTGATGCACTTTGTATGAAGAAAAGATCTTTCATTAGTTTTGCAGCCATTGCCGAGGTATCACTTTCTTTAAAACTATTGATCCAATCAATGTATAGACTTGATTTTCTTTTTCTTGTGCAGGTTTGGGCATATGAGAATAACTTGGTGAGGGTTCCAAAGATTATGCGGCCACGGGTTGGTTTGGTTATCGGGCCGCAAGGAAGTGCCCGGAAGTCACCACGTACACTCTCATCGCTACCACATGAGTTGCCTAACCTAAGACCAAGTAAGAAAAATATTAATATTAATATCAAACTTATGATCAAAATAAGTTACCTATTTGCAATTCTACAGATGGACGTGGCCTGGAGGAGAACTGAAGAGAGGAGTAGTTGGATTAGATGCATGATTGATGCATTGCCCTTGCAAGATTTTCATCAAATTATTGCTAGTCCAGTCTCTTGTGGCTGGTATCTGGGTGAAATAGTACATGACTGGTTTATTGGTCTGGATCATCGGAGAGTACCAGCTTAATTTCCATCATTTGTGCTAAGCACTGTATCTATATCAGAACCTTATTGGAGCAGCTCTCATGATGGCTTCGATGTTCATGACTTCCTACTCTCACCGGACGTGCCATATGCCTAATTTATCTAGGATCATCTGTTAAATTTTGAAGTGTCATCTGCTGGTGTTCATAGGCTCTCTGAAGGTGAAGAAGAAGTAATAGAAGTGGAGGAAAGAGAGTAGGAAGAATATGGTGAAGAAGATAAAGACGAGGAAGAAGATGAGGGTAAGCCTTCTTCCCATTCTTATGGCGACTGGCACTTCTCAGGTATCTATCATTTTGTCATTGTAGCTATTTCTTTTTAATTTGGTCTGACTACCTATATAATCATGGCAGGTTGTTGGTTCCCCTAGTCATGGAGCTGTCCCTCTGTATGATACTTCGATACAACGACAATTTTCTCCGAATGCCCCCTCTTATCTAGATATGTCGTATTATCTGTAGGGCTTCGATCCGAATTACTTGGTATGCCATCCAGTTCAATAATGATATATGCTTGTATATATGCATGAAAATGTATGGACTTACCCTTTCCTTGTTTGGCTCATAGCAGATGCTCGAGGAGTATAACAGAAAGGTTAAAGAAGATTTAACCGCTAGTCGTCGACACGCTGCCCTTTTTGAAGAATTATAACAACATGAGGCACAAGACTTTTGATACTTCCCATTTCAGGGTGTGAGGGATCCAAATGCTTCTTCATCAAGGAGGCCCCGCGCTGATATTCATGATGTGCCTCCTCCCTTTTCAAGTGATGACAGAACCGACTTCTAGGGCAGCGGATGTTCATGTGCTTCCTCTTCAAGTAGACATTGGACAAATAATATGCCCCCTCCTCCAATAGATGATGACTTTTTTAGGGCTTTGTTCGATTATGGACCGCCTCATTCTTCATAATGACCAAATTTTAACAACTTATGTCAAATTAAATAAAAACTTGTAATAATAATAATAATAATAATAATAATAATAATAATAATAATAATAATAACTTTTATGGTACTTTGACTTTTTTTGACTTTTGCTTTTCTGTAATTTTTTTAATGTATATGTACATAGTAGCACATGACGAATCCAAATTTGGGTTCGTCATGGATAGAAATTCACAAAACCTTAACATATTTGGTTACCACCCAATTTTGATTCGTTTCCTCGCGTGTCTTGCATTCAACTCACTACCCATTCCTTACACGCTTTGGTCTGCAATTCAACACTTATATAAATCAATTACAATTCCTCACTCAAGACAGATTAAACCATCCACGTATTCTAATTGCCAACCCTTTTTACAAATAAACCTCGCACAATCAATTCAAAACAACTTCATAATTTTAATCCCAGTTGCATTTTGCAAACCAATTCAAATAACCTCAATTTCCTTCATTCAGCTCCTGCCATCATCAATTCAAATTAATTGCAATTATTACCTTCAACCATGACCAAGGCCAATTTGAAAAAGGTGAAGAATTTGTTTAAAAACATCAAGGCAACACATTGGAAACAAATATCATGGTCTCAACTCAATGTCTTGAAATGCTTTCAAAATGTCAAATTGGACCAACCATTTTTACATGCCATGGCTTCCTTTTAGGATATGAAAACTAGGACTTTTAAGATAAATAACTTTGAAATTTGTTCTATGATTGAAGAATTTAAAGCCATTCTTGGATATCCAAGTAATCAACCAATGGCGTTGCCCATACCGACTTCCAAAATCGAACAAAAGTTGCAGATGATGTTTCAACTTTCAAAACCTGAAGTCTTGCAATTGACTAGAGGTGAGAAAATCCTGACTAGAGATGATGACATAGAATGCTATTCTTCGGGAGGCATGTGATTCAATTTTCCATGTATCTGACACTGCTGGCATCTTCTAACAAAATCAATATAGTCTCTTTCTATGGTCAACCAATAGTAGCCTTGTCGGATTATCTTCTTAATTAGGGCCAACCCGTTCATATGGGGTCTGCAACTTTCGGCATGTATTTCAGACATGATCTGCTCAACTTTGGACCTCCTTAAGCATCTTAAATGCACTTCATCGGGCCATCTTTGATACAACTCTTTATGAAAGGTGATGTACTACAAAGACTATCGCCTTATAGCTCTTCTCTCTTCCTTTGTTGCATCTTACATGTATTTCTTACTTTCCAAAAATTGTCTAATGGTGTCGTACCACACATCATGGTCTGTATCGATTTTTATAACTATTTTATATTCATAACAAGGAGTCAATGAATTGGTCAAAACCAGAGGCTTAAGAAATAACTTAACAGGATCTTCCCATTCTGAAGTCAATGTGGCTAGGGCATTAACCATATGGTTTTCCTCCCTTGATAAGTTTATGAATCTACACTCCTTGAAATTATTCTTCATTAAGGTCAAATAATCATGGTACGGCTTTAACTTTTCCTCTTTCAACTCCCACTCTCTATTTACTTAGGACACTACTAATAAAGAATCACCAAAAACTTTTACCTTATCCACCTTCATGATTATCAGGGTTTCTAGGCCAAAAATACATGCTTCATATTCCACCATGTTGGCTGTTTCCCTAAACTTCAACTTCTTGGCTAGAGTGATGAGCTCCCCTTTGAGCGATTCTAAAATTAACCCCAAACTGCCACCTTTTTTATTCGCTATTCCGTCAAAGCACGTCTTCCATTCTTATATCTCTATAGCCTCTAAATGTTCATTGGGAAATTCTGAAACCACTTCTTCACTATCCAACAATGGTTGTTGGGCTAGAAATTCTGCTACTGCTCTTCCTTTGATCATTTTCCTGGTTATATACTCGATTTCAAATTCTTTTTAAATGATCAACCATTTGTCGTATTTCCCGATCAACGAAAGTATTTCTCTTAGATGCTTCACTGGATCCATCCTGAAAATTGCTTGCACACTATAAGACTGAAAATAATACCACAACTTCTTAGACGACCAAACCACGGCTATGCATGTCTTTTTGATAATACTAAACTTAATTTCATAAGGTAGGAGCTTTCTACTTAAGTAGCAAATTGTATACTCAACTCCCAATTCATCTACTTGGGTGATCATTGCTCCTATCGACTATTCCTCTACTGCTAAGTATAGTAACAAAGGTCTACCGGGCATAGGTGGCTTTAAAACAGGTGGATTCAATAAATATTCCTTAATACACTCAAAAGCCTTTTGACATTCATCATTCCACTTGGTTGGCTGGTTCTTTTTAAGTAATTTAAATATGGGTTCACGGATTATGGTAAGCTTTGCTATGAACTTGCTAATGTATTGTAACCGGCCAATAAACCCCCGAACTTCCTTCTCCGCCTTAGGGGTTGGCATATCCCTAATTGCCTTAACTTTGCCGGGGTCAATTTCAATGCTATTTGGACCAATCACATGTCCTAATAACTTGCCTAAAGTAAAACACGCACTTCTTCGGGTTCAACCTTAGTATAGACCCTTAATTTTTGACCCAGTCCGGTCTAATATATTTTAATAAGTCCAAAATAATTTTTGTGTTGTCCAATATATTTTAATTAGTCCAAAATAATTTTTGTGCTATCTTAATTAAATAATATTTGCTTTAGTATTTAATTTGTATTAATAAAAAATAAATAATAATAATAATAAACAAATAAATAAATAAAAATAAAAATAAAAATCGACGACGAAAAATCGGCGACGAAAAATTTCATCGTCGAAAAGGGGGGCGGCAAAATGGCCTTGGGCCATTTTGCCCGCCCCAGATCGCAGGTTCATGGGGCAACTTTTTCGCCAGCGTAATTTTTTAGCAGCAGTTTTTTTTTTTGCCAGCAAAATTTTTCCGTAGTAGTTTTTTTTCGTCAGCGAAATTTTTCCTAAACCAAATTCAATTCGGTTTCCTTTTCTTAATCAATGTTAGATTCCGTGAACAAGTAAAATTAATCATCAAAATCTTCTATAAATAAGGACTAAAAAATAACACAGAGGGGATGGAAATTTAGGGGGTTGAAATTTAAGAGGAAACTAGGAATCAATCGAATTTTAAAAAATTCTTTCTGGCAGTGAAATCGATCGGACTTTTGAGAGAAATAAGCAAGCAATCAATCCAACAAAGGCAACCATCTTGCCTTTGTTCTTGTTCATCCAAGAAACAATTTTTTGGTGGAACCAATAAACGAAGGTATGAATATCTAATCTCTTTTTTGTCTTCACAGTAGCTTCAATCACCAAAAATTAATAAATCGTTTCTTCTATTTCCAAAAACCCTAAAAATTATCCTTCTGTTTCTTCTAAACCTTAAATCCCTAATTCATCTTTTCTATTTTCAAAAACCATAAAAACCTTAAATCATTTCTTTTTTCTCCAAAAACTTTAAAACCCAAACCCTAATCTCTATCCCAAAAAGTCAGTAGCCTTATTTTTTTAAGCATCCAAAACTTTAACCCTAATTAATCATTCTTTCCAAAATCACATAGTAAGCATTATTCTTTTAAAAATGATACTAGTTTCTTCCAATTTCAAAACCCTATTTTTTTAAATCTTAAACCCTAAAATCTTAATTTTCAACACCGAAACCTATAATCCTAGAAGCCAATTTTAAAATCTTCTGGGTGCGGGACTAGCTAGCGGGATTTAAAATCCTCGCAAGGGGCGCTGCCCCCTTGACCCCCACCTGCTAACCGGCTAGAGGGACCGCCGTATGGGTTTGAGTCATTATTTATTTATGCATTATAAATCTTTATGTTTTACTTCCATTATTATGATTATTCAAAATACAAACAGTAAACCCAAAACCAATTAATCTAAACACTTAAGTTTTCCTAATTTCATAATTTTACCCCTCAAACCCTAATTTGATCAATCAAAGAACCTTACTAATTTCTTAAATTATAAAACCCTAATCCTTTCCAATTCTCTTAAAACTTACAGTAGCCTAAACAAATAACAATAATAATATCTTAAGATTCCAAAACCCTAAATGTTAATTAAAAAAATTTAAATAGAAACAGTAACCCTAATTTGTACCTTTACTTGCTTTATTTACTTTTATATTTGATTGTGTAGTTCATTATATGCTTTGATTTATTTTATATGCTTTGATTTATTTAAGTTTAATGATTGATTTATTTAATTTATCATGGATGGATTTTTACATTCTATTGATGTTTAATATCTTTGATGAATTATTTATTTATGATGAATGGTTATTTACTTTTATCGATTTATTTAGATTTCCAAATGTTGTAAGAGGTATGTTTTCACTTGGTGGGTACCTCATTAGTTAAATATCATATAATTTAAATTGCTTTTCTATTTTAGAACCAATGTAAAGGACATGTTTCTACCTTTCGGTGGGTGTCCTATGTTGCAAGGGTATGTTTCCATCTTCGGATGGGTGTCCATTTGCTTTGTTTGGACATTGCTTTGATTTTAATATAACGATGCTTTATTTTAATTGTTGCATGTAATATGGATAATATTATTGTATTTAAGAATTTTATAATATTGAGACTTGTAAAGGAGGCCGGTTCCAATGAACCGGGCGTTGTGGGGGTGCTGAGCCATTTCTCACCTTCCCCACACGTACCCAACTTTTTGAACCCATTAGGGGTTGGGGATTCCTTAGGAATCGAGTCATCCACCCCTTTTTTTTTCCCGGCCCGTCCGGGTGGCGACTCTATTTTCTCTGGACTTAGGTCCGTGTTCTCTAAGGCCCCGAGCCTAAATAGTGCCAAAGTCGCAAGAACCATTCCACCGGGAGTGGGGGCGAAAATCCCCGCTCACACTTAGCTTGTACTTTACTGCCCTCTCAAAGAATAACTCTAACTTTTAGAAATGTTGCTCTCTCATATCCGACTTAACCATCATATCATCCATATAAACCTCAACTTCTTTGTGCATCATTTCATGAAACAAGGTTGTTGCCATCTGTGAGCGGGGATTTTTTCCCCCACTCCCACATGGAATGGTTCTTACGACTTCGGCATTGTTAGGCTCAGGGCCTTAGAGAACACGGGCCTAAGCCCGAAGAAAATGGAGTTGCCACCCGGATGGGTTGGGAAAAAGAAAGGGGTGGATGACTCTATTCCTAAGGAATCTCCAATCCTCTAATGGGTTCGAAAAGTTAGGTACGTGTGGGGAAGGTGAGAAATGGCCTAGTACCCCCACAACGCCCGGTTTATTGGAACCGACCTCCTTTTCAGGTCTTAATATTATAAAATTCTTAAATATAATGATATTATCCATACTATATGCAATAATTAAAATAAAGCATCATTATATTAAAATCAAAGTAGTGTTCAAACAAAATAAATAAATGGACACCTATCCAATGATGGAAACGTGTCCTTACATCTCTAATGTCTAAAACTAAATAGGACACCCACCAAAAGGCGAAAACATGTCCTTTATATTAATCCCAAAATATAAAAATAATTTAAATTATATGAAAATTAATTAATGATGTATCCAATCATGAAATATACCTCTTACAATTTTAATAAACAAATAATAATTAAAAAAATATTCATCCATGATAAATTAAATAAACCAAACATCAAAATTAAATAAATTAATCATCAAAATATATAATTAACACATAATCAAATCTAAAATTAAATAAAGCAATAAATAAATAAATTTAGGATTTACATCTTAAATTAAGGCTTTTAGGATTTAAATTCAAAAAAATTAGGGTTTGATATAAATTAGGGTTTTTGGTCAATAATATGCAATTATTATTATTACTTAAAAAACTTAGGCTATTGTGGACTTTAGAAAAATAAAATTGATTAGGATTTTGTAGTTCTAAGAGAATAATAGGGTTTAGGTTAATTAAATTAGGGTTTTGGATGATTGGATGATGAGTTTGTAAGTAATTATAAAAATTGTTGCAAAATCCTATCCATGAATTATTAACACAGTAAGTTAAATGAATTAAGAGTTGAAATTAATCAATGTATTTAACTAGATGGGTTAATAAGAATGTTACTTGTGTTGTAGGCTCCACCAAATTGATGTGTTGATCCAAGCTATCTTTTCCATTTCTGCCTTGAACAATTGATTATTTGTTGAAGACTTTGTGATCCAAAGATCAGCCACTGCCACTTTGCTTTCTTCTTTGTCTTCAAATTGTTTTCTTCCTTGTTTGATGTTGCTCAATTGCTTTTTGATGATTCTCATTTTATCAAATTGCTCCAGTCTAGGTTTTTTAAAGAAAAATCTCAATAATAATTTCTAAATAATGTATATAAAAAATTTAAAAGTCTCTATCCCTTTTTTTTTTATTTTGTGTTTCTGCCTCCAAAGAAAAAGTCTCAGTCCTAGTCTATGTGAATTGCTCCAAGATTTCCAATCCATCCATCTCCCTTTTCTGTGTGTTTCAATGTGATATTTATAGGCAATTAAAAGAAAAAAACCTAATATGTTAAGGAAAATTAAAATCTGTCTAGAAAAATATTAAAAACCAAGCTAAATAAGGATTTGTCAAAATCGGCCTTGGGCGCGGGCTGTTGTTGGGTGAAATTGCGATAGCGAGAATTGCTGCGGGACAGCAATTCACCGTAGGCTTGGGCCTGCGGCGAATTGGCTGCCATCAGCCACTTACTGCTTGCCACGCGGCAGCGCTGTCGCTAGCCGATCCATCCTATTTTTTATTTTTACTTTTTATTTTATTTTTTATTAAAAATAAATATTATTATATTATTAAAAATAAATAAAAATAAATAAAAATAAATAATATAAATAATAAATAAAATAAATATTATATTATTAAAATAAATATTAAAATAAATATTAAATATTAAAATAAATAAATAATAAATATTAAAATAAATAATAAATACCACAAAAATTATTTCGGACAGTTTTAAAATCTTTGGACTGGACTCGGTCAAAAATTAAGGGTCTACACTATCCTTTAGTAGGTTGCTCCAGTATTCTTTAACCCAAACGACATCACCCTATAGCAGAATATATCTCACGTGGCAATAGAGGTAGTTTTAGCTTTATCCTCTTGGGCCATTAACACCTGATTGTATCCAAAAAATCTGTCTACGAATGAATGTAGCACGCTAGAGGCTACACTATCAATAAGGACATCTATATGGGGTAAAGGAATGTCATCCTTAGGGGAAGTCTTGTTCAAGTCTCTGTAGTCCACACAAATCCTAATTCTTCCATCTTTCTTAGGTACGGGAACTATATTAGCTAACTAGTTAGGATAATCTATTACCTTAAAGAACTTTACTTGTATTTGCTTAGTGACTTCTTTTTTGATTAGTTGTGCCCATTCCAGCCTTAACAGTCTAAAGCTTTTGTTTGACAGGTTTCATGTGAGTATAAGTAGGAATCAAGTGTTCGGCTATATCTCAGTCAATCTGTGACCAGGGATTTTCTCCCCTACTCTTACATGGAATGGTTCTTGCGACTTCAGCACTGTTAGGCTCAAGACCTTAGAGAACACGGGCCTAAATCCGAAAAAATAGAGTCGCCACCTGGATGGGTCAGAAAAAAGAAAGAGATGGATGACTCTATTCCTAAGGAATTTTCAACCCCGCTAATGGGTTCAAAAAGTTGGGTACGCGTGGGGAAGGTGAGAAATGACCTAACACCCCCATAATGCCCAGTTTATTGGAACCAGCCTTCTTTTTAGGTCTTACTATTATAAAATTCTTAAATATAGTAATATTATCCATACTACATGCGATCTTAATAATAAATAAATACTTTATTAAAAATTATAGCAATGTCCAAACAAAGCAAATAAATGGACACCCACCCAAGGATGAAAATATGTCTTTACATCATCCATGTCTAAAACTAAATGGGACATCCATCGAAAGATGAAAACGTGTCATTTATATTAATTCCAAAATATGAAAATAATTTAAATTACATAAAGATTAATTAATGAGGTACCCAATCATGGAAACACACCTCTTATAATTTTAATATCAAGATAAACAAATAATAATAATAATAATAAAGAAACCATCCATCCATGATCAACATATTAAATATCAAAATAAAATAAATCAATCATCAAAACATATAATAAACAACATAATCAAATCTAAAACTAAATAAAGCAATAAATGTATAAGTTTAGGGTTTATATCTTAAATTAAGGTTTTTAAAATTTTAATAACTAAATTAGAATTTAAAATAAAGGTTAAACACAAAGACTTATAATACACAAATAAATATTGATCCCCTCGAAGAGCCCATACGGCGGTCCCTCTAGGGTTGTAGGTTTTGGTGTTAGGGTTATAGGTTTTGGTGTTAAAAATTAAGATTTTAGGGTTTAAGATTTAGAAAATAGGATTTTGGCATTTTTGAAAGCTGATCAAAGTTTTAAAGTTTATAAGAATTAAAGTCACTGTGCATATTTTTAAACAGCTTAAATAAAGCTACTATGAGTTTTTATGGAAAAACCTTAAGTGAGTCTGTGTAGCATATTGGTTAAATAACCATGCGCAAAAACAAATAAATATCCTGAGCCAGCAAGTTTACTAGTTCTAGTTTATATAATGTAGAAAAATAATAACAGAAATTTGCACTCAATGTAAATTATGAATTGATTTTAAAAGAACTAGCCTACTGTAACTTTAATTAGATGAAGAACGAACTTATTCAATATTTAAAATAATCAAAGCATATTATATTTATTTAATTTAGAGTATACCGTCGTTTGTTGGCTCCACCAAAATTATTGAATGAGAATTCTGGGTGAGTTTTTCTAGACAGTGAGTGCACTGCCTTTGTAAAGTTTGTGTGTCATTGATCTTCTTTTCCAATCCTTTTCTTTGCTTTCTTTGTTGATGAAAATTTGCTAGGGTTTATTCGTTGAGCAAAAGTCCGATAATAATTTTTGAGTAATTTTTGTCGTCCTTGTTTATGTGTTTAAGACTACTATTTATAGAATTTAAAATAAAACCTATTATGTTAAGGAATTTAAAACTATTTAGGAAATTAATTGACGTTTCCAAGTAAAAATAGAATTTTGACAAAAATTGACCAACGCACTGGCATGAGCTGCTGAAATGCGAGCAATGGGCTAGCAACTGGGATGCGAAAAATTGGGCGAGTGCCTATGAGGCGCTGCCCAATTCACCGCAGCTTGCACCTGCGACATATTGGCCCAGGCCCCTGCGGGGAACTGCCTTGCCGCGTGTCGCTCAACGATTGATCCGTCTGATTTTTTATTTATTATATATATATTTAATAAATAAATAAAATAAATAATAAAAAATAAATATCATAAAAAATATTTTGGACTTATTTTTAAATATTGGACTAAACTTGGTTAGAAATTAAGGGTCTACACAATCCCACGCATATCCTCATAAGACCAAGCAAAGGCTTCTTCATATTGTTTAAATATTTTTTCAAATCTCTCTCTCTCTTCAGGAGTAAGGTCGGATGTTATACTAATATTTTTAGGATTATCAATTATTTCCAAATTTAATGTTTGCGTGTCAACAGAGTTAATATTAAAAATACTTATGTTGCCACTACTTAATGTATACAACCATCAGGAAAAATATCACAAAATCAGACTTTATTACATTCATCTTAAAAAAGAAAACATCATCATCCTCATACAAAGCAGACAAATTAAAATCAAAATTAAAATCATTATTCTCAAAATCATGAACTAAAACATCTTCAAACTCCTCTTCAACTAAAGTAAAAATTTCTTCTGGAGTCTTCTGGGACTTTCAGGACAACTTCCTTCTTCTCTTCTGGAATAGGCTCCTTGTTAGCTGGTAGGATGAGCTTTTTATTTACCTGTTCCACCAGTTTAGCAATATCAGCAAAATCTCAAAATTTGGAATCATCTTCCCCATGAACATTATTGGCTCGGGCTCTTCTTGGATTGGTCCTAAGTCTGGAGCTTTGACAAAAACCTCCTTGAGTGGTGGAAAACTCATCTTCTCACTCTTCTTAGGCTGGAACATCTTTGTTAGCTTCATTATATCCCAACCCCTTATTGGATGTTTGAGTCTTGAAATCTGCCAGCTCTGTTACACCTATTTTTATCTTTCCAAGGCTGGTAGATAATTCATGTTTTTCATCATACCTAGGACTTTAGGGTTCACCACCTCATCATCAGAAATAATAGTTGCTTGGAACCCATTGAGAGGCCTCTCAATCATCAGAGCATTCGCTACTTCATTATCCTCAGCTTCAATGACAACTGTCTCATCCCCATTTGAAAACTTGATCTTTTGATGGAGCGTAGAAGGAACTCGACTAAGAGGATGAAACCAGGATTGTCCCAATAGTAGTGCAAAAGTAACTGGTATGTCTAAGACCACAAATTCTACCGTGAATTTAATAGGACCAGTCTTCACAAAAAGCTTTAAAGGTTCCCTCAACATTCATTTTGGTATTATCATATGCCCTAATTGTCACTTCGGTTGGGCTTAGATCCCTTGTCAACATGGCAAACTTTGGCAAGATTGTGAGTGGACAAACATTTATAGCAGACCCATCATTGACCATCACGCATGGAGTCCTTTTCCCTTTGACCTCTACCTTGATAAAAAGTGGGTGGACGTGGTCTCTCCCTTCCTCTGGTAGATCAACATCTGAAAATGACATCATTCCCACATTGATCTTGTTTTTCTTCTGATCCTTCTCACATTTCATCACTCCTTCAACTTTCACAAAATTAACCAGCTCCTCTGGTGTTATAGAAGTAGAAATTGGCATGCTAGCCATAGCTTTGGCCATTATTTCCTGATGCTTCTTTAATGTAGCTAGCAGATCCCATATGTTGATACTAGCTTGCGTTCTTTTTAACTGCTTAAGAATAACGTCATCTTCTTCTTCTTTGTTGCCAACTTTGACATCCTTCCCCTTATTAGCTTCTACTTCCTTTGGTGGTTCCCTTATATAAGGCTAACCAAATCGAGTGTTCATAAGTTTGTCTTTTTTGGGTTCAGACTAGGTCCACTCTTCCTTCTTGGGCTTAGAATCATCATCAGTGTTAGTTGAGTCCTAAAATTTGCTCACCATACAAATGGCTACTTCCTTTTCAACTACAACTTGCTTCATCTTGCTAAACACCACTTCTTCTTTGACTGCTTCATCACCCACATCTTGGAAAGAATACATGACAAATTTCTCATTTAAACCTCCCCCAATCATGAAAGTTGCTGGTGGTGGAACCCTGTTGAACCTCGGCAACGGATTATCGTTCATGTTTGGCTTGTTAGGTTCGGGCAACTTTCCACTATCAATCAAATTCCGAATTTCATGCCTCAACTTTAAACATTTGTCCATCTCATGCCCTTGCATTTGTTAGAATTGGCAAAAAGCCTTAGCATTAAAATTAGATTGCAAAGGATTTAGCAATAGGAGTGGAACTAATGGCTGTAACAGTCCCTTTTTCTGCAGTTTATTGAAAACCTAAAACAGAGGTTTATGCAACTTTGAAAATTGTCTTCTACCACCTTGGCCAGTTGCATTGATATCTACTGCCTTCTATGTGCTTTGATTTCCAGACTTGTAGTTTCCTTTCTCATTTCTTCTTGAAAAAAAGATGTTCTTCTCCCTCTCCCACTCTTCAATTTGCAAACTAGCTTGAAGAAGATCCTTAAAATTTCAGATGAGTGTGTGAGACATCCTTTCATAAAGACTAGGCAGCACTCCTCTCACAATCATCCTAATCTGGTCTAACTCATTAGGCCTCTTCTTGAGTAACGCAGCCTTGTTTCTCCACCTTTTTACGTAGTCAATAAAGTTTTCATTTGATTTCTGCCTTATCAACTCAACTTCCATCAAAGTGACTTCTAACTCAGCATTGAATGAAGGCCTTGTATAACAAATCCCAGCTCTTTTGAGTACTATCCTTTAAGGCGTTGAACCAATTCTACATAATTGGATCCAATGAAAGCATGAAGTACCTTAGAGTTTGAGCCTTAGTAGCTTAGGTAGACTACATAGCAGTGATGTACTGCTTCAAATGAAGATGAGGGTTGTCAGTTCCATTGAACTTAGCAAATGATGGCATCTTGAACTTATAAGGGACCTCATCATCTTGTTTGAATAGCTTGTCCACTTTTGACATCTCTTTGGTTTTTAGCTTCTTTTCAAACTTCTTCTCTAGATCAGCGATCTTCTTTTTAACATCAGAAGTCTCGATCTTTTCAACAGTTGCCTTCTCCATAACCTTCATCTCCTTCTTCTTATCTTGAGGATCTTGAAAGTACTGAGCCTAGTATTCATCATCATCTAAAACCATATTGTCATCATCGAAAGCCACCTCACCAACCTTAGCCTTCCCTTTATCATTTAGCTTCTTGGTGCTAGCAGAAGCTTCAGCTGCATTCCTAAACATTGCAACCACTTGGCTTTTCATGGTCTCAGCCAAGACCCCCTTTAGTTCTTCCATCTTAGTGTTGATTGCATTGTCTATCATCCTCTTAATATGTTCTAGCTCTATTGCTTTTAGTGAGAAGCTAACTAAGTCATTGGTGGATTCTACATTAGTGGCATAGGTCGGGTTATCGTAGGCTCTTGAACTACTCTACTCCAAGATTGTGAGCCAAAAAGCATCAATGATATGAGATGCAATGCATGTATGCATGGATGCACAATCAAAGAAAACAACAAAAGTAAGGACGTCCTTCCAACCTTATATCACCCATACAAGAATGGCGAGTCCCTTTTCCTAGGAATATGGTCAACAAAATATCAATATGGGATATCTTATTTTTGAACAATTCTCGCAAACGGTTTAACCAATAATTGTATTTTCAAACTTAGAAGTCAATCCATGATAACTCCCATTAATTAGGTCTTAATCCATTGGGTCAACAAAAGATAGCTTTTATACTATATTAGATTAAAACTAAATTAAAAGGCTTATTATAAATAGATTTTCCCATTTGAAAAAATAACCAATGATTAATGTCACAAATAAACCCATGATTAATAAGTCTTAGTGTGAATTAGGCCCACAATTTGATTTTTAAATATTCCATAATTGACCTAATTAGTTGTAAGTTCATTTAAAAAATAGTTTTGTTCCAAAGCCCATTGAGAAAAGATTTATTAAAAAATATATTTTGGGCTTTGAGTTTGGGACATGAAGTAGAAAGAATTTTTGACCCATTTTGGAAAAAAATTTTATATCCAAAGACCATTTTGAAAAATTTTAAAAATAGTTTTGGTATTTTGGGCTTAAAAATTATTTTGGGCTTATAATATACTTACATCATATTAGGAATAGAACAAACCAAATAAGCCATGGTTCAAACTAAGATATATCAAATATAGTCAAAGAGCAAGCATTTGGGTATAAACCTAAGAAAAGTAATTAGGCCAACTACATGGGCTTTAGCCTTTGGGTTGAAAAGCTTAGGTTTTCATAGCAAGTATATACCCAAAGGTACAAGGTTATGAGTGGTTATGCCATGCTTAATCTCTAAACCATGAGTGAAAGTATGGTATTCCTTACATAACACTAACACGGGCTTCCTAACTCATGAACACAATGCAATCTAATATGATCTAATGGATAGTATCATAATAAGAAATAATAAAATAATATAAAGACCAACGGAATGAACTTCTTTTATCTCCAGTGGAGTCACCACTTTGAGCAGGGATTTTCTTCTCTACTCCCAGCGGAATGGTTCTTGTGACTTCAGCACTGTTAGACTCAAGGCCTTAGAGAACACGGGCCTAAACTCGGAGAAAATGGAGTCACCACCCAGATGGGCCAGGAAAAAGAAAGGGGTGGACGAATTGATTCCTAAGGAATCTCCAACCCCTCAATGGGTTTAAAAAGTTGGGTACATGTGGAAAAGATGAGATGACCCAACACTCCCACAACGTCCGGTTCATTGAAATCAGCCTTCTTTTCAGGTCTAAATATTATAAAATTCTTAGATATTATGTTACTATCCATACTGCATGCGATTCAGAATAAATAAAGAATTTATTACATCAAAATAAGTCAAAATAAATTAATAAATGGGCACACATTCAAAGATGAAAATATGCCCTTACATTGTCCAAATGTCCATAAAGAAAATAAAATAGGACAGCCACTAAAAGGTGGAAACATATCCTTTACAATAGTCCTAGAATCTTTAAAAGATAAACTAAATTACATAATGAAAACCGAGGCACCCACAAAGTGGAAACGTGCCTTTTACAATACAAGAAATTAAATAAATAATTAATTAAACTAAAACATTCAATCAGAAATTAAATCAATCATCCATCACAAGCTAAAAAATAAAACATATATTCATAAGAGCATGTAAGTAATGAAATAATCTAAACTAAGGTTTTAAAGTATTAAATGCATATAACTAGGGTATACATCTTAAATTATGGCTTACAGAATGAAAATTAGATTCTAGGGTCTTATTTTGGGAATTTAGAGTTTTAGGTTGAAAACTTAGGGTTTTGAGGCTATTGAATAAGATTGATCTCGGTTTACTGCATTAGGGTTTAAGGTTACTGGGATTATGGTTTGAGGCTTTAATGGTTAACAAGATTAGGGTTTAGGCTATTTTTTAGGAAATTTAGGGTTTAAGAAATTTTAGGGTTATTGTGAAACTAGGAATTAGGAATTAAGTTATTGGAATTAGGGTTTAGACCTAGATTTGGAAATTAAGCCACTAGAATTAGGGTTTTAGGTTTTGGGTCTTATTTTGGAAATTTAGTTTTAAGAATTTAAAGGTCCTAGATTAGGGTTTGAGAAAATTGGGTTTTGATATTTTGAAAATAAATTAGGGTTTACTGAATTAGGTTTTAGGTGGTTCATGAACTGGTCCTAGGGTATGGTATTTTAGGTTGAACAATTTGAAAGTAGGGTTACTAGATAAAAAAAGTTTCAAAAGAAGTTAGGGTTTTAATTCATTATTTTAGGAAAATAGTTTAGGGTTTGGGGAAATAAATTAGGGTTTTGGAAATTAATGAAACGGTTTAAGGTTTTGGAAAAACAATTTAGAGTTTTGAGATTTAACAAAATAGTTTAGGGTTTTTGGGATTTAAGAAAATAGTTTAGGGTTTTTTTTTTGAAATTGCAAAACATATTAGGGTTATAGCAATCAGACAAACATATTAGGGTTTTGTCAATTAATTTAAACCTTAAGCTGCTGGATAGTCTAATGGATTGAATTTTAGTTTTACAAAGTACACAATTAAAATTTCAACAATTAAACTACTAAATCAAAATGATAATTAAAATAATTAATCAAAGTGTTTAAGGGAAAAGCGAAATTCAACTATTGTATATTTAAACAACTTTATAAGTCAAAATATGAAGCTACTGTATAAATTATTGATTAAGACCAAACCTTCATTGTTGGTTTCACCAAAATTAATTCTGGCTGAACAAAAGCAAAGACAGTGTGGCTGCCTTTGATGAATTAATTGTTGATGAACATTGTTGGTTGCTACTTGAATCCTGCTGATTGTTGATTATTTTCCTTCTGATTATTGTTGCCCTTTTTGATTATTGTTGCTGCCTATTATTAGCATTAAACCTCATTATTTATAGGCAAACAATTTTAAAAACCCTAAACCTAATCTATATAATCCGTGTTTAAAATAAATTCTAGCCTTATTAAAAAAATCGACTGGCCAAAACTTAAAATAACTTAGGACCATATTGATCTGGTGGCCCAGATCGACATGAGCCAAGGTTCATGTCGATCTGGGCAACCAAATTGACATGAGCCTTTGTCTCATGTCGATCCAGGCTATCAGATCGACATGAACCTTGGCTCATGTCGATCTGGGCCACCAGATCGATATGAGCCATGCTCATGTTGACCTGGTCCCTCCAGGTTGAAATTAGCAATGGCTCAAGTCACCTGGGCCGCCCAGACTCAAATTAATCATGTATTTTTTAATTTCTTGATCGAACAATTTTAATTTGGGCTGAAAAAAAATTTAATTTAGGGTTTTATAATTGAATTTATGCCTTTCAAAATCAGACTGACTTATTTAAAAGTTTTTAAACTAGGTTTAAAACTTTTAAAGTTGGATCGAATTTATTTCGGCATTCTTTAATTAGGACCATACCAACTTATGACCAAAATCAAGGGGCTACACCTAAGCAATTAAAAGATGGCTTTTTGCACTTTAATTCATAAAGTTCTGAATTTTTGCAATTTAGTCCTTTGTATAGTCAACCCTTTTAATTTTGATTTTGTCCTAAATTCAAATTAAAGCTTTGATAAATTATTTTGTGACAATTATTGAGATATTTTTATCTCATCAAGTTTAATAAGAAAATAAATGTCACATAATATTGAGAATTATTTTGATAATTTCTCAAAAAGTATAAACAATGTAATTTTAGCCTTATGACATATGGATGTTTAGTTAAAAATTATGAAGGATATAATTTTATGGATAATAAACCCCATTTCTGTAAGAATAAAATTATATCATCCAGAATTAGTTTAAGGATAATATAAAATGTATCCTGATGTAAGAATTTCTTTTAATTTGGTGAGATTATGTTGCCAAACTGACCTTTTTTCACTTAAATTTTAAGAAATGCTTGTCTTGCATGTTTTAAGGATGTCTCTAGTTTAATATATAATTATTTAGGCAAACGATGTTTATTATATATTGAATTTTTGAGATGATGTATATAAAACATATAATTGGAAATGGACTAGTTTGAGTAATTTAGACAACCAAAGGTGGTAAATTTACAATAATTAGATAAGTTTCTGATTTATTTTATGTAAAAAAGTTTTATTGCATATTATGTAATCTACGCAAAGGTGTTTATATAATGATGCATTAAAATCCTTATAAGTAAGCTTTTAATATCTTGAAGTGATAAATTATCTTGTATTAAGCTAAATAATTATGTTGTTGATTTTTTTCAGTCACATTTTGTTGTCCCAAGATGGCAACCAAGAGGGGGGGGGGGTGAATTGGTTTCCTCACGAAATGATGGCAAATTAAAAAACTCAACAAACACAAATGTGGAATAGAAAGTTGGTTGAGTAATGAAAGAAAGAAAGAACACACAAGATTTATAGTGGTTCGGATTTACCTCAATCCTACATCCACTTCCTTAACAACTTGTTAAGGTTCCACTATTCTTTGAAGTTTTTACAAGCTCACTTCCAACTTTGGTGTTTTCACAAGTTCACACCTAACTTCACAAGTGTTTTTCTAAGGCTCACACTTACAACCCAATCAAGAGTTTTACAAGGCTCACTCTCACAACCTAACAAGAGTTTTACAAGGCTTACTCTTACAACCCAAGTGTTTCCCAAGCTTACACTCAAACTTATACAATGGTGTTTTCAATGATCACACCTAACATTCATTACAATTTAATTGTAAGTTTAAGTAAAAGAAAATTTGTTGCTTGGCTATGAAAATCTGATTTCTTGATTGTTCTTTTCACTTCACTATATTGTTTTCTCATAGAGACATTGTATTTATAGCCAATGTGGTCTTACTAGCCGTTATTGAAGTTTTGAATAAAGTCTTGGCAGAATAGACCTTCTTTACTTAAACTGTCCGAAGCACTTCGCGGTCGCCCTTCATGCAAGGATGGTCGCGCTCATGCTTCTCGCGGTCGTCCTTTAACAAGGGACGGTCGCTGCTTTTGAAAAAGCTACAACGGTCGAATTTTAGTGCTCTGCAGCTGGAATCTTGTCCATGCTGTGTTTGTCGGACCGTTTCTTGCCCATGCTTTGTTTGTCGGGACGGTCGCGCCAAGCAGAGGTGCGGTCGCCCTTTTTGAATCTTCAAGTGGGTTTACAACGGTCATATTACGTGTCATTCTCTGACAGAGTAAAACTGAATGTCTGCCATAATTTGAATCTCGCGGTCGCCCTATGCAGAATCTCGCGGTTAAACTCACAGTTTCGCGTTGAACTTCTGGACGCACCTGTGGTCGCGAACACTACTGTCTCTTTGAGCAATTTCTTCTTGAATTGTTGGGCGGTCGCGATTCTGAATGGGCGGTCGCTAAATTGATTAGCGAGGTCGAATCATTCACCGTTCTTGTCACCGCGAACCTTACTGTGATTGTAATGATTTAAGTTCCTTGAGTAGCGGTCGGGCAAGTATTTTGGACGGCCGCCATTCTGGAGGCGCGGTCGCGACTGAGGTCGAACTTCTGACCGCGAAACCTACTGTGACAAGGTTTCATTCTGTAATTGCATGTAGCGGTCGTATTCTGGTCTGGTGCGACCGCTAGAATTGTTCTGTCTTGCTTTACTTGAGGCAACCTAATCCTGCAACAAGATTCTTAAACACAAGTTAAATAGATCATTCATTTGAGTTGTCAAGGATCAAAATAGAGATCTTTTGTCTAACAATCTCCCCCATTTTGACGTTGACAATTCAAATGGAATGATGAAAAAATAATAAGTCTAAAATGCTCCCCCTTAATTTATGCATAAGTCATGATTAAGAGCATTGTGATAATCTTGGTGCATTAGGTTATGTATAAACAGTTTAAACAATTCATTGTACTATTTTCTCCCCCATTGTTTCTCCCCTATTATGTTTACTGAGTTTCATTCCATTTTCATTCCATTATGTTGTTATTTTCTCCCCCATTGTCATAGGCAAAATAAAACAAATGGTTTAAACAAATGGTTAAACATTGCATAAACTATGAAAAGCAACAATTAAAACATTAACCATTTTGAACAAAAAAAAGAGGCTAAAACAAATAACATTTGTAACAAACATATGTTTTTTAAGGATGGAAGAAAGTACAAAGAAAGTAAAGGAACAGACATATGAAAATGCACACAAAAACAAACTAAAGCTAAGCTATTCTGAGTCATCATCTACATCTAACTCTTCTTCAACTAAAGGAGCTTTCCCCTTATCTTGAGGAGCAATAGAGGCAGAGCTAGAGCTAATGAACTCTTCTTCTTCAGCAACGCTTTGGGTGTGATCGCTTATATCCCAATCTTCAAGATTGCATTGAGGCAAGTCCAATTTGCCTTGCATGTCATAAAGATCATGGTGCATGTGGGATATAAGGTCTATCCTTTTGTTCAAGTGCTGGAATCTCTTGGAAACACTTTTCTTGAACTTAGAGAGTTTCCGTGAGAGAGTCTTGATAGCTTGGAGAATGAGTTATGTGGAGGTTGAAGCAGTTGCTTGAGCAGCTTTTGATGAAGTTGCTTTTGGGGGTAATTCCACAGCAACTTCTACAGAATCTCCTTCTTCCTCAATTGTATACCTTGGCCTCTTCTTTTGTTTATCCATTACTCCTTTCTTGCCAAAGTAGTATACATATGATCCTTCAATTTTCCTAACACATCCAGCATGCTCTAAGTAATCTATTGTGATAGCACTGGAAGCTAGAGTGAAAGGGTTTCTCAAGGTAGCTAAGTTCAAATCATTCAGAAGGTTTAGGTGCCTAGCTATTTGAGTAACTTGAGAGGATAGGAAGAATGTACCAGTTCTTGTAACAGCATGATGAAAGAAGGTGTCTATCAAGAACTTGGTGGAGTTTATTTTGATGTTATGGGTGAAAGCATACATAAAGATGAGGTCTCTTTTGGTGACTTTCTCATTTCCATCTGCTCTTTGGTGGATGGTATAAGTGATAATCCTATGGAGCATCCAGTGGGTGAGAGTTTTGATATGTCTGGCTTTGGATTCTTTTTCAAAGGAAGTTTCAATGGAAATTTCTTGCCAGAAATCAGAAAGGGTTCGGTTGGAGAACATTTGGTCATTGTAAGAGGTTATACCTTCAGAAGGGAAGTTCCAAATGCTACCAAAATTTTCTAGGGTTAAGGATTGATAATGATCAAAAAGCTTAAACCTTACCCCATACCAACCTAGAGCAGAGTTTGCACTCTTTTCTATTTGAAGAGACATCAGAAATTCTTTGCTAAGACTAGAGTAGCCTACCTCTTCTGGAAAGACAAATTTTCTCCATCCAAGGACATCCAACAATCTCTCAATTTCGTCCTTGATGCCCAATGCAGAAAGCATTCCACCAAAAGGTGATTTGGTGCCTTCAACCTTCTTTTTCTTAAGCATAGCATACCTAATGTCTTCCTCAGAGGTTTGGTGGTGAGGTTTGTGAATTTTCTCACCTCTTTTGGATTGAGGAGGAGATGGAGGTTCAACAACAGGTTCTCTAATGGTGATTCATGGAACTCTCTTGGCTTGACCCTTAATTTTGGAGGTGGTTTTTCTTTTGGGAGCCATTGAAACAGAAAGAACAGAAGAGAGCAGGAAAACAGAGGTTCAATTGAATGACAGATGATGAGGAGAAGATTTTAGGGTTTCAGAATGTTTTTAGAAGCAAAATATCAAAGAAAATTATTTATTATGCTCTTAAATAGATGAAATAATGAAAATAGTCGTTTATGACTGTTGAAAGTCAAGATTTGCGACCTGTCACACAGCCAACAGTTATAAATTTTCGAGCAGAGTGTACAGGGTGCGGTCGCACATTGAACAAGGTGCGATCGCGACATGAGGTCTAGCGACCATTTTCAAGATAAGTACGCTCGCGAGAGAAGAAATTGTCTGTAACGGTCGAAATATTCAAATTGGTGCGTCCGCGTATAAAGTTTCTCGACCGCGCACAGAGTTTCTAGTTCGAATGAAACTGGCAGACGAGATAGCGATCGCGAAATGACGCTTGAGCGACCGCGAAAGACTTAAAAATGAAAGATTCAAGGAAAGATGGAAGATATTTCTAATGTGTTAAGAAACATTAAATTCATGCACATAGAAACTTCATTGATAGGCAATTAATTCAAAGTATTTCCATCAATCATTCCTAAATTAAGTTTAATAAAATTAAGTCTATCTTCATTCAATGGTTTTGTAAAGACATCCGCAAGTTGATTTTGTGTTTCAATAAATTCTAGAATTATGTTCTGATTTTGCACATTTTCCCTCAAAAAATGATGTCTAATATCTATATGCTTGGATCTAGAATGTTGGATAGGATTTTTAGACAAATTGATAGCACTAGTGTTGTCACATTTAATGGAAATATTGTTAAAAACCTTACCATAGTCAAGCAATTGTTGTTTCATCCATAATACTTGTGTGCAACAAAAACATGCTGCAACATACTCAGCTTCCGTTGTGGATAAAGCAACCGATGCTTGTTTCTTACTATGCCAAGAAACTAAACAATTACCAAGAAAGTGACATGCTCCTGTTGTGCTTTTTCTATCTAAGATACTACCTGCATAATCTGCATCTGAAAATCCTATAATATGAAATGATGTGTTCTTTGGATACCAAAGTCCTAATTGCATTGTACCACTTAAATATTTCAAGATTCTTTTAGTGGCATTCAAGTGTGATTCTTTAGGACAGGTTTGAAATCTAGCACATAGACATACACTGTACATTATATCAGGCCTAGATGCGGTTAAGTAAAGTAGTGATCCGATGATACCTCGATATTTCTTCTCATCTACTGCTTTACCATTGTCATCTTTACCTAATTTCAAGGATGTGCTCATGGGAGTTTTGCTAGTTTTGCAGCCATCCATTCCAAATTTCTTCATGAGTTCTCTTGTATATTTGGATTGGTTGATGAAGATCCCATCTTTACATTGCTTGACTTGCAGTCCAAGGAAGAACTTGAGTTCACCCATCATGCTCATTTCAAATTCCCTGGTCATACAAGAAGCAAATTCTTTGCACAAGGCTTCATCAGTAGCTCCAAATATTATGTCATCCACATAAATTTGTACAATCAAAATGTTATGCTTATCCTTTTTAACAAAGAGAGTTGTGTCTACTTTTCCTTTTGCAAAACCATTTTCAAGCAAATATGCACTAAGTTTATCATACCATGCTCTAGGTGCTTGTTTCAATCCATATAAAGCTTTGGTAAGTTTGAAAACATGATCATGAAATTTGTAGTTTTCAAATCCAGGAGGTTGTTCAACATAAATTTCTTCATTTATGAGTCCGTTTAGAAATGCACTTTTAACATCCATTTGATAAAGCTTAAAATTCATATGACATGCAAAAGCAAGTAATATTCTAATAGCTTCTAATCTGGCTACAGGGGCAAAGGTTTCATCATAATCAATACCTTCTTCTTGATTATAACCTTTGGCTACCAATCTTGCTTTATTTCTAATAATGTGACCATTTTCATCAAGCTTATTCCTATAAACCCATTTGCATCCTATTATAGAATGATCTTTAGGTCTAGGAGTAAGTTGCCAAACATTATTTCTTTCAAATTGATTAAGTTCATCTTGCATTGCAGTTATCCAATTTTCATCATTTAAAGCTTCCTCAACAGTCTTTGGTTCAAATTGAGAAACAAAAGCAAAATTAACATCTATATGATTAGTTTTTGATCTAGTAATTACTCCCTTTGATGTTTCTCCAATGATGAGTTTCTTTGGATGATCTTTCTTGTATTGCCAATCCTTAGGTAGATCTTGAGTCTTTTCTTCAAGTTGATTGATCTTTGGAACATCAATGGATTCAAGAGGTTCAAGAGTACCTGCAGGGTCATTGAAAGTAATACCTTTCTTTTGATCAAGTTTAGATGATTCATCAAATACAACATGCATAGATTCTTCTATAACTAGAGTTTTCATGTTAAATACTCTATATGCTTTGCTATATGATGAATATCCTAAGAATATGCCTTCATCTGATTTGGATGAGAATTTTCCAAGATTATCCTTGGTATTCAATATGAAGCATTTGCATCCGAATACTCTAAAATATCCAATTCTGGGAATTCTTCCATTCCATAGCTCATAAGAGGTTTTATTAGTTAAATGCCTTTTGTAAACACGATTTGCAATGTAGCAAGCTGTATTAACGGCTTCCGCCCAAAAATAAGATGGTAAATCATATTCATTGAGCATTGTCCTAGCCATTTCAATTAAAGTTCTATTTTTCCTTTCAACTACACCATTTTGCTGTGGAGTTCTAGGAGCAGAAAAATTGTGTGAAATGCCAAGTTCATTGCAAAAACCTTCAAAATTTTCATTTTCAAATTCTTTGCCATGATCACTTCTAATAGATGTGATCACATATCCTTTTTCATTTTGAACTCTTTTTGCAAAGGTTTTGAAGTAATTAAAGGCTTCATTCTTTTGAGCTAAGAAATTAACCCATGTGAATCTAGAGTAATCATCAACAAGAACAAATGCATATGATTTGCCTCCTAAGCTAGCAACTCTATTTGGTCCAAACAAATCCAAATGAATGAGCTCTAATGGTCTAGAGGTGCTTATAACACTCTTTGTTTTAAATGAGCTTTTATGTTGCTTACCATGTTGACAAGGTTCACATAACCTATCTTTGTCATATTTTATCTTAGGTAGACCATCAACTAAGTTCTCATTGCAAATATATTTCAAATGATCCATACCAGCATGTCCTAGTCTTCTATGCCATAACCATGCATCATTATTAGTGGACATTAAACATGTATGATTTGAATGTATGCTGACATTGTAAGTGTTGTTTGTTCTAGTACCTTTAAATATGATAACATCATTTGAGTTTGTGATTTTGCATTCCTTGGAATCAAACTCGACAAAGTATGCTTTATCACAAAGTTGACTAACACTTAGCAAGTTATGTTTCAAACCATCAACAAGCCATACATCTTCAATTAAATCCTTACCAATAGAACCAATGGAGCCAACACCAAGAATTTTACCTTTAGCATTGTTTCCAAAAGTTACGTTACCTCCATGTTTGTAGGTAATACTTGTAAAGAGCTTTGCATTTCCAGTCATATGCCTTGAGCATCCACTATCCACAAGCCATGTGCTTTCATTGGTAGTAGATTTTAGGCATACCTGCAAAACAATTGTGATCATCTTCTTTTAGGTACCCACTTGAAGTTGGGTCCTTGATGGTTAGTAGAAAAAGTGCCTTCTAACTTGAGATGTGCCTTTCTTATATAACAAGAAAAATTTTTGTGTCCAAATTTCATGCAATATGTGCATTGCCATGGTATTCTATTCTTCTGCATTTTTCTTTTTGCATTATACATACAACTACAAGTATGTGATTTCTTTTGTGCAAATTTAGTGAACAACAATGCATAATTATTTTTGGCTTTATCTCCTAGTGAACCATAACTAGTTCTTTTAGACTTGGTGCAAGCATCTTTGATATGAACATCAGAAATTTTAGTTGTAGATGCTTTCACAAATGTTGGTTTGCTAGGTGCAATGTTGGTTGAGCCATTGAATCCTAATCCATATTTCAAGGAAGGTGATCTTTGATTATTAATTAATGTGTTCAATGCTTCCTTTCCTTTATGAAATCTGGAAATTGATTCTTTTAGTTCTTTTAGTTCATGCTTCAATGTCTCATTCTCTTTAATCACTTTTTCTAAGTCATGTGAGCTTTTCTTTAATTCTCCTATTGTGTTCATCAAGTGTTCATTTGAGGTTTTCAATTCTAAGGTAGAATTCTTTAAGCATATATAATCTTTTTCTAACTTAGAGTTTTTCTCTTTGTAAAGCATCATTTTAGAATAATATTTTTCTATTTTAAAATTCATGTGCTCAATCAAATCACTATCATCTATATCATTTATATCATCATGTGCTACAAGATCAAAGGATTGAGTACTTACCTCATTGGAGTCATCTTCAATAGCCATGAGACATAGATTTGCAATTCCTTCTTCTTCTTCTTCCTCACTTGAAGAAGAGTCATCCCATGTGGCTTTGAGAGACTTTTTCTTTTCTTTATCCCATTTCCTTTTGTTCTTTAATTTGTAGCAATCCGATTTGATGTGACCAGTTTTTCCACATTCATAGCACTTTACCTCATTTTTCTTTTCTTTATCTTTGAAGGAGAATTTAGGAGGTGTACCTTTGTTTGCTTGTAATCTTTTCTTTCTTTTCCATTCATTGATTCTTTTTGAGAACATTGCCATTTCATCTTCATCATCAGTACCTTCATTGCTTGAGCTCTCAGCTTCTTTGATTGCTTTGAGTGCAATTGGTTTTCTCTTTTCTTTCTCACCTTGATCTTCTTCTTTTTCACCGTGCAGCTCAAAAGTGAGTAATTTACCAACTAGCTCGTCGGTTCTTAATGTGCTGAGATCATGAGCTTCTTCTATGGATGATACTTTGGATTCAAAGTTCTTTCTAGCTCTTAGGGCTCTCAAGATTTTACTGTTTACATCACCTTGATCATATACCTTGCCATACTTCTTTAGTTCATTGACAATAGCAAGTAAGCGATTTGTCATGTCGGTGACGTTTTCATTTGGTTTCATCTTGAATAGCTCATACTCATGAACATGCATTTGTTTTTTGGTGAATCTTACTTGAGTCGTACCTTCATGGTAGTTTTCAAGTGTTTTCCAAATGCAATGTGCACAAGTTAAATGTTGAACTCTTCCACCTTCTTCTCTTGAAATGGAGTTCATCAAGATGGAAGCAGCTCTATTGTTCTTGAATCGATCTCTGATATTGCTAGTTGACCATTGAGCTTTGGGAAGAGGAACTTGAATACCGTCAACTTCATGAGTAGGAGATTTCCACTCACTTTCCACGAAATCCCATAGTTCAATCCCTTCACTATCTAGAAACAAGTACATTTTGTGTTTCCAGTATGAGTAATCAGTTCCATCAAAATAGGGTCTAAGAATAGAGTTAAGATTTCCATGAGAGCTTGATGAAGAAGAAGTTGCCATAGTGGATCAGATTTCACAATTAAGTTTAAGAAATCTCAGAGCTCTGATACCAATTGTTGTCCCAAGATGGCAACCAAGAGGGGGGGGGGGGGGGTGAATTGGTTTCCTCACGAAATGATGGCAAATTAAAAAACTCAACAAACACAAATGCGGAATAGAAAGTTGGTTGAGTAATGAAAGAAAGAAAGAACACACAAGATTTATAGTGGTTCGGATTTACCTCAATCCTACATCCACTTCCTTAACAACTTGTTAAGGTTCCACTATTCTTTGAAGTTTTTACAAGCTCACTTCCAACTTTGGTGTTTTCACAAGTTCACACCTAACTTCACAAGTGTTTTTCTAAGGCTCACACTTACAACCCAATCAAGAGTTTTACAAGGCTCACTCTCACAACCTAACAAGAGTTTTACAAGGCTTACTCTTACAACCCAAGTGTTTCCAAAGCTTACACTCAAACTTATACAATGGTGTTTTCAATGATCACACCTAACATTCATTACAATTTAATTGTAAGTTTAAGTAAAAGAAAATTTGTTGCTTGGCTATGAAAATCTGATTTCTTGATTGTTCTTTTCACTTCACTATATTGTTTTCTCATAGAGACATTGTATTTATAGCCAATGTGGTCTTACTAGCCGTTATTGAAGTTTTGAATAAAGTCTTGGCAGAATAGACCTTCTTTACTTAAACTGTCCGAAGCACTTCGCGGTCGCCCTTCATGCAAGGATGGTCGCGCTCATGCTTCTCGCGGTCGTCCTTTAACAAGGGATGGTCGCTGCTTTTGAAAAAGCTACAACGGTCGAATTTTAGTGCTCTGCAGCTGGAATCTTGTCCATGCTGTGTTTGTCGGACCGTTTCTTGCCCATGCTTTGTTTGTCGGGACGGTCGCGCCAAGCAGAGGTGCGGTCGCCCTTTTTGAATCTTCAAGTGGGTTTACAACGGTCATATTACGTGTCATTCTCTGACAGAGCAAAACTGAATGTCTGCCATAATTTGAATCTCGCGGTCGCCCTATGCAGAATCTCGCGGTTAAACTCACAGTTTCGCGTCGAACTTCTGGACGCACCTGTGGTCGCGAACACTACTGTCTCTTTGAGCAATTTCTTCTTGAATTGTTGGGCGGTCGCGATTCTGAATGGGCGGTCGCTAAATTGATTAGTGAGGTCGAATCATTCACCGTTCTTGTCACCGCGAACCTTACTGTGATTGTAATGATTTAAGTTCCTTGAGTAGCGGTCGGGTAAGTATTTTGGACGGCCGCCATTCTGGAGGCGCGGTCGCGACTGAGGTCGAACTTCTGACCGCGAAACCTACTGTGACAAGGTTTCATTCTGTAATTGCATGTAGCGGTCGTATTCTGGTCTGGTGCGACCGCTAGAATTGTTCTGTCTTGCTTTACTTGAGGCAACCTAATCCTGCAACAAGATTCTTAAACACAAGTTAAATAGATCATCCATTTGAGTTGTCAAGGATCAAAATAGAGATCTTTTGTCTAACACATTTTCTATCAATAATAATACGGTGACAATAGAAATGTTGACTAGCTCTAACTACAAGACTTGGAAGAGGGATGTGGAATTGGCTATGGAATTAGCATAAATTGATCTAGCTATGGTTTCTTCTAAGCCCCTTGATCTGATAGATGCTATTACTGTCTACTAAGCTGAGAAGCAAATACATTCAACTTGGTACAAGTCCAATAACATGTGCTATTTGACTATCAAAAGCTTAATCCCAGAGCACTTGTTGAGTGGCCTTCCAGAAACCAACATAGCAAAAGAGTTTCTGACTGCAGTATCTCAGAGATACAAAGTATCAATTAATGTTGAAATAGGTAGGCTTCTGAAGCAACTGTATTCCATGAAGTATAATGGTGTTGGAGGAGTTAGGGAATAAATTTTGATGATGGTCCATATTTAAAATAAGCTAAAAAAAAATTAGATAACACACTTCATGATGCTTGTATTGTCTGTGCAGCCTTGAATACTCTACCATCAGAGTTTGGGACAATAGTGACTATCTATAATTCAAGGAAGGAGCCTTGGAATGTGAATGACTGCATAGCCATTTGTGTTGCTGAGGCAACTTAAGAGCTGAGCATACTAGTGCTGCTTTGCTTGTGTTTAAACCTCAGAATAAAAAGAAAGACAATCAATTAAAGTCTTCTACTCAGATGACACTCAATAACACCATAAAGGTCCTGGATAGTCAAGTGTTATGGGCAGATCTAAAGATACTGTAAAAAAGGTAATCAAGTGCTTCTTCTATAAAAAGAAAGGTCATAAGAAAGTTGATTGCCAAAGATATAAAATTTGGTTAGAGAAATGTGAGCGTACAAGTAATAAGACCAAGTAAAAAAGAGTTAAAGCTTAGTGTTGGCAACAACGATGATGTGGAAGCAGAGTTTGTAGGAGATGTCTACTTAAGACTAGACTTTAATTTTGAACTCTTTTTGAAAGATGTTTTGTATGTATTATCTTTTAGGTAGAATCTAATATATGTTTCTTTATTATAAAAATATGGTTGTGCTTTTGAGTTTAAAGCATGTTATGTCAATTGGTCATTATATTTTGTCATATGGTTTGTATAGGCTTTGTTTGAATACAAAACATACTTATTTCACTTCACATAATGTTGAACAAGTTGTTGCTAAAACCCCTTAATTAAAGAAAAGTTTTCAATTTTATGGCATAAATGGTTACTCCAAATTTCTAGGGAAAGGGTTAAAAGGTTAATCAAGGATGATATCATATCTACCCTTGATTTCAATAACCTAGAAACATGTGTTAAATGTTGTAAGGGAAAGTTAACTAAATGTGTTAAATGTTGTAAGGGAAAGCTAACTAAAATTAAAAAGAAAGAGTTCTATTCACAACTTAAACCTTTTAGAAATAATTCATAAAAAATATAAGCGGACCTTTTCACCCATAATATGTCATAACAAATATTTTATAACATTTATTGATGATTTTTCTCAATATGGCTATCTGTTCTTAATTTAAAAAAAAAGAAAAGCTTGAAGCTCTTCATAAATTCAAGATTTTCAAGACTGAAGTTGAGAAACAACTGGGAAAAGTTATTAAAATTGTTAGATCTGATAGAGGGTGGTGAGTATTATGGAAAACATGGTGTTAGTGGATAGATAAAAGGACCAATGGCCTAATATTTGGATGAGTGTGAAATAGTAGCTCAATTTAATATGCCATGTAGTCCTGAACATAATAGTGTGGCTGAAAAGCGAAATCGCACCCTGCAAAAAGTAATTATAAGTATGATGTCAAGAACTAGTCTTCCAGACTATCTCTGGGTTGAGGCTATTACAACTACTATGTATATTGTCAATAGGGTTCCTAATAAGTCAACACCATTTGAATTATGGACTCGAAGTAAACCTAGCTTGAATTACCTTTGAGTTTAAGGTTGTCCATTAGAAGTGCAACTTTATAATCCACATGAAGGTAAATTGCAGTCAAGGTCAACTCATTGCTATTTTGTTGAATATTCAGATTATTCTAAAAGTTATATTATACTGTAAAGAAGGGGGTTCTAGAATTGTGGAGTCACAATTAAGTTAAGTTTCTAGAGTTTGATGTTGCTAATGTCATTGATCATCTAGAAACTTTTAATTGGAATCAACAAAATAAAGTTATTCAAATAGCAACTCCCATGAATCTAAATATTGTGGATTATGCACCTGTGATTACTCCAGCAATGGAAGAGCATGTTTTTGCTCTTGAGATTTTCATAGGCACAGAATGTAAATGCAAATGTTCCACTTGGAAGATCCTCTAGAGTGATGCATTTTGTTATTTCTTCTTATTATATTGTTTATCTTGGTGAGTGTGATTATGACATTATGAACTCTCAGATTTTCACCTAATTTAATATTGGACATTTAGAATTTTCAAAAATTAATTTTATAAAAATTAATTATTTTTTTGAATTTTAATGTATAAAAAATATGATGAGTCTGATCACGCCAAGTGGTTTATGTAAATAATATTTCTCAAGTGGGAGAATATAAGATTTTTTTTAATGATAGGAAATATAATTGAGTTAAAGTTAATGGGCTACGATTAAAAGATAGAAGCATAAAAGGCTCTATTTATTGAATGTGGACTTAATTGGTGTGGGTCTAAAATTTTTGGATCTTGATGGACAACCTAACTATTCCATATAATTGGCTAGGTCTCTTCTTTTTGGCTAGAGGTAGAATATATCTTCTTCTTCAATTTAAATGTTATGGAAGAATGAAAGAAATAGGTGGATAAAAGATTCCATCGACTATAAGCCAGAGAAGAAGAAGATTTAGCTGGATTTTTTTTAATCTTAAATGGCAAATCCTTTAACAATAATGGATTCAGCTAAACAAGGTTAGTTCTTTAACCTTTTCAACTAAATTTTCATTGTGTTTTAAGAACTCATGAATGCTAAGTTTAAGTTTATAGCTTGTGATTCTTATTAGATTTTTGAACATGTAGAGCTTAAAATTGACATGTTATTTGCTCAAATTGGAGATAAATTGAATAAGATATAGCCTTCTAAATTTGATCTCTAAAAATTGGTAATTAGGTATTTTCTAGAATTAATTTAATTAGGTTTAAGCTATTGTGATAGCTAAAACACTATAACACTCTGCAATTTAAAAACTATTTGGAATGTTGATCTTTGAGTAAATAGAACCCAGGATTAAATACTTTCACAAAATGAATTAGTGAAAAATTTATTAGCTAGCTCAAAATTTAGAGTAAACTAACTAGTTAAAGAAACATAAAATAATCATATTAGTACACTTTAAAATATAGGAAGCTTGAGTATAATTAAATATACCTAAGTGGTCTATGAAATTGGAGACCTAAAAATACTATTCTAAGCATCTATTAATTGAAATAAAAGAAAAGGCCTAAAAGAATCCATTTTAGGCAATTTAAAATATATGTGTATATCCATCAATATGATTTCGGTGGGCCAAGATATAAAAGGACCAACTTTATATAGTTGAACAATTTCATTATTTTAGAGACAATATATATGCACAAGGAAAGTAATGGGCCGAATAAAAATCAACCCAAAAAATAATAGATTGACAAGCATAGAGTTTATTAATTTGACACCTCAAATGGCCACTAGTAACTATTAAAAGCAACTTGTGCATCCAAGAGGGCACCGCATTCTTTCAAATAGCTTCTTCTTATTGGCCACCAAAACACTTAAGACAATTTAAATTTCCTTCTTCCATTTTATGCCATAGTTATCAACTAAAACATAAGGAAAAATAGAACCAAATAAGAAAGAAAATAGAAGACAGTGAAATAGAGAACTATTTCGGCCCAATGAGAAATTGAGTAAAAAAAATTTCAAGAACTAAGGTTAGCAAAATTTATTCACAACCATTTACACTTATCTCAATTAAATATAGAAGAAGATGAATTAAGTAAAACAAATTATATAACTATGAATTTATCAATTCTTGATTGCTAATATAATTTTGGGCTAAGCTATGCAGGCTTGAGTATTGGTTGTAAATAAATAGAAAAATGACACTATCCATCATATTTTTTTTTAATTTTTACCTTTTTACCAGGGATATTTCAGTTATTTTATTGTAATCTCACAATAAACTCAATATAAACTATATAAAATTTATAATCTCATAATAAACTCGTAATAAACTAATTAAAATCTAGTATTTTGATAAATAGTTTATAAATTCTTATATTTTAGTAAATAATTTATAAATATGTTAAATTTAAAATTGTTTTCAACTTTTTTTGTATTTTTGTCAAAAGTACTTAAAGTAACTACCAAATCCATAAATTAAATGGAACTAGTAACTTAGTTTAAATTTGTAGAACTTAGTTTAAATTTGTAGCAATACTATATATATAGATGAATAATTAACAATTCTATTTCCTTTCAAGAATTTATTTTATGAACCTTAGACTTTCGGATTAAATAGATTAAGGAGATTAATTTTAGAATTAGGAGATTTAATAATTTCCAACATAAACATGAGCTCATAAATGGACTTTCATGGTTATAGTGAAGAGAAAACTTATAATAATAATAATAATAATAATAATAATAATAATAATAATAATAATAATAAATTGAATCTTGTGTCTAAATGAAATTTTAGGCTAAATAAGACATTGGCACTCTAATCAAGGATTATTTTAAAGGTGGAGTGATGGCGAATTTGTGTTATCGCAGTGTTACCGCAAGTGCACGGATCGCACAAGTAATAAAATAGTGAGTAAGATATCATTCCACTGGAGACAAGGTCAAATATTAGTATAAATTTCAACTGTTATTTAACAAATCAATAGTTTTTCTGATGATTAAAATAAAAGATGAATTACTTAATTAAATATTAAAGTATGAAAAAATTAAATATTATGTAACAAAAGTTGATGATGAAAATATTATCCAGATATTGAATCCCCCTAGCCATAAAAAGCATTTATGAATATCAATTCAATTAAATCAAATAATAGAGTTGAATTGGCATTCCCCTAAATTAGATTAAAACCTCTCTCAAGTGAATTAATTCCTAATCACTAAGTAGAATGCTAGGAATCTCTTCTCAAGCATAAATAAATAGATCTTGCAATAAGAACAAAGAACTTTGAACCAAACGGTCTTGTAAGTCTATCTCTAGCACTCCAATCAATCCTCAATCCTAATGAAAATTCTGTTCGTATCAAGCTTTCTCATGTCAATAATATAAAAATTGCAACCAATCAATAAGCATGCTATTATCAATTGGAAATAAGAAATTAAGAGTCAAAAGGATAAAATAACTCAATCAAATGATTTAATTTAATAAGAATTATTCAATCCATACAATAAAGCTAGGATTCATCAATATCTAGATAGATAAAATTTAGCTCATGTTCATAACCAGAAAATCAAAATACAGAAAATAATTAAAAGAATTCAAACAATCCATAATGAACAGTTTGTGTTTCTTCACTTCAATCTGTAAATCCTTAATTTTTTACCCAGTCCAGTCCGATATTTTAAACATTCCAAAATAATTTTTGTGGTATTTTTAATAATATTTATTACTTATAATATTTATTTTTAATTAAAATAAAAAAAGATAAGATAAAAATAAATTAAAAATAAAAATCGGCAACGGGCAAAATCGACGACGAAATTTTTCATCGCTGGCAATGAATTGGCTTGGGCCAATTTGCCGCAGGAAAAACCTGAGACGAATTGGCCACAAGCCAATTTTTCGCAGGTTTTACCAGCGACAAAATGGCCACGGGCCAATTAGCCGCAGGTTTTTCCTATGACGAATTGGCCTGTGGCCCTTGCCCAGCCCGCGCACCCCGCAGCAATTTTTGCTAGTGCAATTTTTGCCAGCGTAATTTTTTCAAAACCCTATTATACTTGGTTTTGGTTTTTTATTTTTCCTAAATGGTTTTTATTTCCTTAACCAATTAGTATTAGGTTTTTATTTTTCTTATAAATACCACATCAAAACACACAGAAAGGGATTGGAGACTTTGGACTTTGATCTTTTAAAAAGAGATCAAACTTTTGGAAGGTGCTGGACCTTTTTTTTTTTTCAGAACCTTGGACTTTAAAAAGCAAGAAGCAGTCATCAAGCAAGAAGGAAATCCATCAAAGGCAGCATACTCTGTCTTTGGTTATTGTTCAACCAGAATTCAAATTGTGGTGGAACCAATAACGGAGGTTTGAGTTTCTATTGACTTGTTTATGTTTACAATAGCTTCATCATTCAATTAATCAATTGTTTAAACATACAATAGATGATGTTTTTGTTATTTGATCAATTATTCTATTTACCATCCAAACTCTATTTAAAACCCTAAAAACTATTTTTCAAAACCCTAATATCTTAATACCCGTAAAACATATTTTTGAAATCTAAAACCCTAATTACACTTTTCCAAAACCACAAAATAAAAGATTATTTTCTTAAAACCCTAACCAAATCTATTTTTCTAAAAGATTCACAGTAGCCTATTCTTTCCAAATACCTAATTTAAAATCCAACTTTCATGATCTTCAATCTTATTTATTTAAACCCTAAACTTTAATATTATTTTCATAAAACTTCCGAAACCCTAAATCTTTAAAACATCCAATAACTATATTACTTATTTTATGTTAAATATTTCTCAAATTTTTTAATCCAGTAAACTAAATTACCAAGGCCCTAATTGTTAAACATGAAACCAAACAAACCTAAATTGATGCATGAACCCTAAATTTATATACTTACTATTTTATTTAAATTAGATGAATATTTATTATATATTTTGATTGATGTTTGATGTCTTTGATGAATGATTTATTTACAATGAATGGTTGGCTATTTTTATTAATTTGTTTTGATTTCAAAACGTTGTAAGAGGTATGTTTTCATGTTTTGGGTATCTCATGTCGTGAGCATCATGTAATTTATTTTATTTTAAAGTTTTTTGGACCAATGTAAAGGACACGTTTCAACCTTTTCGGTGGGTGTCCTATTTAGTTTTAGACATGGACGATATAAGGATATATTTCCATCCTCGGATGGGTGTCCACTTATTTGCTTTGCTTGGACATTGTTGTGATTTTAATAAAGTATTTATTTATTCTTTGATCGTATATAGTATAGATAATATCGTTATATTTAAGAATTTTATAATTTTAAGACCTGCAAAGGAGGCCAGTTCCAATGAATCGGGCGTTGTTGGGGTACTGGGCCGTTTCTCACATTCCCCATATGTACCCAACTTTTCGAGGGGGTTAGGGATTCCTTAGGAATCGAGTCATCCACCCCTTTCTTTTTTCTGGCCCGTTCGGGTGGCTACTCAATTTTCTCCGAGCTTAGGCCAGTGTTCTCTAAGGCCCCGAGGCTAAACAGTGCTTAAGTCGCAAGAACCATTCTACCGGGAGTGGAGGCAAAAATCACCGCTCACACAATCCTTGAATCTTGGATTAAATCTCGCATGAATTGGATCTTCACCTTCACTTTTAGATGCCAAAAAATCTCTTTTTATCTGGAGGTCGGCTCTGAAAATAAAACTGGATCCCTAATTCATTCTTTAGCTCAGATTTTATAGCCTAGAGATTTTTGCCTGACATGCCCGTGTCTATGGGCATGTCAACGGTGTTGTTTCGAGCTTTAATGACATGGGCAATGACACACGGCGTGTCATTGCTACAGCAATACTGAGTTAGGGACACAGTCGGAGACACACCCGTGTCATTAGGCATGTCACAACTTCTGTAGGTCAGGAGTAATGGCACGTTCAGTGACACACCCATGTCTCTAGGCTTGTCGAAACTTCTGTAAAGTCGTTAAATGACAAGGCCACTAACACACCCATGTCACTGGGCTTGCCAATTGAAGAATTTTCCCAAAATAGCTTCTTTTCTTGTCTTTCTTCCGTGATTCCGGCCTAAATAACCTTAAGGTCCCAACATGTCAAAAGTTTCTGGAATCAACCCTAATAAATACTTGAACAAATAAATTAAACTCAATTTGACAATAAATATATTAAGAAATAGGGGCAAAAATATCATCAATTATACACTTATCAAATTCTCTCACACTTGAGGTTTTGCTTGTCCTCAAGCAAACCAAATCACTTTAATAGGCAGAAATGAATGACCCCTCTATATCCAAAGAAAATAAAAGTTTTTACAATACTTGAATTAGAAAACCCAGCATTCTCAATCAAAAACTGAATCTTAAACATGATAGCTGAATTAAAAAGTTTCAAAATAAAAATCTAACAGATCTACAATCTAAAAATTTAGAGTTAAAAGATTGAGCACAAAATTTCAAGAACTCAAAAGTCATGAACGAAGTAAGAAAGTGTAAGTTTTCTCTTAAGTTCTTTGACCCCTTCGTAAAATGCATTGCGTGAAACATTATTTTTTTTTCAAAAGGAGCCCAACTTGTTTGAACCGATACTAACTTTTTGATGCGAAGGTAAACATTTTTTATGGCAACCCCCGGTTACTCAGTTAGAATCACCATTCAAATGGCTACTAGCAGTATTCATGATTCCAACTCATTTATTTCAATTTAAGAGTTAAAATCAACGAAACATGGATAAATTTTCAAAGCTCCTGAAAAATTATTTTAATTTATTATTATTATTATTATTATTATTATTATTATTATTATTATTTTAGTAAAGTGGTCAAGAACTTAAGATAATAAAGATGTCATACTAAGTTCAACTCAAGTATCTAAAGAATTGGGATATGCTAAAAATGTAAGTAAGGTTTTAAACTTCAGATGTGCAACTCTCATCAATCAACTACCTAATTCAAACTATCACATTTAGTCTTTAGTAATCAATTAAGAAAACCGAGTCAACTTCAATAAGAAATTGTCATTCGTTAAATCAATCATTATTTTAATAAAAAGAGGAACCATTTCACTTCATATTATAATAGCAATCTAGTTTACTTGAACCCAAAAATAAAATCAAAGAAACTAAATGAGACAAATACATCAAATGGCGAGAATGAAAACAAAAGCTCAATCTATAAAATATCCCTCTCCCCCACACTTAAGATGCACATTGTCCCCAATGTGTGTAAAATAATACAAAGAACAAAAGAGAGAGAAAACTGCCCTGACATGTCCTGAATCGACATATATGAATATGGTTCCAAAAGCGTTGTGATGTCGATGGAGCTACAGGACAAAAAATGGACATACAGAATTGTGAAGGTTTAAAGACATTAAATAATAATAATAATAATAATAATAATAAACGCAAATATAAAAATATAAAAATTAAATGTACAGTCATCCGTAAGAAAATAAAAAGAAAAATAAAATAAAATAAAATAAATAATAAAAAAATGAACCAGTCGGTCATGGGCTCGGCACTGGAATCATTACTAGTGTCGGTATCATCATCGCTAGCACTAGCATCATCACTATCATCGTCGTCCGAAACATCAACATGGGTACTGAAGGCTGGTACGGTGGTGGCGGTGGCTGCAAAGGGCTAAATCCCTAAGATCTCCAAAACTCGAGCATAGGCTGCTCGAGCCATTGCCTCCTCAGTATCTCGTGATCCAGTTGCGCTTGGAAGGATAAGTAGTGCTGCTCCATGGAACGCTGGATTTGATCCTGCTGAGTCAATAATTTATTTTGGTTCAACTCGATGTTTCTGATTTTTCCTTCTATCCTGCATATCTGGTATTCAAACTCAGTTGGTTTCTAGTCATCATCCCACTCAACATTCACGAAATGACGTCAGTCTTTGAAAGTAGGGGCTAGAGTAAAAGATGGGCCAGCTGAGGAAGAAGGTCCGGCAATGGTGGACGGGCTGGGGACGTCTGTCGGTGGAGGTGGAGGTATGTCGAAAGTGCGAGTAGGAGGAACAGGCTCAAAATTCATAGGAGGAACTGGCCCAGAATCTGTGGGTGGTGCCTGCAGCTCCACCACCTTCTTTCAGTTTAATCGTTTTAAAGTATCCATGCCCAAAAGTTTGGGAAACTCATCCAAAGTCATCGAGAGGCATCCATCCAACACCCCCAAACTGCAACCAAGTCTTGTGACATACATGACACCATGCAAGTTACCCGGTGCCCCTTTCTTGGACTACTCATAGAAAAAGTGTTTGATAGCATGAGCTATATTGCACTGGATCTTCTAGACCATGCAGTTCAAGAAGAATAGCTCCCTTAGGCCAACAACTCCCGTACTGCTGAGTCGAGCCGCAATGGTGGGAACCAATAGATTATGTACCACTCGATAAGGGAAGGACTCAAATTTGATGCCTTGGATACCTTCGGCTAATACTTGGCAGCATTCGGTGAAAACTTGCTCCAAACACTAGGAGGGATGACATCCTACTCCACAAAATCAACCTCGAAGTTAAGATACTCTTTGGTCTGCACCTCCTCCGCAGTAAATAGACCCAAACGCGCACCAATTTCATTGATGCTCATGTGGAATCACTGACCTCCCAACCAGAACTTCATCGATGATGGAGATCTTATTTTTATCGAATTGAAAAGTGCAGAAGAACTCCAGGGTTAACTCTCTGTATGAAGGCTCATTGATGGAGAACAGTTGTTCCCATCCCAGTTGGTTTATAAAATCTCATACCTCAATCAGTATGTTGGCTTGCTCCATGGCACCCCAATCCAAAACCTTATGTGGCAACCAATCTTTGTTTCCTAACAGTTCAAACCATTTTTGCTCCTCCAAAGTTGAGAATCAAAGGCACTTGTGGCCGGCCATAAATTTTGAGATGGGATGGGTAGCAGGTCGGCTTGAGCTACCTTCACCTCTAGCTCTCTTAGTTGGTAATTTAGACTGCACTTGTTTGCGAGGACCCATGATCTTCAAAATAAATAAGAATAGCCTCAAAACAAAGTACACCAAACAATCCAAGAAGAGCAACACAATAGACCAACCCAATGAAACCAACAATAGCAATGCATTATCAAACAATAAAAGAGCAATTTTAGCCAGAACGACAATAGCAACGCATTAACAACAAGAGCCATGAACCAATGCTCAACAAGGGTAAACTTTTGGTTTTTTTAAATCCATGCAATAGTCAATTTCCATACCAGGCATTGCTACAAGTCAATAACACAATAGCCCAACGCAACAAAAATAAAGGATTTCAACTCATTATGCATAAACAATCAATAACAGTATGCTAATGTGTGCAACTTAATTTTGGCCATAGAATTTTCTAAAACATAATGAGTAAAGTACAACAAATTCACAAAACTAGAATAAAACTCAAAATCCCATAGTCAAAAACTCAAAATCCCTAAAAAATGGCTATGGAAAATAAACAAATCCAAAATAAAATAAAATAGAGTCTCTAAGAATCCAAAAAATAAAGCAAATCCAATAATCAACAAAGCTCAAAGAATCTTCAATCAAATCGCAAGAAATCGAGTGTTGAAATAGCAAAAAAAAAATCACAAGAAGCAAAATAAAATTTCAAAAGTTAAGAGTGTGTACTTGAATAGTGTGAAGAATGCGATAAAATCAAAGGAAAAATGATGAAATCCCCTCCAAATCACAAAATGGGTGTCGAAATCCCCTCTAGGATGAATGGGTATGTGATTGCAAGTGTGGGAGTGTGAAGATTTGAGAGAAAATAAAAAAAGAAGGGAAGAGGAAAGAGGAAATTATGTTTAATTCAAAATCGGGTACCACTTAAAAACCCATGGACACGCCCACAAACACATCCGTGTCTATGGGTGTGTGATAACTACTGCTTCAGAACTAAAACGATACACTCACTGACACGGGCGTATCAGCAGGCGTGTTGTAGCTACTGTGACTTAATTAAATCAACACGGCCAGTGACATAGGTATGTCACTAGGCATGTGGTTGCTATTATAAATCTCAAATTTAATCAAAATGACCTGACCAATGACACGGGAGTGTCGATGGGCATGTTGTAGCTATTGTGGTGCCATCTAAATTACACGTCCAGTGATACAGGTATGTCACTGGTCATGTCATAGCTATTATCTCTAAAAATAAATGACACACCCACTAACACGGGCGTATCTATAAATCAAGCTCAAATTACGCCCTTAAAAGAAAATTTTTCTCAACAAATTCAAGTGAACTCAAGGTAACACACCACCAACCAATGAAAGAAGAATTAAAAACCAACGAAACAAACTAAAAACATAAAAATTAAAGAAACATATATCAAAAACAAATAAAAATAGTGGGTTGTCTCCCACCCAATACTTCTTTAACGTCGTATTAGTTGGACGTTCGGGATTGGTTCAAATTTAGTCTTGGAGGTATAAAACCTCCTTCAACTCACTCAAGTCTCCCTAAATACAGTTTAAGTCTTTGCCCATTAAACTTAAATTTCCCTTTTTCTGGGTGAGAAATTTCGATTGTCCCATAGGGAAAAACTTCTTTAACTGTAAACGGGCCAGACCATCTTGATTTTAACTTACCTGGAAAAAGTCAAAGCCTCGAATTTTACAATAACACCTTATCTCCAACTTGAAACTCTTTTCATTCCTTAATGTGAGCATCATGTCATCTCTTAGTCTGCTCCTTATACATCCTTGCATTGTCATAAGCTTGTAATCTCCATTCATCCAGCTCATTGATCTGTAATTTTCTCCTGTCACTTGCACTAGCTAGATCAAGGTTAATCTATTTTATAGCCCAATAAGCATTATGTTCAATCTCCATAGGTAAATGACAAGCCATTCCATATACTAGCCTAAATGGCATAGTACTCAATGGAGTTTTGAATGCAGTTCTAAAGGCCCATAGAGCATTGTCTATTTTCTCAGACCAATCCTTTCGGGATCGCTCTACAGTTTTTTCAAGGATCTTTTTTTATTTCTCTATTTGTATTCTCAACTTGGCCATTAGTTTAGGGATGGTAAGGAGTAGAAAATCTATGTATAACACCCAACCTTTTAAAAATTTTCTCAAGCTGAGCATTACAAAAGTGAGTACCCCTATCACTTATGATCATTTTTGGTGTACCAAATAAAAAAATAACTTTTTCGAAAACCTCATCACTACCCTAGCATCATTCGTTGCTAAAGCTTGGGCTTCAAGCCATTTAGAGACATAGTCTATAGCTACAAGAATATATTTGTTACCAAAAGAACTAGGAAACAGTCCCATAAAGTTGATCCCCCATACATCAAAGACTTCACACACTAGAATTCCATTTTGGGACATCTCATCACGAGAGGAGATGTTTCCAGTTCTTTGACAATGATCACAATATTTCACAAAATCATAGCTTTCCCTAAACAGCGTGGACCAATAAAATCTTGATTCTAGCACCTTTTGAGCAGTCCTATTGGCTCCCATATGACCACCAGCTGGTCCAGCATGACAATGATGAAGAATATTCATCATTTCGGGCCATGCCACACAACTTATGATCATGTGGTCTTTACATAGCCTAAATAAGAAAGGATCCTCCCAGAAGTAATATTTCAAGTCAGAAAAGAATTTCTTCTTCTCTTGATAAGTCTTATCTTTAGGGAGTTCCCTAGCAGCCAAGTAATTAGCAAAATATACAAACCAAGGCACTTCAAAAGTTGAAACACTTACCTCACTCATCAGGTAAATGATCATTAATGTTCCCTTCTTCGAACTTCTCCAAGGTTGGGTTCTCTAAGCGAGAAAGGTGATCTGCTACCAGATTTTTAGCTCCCTTTTTATCTTCAATCTGCAAATCAAATTTCTGCAATAATAAAACCCAATGAATTAGCCTAGGCTTTGCATCTGTTTTGGCAAATAAATACCTCAAAGCCGAGTGGTCCGTATACACAATTACTTTGGATAAGATCAGATATGATCTAAAATTGTCAAAAGAAAAAACCATAGCTAGAAGTTCTTTCTCTATAGTTGTGTAATTGGCCTGGGATACGTTTAGCGTCTTGCTTGCATAATAAATGGGCTAAAAATGCTTCTCTTTGCGTTGACCCAAAACTGCCCCCACTGCAATGTCACTTGCATCACACATCAATTCAAATGGAAAATTCCAATCGGGAGCTATCATGATTAGAGCATGGGTCAATTTATCCTTAAGAGTCATAAAAGATCTTAAACATTCCTCGTCAAACACAAAATCAACATCCTTCTCAAGAAGTCTTGTTAGAGGACGAGCTATCTTAGAAAAGTCGCGTATAAACCATCGATAGAAACCTACATGTCCCAAAAAACTTCTAATGGCCTTGATTGATGTCAGGGGTGGTAGTTTTTCAATGGTTTCTACCTTAGCCCAGTCCACCTCAATACCCTTGCTTAAAATCTTGTGTCCCAACACGATTCCTTCTTGAACCATGAAATGATATTTTTCCAAATTAAGTACCAGGTTTGTTTCCTCACATCTTATCAAGACCCTCTCAAGGTTTTTCAAACAACCTTCAAATGAGCTACCATAAACTGAGAAATCATCCATGAACACCTCCATAATATCCTCAATAAGGTCATCGAAGATTGTCACCATGCACCATTGAAAAGTTGCAGGTGTGTTGCATAATCCAAATGGCATCCTTTGATATGCGAATGTCCCATTTGGACAGGTGAATGTAGCTTTCTCTTGGTCTTTTGGGGCAATAGGAATTTGAAAGTAGCCTGAAAGGCCATCCAGAAAGCAGTAGTACTCATGCTTGAACAATCTCTCCAACATCTGATCAATGAAGGGCAAAGAAAAATGGTCCTTCCTAATTGCATCATTTAACTTTTGGTAGTTAATACAAACCCTCCAACCGATAACTGTTCTTGTTAGAATTAGCTCATTATTTTCATTGGGAACCACCATTGTCCCTCCCTTCTTTGGTACTACCTGAACCGGGCTCACCCAAGAGCTATCCAAAATTGAATATATAATTCCTGCATCAAGTAGCTTGATTACTTCAGCTTTAACTACTTCTTTCATCTTAGGGTTTAGTCTCCATTGTGGTTGCACCACTGGCTTGAATTCATCCTCCATCAGTATTTTGTGAGTGCAATAGGATGAACTAATGCCCTTAATGTTTGCTATCTTACAAGATATTACTTGCTTATGCTTTTGTAACAACTCAATGAGTTTTACCTTCTGCTCAGAAAATAGGTGGGAACTCAAAATAATTGGTAATTTATTTTCCTCCCCCAGGAATCCATACTCAAGATGATCCGGAAGGATCTTAAGTTCTAAGTTGGGTGGATCAATCACAGATAGTCGCGGCTTCTGTTATGGCATTTCAATGGTTTCATATGCCCGACTCTTAAATGATTTGCTTGCTTCAAGATAAGCAAGCTACTCCGGTGCTTCTTGATCCTCAACATTATCCTGCAATAAACACAACTCAAGGGGATCCTTAAAAACAACGTTAGTAACACAATTTAAGGTTTCATGCTCAATGATATCATTGCATGAATCCACCTCATTGAGTGTAAGTGGGTGCTTCATAGCATAATGTATATTAAAAATAACTTTCTTGCTTCCCACTCTTAAGGTCAATGTGTCATCATGGACATCGATAAGAGCATGAACTGTATTAAAAAATGGCCTACCAAGGATAGGAAAAATATCTGCATCCTCATCTACATTAATGACAACAAAATCATTAGAGAAAATAAAATCTCTGACTTTTACCAACACATCCTCTATAATACCATGAGGGTGAATTACTGACTTATCAGCGAGTTAAATGGTCATGAGTGTTGGTTTAGTTTCTCCAACACCTAACTCTTTAAACATCTTGAAGGGTATAACACTTATGCTAGCCCCCAAGTCAGCCAATGCACTTTGAACTTCAAGATTACCTATCACATGGAATAGTAAAACTACCAGGATCTTTTAATTTCTTAAGCAACCTCTTCTACAAAATTGTTGAACTCTTTTCTGATAATTGCACCAAAGATACTTCCTCAAGTTTCCTTTTGTTAGAAAGGATATCTTTCAAAAATTTAGCATATTTGGACATCTGCGATAAAGCTTCAGCAAATGGAATATTAATGTGCATCTGTTTAAAGAGTTCAAGAAACTTACCGACATAAGCATCCATCTTGTCCTTATTCAATCTTGTTGGATATCGCACTCGAGGTCGGTATTCCTTCACCACTGGACTAGGTTCTTAAGGTTAATTTTCTTTCTCATTTTCCACTGCAGCCTTCTCACCTGAAATGATAGTAGGGTTATCTTCTTCTTCTTTCTATGTCTCAACCTCTTCTGCTTGTGACTCAGCCTCTTTTTCAACTACATCACCCTTAATTTCCTTTTCACTCCTTAGAGTAATTGCCTTCAACCCAAGTAAGCTCCCTTGTGGTCATTCACTAAGTAACTTGGCAATTTGCCCCACCTGATTTTCCAAATAGTGAATGGAGGCTTTCTGATTTCTAAGGGTAGTTTCTGTTAATTAAAATATGGTTTCTTAAGCTGCTATAAAATTCTCCATCATGTCCTCCAAATTGCTCTTTCTTGGAGGGGCAGCTTGTTGATATTGAGGCTGCTGAAATTTAGGGGGAGGCCTTAGATTATTATAATTATTCCAGGAGAAATTATGATGATTTCTCCCCCTTGATTATATGTGTTGCTATAGGGGTTGTTCTGCTGTTGCCTAGGCATATTTCCAACATTATCCACCTGCTCCTGTCTAGCAAACATATTGTCACTTTGGCAATCTTGACTTTGATGTCCACCCCCACACCATTCATAAGACATCACTTGCATTGATTTTCCCGAAGATGAAGCTAAAGAATCAATCTTTTTATTCATTGCTTCCAACTGTACTGTCAAAGCAACCACGGGATTCAATTGATGTGAACTAGTGACCCTCAATTTTCCTTATTCCCTTGGAGTTTGCCACTGATAATTGGTAAGGGCCATATCTTCAATCAAATCCCTTGCTTGTTCAGGTGGCTTATTATTTATGGTACCTCCGCCAACTGCATTGATGGATTGCTTACTTGCATAATTTAATCCATTGTAGAAAGTTTGAATCTAGAGCCACAGCGGAAGCACATGATGAGGACACCTTCTTAATAAATCTTTGAACCTCTCCCATGCATTATAAAGAGTCCCACCATCCAGCTAGAGAAACGATGAAATATCATTCCTCAACTTGGCAGTCTTGGACGGTGGAAAATATTTTTCTAAGAACTTTTCTGCTGATTGACCTCATGTGGTGAAAGTGTTTGGGGGGAAAGATTTTAGTCATTTCTTCGATCAATCTCTAAGTGTGAATGGGAACAACCTCAGCCTAATTGAATCTTTGGAGACATTTTGTATCTTGAATGTATCACATATTTCCAGAAAAATCTCAATGTGTGCATTAGGATCTTCATCTAGAAACCCATCAAACTGGCAAGTCTGCTACACCATTTGAATTACATTTGTCTTATCTCAAATTTGTTTGCAGCAACTATCGGTCTCTGTATGCTCGAATCAGCCCCATTAAGAGTGGGCCTAGTAAATTCCTGCATTGTCCTTGGCTCATTTCCTGCCATCACTTCAAGTTCTTCTTCTGAGCTAAGATCTTTAAAGTTTAGTTCCATTTCTGCCAAAACTGCTCCCCTTTCTTTCTTTTACTTTCTCCTCAATGTTCTCTCTAACTCTGATCTAATTCAAGTAATTGGGAAGAGCTAGCTCGGGTCATAAATATGGGAAGAAGTACCTAAAATGACAATCAACAAGCAAGAACTAATGTTAAAACAAATAAAAATAGAAACTAAATCAACAGTCTAGATTATATTATTAATATTGAAAACCATTGTCTCCGGCAACGGAGCCAAAAACTTGATGGCGAATCTGTGCTATCGCAGTGTTACCGCAAGTGCACAGGTCGCGCAAGTAATAAATTAGTGAGTAAGATATCATTCCACTGGGGATAAGGTCGAATATTAGTGCAAATTTCAATTGTTGTTTAGCGAATCAATAGTTTTTGTGATTATTAAAACAAAAGACAAATTACTTAATAAATTAAAGTAAGGAAAAATTGAATATTGTGCAACAAAAGTTGATGATGAAAATACTATCCAGATATTGAATCCCCCTATCCATAAAGCATTTATGAATATCAATTCAATTAAATCAAATAATAGAGTTGAATTGGCATTCCCCTAAATTAGATTAAAACCTCTCTCAAGTAAATTAATCCTTAATCACTAAGTAGAATGCTAGGAATCTCTTCTCAAGCATAATTAAATAGATCTTGCAATAAGAACAAGGAACTTTGAACCAAAGGGTCTTGTAAGTCTATCTCTAGCACTCTAATCAACCCTCAATCCTAATGAAAATTTTGTTCATATCAAGCTTTCTCAAATCAATAATATGAAAATTGTTACTAATCAATAAGCATGCTATTATCAATTGGAAATAAGAAATTAAGAGTCAAAAGGATAAAATAACTCAATCAAATGATTTAATTTAATAAGAACTATTCAATCTATACAATAAAGCTAGGGTTCATCAATATCTAGATAGATAAAATTTAGCTCATGTTCATAACCAGAAAACCAAAACAGAGGAAATAAGTAAAAGAATTCAAACAATCTGTAATGAATAATTTGTGTTTCTTCACTTCAATCCTCAAATCTTGGATTAAATCTCGCATGAATTGGCTCTTCACCTTCACTCTTAGCTACCAAAAACTTTCTTTTTCTTAGGAGGTCAGCTCTAAAAATAAAACTGGATCCCTAATTTGCTCTTTATCTCAGATTTTATAGCTTAGAGATTTTTGCCTAACACGCCCATGGACACGTCCGTGTCTGTGGGCATGTCAACAGTGTTGTTTTGAGCTTTAATGACATGGGCAGTGACATGCCCATGCCCTTGGGCATGTCATTGCTACTGTAATGCTGAGTTAGGGACACGGTCGGGGACACGCCTGTGTCATTGGGCGTGTCACAACTTCTATAAGTTAGGAGTAATGGCACGTTCAGTGACACGCCCATATCTCCGGGCTTATCGAAGCTTCTGTAAAGTAGTTGAATGACACGGCAGTGACACGCCCATGACACTAGGCGTATTAATTAAAGAATTTGCCCAAAATAACTTATTTTCTTGTCTTTCGTCCGTGATTCCAGCCTAAATAACCTTAAAGTCCCAACGTGTCAAAAGTTCTTAGAATCAACCCTAATAAACACTTGAACAAACAAATTAAACTCAATTTGACAATAAATATATTAAGAAATAGGGGCAAAAATATCATCGATTATACACTTATCATGGAGCTATAAGAGGTAAGAATTATAGTATATGCATGTGAATATGGTTACCTTAAGTGTTTATTATTGTCACTTCTTTCTGTATTGATTATTGTTGATATTCTCCAATGGAATTGCCTTTTTATTATCCATTAGTATTGTTTTACTATATTGTTCTTGAAATGTTTATATGGCCCTTTGTATGAAAACTAATGGATCCATTTATTGTAATTGTTCTATCAAATCGATACCTAGCCCTAAACCTCTTATTGATAGAATATGCCTATGTGCACATAGATAAATTACTATATTGAAAGAGAGAAGTTACTGCCCTATACTGAGTAAATATATATATATATATATTATTGTACTGTATTGTTATATCTTCTATCATTAAGAATGACTTTACCTTTTTATGTATGACCCTAATAGATATTGCTTTTTAATGATTTTATTCTATTGTTGTTAAATTGTTCTTCAATTAATAACTGCTTAGCTATGAATCCTAACTCTGTATAGCCCCCATGTTTGTATTTCTATGCTATATTCTCACTGAGATGAAAGCTCACTCCATAATAACTACTAATGCAGGATCAGAGTAACATAATAGCTTCTACATCCTTCCTCAAAAAGCTAAATTTTGTCGCACAGTATCAATCATGTGATCTTCTATAGAGCTCCATAGTATGTATACAAATAATGTATGATGAAGCAAATATATATAGTGGAGAAATATAATGTAAAACATATTACAAATGAATTATATTATAATATAAATATTTTAATTAATGATGGCTACTGAAAACTAAAGCAAGGGCCCGCTAATATAATTATAAAAAATAATGCATGAAGTAGTTATGGGTTCTATGAGGTACCCAGCAACCTTAAGTCGATATGGACCCTAGGACCCCTCGTGCCCCCTAAAATTGGGGTGTGACAAATAATAAGTTAGGATAATCCTTAATTAAATATGACCATATAAATAGAACCCCAACCCCCAAAACTCCTTCCCCTCCCCCCTCCCTCCCCAAAAACCAAGCTCGATAGGCTGAATCAACTGATAAGGCGGCACGTGAGCTTCTCGCATTGCATATCACTTCTAAGCTTCCCAGACCTAGTCCAAAATGATAGGTCTTCATGTCCTTGAAGTCAAATGACATGTCGTTTGGCCCCTGGCTTACATATTAGGCACGTGATCCGAGTCTAATTGACCAAGTTTAACCCCTGCAAAATGACATTTCATCTCGCGCGGCCAGCACATCCACAAAAACATTGCACTAATTTATAGATGCACCACTTGGCTCCTTTAGGTGGGTCACAACGCTTTATTGGTTGAAACAAATTTTTTCAGTTTGGCCTCTTCTAGGTCTCATTTTTTGGCGATTTTTTCACATATTGACTTCAAATTATTTTTCAAATTTTTTGGTATATTTTATTTATTTTTTTGGGGATGTAAAAATATTTTTTATTTTAATGCTATTTTTATTTGAAAATTTATTTTTAATATGGAAAAATTATTTTTCTTTTGGAAAAATTTTTTCTACCTTGAAAAATTAAATATGTCTGTAAAATATATTCTATATATATTATGTGCCATTTTTTAATAAAATATTATATGCTCTTTATTATTTTGTTAATTGTACTATTATGTATGATTATTACTCTTGACATGCTTTTTCTATAAAAAGTTGCAGAAAATGGCTCTCATTGTTAGGATTCTCTTAGTGGCACTTACAATTGATCATAAAACCAAGCTTAAGGTAAAAATCAGAGTTCTGAAAAACCACATAAGAAAAAATAAAAATGTTTCTGAGTGACTGTATTTATGATCTAAATTTTCTTATGAATCATATTGTGTGCCTTCATGAAATTTGTCAGGAAATTATTTTGTTGGGCTATTAGCCAAATGATCTCAATTTTGATCCTTGACAACTCAAATTGAATGACTTATTTAACATGTATTTTAAGAACCTTATTGCAGGATTAGAATATTTCAAATAAGTCAACACAAGGCACATTTAGCAGTCGCACAAACCATGGAGATGATCGCCCCATTGAATTGAAGGATGAAACCATATCACGGTAGGGTTTGCGGTTATAAACTCGACCACAGTAGCGACTGCATATCAACATGAGCGACTGTCCAACAAACAAGGATGACCGCAACATGAGAAACCTAAATCATCCAAATTCCAGTAAGGTTCGCGGTGACAAGAATTGTGAAGAATACGGCCTCGCTTACTGATGTAGCAACTACCCTTTCAAATCCATGATTGCTCTGCTAATTCAAGAGAAAACTACTCAAACTGGCAGCAGTGTTCGCATCCTTAGGTGTGCCCAGAAGTTTGATGCGAGTCTCTCAATTCGACTGCTAATTGGTACCTAGGGCGACCGCAAAATTCATATTTAGGAAAAAGTTTATTTTGCCCAGTTAAAGAATGCCACGTGTAATAACCATTGTAAACCCACTTCAGTATTCAAAAAGGGCGACCGCACCTTGTGTATGCATGATCGTCCCGACAACCACAGCATGGGTAAGATTCTAGCAACAGATCACTTAAATTTGACCATTGAAGCAATTTTGAATGCAGCGACCGTCCCTTATCCAAGGGCGACCACGTGAGACATTGACCCGATCGTCCTAGTATCAAGGACGACTGCTAACTACTTTGAACAGTCTATTGAAATAGGTCTAAACTACCAAGACTTATTTCTCACTATCTATAACGGCTAGTTAGACCACATTGGCTATAAATACATTATTATTCTGTTAAGAAAAGAAGAGATTATGAATTTTATAGCCAAGCAACATATTTTCTTTTATTACTACAATTAACATTTGAATTGTAATGAGTGTTGGGTGTAAGCATTAAAAACACCATTGTAAAAGTTTGAGTGTGAGCTTGGAAACACTTAGGTTGTGAGAGTGAGCCTGGGTAAAACTCTTGTAAGTGGTTTAAGTGTTAGCCTTAGAAAAACACTTGTCAAGTTGGGTGTGAACTTGTAAAAACACCAAAGTTGGAAGTGAGCTTGTAAAACTTCAAAGTTAATGGAACCTTAGCAAGTTGTTGTAGGATTGGAGTAAATCTGAACCACTATAAATCTTGTTTTTTCTTTCTTCTACTCACTACTCAACCATTTATCTCTTCTACATTTCTTGTTTGTTGAGTTTTTTAATTTGCCATCATTCTTCAAGAAAACCAATTCACCCCCCCCCCCTCTTGGTTGCCATCTTGGGACAACAATTGGTATTAGAGCTTTAAATTTCTTAAACTTAATTGGAAAATTTAATCCACTATGACAACTTCTTCTTCATCAAACTCAACCTCTCATGGAAATCTTAACACTATCCTTAGACCCTATTTTGATGGAACGGATTATTCCTATTGGAAACACAAAATGTATTTGTTTCTAGATAGTGAAGGGATTGAGCTATGGGATTTTGTGGAAAGTGAGTGGAAACCTCCTACTCATGAGGTTGATGGAATTCAAGTTCCTCTTCCCAAAGTACAATGGTCAATTGTCAATGTTAAAGATCGATTCAAGAACAATAGAGCTGCTTCCATCTTGATGAACTCCATTTCAAGAGAAGAAGTTGGAAGAGTTCAATACTTAACTTGTGCACATTGCATTTGGAAGACACTTGAAAACTATCATGAAGGTACGACTCAAGTGAGATTCACTAAGAAACAAATGCATGTTCATGAGTATGAGCTATTCAAGATGAAACCAAATGAAAACGTCACCGACATGACGAATCGCTTGCTTGTTGTTGTCAATGAGCTGAAGAAGTATGGCAAGATATATGATCAAGGTGATGTAAATAGCAAAATCTTGAGAGCTCTAAGAGCTAGAAAGAACTTTGAATCAAAAGTATCATCCATTGAAGAAGCTCATGATCTTAGCACATTAAGAACCGACGAGCTTGTGGGAAAACTACTCACATTTGAGCTACACAGTGAAAAAGAAGAAGATCAAGGTGAGAAAGAAAAGAGAAAACAATTACGCTCAAAGCAATCAAAGAAGTTGAGAGCTCAAGAAATGAAGGTATTGATGATAAAGATGAAATGGCAATGTTCTAAAAAAGAATAAGTGAATGGAAAAGAAAGAAAAGATTACAAGCTAACAAAGGTACACTTCCTAAATCCTCCTTCAAAGATAAAGAAAAGAAAAATGAGGTAAAGTGCTATGATTGTGGTAAATCTGGTCACATCAAATCGGATTGCTTCAAAGTAAAGAACAAAAGGAAATGGGACAAAGAAAAGAAAAAGTCTCTCAAAGCCACATGGGATGACTCTTCTTCAAGTGAAGAGGAAGAAGAAGAAGAAGGAGGAATTGCAAACCTATGTCTCATGGCTATTGAAGATGACTCTAATGAGGTAAGTACTCAATCATTAAATCTAATAGCATATGATGATATTGATGACCTAGATGATAGTGATTTGATTGAGCACATGAACTTTAAAATAGAAAAATATTTTTCCAAGATGATGCTCTATAATTAAAAGAGTTCTAAGTTAGAAAAGGATTTTATATGCTTAAAGAACTCTACCCTAGAATTGAAAACCAAAAATGAACACTTGATGAATTCAATAAAAGAGTTAAATAAAAACTCACATGATTTAGAAAAAGTTATTAAAGAGAATGAAATTCTGAAGCATGAACTAAAAGAACTAAAAGAATCAATTTTAAGATTTCATAAAGGAAAAGAATCCTTAGACACATTAATTGGTAACCAAAGATCACCTTCCTTAAAATATGGATTAGGATTCAATGGCTCAACCAACACTACACTTAAAACACCAACATTTGTAAAAGCAACTACAACTCAAATCTTTAATGTTGATGTTGTAAAGAGCAAAGATGCTCACACCAAGTCTAAGAATTCCAAAAAGGCCACTCATGGCTCACTAGGAAATAGAGCTAAGTTCTCAAAAAGTAATTATGCATTTATATACACTAAACATGCACAAAAGCAATCACATACTTGTAGTTGTATGCATAATACATGGAATATGAATAGGGAAGTGCAAAAATATAAAACATTGTGGCAATGTACATATTGCATGAAATTTGGACATAAAAGCATTTTTTGTCATATTAGATAGGCTCATCTCAAGTTAGAAGATGCCTCTGTTGCTAACCATCAAGGACCCAACTTCATTTGGGTACCTAAGAAAAAATAACTACTATTGCCTTGTAGGTATGCCTAAAATTTACTATCAACGAAAGCGCACGGCTTGTGGATAGTGGGTGCTCAAGGCATATGACCGGGAATGCAAAGCTCTTTACAAGTATTACATACAAACTTGGAGGTAATGTAACTTTTGGAAATAATTCTAAAGGTAAAATTATTGGTGTTGGCTCCATTGGAATACTTGGTAAAGACTTGATAGAGGATGTATGGCTAGTTGATGTTTTGAAACATAATTTGCTAAGTGTTAGTCAATTATGTGATAGAAAATACATTGTAAATTTTAATTCCAAAGGATGCAAGATCACTAATTCAAATGGTGTTATTGTATTTAAAGGAACTAGGATAAGCAACACTTATAAAAATTGACATTCATTCCAATAATTCATTTAAATGTTTAATCTCTACTAATAATGATGCATGGTTATGGCATAAAAGACTAGGACAAGTAAGTATGGATCAATTAAAATGCATTTGTAATGAAAACCTAGTTGATGATCTCCCTAAAATAAAATATGACAAAGATAGAACTTGTGAACCTTGTCAACTTGGTAAGCAATATAAGAGCTCATTTAAATCAAAGAATGTTGTAAGTACCTCTAGACCTTTAGAACTCATTCATTTGGATTTGTTTGGACCAAATAAAGTTACAAGCCTAGGTGGCAAGTTATATACATTTGTTCTTGTTGACGATTACTCTAGATTTACATGGGTTAATTTTTTAGCTAAAAAGAATGAAGCTTTTAATCACTTCAAAACGTTTGCAAAAAGAGTTCAAAATAAAAAAGGATATGTGATCACATCTATTAGAAGTGATCATGGCAAAGAATTTGAAAATGAAAATTTTGAAAATTTTTGTAATGAACTTGGCATTTCACATAATTTTTCTGCTCCTAGAACTCCATAACAAAATGGTGTGATTGAAAGGAAAAATAGAACCTTGGTTGAAATGGCTAGAACAATGCAAAATGAATATGAATTACCATCTTATTTTTAGGCAGAAACCGTTAATACCGCTTGTTACATTGCAAATCGTGTTTACAAAAGGCTTTTAATTAATAAAACTTCTTATGAGTTATGGAATGGAAGAATTCCCAGAATTTCATATTTTAGAGTATTTGGATGCAAATGCTTTATATTGAACACCAAGGAAAATCTTGAAAAATTTTCATCCAAATCGGATGAAGGCATATTCCTAGGATACTTATTATCTCGCAAAGCATATAGAGTATTTAATAAGAAAACTCTAGTAGTTGAAGAATCAATGCATATTGTTTTTGATGAATCATCTAAACTTGATCAAAGGAAAGGTAGTACTTTTGATGACCTTGCAGGTACTCTTGAACCACAAGAAACTATTGATGCTCCAAGGATCAATCAGAATAAACTTAAAGAAAAGACTCAAGATCTACCTAAGGATTGGCAATAATAGAAAGATCATCCTAAGGAACTCATCGTTGGTGAAACATCTAAGGGAGTAATTACTAGATCTAAAATTAATCATATAGATGTTAATTTTGCTTTTGTTTCTCAAATTGAGCTAAAAACAATTGAGGAGGCTCTAAATGATGAGAGTTGGATGATTGCAATGCAAGATGAACTTAATCAATTTGAAAGAAATAATGTATGGGAACTCACTCCTAGACCTAAAGATCATTCAATCATAGGATGCAAATGGGTCTATAGAAATAAGCTTGATGAAAATGGTCATATCACTAGGAATAAAGCAAGATTGGTAGCCAAAGGATATAATCAAGAAGAAGGAATTGATTATGATGAAACATTTGCCTCTGTAGCTAGATTAGAAGCTATTAGAATATTACTTGCTTTTGCATGTCTGTTGCGCTCGAATTAACTCTACCACAAAGCGTCACTCGCAAGTATACGAGGTAGCTGTAGCAAAGGTGATCGCCCCAAGGTCATCTCATAAGGAAGCTAAAGTAGCTAATTGATTATCAGATTATGAATAACAAATAATAAAGAAATTTAAATTGCTAAATAATGAAGAAGATTGATTCAAGTTTAAAACGAATAAAAGTAAACTAGAACTGATATTTTGATTCACTTGATAGAAAGGTCTAGGGTTTGCACTTCTCTACTACTTATATGTATGAACGGTTATTCCTCTTAACTAATTCAATTTCAAAGATTAAATCTCAAACAACTTAATTAATCAAGTCAAGGAAATAAGCTCTCGCATTCAAACCTCTTTCAACTAATCTTGTTATTATTGAAATAATCTTTTTAATAGGTTATATCTCTAATTCACCTAAGTCCTTAATTGAATTATTCCAGCATTAGACTTCATCTCTCAATCCATCATCTAATACCTAAAACATATAATTGGTGGCCAATCAATTATATATTAAAATATTTCATTCAATCAAGGCTAAAGAAATTATTAGCTAAGAGAATAACCAATTCATACAATCATAGCAGATCCATACAAACCCTAGACTAGATCAAATTAGTTCATAATGCAATCAAACATATTCATCTCATTAATGTTCAAAGAAATCAAAATAGATATGATAATATCCATAAATACAATTTCAATGAAAATAAAGAGAATAAGTTCGAGAACAAAACCAAGTTACAAACTCCTTGAAGCTTCTGAAGAATCTCTTGTTCAAATCTTGCAAGAAGGATGCATTAATGGCTAGAACAATATAATCTAAGCTAAAGTAATCAAAAGTGTAATCAAAATTAAAGAGAACAATTGTCAAAACCCTAACTTTGCTCTCTGACGGCTGACACAGCTCTCCAAATCGTCAACAGTACCCAAACCCTAGCTTCTCTTTTCTTTTTATATGAATCGTCCGCTTTAAAAACTCGCTATGGCTTTGGTTCATGAGAGACGCGGCCAAGTTGCATGTGACTTGGCCGTGTGGGTGCTCTTTGGAGGAACACGACCAGTGACTTGGCCTTGTCCCTTGCATGTGTCCGCTTCTGTCTCAGAATTCCTTCTTTTCTTCTTGGATTGAGTGACACGGCCAATTGAAGCTTGACTTGGCCGTGTTGGACTATTTTGGAGGGACACGGCCACTGACTTGGTCGTGTCCCTTGCCTGTGTTTGCTTCTGTGAAGATGTAATTCTCTTTTGCTTTGGAACTAAGTGAGACATGGCCAAGTGAAGGTGACTTGGCCGTGTCTGGGCTTCATTGGAGGGACACGGCCACTGACTTGGCCGTGTCCCTTGCTTGTGTCTGCTACTGGGACTTGCTCTTCCTTTTTTAACTTGGTATGGGACACGGCCAGTGACTTGGCCGTGTTCTCTGCCTGTGTCAGCCACTGCCCCTTTCTCCTTCAATTTGTTTTCTTGCCTTTTTTAACCTAACACAATACTTGCAACAAAACTTTAAACAAGAAATAAATAGACAATAACCAACAAAACATAAACACATACTAAAAACTAGATCAAAAATAACATAAACATTGAAATAAACTAAAATACCAAAATTAATAAAAACACAAAACAAACCGATAAAAACTAACAAAATACCTAAATAAAACAATAATTATCATAATAAACAAGACACAAATCTATAACAACAACTAATAAAACAATGTCATATGAATTTTAAACTCTTTCAAATGGATGTTAAAAGTGAATTTCTAAATGGATTTATAAATGAAGAAGCTTATGTTGAACAACCTCCTAGTTTTGAAAACTATAATTTTTCAAATCATGTTTTCAAACTCACCAAAGCTTTATATGGATTGAAACAAGCACCAAGAGCGTGGTATGATAGACTCAGTGCATATTTACTTGAAAATGGTTTTTTAAAAGGAAAAGTGGACACAACTCTTTTTGTTAAAAAGGACAAACATAACATTTTAATTGTATAAATTTATGAGGATGAAGATTCTGATTAGTTTACTTTTTCTGTTTTTGTTTCTATTTTGTTGTTTTTCTTTTTTTTTTCTCTCTTACATTATCTTTATACTGCCCTCTTTCTAATAACATTATGTTTATCACACATTATGTTCATAATCTTACCATTGTCTTTCATATTTCTCTTACATTTTGCATTTTGCCTATGACAAAGGGTGAGAGAATATGTAAATGTTCTTATACAAAGGGGGAGAGAGATATACGAAGGGAGAGAGATATACAAATGAAATTACAAATGGGAATGTTATTTTACTAATGTGCCAAGTTATAAGCTATACACTCCAAAATAAACATGATACATGCATATGTTTAGGGGGAGCTTTATAGTAACCCTCAATACATGAGAAGTTTAAATTAGGGAGATTGCTCATATTATTAGCCAATTTAATTTACATTTCTCTCAATTTATATCATCATTCCATTTGATTGTCAAATTCAAAATGGGGGAGATTGTTAGCCAAATGATCTCAATTTTGATCCTTGACAACTCAAATTGAATGACTTATTTAACATGTGTTTTAAGAACCTTATTGCAGGATTAGAATGTTTCAAATAAGTCAACACAGGGCACATTTAGTGGTCGCACAAACCATGGAGATGACCACCCCATTGAATTAAAGGATGAAACCATATCACAGTAGGGTTCGCGATCATAAACTCGACCATAGTAGCGACCGCACATCAACATGAGCGACTGTCTAGCAGACAAGGACGACCGCAGCATGAGAAACCCAAATCATCCAAATTCTAGTAAGGTTCACGGTGACAAGAACAGTGAAGAATACGGTCTTGCTTACTGATGTAGCGACCTCCCTTTCAAATCCGCGTCCGCTCTGCTAATTCAAGAGAAAACTACTCAAACTGATAGTAGTGTTCACGTCCTTAGGTGCGCCCAAAAGTTCGACGCGAGTCTCTCAATTCGACCGCTAATTGGCACCTAGGGCGACCACAAAATTCATATTTAGGCGGAAGTTTATTTTGCCCAGTTAAAGAATGCCACGTGTAATAGCCGTTGTAAACCCACTTCAGTATTCAAAAAGGGCGACCGCACCTTGTGTATGCGCGACCGTCCTGACAACCATAGCATGGGCAAGATTCTAGCAGCAAAGCACTTAAATTCGACCGTTGAAGCAATTTTGAATGCAACGACTTTCCCTTATCCAAGGGCAACCACGTGAGACATTGACGCAACCGTCCTAGTATCAAGGACGACCTCAAACTGCTTCGAACAGTCTATTGAAATAGTTTTAAACTACCAAGACTTATTTCTCACTATCTATAACGACTAGTTGAACCACATTGGCTATAAATACATTATTATTCTGTTAAGAAAATAAGAGATTCTGAATTTTATAGCCAAGCAACATATTTTCTTTTATTACTACAATTAACATTTGAATTGTAATGAGTGTTGGGTGTAAGCAATTAAAACACCATTGTAAAAGTTTGAGTGTGAGCTTGGAAACACTTAGGTTGTGAGAGTGAGCCTGGGTAAAACTCTTGTAAGTGGTTTGAGAGTTAGCCTTAGGAAAACACTTGTCAAGTTGGGTGTAAACTTGTAAAAACACCAAAGTTGGAAGTGAGCTTGTAAAACTTCAAAGTTAATGGAACCTTAACAAGTTGTTAAGGAAGTGGATGTAGGATTGGAGTAAATTCGAACCACTATAAATCTTGTGTGTTCTTTCTTCTACTCACTACTCAACCATTTATCTCTTCTACATTTCTTGTTTGTTGAGTTTTTTAATTTACCATCATTCTTCAAGAAAACTAATTCACCCCCCCCCCCCCCTTCTTGGTTTCCATCTTGGGACAACATGGGCAAACTTAAATCTAAAAAGTCTTTATACATGGCTATGAGGGGTTCTTTATTTCATCCACCTTTATATGAGTTGCTCATTTAAAGATGAGATGTGGGTAAGATGTATACCGAGTCTTTATTGTATCCTTCCTTAGGAGTTGGTGTAATAGAGGGGTGTATGGAAAAAAAAACTATATGTCAGGCATTAAGGAATGACCCTTCGCAGTGGGAGGGAGCTTATAGTTGAAATGTTTATTTCCAAGGACACTATGTACTAATTGCCAACTGAATTAGAGCTTGTTCTTTAGAATACTACTCTCATTAGGAAATAGTTCTTTCAGAGTGATCAAGTTTAGCTAATTTATCCTAGATTATTCTTATCTTGAGTAGTCTTGTTTTAAGAATATTTTGTGAATTTATATGGCTATATTTGTTGGTTTTAAAGTTTATGGTTTTTTTGGACTATTTACGTTTTTTTATTAATTAATGGGATATGCATCTTATTTATTTAATTATTTTTGGATGCATGGTGTTAATTATGTTTTATAATTATTCAATGCATGGTGTTGACTTGGTTTGAATAATTAATTAGTATATTTTTGCATAGATATTTTATATTAATATTGATTATTACATATAATCAAAATGATGATTGCTACCTAGTATTATTACATATAATTAAGACAATGATTGAAAATCTAGTGACCATTTGAGTTGAGATTGTATGTATGTTAATGCATAAATTGGTTGTGAAAAATATAGTGGAATGTAAGCAATGGCATTAATAATAGCATATGCATATTATCTCTATAGATATTTTCTTCAACTTTCAAAAATATCTCATATTTCCAAAAACATTGTTGTTTAGTCAATTAAGGGTGCCAAGGTATCTAGGGATAATTACAAGATCTAGAGCATGAAAATATGGTATGTGTTGGAGGAACGAGAGGCACTAGAGCCTCTAAATTTGATCATGGAAGAACTATACCATGAAGGGACCAGACCTAACTAGGCAAGATAGAAATGCCTATATTACCTAGAAAAGGAAGAACTCCCTTACTCAGATCACATTGCTTAGTGCGATGGATGATGATATTATGAATGAATTCAATAGTTATGCATATGCCAATGACATGCGGGTTCCTGTCAAGGATACCAAGCTACACTCACTTACAATCAAGCTTGACACTAATAAGAAGAATCCTAAACACACCATGAGGAATCTCAGGGAAATATCAAGCAAGATAAGCAAGCTTCATAATGTTAGTTATGTGTTGATAGAGGAGCAAAAGATCCAAGCATTCTTTCGTTCCTTACCCAAAAGCTGGCAGCATATACGTATGCACCTACACACAACCATTTGATTAAGACCTTTTACTACAAGAAAAATACAAATTGGCGACAAAAATTAGCGATGAAAAATTATTGGCGATGGATTAACAACAAATTGGCAATGGATTTAGCGACATAAAACATCCGTTGCTAAATCCGGCGCTAATCTTGCATTTAACAACTGTATAACATAAATGTCGCTAAAACTCGTCACTAATAAATGAAAATAGAGATAAAATTTATTTTTGTCACTAATTTCATATGACTTAGTGATGAATTATTTTGTCGCTAATTTTTAAATATTTTAAAATATGAACGCCATTTATTCTGGCTAATTAGTGATGAAATTAATTTTCGTCGCTAATTAAAGACAAAAATTAGTTTCATCACTAATTTTAAATATTTTAAAATAGAGGCGGATTTTTTGTGCAAGCTTTTAGCGATGGAACATAATTTCGTCGCTGATTATGTCGCTAATTAACAACGAAACATAATCTCTTCGCTAATTTTAAATATTTTAAAAGAGAGGCAGGTTTTTTTTGCAGGTCTTTAGCAACGAAACATAATTTCATCGCTAATTTCATCACTAATAATGAATTTTTGTATATAAAGTGCGTCTTTTTAGCGATGAATTTTAATTCTGTAGCTAAAAATAAAATATTTATTCTTCTTATCTTTTTTGTTCCTTTCTTTCTTTCTTTCTTTCTTTCTTTCTCCTTCTTCTTTCTTCCTTCTTTTTTCTTCTCTTTTCTTTCTTCTTTTTCTTTTTTCTTTCTTCTTTCTCCTCTCTCTCTCTCTCTCTTTTTTCTTTTTCTTCTTCCTCTTCCTCCTCTTTCTCTTGTTTTCTCTTGCATTTGGATTGAAGGATTGAAGGTATGCATTTTTTTGCTTATTTATTTATTTATATTTTTATAATTAGTAATAATTTTTAGAATAAATATTATATTTTTTTGAATTAAGAATATTTAGAAAAAGAATTTTTAGAATTTATTTGGTAGAATATTTTTTAGAAATTATTAGGTTGAATAATTTATTTTTAAATTGAATAAATATTTTTTACAATAATTTTTTTTAAAATTATTTGTTAGATTGATTTATGTTTTAGAGAAATGTTAGAATAAATATTTTTGAAGAATTATTTAGTGAAAAATGTTATTTTTATATTAATAAAATATTTATTAGAATAATAATTTTTAGAATAAATAAATTATTTTATTGAATAATTATTTATTGATTAAATAAGTCTTAGACTAAATTATTTCTTAGAAAAATTAGTTGAAAAAATAAATTACTTTTTAGAAATTATTTGATAACTAATTTAATTTTTAAGTAAATAAATTATTTATTAGAATAAATATTTTTTAGATTAAATTATTTAATAGAATAAATTATTTTTAGAAATAAATTATTTTAGAAACTAAAAATAAAATAAATTATTTTTAATAAATAAAATAATTTTTTTAAAAAATAAAATAATTTATTTTTTAAAATAATTTATTTAATAATTTATTTTATTTTTAAAAATAATTTATTTTATTTTTTAAAAAATAAATTAATAATTTAGCGACGAATTTAGCATCGACTTTTCCGTTGCTAAATTTATCTTCATGAAAGGATGACAAAATTAAGTAGCAACAGAATATGTAAAATTTTCATCGCTAAATTCCAACGAACTCAAAATTTCATCGCTAATTTTTTAGCAACAACATAAATAGCTACAAATGATAATCCATCGCTAATGACTATTACCAACAAATTTTTAAGAATTAGCGATAGACTAATTCTCGTTTTTCTTTAGTGTTGTTGATGCCTCCTATCACTTAAATTGGAGGCTGATAAGCTTGTTGCTATGCAAAATATAATGGAAGCACAATTGGTTTAAGCCAGCCCAAATGGGAGTTATGGCACAAAGCACAAGTACAATAACTTCAAAGGTAAGGGTAAGGGCAAAGAGGGCCAGGATAGCAAGAAACCTAAGCAAAATAAGAAAAAGCATCCTAAGAAGAGAAATGTTGCAAATGTCAAAATTTTCAACTATGAAAGCAAGGGACACTGTGCTAAGACTGCATTATACCTAAGAAGGTACAATCCATTAACTATTGTGAAAATGAAATTTATGCTTCAAGTTCGATATTGCTAGCTGAAACACATCCTTTATGGGTTATAGATTTGGGAAGCCATCGATCATGTAGTGAAGGATCATGAAGCCTTTGTGGGACCAAATTGTGGTGTCCAAGCCTTCTTCATGCCCATTAGTTGATAAGAAGCCATTTTTCAGCTCTTCTTCCCTCTATTTAGACCAGGGGGATAATTATAATATTTACACTGCTACCCATGGTTGGTAAGTCAGCTTACATTGAATGGGAAGATACTAAAATTACCTAGACCAAGGTAAAGCTACTCAATATATGTGAAAGGATCTAGACCATGGCTTATCCAATGCATGTTCATGGATGGTTATAAAGAATCAACCACCACCATATGTTGAGGAGGCGGAGTGTCTATATATACTTGCCTTTGGAATTTGTACATAACATGCAGAGAATATCCTAGGGATGATCACTTAGAAATCCTTAGAGAGAGCTAAGCCAGTGTGCTTACTCAAGGGTTCCTTGTAATAAAGCCTTGTATTATACATTCTTTGTGAATAGTATAAACCTCGTTGGCTAAGTTTCTCTCTTATACACCTTTCTTGTTTGCTTACTTGCCTATTAAAGCTTTCTTTGTCTAAGGTGAAAGGTTGCCTTGACTAAAATTTGGGGAAGTTAATCTTGCCAAATGCCACACTAGGATAAGTTAAAGTTCTTGCCTTGTGACAATAAGCACACAACATAATTCCTCATTGGGATTGCATTTTCTCAAAAATTGCTAAAAAAAATCTCTATAAGGGCAATTGTCCTTGGACTGCCAAAGAAAAAAAAAGGTAAACCAATGGGATAATGACACATGACATTGTACGTCCTTTATCTTAATATATTCATCAATCAAACAACTCCATTCAACTAAATACTTGGCGTGCTAAATTCATTTCTTCACACGTTGAGCCATCTAGCTTGGAATTCCATGAAACCAAATTCTTAAGAGCCATTATAAAATGCTTCTCATGCAATAAAAACCTCTCCAGAGGAAGCATACATGTGAATCAAAGAATTCAAGAGCAATTTATCAGTCTAATAATCAATTTTTGTAGTATGGCCAACCAAGTTTTTGCTTCAAGTGATGAAATAATGCCTTGGAAAGAAAAGAAAGCATTAAAATGGTCTGTTAAGGAATTGGCAATTACTAAAGTATTTTGTTTGTTTGATTTGGAGATTCAATTTGAGAAATGATGATATTGTAATGGTGATTGGATTTGCGATCTTGATTAGATTGTGCTTTTGGCTTGGTCTAGAGGAGAGGGATAGTTAAGTAGATTTTCATGGCTCATATGAACTTTGAAATGATGAATTACCATGCCATGTAAATTTGCCATAATATTTTGGATGAAAATTGAGTTAAGAATTTTTATTAGGGGTGTGCATGGGTCAATTCGGTCAGATTTAAGGCATATTGCAATCCGACTACACCCGACAAATTGATGAAGATTGCAAATTGAACTTGACCAAATAATTTATTTTTTTGATCGACACACACATATGTAGGTTCGTGCGGGTGAAAATGGATGGATTCAGTTGAAATCCCAATTAAACCTTGAATTCCCATAAAATATGAACCTAACAGAACACATAGCTTATAATTGAAATCCATAAAACATGAATTCTAAATCAATATAAAAAACATTCAAAACCATAGCAGCATGTTGTTTTCAACATTCAAAAGAACAAATAAAAACAATTCATGAACATGCAGAATTGTAGATGCATCACAACTTTATATTCAAAAATCATTTATAAAATAAATCAAAAATCATTTTATAAAATAAAATAAAAAACCTAAATCAAAAGTCTAACAAGTGAAAATCATTTTATAAATAAAATAAAAAAACCTTAAATCAAAAATGAAAAATAAAACCCTAACAGAAGAATTAACTAAAAAAAAATCCTTGTTTTCAAATCAAATAACCTTAAAATAAAAACTCTCAGTTTTTAATCAAAGAATCCTAAAAACAATCTTAAAAAATCTAAAAAAAATCTTTATAAACTTACAAAGAAAGGCCAATAATCACTGGAATTTTGAAGAAGATTAGAAACTTGAAAGAAAATTAGAAAGAATTAAAGAAGAATCGGTTGAGAGAATTGAGAGACAAAGAGAGAGAATCAGTTGAGACGGAACGTGAGGCAGCCAAAGTGAATCTAGAGTTCACTAGGGAATTAAGGATGCTTATATAAGCATCGGCAAAACAATCTAGTATTGTATGTTATATAATATATTCGGTTGGATTCAAGTTTAAGCGGAAATTTAAACACTTACACAATTATCAGACCAAACTTGAATTACATTGCAAAATCTAAATTGTTTTCATCTAAATTTTCATTCCTAACTGATTGAACCCACTTAAAACTATTCAGTTTGGCTGGGTTCGATAAGTTTTAATAAATTTTCACATTCTAATTTTTATGTTAGTGAAAATATAATGATTTTAGAATAATGAAATTAAACTGGAAAATAATAATATGTATTAGTCAATTGTATTTTTGAATGATCAATAATGAAATTAATCCATCAAAATAAAGATGGATGTTAGTGACTCATTTGCTCAACTCTTCTCAAATCTCAACACAAAAAAAATTCTCTAGAAATCCCTTTATTTTTCTCTATTACAATTTGTTTTTTTTTTATTTTCTTTCTTCTGTTGCATGACAATTTTTTATTTGATTTATTATCTTTAGAGTTGTCACTGATTTTTTACTTTCCGGAAAAAAAATCTCCAATTAAATTTTGGGATATTTATAAAACTACCTATAAAAACAAATTTTGTTCAAAAATACTGCACAAAAAAAATTACATTTCTAAAAAAATTGGGCCAAATTTTCAAAAATATTTAACTCCTCACTAAAACAAGATTTTTGTTTTTCAAAAATACATCATCTCTTACTACAAATAATATTTTTACTTCAAATTATAAAATAAGTATATTCTAATAAAATAATAAAAATAATAAAAAATAAGTATTTTAAATTATATTTCAATAAGTATATTCTAATAAAATAATAAAAATTAATATTTTAAATTATATTTCAATATATAAAATGTATTAATTTTTATAAAGGAAAAAATTTAAATTCGATAATAAATAACAAATAACACTTATAAAATTATATAAAAAATTAAAATATATAAAAATATATTAATAAAAATTATTAAATTTATTTTAAAATAAATTTTACATATTATACACATAAAAAATAAAATTTTAAAAATATTAATTTTATTATGTAGATGTGTAGATGTTGCATGTATGTTGTGTATGTTATATAAATGTTATCGATGTCGTGTTTATGTTATATATTTGCTATGATTATTGTTTGTATATTATGTGCATATTGTGTGGATATTGTATGTATATAAAATTTAAAAAATAATAAATTTAGAAATATGTTAAATAAATTGTAACAATATTATGTCTATGCTTGATGTATATTGTGCATATATCGGTTTGTTATGTGTGCATTATATATATATATATATATATATATATATATGTTGTGTAATATTTATATTTTTTGTATGTATATTGAAAATATTAGAATAAAAAATTATTTATGAATAAATAATAAAAATGAAAATGGAAAACATAAAAAATAAAAATAAAAAATCAACATTCAAAAAAGTAAAAATTGAAAAAACAAACGCGCCGTCACTCAAATGAATAAAAAAAAACTTCGTGACTGTATATATGCAAAATAGACCCCAAAACCGCGTAATCAATGTAACTTCCTCCTGATTGGTTGCTAAATAGGAGGATGTTAGTTAGAATCTTAGTCCAGTATGGGGAATTTGAAATCTTCTATGACACACACACACACACACACACACATATATATATATTTTAATAAAGGTGGACGGCACCACCGCAAAATTTATAAATTAAAATAAAAGTTTGGAGAACCCATACAAATAGTTCGTACACTACCCTTATAGCAAATGGGCAGAAAAACGATGAAGAAAAATAAACCTATTGATATCTAATATATGGAAGGCCTACACAGTCAGTTAAAACAATCCCTTTAATGTAATTAGGAAGAGAATTAAAAGACTCAAAAACTCTAGAAACACTATTAATTCTACTATAGTAAGCAAGATAATGCGAAGCTTGATTGCCTTCATGAAAAATGTGCAGAAAAGAAACCTCATTTGGAATATCTAGAAGCCTAGACCTTTGTTGTTGAGAGAAGAAGGAAACAACATTAATCGCATCCAACTCAACTTGGACACGTTGATAACCCAAAGCAAGGCACCAACGTAAGCCAATTGTTACTGCTTGAATTTCTGCTTCCAAATAATTGCACGCCTGTAAAAGAAAATCATTAGCAGCAATAAAATGGCCATTATCATCCCTTAAAATCGCACCACCCGAAGATTTTGACATGGTGAAGGAAGCATCAATATTTAATTTATATGAACCCGCCGGTGGATTGGACCAACGAACAAGCTTTACTGCAACATTCCTAACCCCAAAATTGCTTGGTAGGTGTTTCGAGAAAGGCTCTAATGGAGATGAAAATTTTTCCTGTGAATGAGCAACTCCCCAATTAAGCAAAAACTTTGATATTTGCAATTCAATAAATTGAGAAGAGACCTTTTCATTTCCCCAAACTGACTTGCAGTAGCCACACCAGACTGAAAAAATTATGATTTGAGGAACTAATTTGCAAAGAACCCCTCTTGTGGATCTTCTCTTAGTTAACAACCACCACAACAAAAGCTCTTTCCTCAATGTCGAAGGGTGATGACTAACAAAGGGAAGCAAGTGAGCAGAATAATAGCGCCATATTTTAAGAATAATCGGACAAGAGAAGAAAATATGATCCAGAGAGCCCGATGCATGTAAACAGATAGGGAAAATAGAAGCAAGCTGAACACCCATAGCCTGCAGTCTGTGTGGGAGAGGGAGACCATTATTCAAAAGTTTCCAAGTGAAAATCGACAATTTAACTGGAATAGCCGCATCCCATATAGACTGACGAGAGAGCGTGGAACTCTGTTTCAGCCTAACCAATTCATGAGCTGAAGATAGACTGAAAGCTCCCGAAGCATTCCCTTTCCATACAACAGATTCGCCATCTTTGAACAAAACATCAAAATGAATATCATAAGTACGACAAACACGCTTCCATGTACAAGTATTCGACTGAACAAATTTCATCAACCCTTTCCTATGATACTTCTTAAACATATAAGCGGCCCAAAGAGAGTTACCAGAGAGATACAGCAATAGTAACTTTAAAGAAAAAGCATCTTGAACAGCAAGAAGAGAACGTATACCTGAACCCCCTTCCGAGGTAGGAAATTGCATCTCTGAATACCGAATCCAATGATGCTTAGGCAAAGAAAGATCCTGACTCCAGAAAAATTGAGCACAACGACATTCAATGGCCGTAATCACATATTTAGGTAATATCATAGAACCCATGACATGTATAGGAATAGCACTTAAAACATGTTTAATAAGAATCAATCTACCACCAGGAGTCAAAAGTTTCTTCATCCAACCAAACAATTTAGCATCAATTTTTTTCATGAGGTCTTTACAGTAAACAGCTCTATTGATACCTTGATAAATCGGTGCTCCAAGGTAAGTGAAAGGCAGAGAACAACGCTTGATGGAAAGAAGATCTTCAAACTTTTTAATTGAAGTCAGCGTAGCTTTTTTGGAGCAATAGAAGGCACTCTTCTCAAAATTGATAAGCTAACCCGAAGCAGCTTGATAAGCAAGCAAAAATTTTCTGAAATGCTTAATGGACTTGACATCACCATTAATGAAGACAAGCAAATCATCTGCAAAAGCCAAATGAGAAACAACAGGACAATTCCTGTTGAGCTTATAAGCAGCAATAGAATTCTGATGAATAAGAGAATTAAGACCACGAGAAAAAGCTTCAAAAGTAAGGATGAACAAAAATGGCGATAGAGGATCTCCCTGCTTAACACCCCTCTTAGGTTTAAAAAAGCCATAGCTTACTCCATTAACCAAAATAGTAAGGTGAGTTGCAGATAAATTAGCCATGATTAACTGAATAATTCTGGAGGAGAAACCAAACCTCTGAAGAACAAACTGCAAAAACTCCCAGGAGACCCTGTTAAAAGCTTTCGCCATATCTAATTTGATGGCCAAATTATGCCCTCTCGTCTTTTTGTTGATATCATGAATCACTTCATTGGCAAGCATGATTTGAGCATGAATTGATCTTCCTTTTAAAAAGCCAACCTGTTCTGGAGAAATAAGTTTATCCATAAGAGGAGCCATACGATTAGCCAAAATTCGAGTACAAACCTTGCTAATGAAAGTGGCTAAACATATAGGCCGAAATTGTGTAAAATTAACAGGCCGGTCAACCTTGGGAATGAGAATAATCTGAGCAGAGTTAAAAGCTCAAGGAATAGGAAGCCCAAGGAAGAACTCTTTGACGGCACTACAGACATCCCAACTGACAATGTCCCAACAACTGCGAAAAAAGAACCCATCAAAACCATCAGGGCCTGGAGTGCTATTAGGATTTAATTGCCAAATTGTAGTCTTAATTTCAAAATCATCGGGAACATGCTCCAGTAAAATATTATCCTCAGCCGAAACAACTGATGGAATATAATCTAAAAGCTGAGCCGAATAATCAATAGGAGAATCAGAGTCTTTATCAAATAAAGATTGAAAATAAGAAACAGCTTCTGAACCCATAGCATCTTGATCCGTTATCACAGAATCATCACTAGTTTTGATAGAAACAATACGCTGGATCTTCCGTCTCATTCTAACATAGGTATGATAGAACTTGGTATTGCTATCCCCATCAAAAATCCAGGAAATATGAGCTTTTTGCTTCCAAAAAGATTCCTCTAATTTAAGTTTCTGAAGCAAGGTATTTTCCGCTACCTTCCAATTATTCAAGTTTTCAGGCGAAGAGTTATTAGTATACATAACTTCAGCTTCCAAAGCCTCCTGTTCCGCTTTCTTGACATCAGAAAAAATATTCCCAAAAGAATTGCGATTTCAGTCTCGAATGGCCACTTTCAAGGATTTTAGCTTAGCAAAGACACCAGCCATCCCACCACCATAAAAAGCCGAATCCCACTATTTTTTAACCATTGGAAGAAAAGAATCATTAGAAAGCCACATGTGCTGAAATTTAAATGCTTTAGGCACATTGAGAATTAAATTTTGGCAGTCTAAGAGCATAGGGGAATGATCCAAAGTAGCCTTCCCCAAATGACGATAAGTAACAGCTCCAAAAGCATCAAAAAATTCAACATTTGCTAGAAGACGGTCCAAACGCTCCCAAACTCGGCCATTAGAACGAATTCCTATCCATGAAAACTCACAACCTTGGAAAGGAATGTCAAGTAAACCACATTCGTCAGAACAGTCAATGAAATCTTGCATGCCTAACAAATCAGGAGAACCACTGCCCTTGTATTCAAACAAAAATTTAACAGTGTTGAAGTCACCTCCAACAATCCAAGGCTTACCCACATCTGAAAGAATACATAAACTATCCCACAAAGCACTACGGCTAGTACGGGAGTGATGTCCATAAACAGCAGAAAGACGAAAAGAAAAGCTCTTTGGGTGGAAGGAAACCAAACAAGATAAAACTTGAGTATCATCCTGAAAATCAATAACATCAAAAACATGACACTTCCATAAAACCCAAATTTTATTATCACCAAAAGAAAAGACACTATCAAAACCCAGCTGAGAAGCAATCAATGAATTTTTATCTTTTGAAGACATTGGCTCCAAAACAATAAGCAAACCAATATTAGAAGAAGAACATATTTTATGCAATCGAGTTAAAGAAGAACTAACACCCCTCACATTCCAGAACAGAATATTCATTGAGACTTATTATGATGTTCAACAAAAGAGTTAGAGATCTTATCTTGAGTTGAAGCTTTTTGGCCCCGTTTCTTATGACCCGCTTTGTCACGAGTAATAACCGGTTGAAATTCTTCAGCAGGAACAGCACTATCAGGCTGGACAGAGGCCATTTTCTGAGCAATCACAGTACCAATAGATTCCCACGTTTCTTTTGGAACAATAATATCACCTATCGGATCATTACCATCAGACTGATGTTCTTGAAAATCAGTTTCAGAGTCAACAGAATCCTCGGGTTCACTAACAGCAGAGGGGGCCAACAAATTTTTAGTCAAAACATTATCATATGAAACAACAATAGCGGAGGAATTCTGAACCTCTTTTCCTGTCACACTAGACTTTTGAGGAGCAGGATTTGGAGAAACAGTAACAGTAGAAGGATTTTGAACCTCTGTTTTTGCAACACTAGTCTTTTGAGTAACAGGATTTGATGAAGAAGGAGCAACAGAAGAATAAACCCCTGTAACAGCGACAGGGTCAGGTGTATCTTTAGTCTTATTCACATGAACAGTAGCATGCAAGACATCATTATTAACATCAGACCCTTTCTTGGGAACCCAGATTTTCTCAACACCTATAGCTTCTGCCCGATTACCAATATCAGAGTGACCCAAAACCATTCCATCCTTATTAAGACAACTAGAATTTGAGTGCCCCATCCTACAACAGTTATTACAAAATGAAGGCAAATCCTCATAATGAACTGACTGGAAAAAGCCCGATTCACCATTGCCAATCCAAATGCGATCCACCAAGTCTTTAGATAGATCAACTTCCACACATACTCGCGCAGCCGAAGGACGAGTAAGCATAGCAGTGGCTGAATCCATCTTTAATGGCTTCCCAATCAAGCTCACAATAGGAAATAAAGCAGGTTTAGCAAATAAGTGAACAGGAAGTCCTTCCAAGGTAATCCAAGCTGGAAAAATTGGACAATCAACATCAGCCTGAAAATCACAGGTCCATTTAAATACCTTCATTGAATAACCATTGAAAAACCAAAGTTGTCGGAGCCAACACTGGAGGAAATCCTCCTCAAGATCAAATTTAATAAGAACGTGCTGATTATCAAGCAATCTAAGCAAAAAATTCCCTTTAAAACCTATCGAATCAAATGACCTCTTCAAATTTTTCATACTAGGCCGTCCAGAAGAGAAAAAGCCAATTAGAGCAAAGGAGAAAGGCCGGGACAAGGATTGAATCTCATTAGGTGAAAACGAAATTGAAGGGACGCCTTTAAATTGAAAAGGATGTTTAGGTTCAAAGTTAACAACATTTTGATGATCAACAATCCGATTCACACCAGAAGAATGGACAGAAGTAGTACCTTGGCGGAGAGCATCCGCAAAAGACCGACTGGCCGGCCCTGGAGGGGCAGCCGCCGGAATTGAAGACGGTTCCGTGGTGAAGAAGAAAAGCCCTTGCCAATATAGATGACCTCGCTATCGTCTCCTTCTCATCTTTGTGTGAAGCATTTTGTCGAACACTTAGTGAGCATTGATTCTACTTCTTAATTTTTGCTGTATAACTTGTCCTCTTGTCCATTTCAAAAACTCCAATTGATATTTGATAGTCGTGCAGATAATAAATTGATCTTGGAGTGTAGAGAGAAGGGGATGAGCAGAGAATGATAGACGCAGAGAAGGAGACTTCAAAAGCCAATTTATTCACAAAAATTGAAGCCCCTTCTCAGTTACTGAACGCGAACAATAACAATGGTGGAAATTAATTTGTACTTCTGTTTTGCAAGTTGAAGCAATTTGATGGATGTTGATCAATTGGTTTTGGTTGTTATGGCGCCTACAGAGTCATTAATGGCCTACACACACACACATATATATATAATTGACCATTCATTATGAATGATAAAAGGCTTGCTATCCTTTTTCCCATAGTTTATGGTATAGAAATAAAAGATATGTTGATGCTTTCAATCTGCACATGGACATAGTCATTGACAACGCCAGACAATTCCCTGGAGGCTCACAATCAGAAATGACAAAACCCTACAAATAGCAAACCCTTTTACTTTAAGAATTTCTTATCTTGCAAAAAAAGATTTGAAAAAAATAAAAGAAAATTGGGAACATGTATAAAATTCTAATAGGTTAAAAACATCAAAGATGATACATTACATACTCTAGCAGAATAATATTAATATTGGATCACCTAATTTTCATAATTCAAGTAAACTCTTCCTTCAAATAACCAGGCCCAGGCTTGAAAGGGTCAGATTCCTCGTACACCTCTGGACGGTAATACCCAGCGTCATTCATGCGGTTACTAAGCACATGCAGGATTGCCTTTTTCTTACCTCCATACTTGTCTCTATTGTTCCCGATGTATTCTTTTGCCTCAGCTGCTACCTCATTGACGAAATCAAACCTGTTTTCCTCATATAGCAAAAGTCTCTCAATATCATGTGTCAAGAACTTATCCCCATCTCGTATCTTCCTCACTTGCTCCTCAAGGAAGGGAACTCTTTCCAATTTATACCACAACATGTCATCCTTCTTTGTCTGAAAAATAATATTATGCATAAGCATTTTCAGCCAAAACTCAACATCTCCAAAGCATGATACGAATATGCCACATTTTGGACAGACAACCAATACAGGATATCCACATGAAAATAAGTTTTGGTAAGTCTTATATCATCTCCAAATTCCTTTTTTTTTAATCTCCCTCTCCCTCCCTCCCTCTCTTTCTATGTGTGTGTGTGTGTATGGAACCACACAAATTTAAAAAAAAATTCTTAAAGACAATTTAATTAATAGTTTAACAGAAGAAAATTTAATTTACAAATATTGCAAAGAAAAAAAAAGTATGATTCCATTATACTGAACTATTACAGTCCATCATGCTGACCTAACAGTATTTGATTTTAGCTTCCTTGCACTAAGGCATCTACAAAACTAGCTGAAGCTTTCACCAACACCACAACAAATCTATTATCTAAACATCTAAGAATTCAGAGTTTGCACCTTTTTTGACCAATACTAACCTTTGCACTCTACTCACCCACTGGCATTGAATATATGAACTGTAATACCACAATTTGCAAACATTTCAGTCCCTATCTTTCTTGCCTAATTTACAGGTTATACAATGAAAGGTAGACAATACTTCAACCCCTCTCATCTTAATTAGAATTTAACTCCTATTCTCTCGTAATGATGTTGTATTTCACTTGCTAAGTTAGCTGCTAGTCTGGCACCTAAATTACTGTAATAATTCCAATTTCGACGACTAACCAAGTTAGCTGGAAAATATATTACCGTTATAATTCAAATTTCCCCCATTCATATGATATCCTCTCTTTATGCTACTTCACCAGTGAAACATTTCATATGCTAAAAAAAATATTAAACCATTTCCAAAATATAATACAACAAAACACAGTCCAGAAATTCTACTAATATTTCTCTTGGTGAGTTCTCCTGAAATTTCTGAGGTTTTAGTTCGGGCTCGGTATGACCGGACTAAAACACGGTCCAGTGGTGACACATGGTCCGTTCCCAATATGGGAGTGACATTAGGCGTGAGCTCGACTGGATATTTTAGTTCAAGCTCGATCTGCTCAGCTCATGCTCATTCCTGGCGGCTAAGGCTTAGTCCAGTCGGACTAAATCCAATACTCTGAAGAATTGAAAGAACTTGCGATCGTGAGCTTCTCTGGCTAAAGTTCAGCCTTCAATCCGATCAGATTACTTCTTGGTCCGATCAGGCTCTTTGAATTTTCTTCAAAAAATAGTCCTGTAAAGTGTAACTTGGTATAAACATTAGCCCTATTTAATTTAATTGTCTAAAATAGAGTTAATTAAATCAATATTTTAGCTAACAATTACAATGACTCTTGTATGCCACAAAGTCAATCTCAGGACTGCATGCCAATTCTCGTGACTCATTCAAAGAATGAGGAAAACACTAAAGTCGCATGAGAGATTACATCCAGCAATGACTTTCTTTGCCACCATTATGGCAATCTCGCGACGTGAGTAATAGCACGACTGCAAGACCTTTGGACACTTTAAGTGCAAAAGTGGCAAAAACGATCACGGTGAAGGTAGCAATGAACTTCTCAAAGCGAAATTATCTATTCCACCACGAACTCCACAAGGCGCGACCACGAGATTCAAATAGTTAGAAATCCTTGGCGGCAAGTTGACTATTCAATCATAGTTGTCATGTGGCAAGCAAGTTATCGCAGACTTAATTTCAACCTTTGGACACTTTAAGTGCAAAAGTGGCAAAAACGATCACGGTGAAGGTAGCAATGAACTTCTCAAAGTGAAATTATCTATTCCACCACGAACTCCACAAGGCGCGACCACGAGATTCAAATAGTTAGAAATCCTTGGCGGCAAGTTGACTATTCAATCATAGTTGTCATGTGGCAAGCAAGTTATCGCATACTTAATTTCAACCTTCCGAGATTGCAAGATTCATAAAGTAAGTTGGCAGAAGGAGCTACCGCCTTGTCAGCCAATAGAAGAATATCACGTGCACTAGCCCTTGGACTATCCGTTAAACACAGTGTCATTCAAGCGATCATGCCAAGGACAATTTGAGCGCGAAAGAGAGCTCGTGACCACTAGAGGAGGCAAGCGACCATGACAACTCCGACAACTTTTAATGCTAAAAATTTTGATTAGTGAAACTCATATTTTCCTTTACTGGACTCTAACAGGCAAGAAGAGTTATGAAGATTTTGATCACCAATAAAACACATGTGAAGTACAACAAACACTTTACCGTGTCTAGATCAATAAAATACAAACAAATAATAAAAAAATTACATGATCAAGAAGTAAATACCTGTTTTTAGAAATGAATGAAGATAATTAATGGAAAAAATTGATTTGATTTTATATTTTTATTTTCTTTATAAAGAGAAGGTGCTTTCTAATTTTTGATTCCTAGTAAAAATCAAAATTGATTAGCATGCAGTTACGGGGAATGACTATTTTTTTTTTCATAGGATAATGATATTCCCATTACCCTATTTCTTTTATCTAACTAACTAAAAAGAATAGAAATACTTCATTTTCATTCCGATTCCTAACTCAAACCTAACATCACCTAAATATAATATAAAAAAAATGATTTTAAGTCATTTTTTCATAGTAAAACTTTAATAGTCTAATTTTAAATATATGGCAAAGTAATCATGTAACAAGTGTGGCGGTACGCTGCTAATTATTTTACTATAATTAGATATTAAAAATAAATTATAAAACTTTATTACATAATCTTTTGAGGGTTTTTTTTAATATTAACATTCTCAAAAGAGTTTGTTAATTTGCACCAAAAAGATTGTTTGAAAATTATTTTGATTAAATAATTTAATAATTGAAATAAAATTATATATTTTATGTTTGAATGGCACATAATAATTTAGTAATTTTTTTAAAAAAAATTCAACGTTGAAAATTGATGAAATTTATTAAAGAAATTACGCCTTTCATTATATATATTTTTTTAAATTTATATTTTTTTATTAAGAACTTCTTATAAATTTATAATTATCTAATAATAATTTTACATAAGTTATTATCTATATATTTAATATATTAAATTAATAAGAAAATACTATATTTTAATAAATTGGTAAATTGATAAAAAATTTTGGTAAACTTAATAATGTTCTTTTTTTTAGTAAATTAGTAATATTTTGGACTTTTTATAATAAATTTATAAAAGTGACATTTAGAAAACTATCTTAAAAATAAATTTTATTTTAAAAAATATCACACTTTAAAAGAAGTTTTCAAAAGTATTAAAATCAATTTTTTTTTTCAAAAATACCTTACTCATCAATAAAATGAATTTTTTTTTAAATATCTCCTCTCTCATTTTAAGCAATATTTTACTATAGTTTTTATCTTTTTTTTAAACTTTATTATTAAATAAAATATATTTCAATAAAATAATAAAAAATTATATTTTAAATTATATTTTTCAATAAATAAAATGCTTTAATTTTTTATAAAGAAAAAATTTTAATTTTCATTACAAATAAGAAATATTCTCACAAAACAAAAAGTAAAAAGTAAAAATACATAAAAAAAAAATTATATTAATAAAAATAATTAAATTTATTTTTAAATAAATTTTATATATTATACATATAAAAATAACATGACCAATGTATTATTATTATTATTATTATTATTTTAAAAGTAATATAAATATAATAGGCTTAGACATTCAAAACACACGGACCCTATAAATTACAAAAATATCATTTTGTATGTAACATATACTAACATATATACATCTATAGTGCTATTTTTTAATATATATATATATATATATAACGTATATTGACATATATCCACATATATATAATATATATTGTCATTTTTTTTTTGCAACATATATTCATATATATCTAGATATATAACGACATATACATGGTTTATTAAGACATATACACAAAACCATTTATTTATAAAAATGTCATTTCTTATATGCTTATATGCAATATATATCGGTATGTCACGATCTAAATCCGAGGACACGTAAATGGCACTAGGAAACAAAAAAGTACATAGCTTTCGAAATCCGTAGTCCACCTAACAACTTAATTTCAAAGAAAACTGGATTGAGATAGAAATTACTATTTTTAACCGGGCCTACAAGCCTACTAATATTATAATATTAATACAATATCACATCATCATTATCAAACTTTGGTTAAAAATATATTTGACTAAACAACAGAATTAAATAGAAAAATAGATAGAGAAAGAAGTTTCATGTGAAGTTCTAAAATACAATAAGGTGAAATAGATAAATGAGAAAGAAAATAAATCATTGTGTAATTCCTGCTGAGGGATAAAAAGATAAGATGACTTGAATAAACAATACTCTTATGCTCAACCTGCAACTTGAAAAAAAAATGGTAAACAAGAATGAGAGTTCGACTCAATAAGCTATATAGTAATTAATATAATATATCGTTTCTATGCCAATAATGCTCATGCAATGACAATCAGACATACAAATTACATAAACAAATGAGAATATGAGTAAGTCAATAGGGCCACATTAAATCTCAAATTGGAGAGTTGATCCCTCTTATTTAGTTTTCTTGGTCCACACATTTCTCTTAGATTATAATATATAGGATCCATAGTCACGGCCTTAGCCAAACAGTGCCACCCAACTGACAAATAGCAATGAGCATGAGAATGTCTCTGGCCGTCACATTAGTCCAAATCTCATCATTATCATATAATATCATTGAGTCATAACTCATATCCCAGATTATGTGTTGTCCCATATTATTCTAATTTTATCCAGCAAACACAGAGAATATACATCAAACACAATCAACTTATACTCAACACACATTATTCTTATAATAATAAATATACATATATTGCACAAGTAGTCGATGCATTTATGTAAATGTAGCTATGAACATAAATTAGGAAAGCAGTGTATTATATTAATTTATATAACTCACAGTAAGTAAAATTCAATAACTCTCATCGAAGCATCCGATTAACGATAAAAAAGCACCTGAAAATTTATTTTCAAACGATAACAAAAACTATTAGAATATAGACAGATGAATTACTTTAAAAATTCTGTTGAAATTTTGGTAAAGTCTCCCCTATAACTAGGATATCCCCCTTGAAATAAAATAAAAAATAACACTTCTAAATATCTCACAACCATCAACATCAATCTAACTGTCCCGTCTGAGTTTCCATCAACATTCTCAATCCAACACAATAGTTTATTGAACTACCAAAATATATTCATTAGATAATATTAATTATAATAATAACTTAATTATTTTTAATTATAAAAATACTAATTTTAAATTAAGTAATTAATTTTATAAATTTTAATCATAATACTTTAACCAATTAATTTAATTCATTAAAAGTCAATTAATCAATTACTTATATGATAATTATTAATTAGCTTAATTTATAAATCATAATCCAAATTAGTAAATATATTTCACATACATATAAATATATGTAGTTAATTAATTCTATTCATTAATTATCAAAATTCTAATTCAATCATAAATTATATATTATAATCTAAATATATTTATTAATTTTATGTATCACTATTTAAATAATCAATTAAAATTATAATGTTTACATAAAATCATAATCTAATTTAATATGACATATTAAATATTTGACTATAATTAATAATTAATAATTATAATTAATCAATTTATTTTAATCGATTTCTCCTTTAATTTTAACCAATTAAAATTATATATATATATTTTTAATTCTATAAATTATTACTTAAATAATTAATTAGTTTTAAATTAACACATTCTAAATATTCAAATTTTAATCTATTAAACTATCAATTATTAATTATATACATTTATTATTATTATTTATTTCTTTTATTTCTTTTATTTCTTTTATTTTTAATATTTTGTTTTTTATATATATTTTATTTTTTTCTTCGAAATACCGTTGTCGAAAAGCGGTAGCTAAAATATTATTATCGTCGCCGGAATATAGTCTCTGAATTTCGGCTAAAATTAAAAGTGGTCTAAAATTTACAAATAATATATTAAATTAAAGCTCGAGAGGAGAGGAACTCAACCATACCAGTGATGTCGATAATTGATCACCATGCAGTGATAGATCTGAGAAACTATCAGACTCTCTCTCTCTCTCTCTATTCTCTTCCTCTGTTTCCGATTCCCTCACCCTTCTTTTCAAATACATACATATATATATATATATTTCTTTTCTTTTTCTTTCTTTATTTCTTTTTTTTTATAAAATATCATAAAAATTGCTTAAAAAAAGTTCATAATTTAAATAATAATTATTTATATTTTAAAATATTATTTTAAAATAATTTAAAAATTGAATTAATACACGGCATATACCAATATATTCTGACATATATCCATATATATATATATATATATATTTATATATATAACATATATCGTTATTTTTTTTAAATTAACACATATAGTTATGTGTAAATATATACCCATATTTAACTAAATTTTAATATCATACTTTATTTATTTTTCGTTACTATAATTTATTATATATAATTTCTTTTTTTCCATCTCACACTAAATGATTTTATTATCTGCTTCTCAATTATCAATGTTTTGCCTTATTATATTGTCATTAAACTTAAATTTTCAGATAAAAAAAATCCCTTCCCAATTATCCACTGTTAACATTTTGCAGCATTGATTGTGAATGTTGTATATATTTTATATATATTATATATATTTGTATATTTTATATGTATGTTGTGAATATAATAATAATAAAAATATTTATGAATAAAAAAATATAAAAAGAAATAAAAAGCCTAAAAATGAAAAAAAGAAAAATAAAATAAAAATTAACTTGATTTATGTAAAATTGAAACAAAAAAGGTGTATCGTTGTTTCGGGGGAAAAAAGGCTAACCATATATTTGAGATTGGGGTGAGAAGCCCAAATTTTATTTGCCCAATTCTTTTTAATTTAGGAGAAATTACATGAAATAAGGAGTTTTTTTCAGTTTTACCTCTCCTCACTTTTTGCTTTTGATTTTATGTCGTTTGTACTTTTTTTATAGTTTATATAATATCTATATAATAATTACATAATATACATAATAAAATTAATATATTTTATTAAAAATATAATTTAAAATATTAATTATTATTAAAATATATTTATTTAATAATAAAATTTGATTAAAAAAACTTATAAAAAGATGAAACTTTAAGGTAGTTTTGTAAAAAAAAAACTTTTTAATTTTAATTTAATTTGTATAAATATCAAAATACTTTTAAGCCTAGAAATCTACCTCTATTTAAGTCTCCATAAACCCTAACGTCATACTTTCTCCGACAATGGTTTCTCAATCAATACCAATTGAACCACAGTTCTTCACAAATTCTCCCACAACCCAACAATTCCTTTCTGAAACCACTACTACCACCACTGTTCCGGCCATCGGAACTGTTGCCAGAACTCAAGAACTTCTCCCTAATCTTAATAAGCCCCGTTCTAAGGACCGCCACAAGAAAGTGGAAGGCCGAGACACCCGTGTTCGTGTGCCAGCGGACTGTGCAGCACGTATCTTTCAACTGACCAGAGAACTCGGCCACCGCACTAATGGCCAGACCATTGAGTGGCTCCTCCATCATGTGCCACCCTCCCACTTTCCAACACCTGCGAGTGTTGATACAAATTCTTGTTTGCGCGTTGTCCCTTCAGCAAATTCTTCTGCTTCGCCTCATCGGAAGAAATCATCGTCATCATCAAGATCAAGAAAGATTGAAACTCTAAATCATTCTGGTGATGGGGTCCTTCAAGCTTCAAGCTCCTTGGATTCTTTAGTTTTGTCAACCCCCACAAGAAGTCCAAGAATCCAACCGGTAGTGGATCACGAGAGTAAGAGAGAAGATTTGAGGGTTGAATTTGGGTTGTTCCCTGGTACAGATGGGACTTTACCAAACATATCTTTTACTTCATTGTTGATGCAGCTGCAGAGAGAGTCATGAATTTTCATTTTGTTATTCGTTTTTTGTTTTTTTCAGCTTTATCACACTCTGTTTCTAGGTGATGGAATGCAGATAGTTTAACTCTTACAAGTCTAGTTGGAGGCGTTGATAATTAACACCATTTTGTTACTGGTAGTAAAATTTACTGTTAATCCCCACTTAATCAAGTTTTAGCAAATCACAACCCAGCTCTTATTGGAGCAAAATCATGTATTTAAACCTTTGCTAATAGATTATTCTACAAGAACGCGTATGTAGTAGTTGTAGAAGACCTCCTATTTTGTTTGGTTTTTGAACACTTAATATTATATTCATGTCTGATTTTTTTTTTGTGTTTAGGTGAAGTTCTTGAACAAATTAATCTATGTTAGTTATGGCTGCATTATCAGTCAGTTGAATTTATCTGAAGTTTTTATTTCAATAGTTCAACAAGTACCATGGCACTGCTCTGTACTAAAAATTGCGTATATTTCAGCATTACTTGAAAAAAGAAAGAGTTATAACTTACTAGTTGGTATCAAATCGCAAAAGCTATATACATGGACCTATAATGCATAAAAACCCTTTGCTTCTGATTAAAACCATCCAGAAAATGCTGTTAAAAACCAGCATTATGATTTTAGGAGCAGCAGTTGCTCTATTTGTGATTCTCTCAGAAGAGTCCAACTGGAAGCTACTTGGAAAATTGCTGAAAATAAAGGAAGAGAGAAGCCTAGAGAATAATGGCAGCACCAAAAGGAATTTTAAAAGAAAAAACGATGAACTGCAGAAGATAGCCTCAAAATAAACAGATCTCTTTGCAAACAGAGAGGATATAGAACATGCCTGCAAATTTACCAAATGCAGCAGTGTGGAAAGAACCAAAAAAAAAAACAACGAAAAGGAGGGGAGTATAAGAGGCATTTAACTCCCTTATAAAGACCTGTAATAGGGAGCGCAGAATTCAAAGAATTTCTGCCAAAATTGAAGCTCAAAAATACGGTAGAAAATAAAAGGAAAAGCTCTGCCCAAACTATAATTTTCACCAATAAACCGAAGCCCAAGAAAACGCTCGTGCAGAAAATCTCATCAAAACAGACTTTCAAAAACATATACACAGAAGCACCTCCAGCCCCAATACAGAGAAGCTCTTAGCTATTTAACTTAAAAAATCCCAGCTGATAATTGATGATAATTGAGCCCAGCTGAAAGTCTAAACTATAAAGCTAATGGCTTTGGAACATTACATAGAGAGAAGTTATCTGCGCTACTATCACCACATTTCTCTCATTGCATTTGATATTAAGAGCAAGGTCTCAGAATCAGAAAACTACAAGTCAGCAAAACAACATGAGAATTGCAGCAACCAAGCATCACAGTAGCATACAATACAGAATTGAAGATCATTCAGGTAGAAGCTGTCCAAGCTGGACAATAAAGACAACAAAAGAGAAGCAACCACAGACATAAATGATGAGGAGTCACAAATTAGCAGCGACTGGTTATCATCAGCAGCTGTCCAAGCAGCTCAAAGACATGCAACTGTAGCAGCAATAGGCAAGCAAGCAAACAAACAAACAACCGAGTGACCAACTCCACATGCAAATTCAAACGTCCGAAAAAGAGGTTTGTTCCTTAAATTAGCAGCATCAAAACCCGCAAGTGTCGAGCATCCTTAGTACATTGAGACTGACTGACTGAGGTAGCAGAATGGATTCTAATTGATGATATTTTTTTTATTCAATACCAAAAGCCAAGTAAAAATAGATAATATTATTCTCATGAATTCCCTGAAAAATAATTAATTTAGCAAAAAGAAATTAAAATCACTGTATAATTATAAAAGCTCTTTGTAATTAAATAATTTCAATACTCCAACTGGAGCTTCCTAGAGTGGAGTTCTGATCTTGCAAGACTCAGCAGGCTATGTTGGTAAATGCATTTCACATTTAAAATAATCTTAGTCATGAGGGAAATGAAAGAAATAACACTCTTGAATGAAAAAATTATGACTTTTCACCAGTCAGAATTCAAGTTCAACCAAATCAGTAGCATAGACCAGTTTTTCCAGCAAACCCCACTCCCCACATCACCCGCCCCCCCCCCCCCCCCCCCCCCCCCCCTTTTTTCTAAAAAAAAAATTAACAGCTATCTCAAGTTCTGTTCAAATTTTAAAATGTAATAGTTAGTCCACAGAATAGAAATAAATATTAAATTCCTTTTTTTTAATATTAAAACTATTAAATTCCTATTGTTTATTCTATTTAAACCTATAAACGAACATATAGATAAAGAAACGCTAAATAGCTTCAATTTGGAAGATAAACAAAAATAGCATCCTCTAGACAGGAGAAAAGAATTGAGATTATTACTAATTGAAGTGAATGGAAGAGCAGATGATAAAGTTGAAGGGAAAATCTTGAGTAGCATATTAAAGAAACCCTAAACTACCATTTTCTTTTTTCTTTTTAATTATATTAGCTAGTGGTTATATTTTTTGAGAAATGTGCAAAAATGCCCTTGAAGTTTGCATGAAGGTACATTGTAATGTCTGAAAATTTTAAGTAATAATTTTCTTTATTAAGTATATATATCGAACTGATTGTGATATTATGTGTGGTTTAAGTATTTGTAATTAGTAGAAACAATGTTGATTAACTCTTAATAAGTGAAAAATTAAATCAAGATAAGAATTTAATCAGTATTTTTTTAAAAAAAATTTAAAGTGAAAGAAAATTACGAAAATACTGCTATGGCCCTAGAATCAAATTCTACTATAATTGGGATATGAAATATAAATAATGGGTCTTTAAAATAACTAAAGTAATTATTTTTATGACTTTATGAAATTAAAAATTGAATTAAAATATAATTAAAGAAAGTGGGTGTAACGAAATAAAATTACATGCATCACATGAGATAAAACCCTAAATACTATTAAAAAAAAACAAGAAGAAAGAGGCCAAATTGAATTTACTTTCTTCTTTTTCCTTATCCAACCCATAACCCTCGCCATCTCCATCATCTTCTTCTCCTTTTTTTCTTCTTCTTTCACTTTCTACATGAAAGCCATGGAATTCTTAGAATTAATTTAATGTTTTGATGGGTTTAATTAAATTATACATGATTTCTCAAGGAAATCATTAAAGAATCAAATAAAATGGAGAAAAAAAGGGTGGATAAAGGTTCTTGAAAGATGTTAGTGCTTGTATATTTAGTAATTTGTTATTATTTAGATTTTATTGATTTTTAATTATTTATGGAAGATTGATAGTTTCTAATAAGTGAATTATTTGTAATAGAATTGATTAATTGAAGTATTTGAGAAAAGAATTGAATATGGAACCAAAAGTGGAAGAAATTGATTATGGATTAATTTGTCAATGAGTTTAAGTGTGTTTGTATGGTTTGTAACTTAAAACTATTCTTAAAGAAACTTTTGAATTATTTAAGTGTTGGTTTAGGGTTATGGAAAATTTAGAATTTCGGAAAGCGTTAAATTATGGAATCCCTCAGTGAAAGAAATAATTTATAGATTTAATTGATAATGAAACTAAGTATGTTTGTGCAGTTTTTAACTTTAAAATATGTTTAAAAGAATTATTAAATTATCCAAGTATTGAATTTTAGGGTTATGGGAGATTTTAGGGTTATGAAACTTTTCTTCTTTGAGAGTATAATTATATTGGTTGAACATAAAAGTATGTTTGATTGACTTTTAAATTAAAATCTTGTTTAGATGAACCATAGAATTAATCAATATTGAATTATAGAGTTACGAAAGGATTAGGTAATTTTGAGGGAAAACCCTTTTCTTGATTATTATGAATTAAATGAAATAGTGAATTATTTAAGTGTTGAATGATTTGATTATGGAAGAAAAGTGAATCATGAAATTAAAAAATTATTTGAATTATAGTAGATGATTATGGATCAAAAGAAACATTGAGCTAATTGAATATAAAGATTAAACAACATTTTAGAAGAAAGTGTTAAAGTTTTTAATGGATAAAATATAAATTACAGAATATATACATAATGTATACACAATATATACACAAAATATATACTTTCAGAATGATAATAATAATTTATGAAACTTATATATTTGAAAAGAGTTAATTAAGGAAAAATAGAGTACCTATTTGGATTTCAATTATCAAAAGTAGAATGTGAAATATGAGTTTGAAAAGATAAAATTGCTATATGAATAAAGTTAGTTAATTTGTATTAGTCATTAAATGTCTAATACATATAAGTGATATATTTGTAGTGTATAGTTTTATTTTTATATGTGTGATGTTGATTGAAAGTATTCTTTCATATGAAGAAAAGTGTGCAATAAGATATAAAATATTATCTTTATGTTTGAGATACATGCAAATAAGGCATGTATATGATGACCTTTTTATATGGTAAATATAATTGATATTCTCATATGATGTGAATATGGTAATATAAAATATGATGATATAATATAAATACAACAATAATCTTATGTGTATTGAGTAATTTTTGGTGTTACTTTATTTGTGACATTTGATTGGAATTAATCTTATATGCATAAAACTTCAAAACATGCAACTATTGTAAATTGATTGGTAAAGGGTTTAAAGACAATTTATGAAATATGTCAGGTTTAATTTAAATAAAATTTATTTAATAGAATTTGTTAAAGTTTGAATGTCATTTGGTTAATGAGAAAATATATTATTATTTTAAAGAATTATTTTAAGCAAAATTATTATTATCAACTATGAAATTGACTGAAATTAAAAATAATTGAATTGTTCGAATTATACTGGTGATAAACTTAGTTATCGGATTGAATATCTAGCCAGAGGATAGACGTCTATACTGTTATTGGGCACACAGTATCAGCATTAGACATTTTGTGTTATTATTATTACTGGACACTTTGTGTCATTATTATTATTGAGTATTTTGCCAATACTAGGCCACTAATCATATTGACTGATATATTACTAACATTTACTTGCCACTATTGAACCCATTATCTGAGTCTAAAGTTTGAAACTCAGTATATGAGGGTAAGTAAATAATATTTACTAAAATTAGTAAAATTCATTGAAATAAGTTAAAAGTTGCTGAAATGTGAATATATGCATGCACAATAATCTTTCCATGTATGAACATGGTGAAAATATACGATGCATGAATATTATTTTGATACTATAGGTAAGATATGTAAATGGTATATGATTACATAATTTTATGTGACAATGTAATATTAAAGTATGTATTAAAACACATGTATAAAGGTGAAAAAAATAATTTAATATTTATATAGAAATATTTCAAGCATAATGAAGTTACTTATAAGTGATGAAAGAAAATTAATAGATTTTATGGACTTGTATGTATGATAATGTTATTTGATTTTGTATGCTATGATAATATTTTTGGTCAAAACCTTTATATGATTTCTACCTAAATGCTAGTCATATGTTATTATCACTAAAATATAGACTACTGGAAATGGTAAAATGAAAATTTAGAATTTGACAAAGTATATATTTTAAAAACATCTTGTATGGTACTGTTATGTTTTATTTTAGTATAATTACTATGAAATATCTTATATAATGATTGTTTAGTATACTATTAAAACCTTGAGAACTGTTGGTTATTGAATGTTAAATAATAGTCGAGACTTATAAGATTCTATGAAAAGTTTAACTATCATTATATTGTAATTTAGTGTATTACAATATTGTTATGATACAAGTGATGAATGGCGAATTAAAATGTTGGCCAAAATATGCTTCATAAATAGAAGTAAAAAAATTGTATGATTATTAAACTTTAAATATAGTTGATGTGAAATGATGAATTATTCAAATTAACAGTAAAACCTAAATTGATATTACAACTTTACAAAGTGAAGTAAGACAATAAAAAATTTATTATGTTAATCGTATTAGATGATAATCATTATTTTAATTTACATGAATGTGATAATAAAGTGTCTAAGTAATAATATTAACGTGACAAGATATATTAAAAAGAAATGAATATGTTTTTTTTTTTGGAACATTAGTATTATCTTAAGAAGATAATAAAATGATTGCTAATGTAAATAATTAAATATGCTTAATTTATTATTATGATAAATTACTTGTAATATTAAATAACAAATTATAGATATACAAGTTCCACTAAGCATTATGCTTGGCGTTAAATATTTCTAACACGCAAATAAAACAAACCAGAACGACATCGGCAATTGAAAATTTAGAGTTACAGAGATCAACTACAGTTCAGAAGATGTTTTATTTGGATTATACATTTAGTTATAGTTTACATAGCAATATTTTGAATTTGATAGCAATTGTATATTATTGATTAAGTTGTGAAACGTAAATATTGTAAGTGCTAGATTGGATTGTTATTTATTTTGGAACTTGTATTTGTATTATAAGGATTTATTGTGGAGAATGTGTAGTCAATATATATATATATATATATATGTATATATAGTATATGATATTGGACTTGGATTATGATTGATTGTTGATTTATGGAAGAAATTGGAGTTGAGTTTGATTGAATGGAAGATAGAAGTCTTATTCTGGAGGTGGAGTTAGGTTGAAGTAAATTTGGATAGTGAATATTATAAAGGAGAGTCTGTCAAAATTTTTAGTTGATCTATTTATTTAGAACTGAATGTTGAATTGTTATAAGATTGTTTAGTGTATCGAGTAGCATATTTTGATAGTTTTTCTAAGTGGATTGCTAGGGGGTATCACATACATATTAGCCATTTTCTTTATTTATTTATACACTTAAAGTTAGTGTGAATGTACAAATTGACTTTTAAAGTTTTAAAAAGTTAATAAATTAGTCCTTCTTTTAATGGAGAGTTGACTGCCATTAGTAGTATGTTTAGTTTTCCATTAGAATATACAAATATACATCTTAAGTTTGTACGAAAGTATAAATTGATACTAATTTTTTTACTCAATCATGTACTAAAATTATATTTTTACTTATTTATAAATAAATCAAATATATTTAATATTGTTTTATACTTAATAATATTTTGATTAAAATTATTATTTAATACTTCTTCTAATAAATCATTAAAATTATTAATTTATATTATATATATATATATTATATCAGATGTGTTATATCATTAGATAATATATTTAACATATTTACTTAAAAATAAAAATAAAAATATGTTGAAAATATCCATTGTTTTCAAAAATTTGCTCATAATTTTCAATTGATTTTTTCTTTTCTAAAAATGTCAAATTTTAATTTGCTTTAAAAATATACCCGATAGTTAATCAATTGAAATTTTTTAAATTTTGAAATTAAAAATTAAAAGCAAATTTTTTTAAAAAAAATGTATATTTCTAAAAATATTCTTAAATTTTTTTTTAATTTATTTATAAATAGGTAAAAATATTATTTTTAAATACATAATTGAGCAAAAAAAAATCAATGTCAATCCGTATTTTTATGCAAACTTAAGAGACATTTTTGTACCTTACAATGGAAAATTGAACACATAGTTAATGACAGTTAATTTTTCATTAAAAGATGAGACTTATTTGTCAGACTTTTAAAACTTTAATGGTCAATTCGTACGTTTACATAAACTTTAAGTGTATAAATAAGCCAAAAAGAACTTTAAGAGTTAACATATACATTCGTAAAAACTTGAGAAGTATTTTTAGGGTGTGCAAATGTTTCAAACCTGACTGAGCCAGATGCATTTTGGTCGGTTTAAATTTCATATATGGGCAAAATCAGGTTTTTTTTTTAAAAAAAAACTTTCGAGTTCGATTGAGTAGTCGGATTGATATTTATTTTTTCGCTTTAACCCGAACCCAATTGATAAATGTATATATATATATTATAGATGTATAGTAATAATATATATTATGTAACCCAAATCCCCGAAAATTTATACAATTTTATATATAATTATATATTGATTATTATTATATATATATTGTATAATTCGATTTAACTCGATTGAATCTGAAAATATACGGACCAATAAAAAATATATATAATTTCGAGTAAAATTAGTTTCATTTTTCAATAATAAATCAAGTTTGGTTGGATTAAAATATACCTTAAATTTGATCGATGCCCACCCATGGGCATTTTTGCACCTTAACCTTGTGTATTTTATAGCACTAAAAAATGATATTATAAGTTTTAGATAAAGAGGAAATTGCACCAATTACACATTTTTGGTGACCCTTTTGCAGATATATGGTTTTTTTTATTTATGTGATGGTGCTTTTTTTTATTTTTTAAAAAATTTAATAATTTTTATTAATATATTTTTATATATTTTACTTTTTTTTATAATTTTTATAAGTGCTATTTATTATTTGTAATCAAATTTAAAATTTTTCTTTATAAAAAAATTAATACATTTTATATGTTGAAAATATAATTTAAAATATTAAATATTATTATTTTATTAGAATATATTTATTTAATAGTGAAGTTTGAAAAAATATAAAAAATTAAAGTAAAATTTTATTTATAGTGAGAGAAGATGTATTTTTTTTAAAAAATACATTTATTTTAATGAGGAATGAAATATTTTTGAAAATTTAGCCAAATTTTTTTTAGAAGTGTAAATATTTTTTTGTAGTATTTTTGAAAAAAAATATTTGTATGAATAGTTTTGTGTATATATATATTAATTAATAGGAAAGAGTCAGGCTGGTAATAGTTTTAGCCCTATAAAATCGAGCCAGTTATAATCTAGTTTGTATAAGTTCGTTGGTTAAACCCTTTTTTATTTTTTAATTTTATAAAAATAAATAATATTTTTTATGATGACTTTTGAATTAAAGTCACTTGAGTAACCTTAGTTATAAGATAGGATTAACATAAATTGCAACACAATTAAACAATGAAATAAATTACAATAAAATAAAATTAAGAATTTGTCACCTTATATGATAAATGAATGACTTATACAATTCTAAAAGATATGAATTCTGGAAATTCATCTTATTATTTATTCATAACAATTCCCTTTAAATATCTATCTTTACAAAAAAAATGTCTTATTAAAACCTTATTAGTAAAAACCCTGTGCAAAAAAAAAAGCAAAAAAAACTAGTGAAAGAAAACAAAGTTCAATATTCTTACAAACAAATAGTACTGTCTCATTAAAACCTTTATCAGAAAATCTAATGGGATAAAAACTTTTGGTAAAGGAAAATGAGTATAGTGTTAAACTCTTCCTATTTGTAGAATCATTGAATATCTTTAAGATGACAATAGTATTTTTTTTAAATATAACAATAGGTAGCATTTTAGTGAATAAATAAGCTAGATTAACACTTGAACAAATTTGTTAAAATTAATTTTACCTTTCTTTTAAAAATAATTTGCAAAGAAGATTTTTAGTGAAATAGATTTTATTTTATCTTCTTTAATATATCATTCCTTTAATTGAGTAATAGAAGCTGCATTATCTTTATATATTATTGTTGGAGTTTCTGTTTTTAAAGAGCGATCGCATGTTTCATGAATATATTGAGTTATTGATCATAATAAAAAATATTCTCAGCTTATTTCATGAACTATTATTATTTCAACATGATTTAAGGAATTATCAATTGTTGTTTTCTTTGTAGAATGTTCCATCTACATAACTAACCAATTAAGGTCTAGATTCATTTATGTAAAATAAACCCAAATCAATAATTCCTTGAAGATATTGCAATACATGCTTAATACTATTCCACTATCTTTGAGTTGGTGAAGAACTATTTATTGCTAACAAATTGATAGAAAAAGTTATATTAGGCTTCATATTATTAGTAAGATACATTAGTGCATCTATGCACTAAGATATGGTACATGACTGATAATTTCTTCATTATCTTCTCAAGACCGAAGAGAATCATTATTTACATCAAATGATTAAATAACTATTGTACTACTTAATGAATATGCTTTGTAATGGAGAGACTTTACGATAACTTATTAGTCTAATACATATAAGTGTTGTCAAATGTAAAATAACATGTCTCCATTATGAAATAGGGAGTTTAGTCCTCATAAGCAATGGTCTATGTTAACCAAACCTTTGGCCTAATAAACTCTATTTTGATTATAGGCAATGATATTGAATATAACTAATATTTATATCAAGTTGCATTATGTAGAAACTTAATTTTTAGTGAATTTGGTTAAGTCCCTATTTGACCATCGAGAAGTCCGACTGGACCTAGGGCTAGACTTCCAAAAACAAATTGCATAATAAAGTTCACGTTCAGCAGTACTCTTAAATTCTCAACATATCAACATTTCTCGCTCGGACCTGTAGCCAGTCCGATTGGACTTGAGTTAAGGAAAATTTGAAATTCATCCAGTTGAATTTGCATTTAACTAGTACTCCTAAATCTTCAGAGTACTATATTTCCCGATCAGACCGGGTTGTGGTACTATCGAATCAAGCCTGAAGAAAGATTGCCTAAAACTTCCAGTAAGTTTCATGCCTAGTGTCCCAGCCAAATTTTCACAGTACCATAGATACTCCAACTGGACTATTTTAAATACCGACCGAACCAGTGCAACAGGATTCAAAAATTATAATTGTTATATGTCATTTTAATTATTAAGTGCCATGTATACTAGCTTTTAGAGGAGCATTCGACAAAAAATAAAGTTTAAGATTGAACTATCATAAGTCTAACCGTTCCAAATAGATTTTGACTGGACTAACAATCATGAAATAACTCTGAATAATAATTGAAGTGGGAGACATTGATTAATGAAGTTGGTACCCACTAATTTCCTTTTAAAACAAGTAGTTAAACCTTAAATGGCTATAAATACTTGAGTAAACTTTATTTTTCAGTAGTGAAGACCTTAGATAGCCAAGATAAACATTTTTTTATTACATTGTACAAAAATTTTCATTTATTATAATTGAGTGTTGGGTGTAAGCATTAAACACAATTATAGAAGTTTGGTGTGAGCTTTGAAACAGTAGGTTTTAGAGTGAGCCTAGGTAAAACTCTTGTTGGGTTAAGAACAATCTTAAACCTTGTAAAAGTTCAGTATCATCTTGCTAAAATACCAACTTAGAGTTGGGATTGTAAAAGCTCAAAGCTAGTGGAACCTCAAAAAGTTGTTGAGAAAGTGAATGTAGGATTAAGAATTTTGAACTACTATAAATTAATTGTGTTCAATCGCTTCTTCTCTACTCTTTCTTTTTGTTTGTTCAATTTTTTTAAATTTTCCATAATCTCATTAAAACAACTAATTCACCCCCATTTTGGTTTCCAACAAGGGACAATAGTCTAGTTATTAATTTAAGACGTTTAATAAGTGACTCCGCTAAATCATTTTATGTGTTAAATTATTCTATAAGATGTTCAACTTTTATCTCAAATGACATACATTAAATGTTAAAAGTCTAGGATGTAAATTCATCAGCATTATCAAGATAAATTGTCTTAATTAGATGAACTGGAAATTATGATCGTAATCTAATTATTTGAGTAAGTAATCTCTCAAATACCAAATTGTGTTACGATAATAAATAAACATGTAACCATCTAGTAAAAGCATCTATTAAAATCATAAAATATCTAAAAGGTCCACATGATGGATGAATATGTCCACATATATCACATTGAATATGTTCTAGAAATGTAAGTGATTCAACTCTAATTTTAGTTGGTGATAGTCTTATAATTAATTTTCTGTGAGAACATTTAGAACATAAAATTTTATTTTCTTAAAGAATTTTCTGGTTCTTAGTGGATGTCACTGTGAATTTTTAATAAATTTTCTCATTATTATTGAACTATGATGCCCTGATTGGTCATACTAAATAATAAAAGTATATGGATTTGTAAACTTTTAGTTACTGTAAAATTTGCTTTAATTATACTGATTTTTTGTGTAGTATAAACTAGAAGAAAAAATAGAGAATTTTTCTAATGCACATTTTTCACTTGAATTAATATCTGCATTATGGAGGCATTTTTTACTTCTCTAATTTATAGTCTTAATATGGTGTTAAGAATATCTTTAAAACTTAACAAATTTTTGTGAGACTTTGGGAAAAATAATACATTTATAACAATTTTTGTTCCTTTTGGTAATAATATATTGGCTTTTATAGTGCCTCCAATTATTGTATTCCCATATATTAAAGTAATAATTTCTTCACCCATTTTGAAAGCAAAAAAATATTTTGCTCTATCGATAATACATATATATCTTCTTCATTTATCTTGGATTCAATCGAAAGTAAAGAAGTATTCATTTGTTTCTTCATTTTGAAATAAAACAAAATGTTATTAGAAATACTATTAATTGATAAGAGAAAACTTACATTAAGAAAATAAAAAATACAATAACACAAAAAAATAATACAATAAAAAATAAAATAAAAATAAAAACTTCCACACAAAAATAAACTTCCATGATATCTTGATATTTTTTAATCAAATTTTCTTCTCAACTGGTTTAAAGAAGTTAGGCATATCCAAATGTGTTATATCAAGAAGATCATTATTTTAAAAACATAATTGGTCTCTACATCTTTTCCCTTTTCTTTAATGATACTTAGATAAAGTTCAACAAAATGTTTAGTTGTATAATAAGTATGTGACCGATGTCTAGTCGTACCACATCGATAATACTTACTTTAATATTTTTTTTGCATAATTATTTTGTTTATTTTTACCTTTATCCTACTTTGCATTATTGTTATCCTATTTCTGATGGTAATTTATATTTTTATAATTATTAGAACCACCATGATAATTATATGGGCATGACTATAACTACGACCACATCATAACTATGACTAAGACCATGACCACGTGTTCTTATAATAATAATAATAATAATAATAATAATAATAATAATAATAATAATAATAATAATAATAATAATAATAATAATAATAATATTATTATTATTATTATTATTATTATTATTATATTTTACCACTTTGACTTTAGGGAACGGAGTAGAACCAGTAGGATGTGCCTCATGTTTTGCATTATTAATTCATTATTTTGTTTAGCTACAAGAAGGCGTGAAATTATATCAGAATACTTTTTCTTGATATTACTTTAGGTGCACATTCAATGTATGAAAGTAGAGAAAGTTTTCTCTAACATATCATTACCAATTACTTTTTCTTTTTATAGTTTCAATTAAGAGCTAATTCTAAATACTGTCAAATTATATTTTCGCTCATAAATTTAAAATCTTGTAATCATAAATGGATCCAATTATAATGAACTTTCGGGAGAATTACTATCTTTTGGAGGTTATATTTTTCTTTCAATTTTTTTCACAAAACAAGTAGATCTTTTACAATAAGGTATTTAGCTTTTAGCCTTTCATCAAGATGGTGATGAAGGAAAATCATCACCTTTCCACGATTTGTATTGAAGTATCATTTTCTTCTTTGATAGTATCACAAGACCTATGGGCAAAATATATTTCAATATCTAATATCCATGATAAATAATTCTTTCCAATAATATCAAGTGCCACAAATTTGAGTTTTGTAAAATTTGCAAATGAGAATATTATTATAAAAAATAATAATTAGATAAAAGATAAACTTAATTTATATTAACAATGGAAAAAATAATTATATATATTTATACAGATAAAATTAAATCAAATATTTATTTAATCATGATGGCATATATATATAATGAATTTCCATAAAACTAATAACTATGAAACTAAAAATAAAACTAAATATTCATCACATAATTTAATGGTTTTGTCATTCACCTTTATTCAAGTCACTATCAAATACGACTATAAAAGAAAGCTTAATAAGCAAGTTGAGAGAAAGCATTATTATTTTTTTTTTGAAAAAATGTCACTATTTAAATTAATGGTAGGTCTCTTTACCGAAGTATTGTGATACAACATTTTGTAATGCAAAATTGTTTTTCTTTACCTATACTACTTACCGCTAGAAATAAATTTATATTGATAATCATATAATTTTACTTTTAGTTTATATATGATGGTTTGGTTTTAAATATATTAACAATGTATGAATAAATAATTATAGATATAGTGATTAATAAATTATGTAGAACAAAAAACATGATAAAGCCGACTAATATATATATGTGTGTGTGTGTGATATGATAACATAAAATAGTCATCAATACATGCATTGAAGTATAAAGACAAATTAGAATAATTACAGTGAATATGTATGCCTCGAATAAAAAAATTAGTAGAGTTTTATGCTAATGATGTATTAAAAAAATAAGCAAATATAGTAAAAGAATACAAAAATGAAGAACAAGAATAAAGAGGGAGAATTTTATTGCTTCTTATTGTATCTTACAATGCTATGAGTAACTTTATTTATAGGATAAGATTAACATAAGTTACAACACAATTAACTTATGAAATAAATTACAATAAATAAAATTAAGAACACGTAACTTAATACAATAAAGGGGTGAGTTATAAAATTCTAAAAGACATGAATTATAGACATCCATTTAATTATTTATTCATAACATTAACCAATTTTTTATAATAAATTAATAAAAATAAATAATATTAGTTGTTAAGTAATAATGACAATAATAATAATAATAGCAAGGAATATTGGTAAAAGTGCTATTTAAAATGCACCATAAATTTTTTCAATGGATCATACTTTTTCATTAAGAAAAAATTGAAAATATAAACCACATAAATCATAATTCTAAATTTAGGAATCATAATTGTAAATTTAGGAATTGTGATATTACAATTGGAGTAGAAAGAAAAAGGAAATAAAATAAACTTTTAGTTAGATCTTACATATATAGATCATAAAAAAACAAAATAATAAACATTAAATAAATGCCTACCGGTTATGAAGAGATGGAAACACTGACAAATGCTCTGACCAATGATGAAGTGCAGAGAAATAAGAAAAAAATACAACCCCCAACTAGCCAACAATCAACTAATAGATTAAATAAAATAAATTAAAAACAATATAAAGAAAAGAAACAAAAGAAATTTAAAAAAAAAACAAACCAGAGAAAAAGAAGTAACTGATAATCGAAGAACGAGCAACTGATAATCAGACCAAGAGCCAAAGAAAACCATAGATAACGAGAGGAGAAGGGGAAAAACTAGAGAGAGAGAGAGAGAGAGAGAGAGAGAAAGAGAGAGAGGAAAAAGGAAAGTGAGGGCGGGATAGAAGAAGAAAGCTTATATACCTAAGGTTAGAATTACATAGAGCCACTTAAATCTCTTGGTAAAATGTAGCTACTGTCAGTAGTGGTATTTAAAAAACATACTTCTTCTGTTACATTTACCCGAGAGACATAGCGTATCCCTTGATAAAACTTATGAACTTTCAGAATAAGATTTTATGCATTACCATGAGTACATAACATTTGTCGGTAAGAGCATTTAATAATACTTAAAATATGCCTCTTCAATTGCAATTACCGAGAGAACAAGCTTGTCTCTCAGCAAATTATACGACTTTTCAAATTAGGGTTTACAGTTTATCGAGAGACATAACATATCTCTTAGTAATACTTATGACTTTTCATATCAGGATTTTATGCCTTATCAATAGAATATAACTTTTGTTGGTACGAGAATTTAATAATATTTGAAAGATTCACCTCTTCAGTTACAGTTACTAAAAGAAAAATCTTATCTCTTAGCAAATCATATGACTTTTTCGATTGAGGTATACATTTTACCAAAAGATATAACCTATCTCTCAATAGCACTTATGACTTTTCATATTAGAGTTTTATGCCTTATTGAGAGAACATAGAATTTATTGGTAAGAGCATTTAACAATATTCAAAAGATGCGCCTCTTCAGTTGTAGTTACCGAGAGAACAAGTTTGTCTCTCGGTATATCATACTACTTTTCAGATTAGAGTTTACATTTTACTGAGAGAGGGGTGTCATCCCTTGGTAGCACCTAGGGAAAATGAAAGCCTCTAAAGAAAACTATAATTTTTACAGTTTTGATTTTACATTTTTTTGAGAGAGAACTTGTATCCCTTAATAGTATTGAGAGAACATAAAAGTTTCTCGGGAAAACTATTACTTTTAAAATTTAGGTTTTACATTTTACCAAGAGAGAACTTACATCCCTCTATAGTATTGAGAGAATACAAATGTCTCTCAACAAAAGTATAACCTTTACAGTTTTGGTTTCATATTTCCCTAAGAGAGAACTTGTATCCATCGATAGTATAGGGAGAATACAAATGTCTCTTAGGAAAACTATTACCTTTATAGTTTAGGTTTTATATTTTCCTAAGAGAAAACTTGCATTCCTCGGTAGCATCGAGAAAAATATAAAAGTCTCTCGAGAATACTATTACCTTTAAGTTTTGGTTTTACATTTTCTTGAGAGAGAACTTATATTCCTCGGTAATACCAAAAGAATACAAATGTCTATCGAGAAAACTATTACCTGTTCAATTTAGGTTTTACATTTTCCTAAGAGGTAACTTGCATCCCTTGGTAATGTATCGAGAGAATATAAATGTCTCTTAGGAAAACTATTACCATTTTAGTTCAGGTTCTATATTTTCCCGAGAGAACTTGCATCCTTTGTTAATTTACTAACATATATGATGACTCTCGGTACATTTAGTTGGAAATTGGCGATGCCATAATTATGCGCCATCGCGTAAAGACTAAAACATGTTGTTGTCGATAATTGCAGTCGATATAATATGTTGCCAATTATTAGTGCCATATTTACCAATAATTTTCCATCAGTAAAGGTTTTCATTTGGTAATCTATTGATACTCTTTTGATATAAACTCCAATTATTTTTTTCCTATAAGTTATCTTGGAATTCAGTCGATACTTAGGCACAAACCATAAACTCTTAGTAATACTTCGACCGTAATCTGACACATTCTTGTAGTGCGACATTAACAATCTTATTCTAAAAATATTACCTCAATTTGTATAAAATGTGCATTTTTTGAGATTGGCATATAAATTACCTTCATGCAAAGCTTCTAAAATCTATCTCATATGATTAATATGTTCATCAAAACTTTAGTTATAAACAAGGACATCATAACAAAAATAAATAGTCACAAAATTTTCAATAAAAGAGTAAAATATGGTTAATTAATCTTATAAAAGTAATAGGTGTATTAGTCAAACTAAATGGCATAATTAACCATTCAAAGAAACCAATTTTAAAGACTATTTTCTACTCATCATCTTTTTTTTGTGTTTATTTGACGAAGTTAAACTTTTAAGTCAATTTTAGAAAAACAAAAGATCCATGCAATTCATCAAGCATATGATTTAGCTTAGGAATATGATCTTTATACTTTTCAGTGATTGATAGTGTGACAATCAACATACATTCTCCAATAACCATCCTTTTTAGGCACCAATAGAATTGGAATTGTGTAAAGTTTCATCTTTTCTCTCACTTGTTCCTTCACCATTAATTCTTCTACTTATATTTGAAGCTCCTTTGTGTCCTTAGGATTACTCTTATACATAGGCCAAACAATTTGGAATATTTGCTCCAAGAATGAGTCAAATTGATCTTTAATCCCTCTAATTAGTGGTGATCCATTTAGTACCTCTTTCTCTCACGTCTCTTCGCCATTAATCTTCTACTTACGTTTAAAGTTCCTTTGTATCCTCAGGATTACTCTTATACATAGGCCAGATAGTTTGGAATACTAGCTCCATTAATGAATGAATTTGATTTTCAATCCCCGTAATTAGTGGTGATGCATTTAGTACTTCTTTGAGAAAAATATCATCAAATTCTTGTACTAAATACATGAAAGCTTTTGGCAAGGAAAAGTCAACAAGGTTAGTAATAAAATGAGCATTCTTATATGAGTATAATTATTGATTTTTTTAGTTAAAAAATCTCTTTTTATGTCACTATTTATTTTTGCATAAACATTATTTTTTTCTTTTTCATTCACTTGCACAATTTCATTCCTTTTCTCTTTTGGTGGACTCTCAATTTTTGGTTCACTTTCTTGCTTTATTTCACTCATATTTTCTTTTCTTTCATCATTCTCATTATTTGATGAAGATGAGCCTCCAATGCTACCTATTAAATTTGAAAGAAAAAGAGAATGAGGCCAAGTTGATGATAATTTGGGATGCATCGAGATGAACTACCTGAAATTTGAAGTACTACTTGACCAGAAAAATATTTGGAGTGGAAGAGAATATTAGATTTTGTCTTTGATTACCACAACTACTCAAGTACAAGAAAGTAGAGCTAGCTATCTTAGGGTTCACCGATTATGCTATGAAATGAGAACTAGCAAATCTTCACATGAAATGAGATTAAGACCATAATGAGAAAACGCTTTATATCAAGTCATTGTCATGGAGGTTTATTCCAAAAGCTAATTATTTAAGGATATAAAATTGTTAAAGAGCAATGGCAGAACTAGGACCCCCTCCACCAAAGCGTGTGTGTGTATTAGATTAATAAATCTACTCTATATATTTATTATCTTTAATCGTGTCTAATTTGTATCATAAAATTGATATTAATAATTATAGATTTAATAATGTTGTATATGTTTATATTAAACAATTCAAGAATATATTTTATAAACCGTATAATTTCACCATTTAAGTGTAATTTTTTTTTTACTTTTAAGAGGTTGTCATAATATATTTTGTGGTATTTGATAAATTTAATAATTTTTTCATATTTTGTGAATAATAATAAATAAATAATTCTAAAATAATTATAAAAATTAATTTGATTAATAAAAAAACTTATTATTTTTTTTGAATGAAATTTGATTCTCACGATCTCATTATAAATAAATAAATGAGAATTTTTTATTCATAAATATTTTAATTTTAGCATAAATGTTATGTTTTTTTTATTGAATAACACATTAAAAAAGAAGAAAGATATGATATTAATTTTTTGTGGATAGATTTATTAAAATTAAACCTATATAATATCATTTTAAACCATATATATACGATTTATCAACGGATCAATCGTAATATAAAAATACCAAAAATTAGATATATACTCATGATATATAATTGCCACTTCTTAATTATTGTCAAAATAAGAGCAACAATTAGTTATTGTATTATTGTGATGTTAAAAGAATTACTTTGGTTTAATTTTATATTAAATTTATTCAATAAACTTATATATTGAATATAATTTTTTTTTCTTAAAAATTTTGACTCCTCTCACTGACATCATAGTTCCACTACTATTGAAGAGTACTGCAGAAATGGAAATAGAAATAGCCATGACTAGAGCCAATGTCGATAAAGACTATATATATAGGCTATTGTGGCAAGATTATTTAATGGCTTAAATAGGGAAATAGCTGATGTGGCAGAATTGCAATACTATGTGGTGCTAGACTACATATGACCATCAAAAGTGGAAGCTCAACTAAAACAAAAAAAGACCAAGATAAGGGCAAAGTTCGAGTTCAAACACTTGAAAACCAAATTTGAGAAAGGAAACAAAACCAAAGCAGACTTCAATCTTTCCATCAAAGAGTGCAGCAATCAAAGGAACATCGTGAAGGGTACGAAAATTAACCCCAAGGTAACTTGAGATATTAAATGTTTTTATTATTTGTGTACATATATGTTACATTCTTCCTCTCTAAATTGATTCTTTTACCTTTACCTTGGAAAATTAGTGGTTTTCCTTGCACTAATTTCTACTCTTTTCATTCTTTCATACAAGTTTTCGATGTAGCTTATTCTATCAAATTTCCCTCTAAAACATCATAGAATCGTCTATTTTCATGTGGTGTTCCCTTTTCTTCTATTTTGTCCTTTGTCATATTTTTTTATGTTTAATAGTTATTTATAATAAATTTAATATAATTTAACAATTATTTATAAATAATTTAATAATGTAAAATTTAATAAATAAACAATTTCCTATTTAACTGAAGATAAATCAATATTTTCTAGATGTGAATTTATTATAATATGCACTCAATTAAAAATAAATGAATTTTTTACAATTTGAGAAATTCTCATGTTTTCTATGTTTGAAAAAGATTTATTTCATCTATATAAATTTCATTCTGTACAATTAAATTAAACCAAATTTTGTTATAACATACAAAGTTTCTCAATAAAATTCATAAATAATTTTTGATGTTATTCAAAAAAAAAAAACAAATTTGATGAAAAAGCTATTCAATAACCTTTCATTTTTCCTCCTGTCTCTCCAATATTCATTATATTCTCTCTCACTCTTTTATTTTATTCTTCTCTCTCTCCATTTTTTAACTTTATTCTTTTATTACATGTTTCTCTGATCTATCAATCAAAATTTTTAATTTTATTTCAGAAATTGATTATTGATTGCAAATTATATGATGCAGTTTTGATTTTTTTTTTCACTTTTTCAACAAAATAATTACATTAAAGATATTTTAGAAATAAAGGAAAAATTATTTTAGATTTGCTCCATATAATATTAAAATGTAACAATTAATTGAATTATGTATTTTATATTAACATGAATAAAAATTTTCAGTTGTGAACTATTGAATTCAAATTAGAACTCATTTATATAAATAAAATCTACATTTTTTTCCCAGGTAGGCTGTTAATTTCTATAATTCACAGAAGATTGAAGAATCAACAGTGAGCTTAAATATTTATGTCATGGAAGATATAAAAATGACATAAGAAAATATATATATAATTAAACATGAACACAGTATAATGCAAAACCATGCACCTTAAATATTTATAATTAAAGAGCTTATAATACTAATTATACTAATTAAAGCCCACTTGTACATTCAATAGTATTTTACTGAAGAAACTCACTTAAAAAAGCAATAGAATTAATATATTCCCATACATGCGGTAATATTTGCTTTTTTTATAATTGTAATGATAATAACATATTATTATCATTCTCTAGAAAGAGAGAGAAGGGAAATAAAATATTTGCTATTTTATAATAATAATAATAATAATAATAATAATAATAATAATAATAATAATAATAATAATAAATTAAGGCTTGCATTTCCTCCTGGGTTCATGTTTACAGTTAGCTCCTGTGTCATCATAATCCATCACATCCATCAAAAGCTTCCTGCTCATCATATTCATTTTCATTCCATCCTTCGCATGCATAGAGAGACAAATGCATATAATGGTCAGCGAGAAAATTTGAAGAGAAATTATAATTTTAATGGAAAAAAGAAAAATCATTATTCTTTTCTTTAGAATCCATTCATTTGCATATATAATTAAATGCATCTTGATTATATTAAGTACTTTATAATTTTTTTTATTTAGTGAAGTTGTATTAACAATTAAATTTTAAAAAAAAAATAGCTTTTAATCAGCATTTGAGACTTTTAAAATTCTAATAGGCATGACAGTAGTGTAGTCCAAGGGCTATGAAGCCTCGAAAAAAGAAAAGAAATAAAAAGAAACTTGGGTACCTTATCAAGAGATTGATGATTTGGGCTCATTCCTTCTCTGTAGCCTTCAACCAAGCCTACAACAACAAACCAATTCAGTACTCTTTATATATTAGAATTAATATTCAGAATAAGTTTAGATGAGTAGTGACCTGAAGATAAGGGAATAAGGAATAATAATAAGAGTAGAAGAAAGGACTTGAACTTAAGATTAGGAGCCATATTATTGTTAATGTTTGTAAGGAAAATATTAATGGCTTAAAATGCCTTACACAAGACAGGAAGAGGAAAGGAGGAGGAGTAGGCTTTTTATATATTGTAAAATGGTAATGTAGAAATTGGAATGAAGAGCTATTGTTATGGTGCACCCACCCAATAGCTACAGAATGATGATGAAATGCATTAAACCTAAAAGTCAACTTTACTATTCATATTTTAATTATGTGACATTTAATAATAATAATAATAATAATAATAATAATAATAATAATAATAATAATAATAATAATAATAATAATAAAAGATAAAATCAATTGTATGCATGTGGAGAATCTCTTTGCATGGCTTCAATTTCTGTAGCCATTTTCGGAGTCTAGCTTTTTTCTTCTTAATAAATATGCTTCTCTTCTAAATGCAAAAAGCTGTGTACAATTATTCTATAGGATAATGCTAAATGGGACAAAACTTGACCAGAATGGCTAGAATCCACTTTTTGATAGTTGAACTTCCTTTTTTAGGGTTTATATTTGAAAATTGAATTTCAAGATATTCTCTCTCTTATTTATCACTCCAATTTCCTGCTAGAAAATCAATTTTATTTATATTTTTCAAAAAATCCTTTCTATTTCCAAAACATAATTATTCATTCACCTAAAAAAAGGCTAATCCTAACAAACAACCACTTAAAATAAAATAAAATAATTAAAAGAAAGAATATGAAACAAATTAAAAAGGCTTAACAAGGGTGTTATAGGGGCTAGCAATACTGGAAAAGAAAAATACAAATGAGTTTTGCCCTTGCATAGATGATATGGATCTATGCAAGAAAAGAAATCAATTAAAGTATTATGTTTTTGTCCATAGTAAGAAGAATGGCATTTACGATTCATGGTGTGCACCTATGCTTATTGAAGTGAAGGGAAGCTTATACAAGTCTTACGATACTATAGAAGATACGGTGGATGCTTTGAAAAGTTTTCAGAATCGATTCTCTACTGATGATCAACTATCAAGTGTTGTTGCTGAAACAAAATTTGGATAGATGCATGGTGAACGTCCTGCTAAGGAAAAAAGAGAAAGGATTCCAGTCACTTCTAATAAGGAGAAGATAGAGATTGATATTGACACTATTGGTTTTTATTGTTGAAATTAGTGTTAGTTTGAAAATGTCAAAAAATTGATAATCGAAGATGAATTTTCATTCGATTCTACAAATTGTTAATTAATTTTAGGTATTGTTATTTTTTTTTGGAATGTAAATTTTTTTCTCTTATGAAGAAATTATTCATTTTATTATATCTTGTTAATGGAATATATGATTTTTGAAACTAGCTAAATGTTTGGTTGTACTTTTTGTATATTAATGCAAATTGTCTCATATGTATTTTGAAACAAAAATGAAAAATGCATCAGAATGATATATGCTTTGTTTTATATTCAATTTTTAGCCATGTTCTATTTTGTTGTTTAGATACAAAGTTGAGGTATTAATTTTGCACTTACAACTCACATTTTACATATAAGAGCCAAGGAGGAATGAAGGTAGAATTTGAGCTTCATGGAATCTGCATCTATGAGATTGAGCATTGTAAATAATAACCTTAAGGGGTATAAGTAAAAGGGATTTTTAGAGAATGTTGTTATCTAATTTGATATAATGTAGCTAATAGTGTGGCTAATAAGAGTATTGTATTGCTAATATGAGGAATAGGATATGAATAATCTTAACTTATCTAAGTTATCTTCTTTCTCTATTATTCTACATATTTTGTTCCACATTCATCCTTATTTCAATCATAATCCAACAAATATATGGTACTAAATTTATCCTCATTGTTATTTTCAATCCAAATCCATTATGTTATGACTTATGAGCTATATTTGTTTATTGTTTTTTTACTTATAATTATACTGGCATAGCATGGAGCTATTTAATAACATACATAACAATTAGTATCACAAAACTGCAAACACAAAGTGACATTATATAAAATATAGATGTGTGTATGTTTATATACAAATCATCAAAGTATGTATAATGACATGTGGCAAAGAAAATATTCAAATGCCAGTATATTGTTTGCCACACCAGCATATATGTTGTTTTGAAATCAATTACCCAAAATTAGATAAAAATAAATAAAACCACAACCAACAAAATTTTAATATCACTACTGTATTATCGATCTTATGCATTTGGAGGCCAGAACAACACTCTCATATCTAGGATATCCAAAACAACCATCATATTTCTTTAGCTGTAGGGTTTTGCATAGATCTATCCATCCTTTTTTAATCCTAACTTTGAAGGTTTCATTTTTGTTCTTCCTCTTCACTAGAAACACATAAAACTTATATCCATTTTTAGCCCTAAAATGGAATTCTTGCCGATCAATGTCCTGAGTCACTGTGAAGTCAAGTTTTTTATTGAAGTATTCCAAAGGGATGTTCTATATTGAAAGAGTTAACCTAAAAAATGAAATTAAATAATGAGCATGGAAATCAACTAGAAAAATACTAGAAATGTGGGAAATAAGAGAGCATAACAGATAGCACAACGTGGATTATAATAAGGAGTGTTAGAAGCTTTAAGGATCAATCATCAATATCACCACATTAGAATTCAATAGCAAAACTAAATAAGTTATAAAATAGGTATAATGTCAATAAAGTTATCAATAAATCATTTGGATATCAATAAACTAAGGCTACAGATATAAAACAAACATAATGCTAGTCATATAAAATTAATTATTTTATTAGGTATATGAAGCTTACCAATTTGTGTTTCCAATCATAGGCACTCAATTTAAGTCTGAGGCTAGTATCATAGTGAAGAGGATCATTTAAAATCTCCACAGATGAGGATGGGGAAGGAGTAAATTCACCCATGTGGATAGGAGTCATCATGAAATTCTTGTGAAGAATCAATATCACCCCCATTAGGAGCCTACCACTGGTCTAGGGCCTTTATAATAGCCTCTTGGTGTGGGTAAGAAGACATAAGAATGCTCCATGTTGTAATATCAGCTTGGGTCTAATTGAGCTGCTTAAGGACATTATCTTCCTCTAGTTATGAGGTGGGGTTAAACTTCCAAGATGAGGGTCTTGCCAATGAGGTGAAGGGGGAGGTTGGGTATTTCGCCCACTTCTAGTCAGAGTATTAACTTCATTGACCTCATTTATATAATTATTGAGGTCCAACACAAAAAAAAATGATTAACTTACCGTATTAGTGAAAAGGGATCAACTTTAACTTTTGCACAGGCAGAAATGCAATTAATAGTGGTGGTGGGTGATTTAGCAAAGGATTTGTAGCAATATAAGGCCCGGGTCTTGGTGAGATGATGAAACCATTATCAATTAAATCCTAGATCTTGTGTCTCAAATTGATGCACATGTTAGTTTTGTGGCTTACTCTTTAGTGATAATCACAAAACTCATATGCCCGGTAGTTCTTAGGTAATGGATTAGGTATTAGAGGGGGTAGAGGGTAAAGTCTTTGTTAACTTCCCTTCCAAGGCCTTCTTATACACTACCCCTAATGGGATCCTAAGATTTACAAATGTTCTTGGCTCATGCATTTTTAATCTAATAGGCCGTTGAGCACTGATGTTGGGTACTTCACTGTTCTTCTGATTGCTGGCAAGATTGGAATTGGAGCTTAGTAATTTCCCCTTTTTTGCAAATTAAATAAAAACTAATTAAATTTATTTCATGAAAATAACATTTATAATATGAAATGACAATTTAAATTGCATGATCAATATCCATACGTTGATAATTAAAAGGCACAAAATTAAATTTAATTTACAACTCAAAATTCCAAAATAAAGGGATCCTAACTCTAGCCTTATGGATTTTGAGATGGGTAAACATTCCCCAAAAGAAAGCAAATTAAAGTTCATATGTAAAATAAGTATAAAGGAATTTTTGAAAGTAAAAGAAACGAACTTAAAACTTGGACTAAAATTTCAAGTAGGCATGTATATCCTATTTGAATGATAATCAAAGCCTATGCAGTTATAACCATCTTATAATGGTGGATTTTGACTTAAAATTTGGATTCTTTTAGCCTCACTTAGGTTAGCCTAAGTCAAATCCAGCTTTTAGGTTTTAACTCTTTAAAACTTAAGTCTAAGTCTAATTTTAGGTTTCAGCCCTTTAAACCTAGGTCTAAGCTTGATTTTAGTTTTAACTCTTTAAAACCTAAGTCTAAGATTGATTTTAGGTTTTAAATCTCTAAAACCTAAGTCTAAGATTGATTTTTTAGGTTTTAACTCTTAAAAACCTGAGACTAAGATTGATTTTAGGTTTACCTCTTTAAAACCTAAGTCTAAGATTGATTTTAGGTTTTAACTCTTTAAAACTTGCCTAAATTTGATTTTAGGTTTTAAATCTTTAAAACCTAAGTTTAAATTTGATATTAGTTTTTAACTCTTTAAAACCTAAGTCTAAATTTGATTTTAGATTTAACTCTATAAACATTTCTTAAAAAATTGAATTTTAGGTTTTAAGAGTTGTAATCGAGTTAAGCCGAGCCGAGCTTTAGAAGGCTTAAGCTCGGCTTAACATAAAATAGTCGACTTTGAACTAGAACTCGAATCAAGCTCGAGCTTGTGTCAATCCAGCTCATATATTATGTATCTTGAATTTGAACTCGAGCTTGATTTAATTAAGTTTAATGAACTTAATAAACTTATTTTTGTTTTTATTTTTCATTCATCTTTTCTATATTTTCATAGAAAAGATACTAAAACTAATATTTTTATGAAGGATGAATAATATAATTATATATTAACAAAAATAAAATGTTGTATTGCGATAATTTTATATCTATTATAAATTACTAAGTTATTTTATATTATTTAATTTATTTATCACATATACCATATATTAATAAATTATATAAATTAAATTAGTTAAAAAAATAATTTATTCATATACACAATTAAATATATATGAATTAAATTATATATATTTTTAATTCAATATAATAAACGAGTTAGCTTACAAGCTTTTTAAATGAGCTAGCTCGCAAGCTAATAAACCAAGTATATATTAGCTTGAGCTTGGCTCATTTAACAAATGAGCTTTTATCGAGCAGAGACCTAAGCTGAGTTGAGTAGCTTGGCTCATTTATAATCCTTTTACGCTTTTACTCTCTAAACCTAACATGAAAAATTGATTTTTACTTTTGAAAAATAGTTTTTTAGTTTTAAGACCCAATTTGAAAAAAAAAAATACAATTTTGAACTTTTTGATTGGTTTGAGTCTTAAGTACAATTTAGTCCTTTTAAATCTAATTGATTAGGTCCAATTTCAAAGCCTAAAAGATGGTCCTTGAAGTTCACAAAGTTCATTCATCCATCAAAATTAACTTCAAAAAAGGGAGTTAAGGTTTAGTGTTTTTCTTTCTTTGATGCCCTTAGTGGTGGTGGCTTTAGCTTATGGTCAGACCAAAGTTCCATGATTATTAAGGTAAAACAGTTGCTAAGGAAGCAACTGACTTAAAAGTGTCTAAGAATAACGGGCCGTCAAGTATGGACTGTGCACCCAAACCCACTAAGAAGCGAGTTTTAGGCGGTTCACGATAAATAAGTTTGAACCTTTTACTTTTAAAGAAGGAAAAAAGGGAGAAAGATTGAAACAACTAGTAAATAGGGATTGCTTGGTTGAGTGTGTGTGAAAAAATGAGAATTGGGGGCCTATTTATAAAGTTTTAGAGGGTTAAATTGAAAAATTTTAGAAAAATTGGTTTAAGGTGTTGCAACACAAAAATCAAGGCGTGTGGCAAAAAAGCTACTATCATGATAGTTTTTAGCTATCCAACAAAAGCTAGTACTGCCACCATGTAGCTTGCAGTAGTCGTAAGCCATCCCGCCATAGCAGGTCCAATTGGCCCATTTTTAGCCAAAACTTCATAGTAATTTTTCAGAAGCCTGTTCGAGCCCATCCAACATCCATTTTGAGTAATTTTTTTTATCATTGGAACCGTAACAAACTGAATTTTAATAACGGTGAAAAATTAGGTATTCAAACCATGATACATCTACAATGCCACTAATTAATAATTAAAATAACTTACACATGCAAATGGACACCATTACTTCCAAGTGTCAACTTCTCACAACCCACCAGTTGTTGTAGCTTAGTTTTGGCTTTTCTTTTCTTAATTTAACTAAAACCAACTACCTGAAGAAAGAAACTTAGAACTAAATCAAGTGAGTATTCCAAATTTAATGTTATTTTTGTTAATGAACCTTAATATGGATGTTTTTGTGAGTTTGAATATAATTGACCAATAAACCAATTGTAAACTTATAGAAATAACTGAAACTTTGAACTAAAACGTTGGTTATGAAGGTTGGTGAATTAACAACACAAGAAGTAGAGATTATAGGATTGCATACATGTTTGCAAATTCATATGAGAGAAGGATAAACTACAAGAAAAAAATGAATTATCAATTGAAAAATCTATTACTAATTCTCAAAAATCCATTGCTAATTGCAATTAGCGATGAGGTGTAGCCTATCACTATCCATATAGTTGCTAAAATATTAGGTATGAATTTTCTAGGTCGTCGATATTTAGTGACGAAAAAGGTTGTCACTAAATACATAAACATCATCGCTAATTCTTATTATTGTCTTCTATTTGGAAACAAAATACCATTTCTAATCCATCACAAAATTTTTAAAATTTATTTATATAAATTATTTTTTAAAAAATAAAATAAATTAGTTTAAAAATAAATTATTTTATTTTTATTTCTAAAATAATATATTCTAAAATTATTTTTTCTATTAAATAATTTATTTATATAAAAATAAACTATTTATAAAATATTTTTTAAAGACTATTTCTTTAACAACTTTCTTAAAATAAACTACTCTAAAATTTAATTCTATAAATTATTTATTCTAAAAATTACCTGTTCATCTAAATAACTTATTTATTCTAAAAATTAATTATTCAACTAAATAATTTATTTATTCTATAAATTATTTATTTTACCAAATAATTTATTCATTCTAAAAATAAAATTTTCCATTAAATTATTTTTAAAAATTATTTATTCTAATTTTGTTCTCTAAAACATAAATTATTTATTAAATAATTTTTAAAAATTATTATAAAAACTATTTATTCAATCAAACAATATATTTATTCTAAAAATTATATTCTACCAAATAATTCATTCAATCTAAAAAAAATTATTCAATCAAATAATTTTTAAAAATTATTATACCAAATAATTTCTAAAAATTGTGTATTCTAAATATTCTTTATTCAACAAAATAACTTATTATTTTTTCAACAAAAAAATAACTTATTATTCTAAAACTTATTTTAAAAAATAAATTATTCCGCTAGAAAATAAATAATGACTACTTTAAAACATAAATAAATTAGTTGAAAAAATAAATACCTTCAATTGAGCATTGACGATCAGTGAGATTTTTTATCGGTGGCAAGAGAAGAAAAAGAAGAAAGAGGAAAAAGTAAAAAGGAAGAGAGAGAGAGAGAGAGAGAGAGAGAGAGAGAGAGAGAGAGAGAGAGACGGAGTGAAGAAACAAAGAAAGAGAAATAAGAAAAAAAAAAGAGGAAGATGAAGAAAGATGAAGGAGAAAGAAAAAATGATGGGGAAAGAAAAAGAAAAAAAAATGATTGGGGAAAGAAAGAATAAAGAAAGTAAAAAGGATAAAGAAGAAGAAGGAAAAAGAGAGGAAGAAAAGAGAAAAAAAGAAAGAAAAAAAGAAAAAAAAGGTTGCTTAAAGATTTTAAGTTATAATTAAAATCCGTGGCTAAGCCAGCCCTTTTTACCATGAAATTTAATTTTAGCGACGGATTCGTTGCTAAAATCCCGCACATTATTTTCAAAAATTCAAAGTTAGCGATGGATAATCTTTTTTTACTTTAAACAATTAATACTTTCTCATTGGCTATGGAAAATATCCGACACAAATTCTTTTACTATTTGAAAACTAAAAAAAAAATTTTTTATTGATGGTTTTATCTGTTGCCATTTTTTTTCTTTATTTCAAAATTAAATAATTATATTAATTAGCGACAAATATTAATCGTCGCTAATTAACGACAACTTTGATTAGTCGCTAAATTCTTATCTTTGACTTTTAGCGATGGTTATTATTTCCATCGCTAAAATCTTGCTGCCAATAATTGATGCTAGATTTAATGGCGGATTTAGCTATGGATTTTTAATCCATTGCTAAATATTTAAGCGCCAATTGTTGATACTAGATTTAACTACAATTTTTTTTTGTCACTAATTTGTAGCAAATTTGTCTGAAATTATTATTTGTCATAAATTTATCTCAAATTTGTTGCTAAATAGCAACATATGTTTGTCATCCCTAAATTATGTCACTAATTAGACTTTTTTCTTGTAGTGGATTAATCAACTTCTCAAGTAAAGTGGATAAGAACCTTAGGTTAAATAGATGGAAAAGCTGCTGGCAGTTTGTAAATTTGGTTGCATAAGTTGTAATACAATTCATAATAAAGAAATACATATGTGTTCAACTTAACTAAAGAGATCGAATGGGTTGGGGGCATATAAGTTGAGTATACGCATGAAAACATGTAAATAAAATTAATAAGAGATTAACAACCAAAGCAAACTAAGGCTTTATAGGGGATTAAACATGAAATAAAATATCAAAATTTCAAAGAAAAGAGTCAGGTATACACAATAGCTACAAGTTGTATAGCTTCAATATATATATTTTTATAATTAGTGATTTAATTTAAATAAATCAAATGGGGGGCTAGAGAATGTTGTTCTTAAGTTAGATTTAAGTTCCAATTTAATATCTTACATAGAGAAAGTTTAATATGGAAATTAGAACCATTCTTGCATTAATCTCAAAGTTGGCCTAGAGGTTAGGAAGAATTATTTATACTTTTACATGATTTTAATGGAATGTGAAGTTAGATTTTTTAATTTATAATTAAGTCATAAAACATTGAGAATTAAAAGAGAATTAGTAAAATGATGAAATTGTTAAATAGGTAGTAAATATACACTTAGTAAACTTGTTGATATACATGCAGTAGATGATTTACATGAGAATAGTCATGGCCATGCAAATGAGGCCAAAATGTACATATGTATATTTAACGAACATATACAGTAGATTAATGTTTTTGGAAGATAAAATATAATGAATATCATAATTAATTAGGTTATAGTAAAGTGATTATCAAAATGATGATGATGATGATGATGATGATGATGATGATGATGATGATGATGATGATGATGATGATGATGATGATAATAATAATAATAATAATAATAATAATAATAATAATAATAATAATAATAATAATAATAATAATAAGGTTGATAAATGGATTTAATTCACTATAGGCCAATTAGCGAGTAAAAAGAAGAAAATATAAAAGATCGATTAATTAAAGGATAATAACATTTGTAGTATAATTTAATAAATAAAGACCTAATAAAATACAAATGGTAAATTAATTAATTGAGAAAATATGTATATATAAGTAAGTAACTAAATACATGGTAAGCCCACTACTATAAATAATTAGGTAAACAAAAATATATAATAAATACTATGTAATATTTGTAAGATAAAAGAAAATAAAAGGAGAGAAAATGGTATAAAAGATATTTGAAACTACAATTTCGAAATAATAAATTAAACCATGTGTCTAAATGAAAATGTAGGCTAAATAGAACATCGACACTTGAATTGACGACTGCTAAATGTTAAGTGAAACATGTGAGAATTATAGTATATGCATATGAATCTGTTTACCCTAATTACTTGCTATTGTTTAACTATGTTTCCTTTCTATATTTATTATTATTGATGTCTTCCTATGGAATTATCTTTTGCTGTCCACTAGTATTGTTTTACTGTAATATTCTTAAATTATTGATGTAGCCCCTTGTATGAGGACCAATAGGTCCATTTATTATGATTGTTCTACCAAACCGATGTCTGGCCATAGATAGAAGAAACCTTTGTGCACATAGATGAATTACTATATTGAAAGGGAGAAGTTACTACCCTATATTGAATAAAAAAAAATTATTGTATTGTACTATTATGTCTACTATCAATGAGAATGAACTTACCTGTATACATGTAAACCTAATATAGTAATGTGAATGATAATAAAAATGGTAGAAGTATAGTTTATAGTTCATAAGAGTATTATAACTAATGCATATACATATGCAATCAATTAAAGTTAAGAAAAAAAAAGGCTCGTAATTTATAGATAAATCACATATAATAGATTTTTAATGGGTTCTACGAAGTACTTGAAGACCTTAAGTAAACCCGAATCCTAGGACCATCACACCTCCTGAAGTTGGGATGTGACAACATGACTTGAGTGAATGAATTTAGAAAGAACCTTTTTACATGGTTGTTATAGGCTCGAAATGTCCATTCCATGGTTGGTATTCATTTATGAAGTATATAAGTTGATGAACATCCATTCTAGAATTCTCGTGGAAGGTTTTGGACTCAATTTGAGTAGTTAGTGATGGAATGCCTATTCTAGGGTGAATTGCTCATTCCTAGGGAAGTCAAAGTGGACAAAAGCCTTTACATGCTCATTCTTGGTTGGAATAGTCATTCCAATAGTGAAATACATGTTCCAAGGGTGCAATTTCCATTCCAAGGGGATAAAATTCCGATTCTATAGGTTTCTGAAAAGATGGTTTCTGTATGCATGAACTTTACTCTAGACAAGTCTATATAAGGACCCCAATAGGCCCAACACTTCAATTCACAATTTTTCTTCCTAAAAACCCTAAAAACTCATTCATTTTCACCTCAAGCCCCTTTAAAATCCTCTAAGCCTTTCCAAAACACCAAAATAACATTGAATTATCAAAGATTGACAACAAGTCTTAGATATAAGAAGATCAAAAGCTTGGTAATTTTTGGAAAAGGCTAATTCTCTATTGAGGTATGTTTAATATTCTTCCTTTTTTGAATTAGTACTAAGGTCTATGATTGTTTATGATTATTTAAGAAATATTAAGTTCGAGATACTAGTTATAAATAGGGTGTGTTATAATATATGTATGAAATTGATGAACATTAGGTAGAAAGTGGATTCCTTGTTAGAAGAGAACTTAAAATGTGTTAAAATGAGCTTGCAGGCTTTTAGTTTTCATAGTTTAACCTTAACGTGCATGAGAGGAAAGAAAATGATGGTTCACTTAAAAAGTGTTCTGTTTATGCATTGGTTAAGGTGAGATATAATGTATGTTAGAAACTTGGATACCCTAGATATTATCAAAATAACTATGTGTCTTTCATTATTATTATATTACCCTTGTTTTTCCTTCATAATCAGTTTCCTCATATTTTTTATTATTTGATTTGTTAACTAATTACTTGAATGATTGTTGTTGTCCCATATATATTGAACTAGTTGAATTGTGACAAACCCCTCTAGTCTAACATGTTCATGATCTATCGAGCTATTACTTAGACCAAACCTCATATTAACAAAGGCCCAATTCTAACAGGGGCTTAATACCATTAGGTTGTGTGCATGTATATACTGTATTATTAAAAAGGGAGAAGTTACTGCCCTTATTATTTACTATTATTTAATGTTTACTAGTGACTATTCTATTAATATGAATTATTGTATTGTTAGGTTCACTTGTTGAGAACCATGTTTATTGCATTGAGTCTAATGATGCTGTTAATTGATGACTTTGACCATTTCAATTGAACCCCCAAATTTTAATATATGTTATATTCTCTCTGAGATGAAAGCTCACATCATTCAATTCTATGGATTATAGGTATTAGTGGCATAAGATAGTCAACTTGAACATTCTTCTTCCTCAAGAAGCTTATTATTATTATTAGCAAGGAGCTAGTAAGTTTTTAGATTTTCTCCTATTCAACAACTAACCATAGAGCTTTGTAGTTACCTATGGTATTAATGCATTGGAATTATGGACTATTTTAAGGAAATGTGTCTCTTATATATTGAATCATGTAAAAAACTGGTGTTTAGTGTCAAGACCTATTCATTAACAGTGACGCTGGCTTATTTAATTGCATAGTATTGGAATAAGAATTATTAATTGGCTAGTACATTTCCATGCCCTAGGAAATAGAGTTGAAGCTGTGACATATAGAGAAACGTGTGAGGCCTTGCTCGAGTACCAAATCCCAGTCTATGATGAGAGAGTTAGAAATGCTCATTTGGACTTAGTCTCACATGATACCATTGCGTATGGTCTTTAGTCAGTTCAGTAAGCATGGGTTTATGGTTATCTTTTATTTTGAAAAGATTTATCCTTTTTATTTTTAAAAGAAACTCTCCTTTTATTTTAAAAAGGTACAGTGGCGTTTATTTTGAAATCCCAAAATTGGAAAGTCGCAACCTTAATTTATTTTGGAAAAATTAAGGAAAAGCCCATTAAATTGACTCCATTTAAATTATTTTGTCCAAAAAACACTAGTCTAAAATCAATCACGATGGGTCCTGAGCTAAGTTTTCATACCAGTTTTGATAAAAAAAATGATTTTTATCTCTCTTAGATTGATTTCATCCTTCTATCTATTAATTTAAAGAAAAAATGCAATTTTTATGGAATATTTTGAGCAGGATTTTTACCCCCATCTCCTAGTGGAATGATTCTTGCCACTACGACACTGTTATGTTCTGGGCCTTAAAGAACACAGGCCTAAATTCAAAAAAAATGGAGTAGCCAGCTAGACGGGTAAAAAAAAAAGGGGTGGATGACTCGATTCCTAAGGAATCCCCTACCCCCTATTGGGTTCAGAAAGTTAGGTACATATGGGGAAGGTGAGAATGACCCAACACCTCATAGCGCCCGATTCATTGAAACCGACCTCCTTTTTAGGTCTAATATTATAAAATTCTTAAATTATTACAGTATTATCCATATTACATGTAATTATAAAATAAACATTCATCATATTATTAAGTTAAACAAACCAATCAAAATGGGCGCCCATCCGAGGATGGAAACATGCCCTTACAATTATCAAAGTCCATAAGAATAAATAAAATAGGACAACCACCAAAAGGTGAAAACATATCTTTTACAAAGTCTTAAAGTTCATAAAATAAATTACATAATAAAAAATAACTAAGGCACCCACAAGGTGGAAACATGCCTTTTGCAAGTCTCTTAAAAATATAATAAATAAATACTTAATAATCATCCATGGTAAAATAAGTAATCAAACAAATAACAAACCATTGAACAAATGATTATAAATTAAGGCTAAACTAATGAAGTTAAAGTTAATCATAAAAAAATTACAATTTATAAATATATCTTAATATTAACCCATTAATGAAATATAGGGCGTGAAGACGAGAGTCTCGCCCACGGCGGTCCCGCTAGCAGGTCAGCGAGCAGGGGTCAAGGTGGTATCACCCCCGAAAGATAAACGATTTACAAAATGAGTTATGTTGTGAATTAGGGTTTTATTGTGGAATTAGGTTTGATTCTTAAGATTAGGATTTTAATATAAATGAGTATTTTAGCCTAAAACTGAGGTTTTAGACATGCAATTTAAGACACTTTGATATAATAAAGTATCAAATGGAATTACGGTTTCGGATGATTAAATTATAATTCTATAGCGTATTGTAAAAGTATTACAAAATCATATTTATAACTTATTAACACAGTAAGTCAAGTGTTGAAGTTAGTTAATGAATACGATTGGATTGGTTAATAAGAATTATACCTGCGTTATTGGCTCCACCAAGCCAAATTTGTTGAACCAAGCTTTGTTTATCATCTCCACCTTACAATAATTGGACTTCATGATGCTACTGCCTAGATCAAACTTTAAACCTTGGTTGAGCGAAGCAATTAGGAGGCATCTGCTACTGCCTCCCTTAGTTGTTGTGTATTGATTTTATATGTTTTAGTTTTTGTGTATTGATTCTCTTTTCTTTACTTTGCTCTTGATAATTGCCAGGTTAATCTCTTAATCATGGCTGCTGCATTGCCAGGTTAATCTCTTAATCATGGCTGCTGCCCTGGCTTTCTCGCTTTCTTTCTATTTATAATGTATCAATTAGGGTTAACACTCCTTATTAATCCTCATTCAATTCCTAGATTTGCACAATTTAAACACAATTAGGATTCCTAAACAAACCAAACTCATTTAGAATCATCTAAGCATAGGGCTCATGTTGATTTGGAGTGTCCAAATCGATATAAGTTAATCTCATGTCTATTTGAAGTGGCCAAATCGACATGGGCTAGGCTCATGTTGATTTAGACCTAGTCCAACTCAAACTGAATCCAATTTTTCTAATTCTCAGACTGAACTTATTTTATAAATTTAATCCGGGCCTTTAAAAATTATGCTGCTCTGATTAAAACTTTTAAAAATTTAACAAGACTTGGTTTAAGCTTCTAAAATTGTATCGGACTAGTTTTAAGCTTTTTAAATCTAATTTGGCCTTTTTAATTGGGTCTAAATTTAATTTGGGCTAAAATTAAGGTCTACAAATATGCCATAGCAATTATAAATGATAATATATTTTAATGCATGAACATTTAGTATCGTGACATCCATAAATATAATGTTGAATAATAAAATTTTGCATCAAAATAAAGATCCCAGGGGAGCTTTAACTCTAGCCATTTATGGATCCTAGGTTGAGGAAAGATCGCCAAACAATTAATAAACTCAAAAGAAAATAGAAATGAGAAAATAAATACAACTACTTAGTTTTCGTTTGTAAAACTTACCGAATTTGCAATGAAAACTCAAGATAATAAAAATTGAATTATAAAAGAAAGATAATGACAATATTAAATAATAACAATAAAAAATAGTTGGAGAAAGAAAAGAAATTAATATGGAAGGATCTGTTGGTTGTTAAGGTGTGGGCTCGCTGCTTAAAGTAATATTCTGAGTGTGCCTTCTTATCCTATTTGAATGAAAATCAGAGCCATAAGTAGTTCGTACCTTTGAATGCTCTTCTAATTAACCAATTTTATTGTTGGTTAATTACCGAATTGAAAAAGTGATTGGAAAGTACAAATTACCTAGGGTAAGTGCCATTTCTTAACAATAGGTTGAAGAGTTTTGCCACTTCAGAGCTTCACTTACTCAAAAAATGAAAAAAATCGATCAATGATAGTCCAGAAAGTAAAAAAAATTAATTGAAAGAAGTTTATTATTTAGTTAATTTGCATCACATGTATATTTTGATGAAGTTTCAGAGTCCAAAATTCTAATCTTGAGGCAAGAGGGGTGGACTCCTAGTTATAAGAATATGAAATTAGGACTAAGCCATGGGCAGTGCGGACTGGACGCATGACGTGCGTGCTGCTAGCTTTTCCTTTTTTAAAGAGAAATTAATATGTATTTTTCCTAATTTTCCTTTTCCCCATTTTCTAGGCCAAGTGTGAAATTAAGGGTTTCATAAAGCGAAAACTCAAATAATGGACAAAATCAAACTGAAGTCCATGACCTTGGGAATTCATCTCACGACCATGGAAATCAAAATGGCACTAGAATTCCATTTGATTTGTAGATAAAAGAGTGTAGAAGGCATTTCAAGAACACAATTGTGGCTTTTTATTCTTACAATCATGAATCCCAACATTAATCTGGATGAAGTAGGTAATTCAATGGTTAGGAGAGGTAAAGGAGAATTTACACCCACGACCGTGAGACTTGATCTCCACAATAATGGAAACCAAAAAATTCTATACAGTGGTGGAAATAATGAGGAAGATTAGTCAATTAAGCATCCATGACTATGGGATTAGATCCCATGACCCTGGTTTTCAGTTTCTATAGAAACTCATCCTTTTCTCTCTCCTCTCATTTTTCAAAACCTTATTTGCCCAAAACTATCACTCTCTCACATTCTTCACAGATTCTCAACCTAAATCTCTCCTTTTTTCAATTTTCTTTTCCATAAAACTTCATATCTTGTCCATAAAAATTCAAGTTTATTGTAGACACCCCAATTTGACACCCTCCTGTAAATCTTTTCAATTGCTAATTTTTTGTCGAGCTTGATAGTTTTTAATTGCTAAGCTTAAAAATCATAAAAAAATTTTATCAAAGATCATATATGAGCTAGGTGCTCTAAAATTAATAAGATTCTATCACATGAGAATTAATTACCAAGCTCGATCCTTATCATTATCGAGCTTGATGATTATGAACTTTTGATAGAACCCGTTGTTCATAAAAGGCAGCCACCTGCACTTGTTTTGGGTTTTAATCTCAGCCAATCAGAAGCTATTCTTCAACTAAACTAACCAATTGCAAGCTTGACAAGTGGACTATCAAGGCCGATCATCAAAAGTCAAAAGGGATTACCAAAAACATGAAATTTTTATGGATCAACCACCCTTGGCAGCAAGTTCTTCAACTTTCAATTGGTATATCTTTAAGTCCTCATGACTTGATTACCAGATCTCTAATTTCTATTAAATCATTTAATATAGTCAAGTCACGCATGATTAAAAAGAGAGATGTTTTGAACTAATCATTTACAACTAATTTTGGGATAAAAAATAACATTTTGAAATTAAGTATACGAGTTTCCTAAAGACCTAAAGAAATTAAAAGACCTTTTGAGACTCTAATGACATCTTCATAAGACAACATGATTGAAAGGTATATAAAAATAACCAAAAAAGGGATTTTTTGAACACATTTTTACTAAAAATTAATTTGAAGGGACTTTACCTTAGGTTCTGAAAAAGTACAATCAAGCTCGATAGTTTTTGCTGTCAAACTTGATAGTTTTTTTTTATTAAAATGAATTCAAAAGCATTATCTATGTCCTTTAATGTGATTTAATATCTTATGTCTTATTGAACTTGATAATCTTAGGATTATCGAGCTCGATAATTCTCAATGATATTTCTTTTCACTTCTTTTATCTATTATTATCTTTATGCTATTACTTTGTAACATTATATGTTACTTCTATGTTCCATACACATTGCCATCATGATCATGCATACTCTTCTAGCTCTAATGTATATCAGGCTTGATGTAATTTTCTCTTTTTAGAAAGTATATAGGATTTATTTAAAACCCATTTGAATAATTAATTTTCTTTTATTTTTAGTATCATTTGTCCATAAGGGCATGTTTCCACCCTGGTGGGTGCCCATAAGCTTTTTTTTTTTTTTTTGTAAAATCACGTATCATTTGCATCATGCTATATATTATTTGTATTGGATATTTTAATTTTATGTAAATTGGTAATTTTTTAACATTCCAAGAGATTTCAATATACTAATATTGGAATTATAGAAGATGTTGACCCTTTGGATTAGGCGTATGTACATGGTGGGAAGAGAATAATTTTTTTCTTGACATTTCCATGGATACCTATCTTCCTAGACCCATGAAAGGAGGATTAGGGATTCCTCATAGAATCAAGAGTATACTACCACCCTCTGATTATCTTTTCCAGTCCAAAATTTGGTGCCGGCTCCATTCTCATATGTTGTAGCCTATTGGACCCCTAAGGTTGAGAGCCTAACAATGTTGAGGTTACAAAAATCATTTTTCCAAAAAATCCTAAAAGATAAGCATGGATGGGCTAGGCTTTCATACTGGCGACTCCACTGAGATCTTTAAAGAGAAGTTGATTCCGTTGATTCTTATATTAGTTTATTGTCAATCACTCAGAATGCTAAATTTTTTGCATTGCAATAGTTGCATGGTGTGTATGCATTAGTTTAGCCTAAATTACTCGTATTATGTAGTGAAGGGGATATCATATACTTCAATCAAGATAAGCAGAACGGACACTGCATAACCACTTGCATGCCTCATACCTTTGGGTATATTTTACTATGGAAGCCTGAGCCTTTTACACTGGCCAAAGAACAAGTAAGAAACATATCAACTTTCCCTAGGATTACCTTAATGCTTGTTCTATAAATGATAAACTTTCCCTCTTTCCTAATAAGACCTATGTTTTGCTTATCTTTTTTAGAAAACTATTAGGTTTATCTTTAAAGATAGAAGGATTATTAATCATAGACTTTTGATGTGTATTTAAACCCAAAGAACTTCCCTTTTTGTATGGCCTAAAGCATTAAACAAACTTTTTTTCGAGTATTCACTCTTTAAAAATGGATTTTTAAAATAATGTAATACAAAAAAGTTATGTTCTAAGGAGAGTTCTAGGATTATATTACATAGAAGGAGCACACCAATGGCAATTTCTACAAAACCAAAAATCCTAGGAGAAGGGACTTACAGTGTATGGGAGTAGTGAAAGGATTCAATAGTATAGGAAAAATCTTCTCTGATGGGTTGCATTTGGTTAAAAGCAAACCAGTCAAGGGAGATGAGAAGATCTAAGAGATAGCAGATCAAAAGATTAAACCTATATCCCTTGATGAACAATTAAAGCTGGTCACGAAGCTAATAGAGGATCAATTTGAAGACATCCTTGATTTTCACGTCAGTGATAATGATGTTTTTTTTTTCTAACCTATTTACTAACAATAATGTTTTTGTTTCAAGAGTTGCTTTAATAAAATCTAATTTTACTTACTTGTGTGATGTTTCTACTGATGGATTAGTTTTTTTTTTTTTTTTTGTGATTTAGCAAGCATATTCAATATTAATTTTGTGTATGCTACATCATTAAACCATTGGAACAGTGGAAGAGCCTTAAACATAAGTATTACAGTTGACTTGGCTCCAACAAAAGTCCTTGGATTTGACAAAATTTTTTGAAGGTTTGAAAAGATGTGTGCTTAGACGTATGAAGATCTTTTAGGAATTGATAGAGATATAGTTGAACACAAAATCCCGACTTACGTTAAATAGAAATTTTGAATGTTAAGACTAGAATGGGCTACATAGGTAAAGGAAGAAGTTGAGAAGCATATTCAAGTAAGATTTTTGGAAGTGATAGATTACCCCACATGGATGACCAATATAGTACTTTTTCCTAAAATGGATTGAAGGGTGAGAATGTGTGTAGATTACACATATCTAAATAAGGCTTCTCCGAAAGATGATTTTTTACTTCCCCACATAGACATATTGATTGACAGTGTTGCTTTTAGTGCTATGCATTCATTCATGGATGGCGTTTATGGATACAACCAAATCATGATGATAAAGAAAGATTAGAACTAGACTGCCTTTATTATAGAATACGGAGTTTACTGATATCGGGTAATGCCTTTTGGTTTGAAGATTGTAGGGATGACTTACCAAAGAATGTCAATGCTTTATTCTATGATATGATCCATAAAGAAGTTGAAGTATATGAGGATGACATGATGGTGAAATCTGATACTCAAAAATAACATCTATAGAAATTGGAAAAATTCTTTAAGAGGGTTTTGAAGTATAATATGAGGTTGAATATGAAGAAATGTATATTTGGGGTGACTTTTGGAAGGATGTTGAGACATGTAATTATCTCTTAAGGATATAAATTGATCTAGATAAGGTAAGGGCCATTTGAGAGATGCCAATTCCCAAAATCGAGAAAGAAGTAAAGGGGTTTAAAGGACAACTTCAGTATGTCAGCCGATTTATTGCCTAATTATCCACCATGTGTGAACTAATATGTCAGTTACTAAAGAAGAATTAACCCATTATTTGGATGGAGGAATGTTAGAAGGCTTTCAATAAGGTCAAAGAGTATCAACTCAATCCACCAGTATCAAGACCTCCGCAATCTAATAAGGCTCTAATCTTGTTTTTGACTATTGAATAAGAATTCGTTGGAGCTATATTGGTACAAGTAGGCAAAGATGGGATAGAATTTGCAATTTGTTATTTGAGTCGCAAATTACTACCCTATGAGTGAAGCATACAATGATAAAAAAAAGACTTGTGGGGCAATTGTTGGGGCATTAAAGAATCTTAGGCACTACTTCAAATCCTATAAGTCCAAGTAGTCTCCAAAATGGATCCGATAAAGTATTTGCATGGAGCTTCCTCATTGATAGGTAAATATGGAAGATGGTTAATATTATTAGAAGAATTCAACATAGAGTATGTTACCAGGAAAACTATCAAAAGAAGGGAAGTAGCTGAGTTTCTATCACAACATCCCCTACCTGAAAGGGATGAAATCAATGTGGAATTTCCTAATGAAGATCTACAAGCATTAGAAGTACAAGAATGGGTAATGCATTTCGATGGAGCTGTAAATAAGAAAGGATTCAGACTAAGGGTAATCCTTAAGGCACTCAGGGGAGAACTCATTCCTCTAGCAAAGAGACTAAACTTTAAAGTCACCAATAATGTAGCTGAGTATGAAGCTTGCATCCTTAGTTTGGAAATTTTAGCTATAATGGGAGTAAAAAGGGTACAAGTTGTTGAAGATTCATCATTACTAGTTAAATAGGCACTGGGTGAATGGGAGTTAATAGAAGAGAAACTGAAGCCATATCCAGACCACCTGAATGTCATCATGAAAAATTTTAAAAGTTGCTAGTTCATTCATGCACAATGGGAGGAAAATCAAATGGCAGACACATTAGTAACTTTAATATCAGTTTGGGACAACCTTGCCAATTTCTTTTCAAAAACATTGATATTAGTCAGTTCATCTCAGCCCTGTTACTCTTATAAGACGGTTGCAACAATGGGGACAGATCATAACACTTGGTATGACACATTGATCCAATTCCTTAAAAATTAGACCTATCCCTTAAGGGAAAATAAAGCAGAAAAGAGAGCAATAAGAAGATGGGTTTTACAATATTTGATAGTGGGTGGAGTGTTATACTGGAGATAGCCAGATGATGTCTATTTAAGATGCCTAAGGAAACACGAGTCGAAATAGATCATGATAGAAATTCATGTAGGCATGTGTGGATCTCACATGAATGGGGGCATGTTGATGAAGAAGCGAATGAGATATGGATTTTACTAGTTAACCATGGAGAAAGACTATGTATAATTTGTAAGGAAGTGTGGAAATTGTCAAATTCATAGAAATTACAATCATCTCCTGCTAATCGAGTTGCAGGAGTAAACTTCACCTTAGCCCTTCTTTGCCTGTGGAGTAGATATAATTGGTGAAATTCACCCTATTGCTTCAAATGGACACATGTTTATAGTTATGGCCATTGATTACATTTCTAAATGGGTAGAAGCAAAATCTTTTAACAAATTGGCTGCACAACAGATGGCACAGTTTATTGAGAGGAACTTATTATGTAGGTATGGTATCCATAATCATTTGGTCTCCGATAATAGGGTTCAATTTCACGGAGAAATGAGGAAGCTACCAAAAAAAAAATACAAGGTGAGACATTATAAGTTATCCCCATATAGACCACAGGCTAATAGAGCAATGGAATCCACAAACAAGACCCCTAAAATAATTCTGGCTAAAATGCCAAACAAAGACTTGTAGAGATTAGGCTCAAATGTGGCCTTTCTCTTTGTGCAGATATAGAACAAGAGTTAAAACACCCACTGGGATGACATCTTATTCTCTAGTCTATAGGATGGAAGCAGTATTGCCTGTAGAAATCGAGATGAAATCCTTATGGGTTGTTGTTGAAAGAGGGTTACCAAATATAGAATGTGTAAAAGCAAAAATATGAGCAATTGACTCAGATTGAGGAAGTTTTAGGCACTTTATCATTATCAGTTGTACTAAAGGAGGATAGTCTAAGTTTATAATAAAAGGGTAAAAGAATGAAAGATAAAAGTATGTGACCTGATGTTAAAACAATGTAGACCTAATATTCAAGATCCGAGAGGGAAGTTCAAACTGAATTAGGAAAGTCCTTATGTGGTAAAGGAGATCATGAAAAAAAGGGGTAGCTAAGGTATATGACATGGACAGGAATGAATTTTTTAAACATGTAAACCTTGATAAGATAAAGATCTTCTATGTTTGATGCTCACGGGCAATGACGCAGGTTGTTCCAAATGTTTAATGATGGTAAAGATTGCACAAAGAATTTATTTCTTATCTAGTTTAAATTTAAAGTTGGTAAACTTATTACCTAGGAACATCACGAGTACAAGTAGAAGAAAAATGATGACAAAAATAAATAATATGAAAATATGAAAAAATAACAGACATAACAAAAATATAGTGCCATGTAAGGTGAAAATCAACAGTTAGGTATCAGATAGCTGAGTCAAGTGGCCCAACCTCCATGTAGTTGACCCAAAATTTCCTTAGTAAGTATGGAAAACTCAGCATCAGGATTAAGCCGGAGATAAGTAACTCATATTCCATATTATCGATGTAATACCCTTATACCCTTTGTATGTATAATACATACAACTTGTACATGTAAGATACATATATATAATACAAGAATGCTACAGTACTAAACAATAGAAATTCCTTTATTTGATATCAAAATTAATATAACAAATAAAAAGACAATTATAAGAAATAAATATATACAAGTTTAATACTTTAATGAATTTTATAAGAAAAATCTCTGAAAAAATTTGCAAGAATTTTATCTATAAATTAGATTAATCCAAAAAATCAATCAACACAACATGCAATTAAAATCACTCCCAAATTCTCAATGAATCCAAATTTAACATCTTCCCCTAAAATCATCGAATATTTAACACGTACATACACAATGTACTTGGTACACATTCATAATTCTTTACAATACCTTAATTATATAATAATTTTTACATAATGACATAATGTACATAAACATAGTAAATTTAAACAAAAATATATAATTACATGATATACAATTTGGCTCCAAGCAAACTGGTCTTATGGTAAAAACCTCTAACTTCAAGAAAAACACCAATTGTTAGAACCGGTTAGGTCTAGCAAGTCTTCTTGGCTCTACCCTGTCACTTGCGCAATGAAATCAATTTGGCTAAGCTATTATCTTAGCGATACGTACTTTAATGACAATAATTATTTAAGTCACATTGAAATGTATATGAATGCATTATGTATTTTTTTTATGATTTAGTAATGCAACTTACTTTCAATGTAATACAATGCATATAAAATTTACCTAAGTTTTTCAATCACACACATTGAGACCAAAAGTCCCTATATGATAATCAAGTTCTAGAAATATTAATTTAGCTTATCATGACACTGTGGATCTAAGAGTTATATCATACTGCCTGAAGGCAAATCCTCAATTGACACAGGGAATCTGAGTGTCATATTATATCGCCCGAAGATGCATCCCCTATCAACACTGAAGGTTAATTATCATATAATACCTCCCGAAGGCCACCTCCTCAAAATTGTAGCATCCGACACAAGTATATCTCACCCAAAGTCGTATGGCACGTCAATTCAATAATAACAAATGCAATTCTCTAGATAAGGCAATTTACATCACACATTTAACACATTTTTCCCATTCTAATCACATTTACTCTCTTTTTTTTTCATATCTTCCACATTCTTTAGATAATTTTCACATTTACCAACCATATAAAACATAGTTCTTAGCTACATGCACAATGTGGCCCATTTCCACACTTATAGAACATAATATAATATATCATTATTTTTCATATCACATTATTCTTTAAATCCATACCAATGCACAAAACATATATTTTTTTAACAATGATGCAAAGGAAATCAATAAGGACACTTTAAAGAATAGCAACATTCTTAAAAGTGTACCAAAATGAATAATTTCAAGCACCAATATTCAAACAAAATGTTAACAAAGTATGTACTAACCTTTTAAAGTTCCAAAATCAACTCCAAGTCACTCTCCAACCCTTGCTTTCCATAAACCCTAAATGCCTCTAGTTGGGAAACTTGACTTTCTCACTCCTAGACCAAATAATATACAGAAATATGTCATTAGAATCCTATTTCTATTCATTTTACTCAAAGCAAACATCAATTTTACAAATTTAATCAATTTCTAACAAAACCTTAACTTTCCCTTACTAACTTCTTCAAACTTCACCCTAATCAACTAATTTCCAACAACCAACCATAAAATAATTACATACACATCAAATTAGCTTCAAAATAACCCATACCAACAATTATCACTACCTCCATCGAAAACCCCATTTCTACATATTCTAAAATTAAAAGAAAAATTTCTTAAATTCAGAAAATACTTATCTATTTCTTGATTATTCCTCAAAACCACCTTGAATCATTAGCAATTCTTGTAAAATATGGAGTAATTGAAGAAGAAAATCCTCCCTTTCCCTTGCTTGTGAAAATTGGCCACTTGAAGAAGAAGAAGAAGAAATGACTTTTTTCTTTACTTTGTTCCTATCCACAACTATTAATTCAATAATTAATTAATTAAAAATGATTAAATATTTCTTTCTTCCTATCCATAAATATTGTAATTTTAATTTTAAAATAATAATTATATATTTTACTTTTTTACTCTTACTTTTTGACCTTTAGTGATAATGTATATAGTATGTATATACCATGTATACATTAAGTATCTAATATATATTTTATGTATATCTTGTATATAATTAAATATATACATTACATATCCTTCTTCCATCACTCTAATTACCATCTATATTAAATATTTAATTATATTTAATAAAAATACAAGTGTTACAGTCAAACAAGGCAACCGAGGATGTAACAAGTTCCTCTCCTTATGTAATATCAATGGTTTTAGACAAATTAAATAAGTATATGGAGGTTAATTAAGATATTGGGAGAGGTATATGTGTTGTATATACCTAACGTATGCACAAGATATACATAGTGTATACATAGTATATATCTAATCTATACTTATTATAAATGTTGGACACATATTATACACTTAATATATATAAGATATACATATATTGTATACATAATGTACCCATAAAATATATTATATATATACATATATACATTAGTTATATAACATATACCTAAAATATAAACAATATTAAATATAAATGACATATATATACACATAATTATGGGTGGAGGATGATAAATAAATAAATAAATAAATAAAAAAGAAAGTCAAAGAAAGAATAAAATATGTGGTTGGAAATTAAAGAGAAAATAATTAAATAAATAATTAACTAATTAATTAAGTCAATATTTATGGATGGAAAAAGAGGAAGAACTCTAACAGAGTCTTCTTCTTCCTTTTCCCTTTTTCATGGTTGAAATTCTCACCTAAAGAGAGAGTGTGTGTGTTATTTCTAAATACTCCAAATTTCATAAGAAATTCAAAGGTTCCAAGTGGATTATGAAGAGAAAGCAAGAATTCAAGAAAATCTTCTTTAAGCTTGTTGTTTATATATGTATGATTATGTAAGATTGGGGTAGAGAAAGAAAGTTATTTCAAATCGCTAAAATTGATAATAATTGAATTAATATAGTGGATATGTGATGATTTGATGATCAATTTGCAAAAATGAACATAAATGATGAAATTAGAGTTTTTTTTAGTGAATATGTATAATTAGAGTTTCTAGTATGGGTGTTTATAATTATGGTAATGAATTGATTTATTATTGTTTTAATGTATATGCAATGATTATAAGGTTAGTTGTTGAATATGAGTGAGTTTGGATAAAGTTAGGGTTATGAAATCAATATGTAAAATTAGGGCTTTGAATGGGAGTGAGTATAATTATGGTTAAATGTTGGAAATAAGTTGGGTAGGATGAAGTTTGAATAAAGTAGTAAATGGTGAAATTAGAGTTTTATTAGGATTTTGATAAACATTGTATGTTTAATGATAGTTTGCTGTAAATTGACCTTGGAAATGGATTTAAAGTAAACAATATTGCTTGTTATTGGTTATTGGTCATGTATGTTAGGTCAAGGTACTCCAAGGGAAGATAATTAGGATTTTGGTAAAGGAAAGAGGTTTGGAGTGATTTTAGAGCTAAGGAAGAATATATATAATTAGGGTTTCTAGTATGGGTGTTTATAAATATGGTAATGAATTTATTTAGTATTGTTTTAATGTATATGTAATGATTATAAGGTTAGTTGATGAATATGAGTGAGTTTGGATAGAGTTAGGGTTGTGAAAATCATCATGTAAAATTAGGGTTTTGAATGGGAGTGAGTATTATTATGGTTAAATGTTGGAAATAATTTGGTAGGATGAAGTTTGAATAAAGTAGTAAATGGTGAAATTAGAGTTTTATTAGGATTTTAATGGAAATTATATGTTTAATGTTAGTTTGCTATAAATTGACCATGGAAATGGATTTAAAGTAAACAATGTTACTTGTTATTGGTTATGTATGTTAGATCAAGGTACTCCAAGGGAAGATAATTAGGATTTTGGTGAAGGAAAGAGGTTTGAAGTGATTTTGGAGCTAAGCAAGAATATGTATAATTAGGGTTTCTAGTATGGGTGTTTATAATTATGGCAATGAATTGGTTCAGTACTGTTTTAATTTATATGTAATGATTATAAGGTTAGTTGATGAATATGAGTGAATTTGGATAAAGTTAGGGTTATGAAATCATTATGTAAAATTAGGGTTAAATGTTTAAAATACGTTGGGTAGGATGAAATTTGAATAAAGTAGTAAATGGTAAAATTAGAGTTTTATTAGGATTTTGATGGAAATTGTATATTTAATGGTAGTTTGCTATAAATTAACCATGGAAATGGATTTAAAGTAAACAATATTTTTTGTTGTTGTTTATGTATGTTAGGCCAAGGTACTCCAAGGGAAGATAATTAGGATTTTGGTGAAGAAAAGAGGTTTGGAGTGGTTTTGGAGCTAAGGAAAGGTTAGTACATATTATAATAATTATTGTTTTGATAATATTATAGTTGGCATAACACATTGTGATTTTGAGAATGTGTTATGTCACTTTCTTTTTTGAATTTGATAAGGGTATGTGTATTGTATAATTAAAACAGTGGTTAATATATAAGATGTGAAAGATGAGCCATTATAGAATGGCTATTGCAGTGTTGTGTGCACAATGTATAAAGTGTGAGATATGCTAAAAATGAGTAAAAATATGAGAAATAAACAATGTGATAAGCAATGAGAAAGAAAATGTGAAAATAATGAAAGAAAGAGTAAATGTGATAAAAGTGAGAAATGGGATAAAGAAATGAGAATGTGAAAAGATAACATGCTACTGTGTGTTTGTAACCTATATAATTACTTGTCTAGTATTGTTGAGATTGATTATGCATGCATTGATAAACCTGAACAGAGCTAGGTCATGAGATTGAGATTGAAAATGGATCCGAGCATAGCTGAGTCATAAAATTGATGTGATAACTGAACCTAGTAATTGTATAGGGGTTATTGGGCCCAATGTATGTGTGAATGTGTGTGATTGTCGGTTGGATATATATAATGAATGAATTATAAATTAAATGTGGCTATATTAATATAGCAACTTACATTATGAAGAAAAAGTATTTCAATGTATGTATATATGTTGGTTTTAAATATATACCACTAAGCTATAGTTTTAGCATAGTTATATGAATTGTGCAGATGAAGGAATTACTGATCAGCGAGATCTAGGTTGTGGATGATATCTAGTGATCTAGGGTGCCACAAGACCAACAGTGTCGATTGCATACATGTATAGTTTTGATAAGTATATAATTTGGTTTGTACAATATGATCATAGTATATTTGTATTGAACATGTTTTGGGGACATTTTGTATGTATATGCAACTATATTGGGTACTATTTATATTAAGAAACTTTTGGATGTAATTAATGAAAAATTGATTTTATAATGAAATGTGTGATGATAATTGGAGCAAGTGTTGGGTTTTATGAAAACTATATTTTAGGAGTGTCTAAATTTTCTGTGCAGGTTGTGTTGTTGATAATTTGGAATTTATTAAAATTACATATAAAACTCTATCGAAATTTTTCTAGAGAATTTCTTTATAAAGTTATAGTTATTTTAATATTAAAATAAAGATTTTTATATGTATTTATCGTAGTACCTTTGTGTCCTAGATAGGTATTTTACTTGTATGAGGCATAAATATTATATGTATTTAGGGTATGAGGGTGTTACACCTTAGACCTGCTAAAGCAATGTATTGCAAGTGAGTTTGGACAACAACATGATTGATCCTCCACTAGGGTATTTTCCAGTTAACATCATCAGGGAGCCTAGATCATAACCATAAGATCTAAACCTCTTGAAGATCAGTGACACATAGGACACATTGAGAGGTCAAATGAAGAGGTAAACATCTTAAAGTGTCAACTGTGGGAGGTGACAATAGATTCAATCTCTCTTAGAGCCAAATATAAAGGAGTGGACTACCTCGAAAGCTTTAAGAGCTAGAATTAAGTTCATCCAAGCCAATCAAGGTTTTCCCTAAGACCAATGGGATGATTGAGTGACCAGCCTCCATTTCATCTACCACATGCAAGACTTAGATATCTAAGTCTCCTTTAGGAGTTGTCAGAAATAATTGATCCAAGAAGCACAAGCAAAACAACTTGCTTCAAGATTGAGTGAGTTGAACCCACTCTGCACATAAATCAACAAGGGGAATTATCCCATAGTCTCATTAGAATTAATTTAAAAAGTTATATGAAGGATATGCAATATATATCTAATGCATACACAAGATATACATAGTATATACATGATATACACCTAAAACATACCTAACATATACATGATATATACCTTTTCATAAAAGACAAAAGTCAAATAGTAAAAATCAAATGGTGAATAGTAAAAAGTTAAAAAATAATAATAAAGAATAAAGAATAAAATAAATAAAAAAATTAAAATAAAATTGGATAGTGACAGATGATGTAATTTAGATATTTATTAAATATTAATTAAATAATATATATAGTTAGAATTAATGAAGAGAAAATAAAGTCAAATATCAACATCTTCTTCTTCCTCTCTTCTCCATTTGGGCAAAATTTCCATGGTTGCCAAAGGAGAGATTTTTCTTTCAATCCACTAAATTCTTCAAGTTTCTTCAAAGATTTAAAGAACTTTTAAGGAAATTGCAAGAAAGAGGTAAGATTGCTTTGGTTTTAGGTAGTTTTTCTTGAAATATATATTCATATGTATAATTTGGAAATTTGATGGAGTGTGGGATAATTGGTTAATTGGGTTTGGATGATGCTAGTTTGATGTGGAGATAATGATTTTATGGTTAAATGGCTGAAACAATTAGGGTTGATTGTAGTTTGAGAGAGGTAGTAAGAGACTTTAGGATCTGATGGAATTATTATAAAGAATAGGTGTTAATTGAATTTAATTGCTTAAATTGTGTTAGAATATGATTATCATGATAGAAATTAACTTAAAACATGATTTGGAATTGGTTAAAATGAAGTTCCAAAATTAAAGTATAAAAGGGCAAAACTTGGAATTTTATAGGAATGAGATAAATTAAGTTTATATAACACTCTTATACCCTATATATGTATAATATATATTTTCAGCATATGTAAAATACATATTTACGGTACAAAAATGCCATAGACCGGTTTAATAAAAAAAATTTCACATTACTTATTTAAAATTTCAAATACTAAATATATAAAATTAAATAGTATATAAATATTCTTTACTTGTTATAGGAACCCAAAATAAAGATTTTATATTAAAATCTCTGGGAAAAATTTACCAGAGTTTTGTCTGTAATTTGGACATCCCAAAATTTATCAATTACACAATCTGCAAAAAGAAAACACTCCCAAATAATTTCATATCACCATCTCAACTATACTCCTCAATTTCACTAAGTTTCTCAAACATTTATATATAGATATATATATATATATATATAATTACTCCCATTTCAAATAACTTAACCCAAACATTCTTTATAGTTTACAATACATAAAATCCAAAAAACATAATATACTATGCATAATACCCAAAATATACAATAACATAAAATATATACATACTGCTGACAGTGTTTCTGATCTTGATATCAACTCTACAAGCACAAACACAAGTCTAGACCTGACCTACTTTAAAAGAACTCTCCGGCGCAGCTGAATCTATCCTATCACCTGCGCGATGTAAACAATCACGCTAAGCCAAAAGCCTAGTAATACAAACTTTAATAATAATAAAAATCAAATGCAATGCCAATGTATAATGCACAAGGATATCACATCATTCCATTTTCTCATACTTTTCAAATATTTCACAATCCACAATTCTCATAAAACAAACACAAACATGGGCCCAAAGATAACTAATATGCTATTCAAATTTCAGAGTTATTGTTTTGGTCTATAATGACACCATGTTTCTAGCCCTGTAGGCAATATATCAATGTAATAATCCAACTAGGTCTGAGCTTACGACCCAATCATTTCACCCAGCCTAGCTTCAAGGACTTATTTTTTAGGCTTACGATCCGGTCATTTCACCTCAAAAATATTTTTACAGTGATTCCCAGCGTCTAGCCCTTAGGCAAATCATAGGCATGCCGCCAAATACAGAACTCTAAAAATTGAATAACATACTAGGCACACAATTTATACATGTTTCTCATTTATATCGATATTGATATCAATTCATTTCATTATGTTTCACATATCTCATTACATTATACCACATTACCCAATTATCTTGGGTATTTCAACATAATTCACATATTAATCACATTTAATATAATCTAGCCAATACCAATGACTTTTTAACAATGCACTTAATGCGTACACAACAAATGGCATTACCCAAACACTTTGGGTCATTTTCACATAATACACATATTACACATTTTACACAATTTAGCCATTATCAATGGCTTTTCACAATGTATTTAATACATATATGACATTACAAATGTCATAGCACATTATTCATACTTAACCAATGTATCAAGTAGCTTAACACATTTTTCAACCAAAATGTGTTAAGCCCAAATGTCATGCAAACATAACCAATGTATTCAAAGTTTGTACTTACCTCAAATAGCAACTAAAACAAGCTTAAAACAACCTCCAATCTTATCTTTCCAACTTTCCCTTCACCACTTGGATGAAGCAAATCAAACCCCCTCAATGCCTAAACCAAATATGATAGCAAATAATCATTTAGTATCACATTTAATGACATTTCCAATATTAAACCATAATTAAACATCACTCCTACAAATTCTAAAAATTTAGCATTTCCTTACTTTAACATTTGAATTCCATTCTATTCCATTTAAATTAGTGTTTTAAGTTTATTTATATTATTAAAAATATATTTTAATACATTTAAACCATTTACTTTACAAAAATACATTCTTATACACAAAACCCTAAAATGGCATAACCTTCCCCCATTGAAGGTTTTTCATTCCAACACAATCCATTAATCATTTCAAGCTTATATTCATCACTTTTACCACTAAAAAACATGCTTAAACAAATAAAATCAAACAATTCAATAACTTTGGAAAATCACTTTTTCAAAATCGTAAATCTCTGCTTCCATACTCAAACTCTAACCAAACACAACCAAATCCAATATTTGACTTTAAAATACTTGTTTATGTGCCAAAACAACTACATTTAGTACCAATTTGCACAATTAAAAACCATGATTACTCAACCCTAAAAATCCATAACCCCTAAATTATCTCTCTTCACCATTCTTTATCCAAACTCCACCATCTCTTCAATCCAACCTTAAAATCATTGTTAACTACCCAAAATAACATCATACACACCAATTCCAATAATTATAACATACTACTTAAAAATTCAAAATCACACATAATCCAAATTTCCATGAAATTCAAAGAAAAGAGTTGGAAACTTACCAAATTTGATGGAAATCACCAAAAATCGACTTTAAACTTGTTAAATCCTTCAATTTGTGGAGTATGAAAGAATCAAAATCTTGGTCTATGCTCCCATGGTGGTTCGACCTTAGTGAAGAAGAAGAAAAAATGAAGACAACTTTAATTTCTCTTTCCTTTCATCTTTTATTTTAAACCATATATATATATATATATTATAATAATTAATTAATTATTTAATAAATTAAAAGTCCAAAAATACATCTTCCATAATAAATTATTTATTTTTGAATTAATTTAATAGTTTTGAATTTATAAAATTTAATTACCAAAATACCCTTTTACTTTTTACTTTTGACTTTTCTTTTAAAATGTTGACTTTTATATGTTGTATATATTATATATATATATCACATATATATTCCACTTTTTATATTTAAAATTCCTTCATTTTTCATTTAAAATCATTAATTTAATTTATCCATTTAAATTATAATTTAGTTTATCAAATTTCTAAAAATTAAAAATTTTTAAAAATTTGGGATATTGCAGTTTAATTGGTCAAAATGCATAGAAATGTGATATTAATGAAGTATTTTAATTCAAAATGTGGTTAGATATTGAGTAGATTGGATTTGTCCAATCTAAGTGGTGTAAGGCACTTTGGAAAGTGAAGGGAAGAGTGTGAATTTAAAGTACAATAGGTGTTAATTGAATTTACTTGCTTAACATATGTTAGAATATGATTGTCATAATAGAAATTAACTTAAAACATGATTTGGATTTGGTAAAAATGAAATTCCAAAATTAAAGTACAATAAGAAGAAAAGTTGAAATTTTATAGGAATGAGATAAATTAAGTTTAATTGGTCAAAAGGCATAGAAATGTGATATTAATGAAGTATTTTAATTCAAATGTGGTTAGGTATTGAGTAAATTGGGTTTGTCCAATCTAAGTGGTGTAAGCCTCTTTGGAAAGTGAAGGGAAGAGTGTGAATTTAGCTTGAAAGTTGTTTTGGTTAAAGGTTAGCACATACTTTGATAAATATGTATTGAAATGCATTAAAATGGCACGCTATATTGGTATTGATACTATGCTACTTTGATGTGAGAATTTGCATGTAAAGAGCATGGACATATGTTTAAAGGTATGATTTGCATAATGTATGAATTTTTAAGCCATTTTAAGATGGCCATTGGCACTGTTGAATGTGTTAAGTATTTTATACCATTTAAGGGTATATTTTGGCCATATTGTATAAGTGGCATGGAATATGATGCTTATGATGAAAATGTATGGAAATATGATGAAATGATGAAAAAGTGACAAAAAGTGAAGAATGACATAGTTGGTAATATCATGTAAAAATGTGAAATGTGGTGTTAGGCCATTGTTGAATGGCTAGTCACATTGATAAGTATAATTTGCAAACAATGATGGTATCGATTATGCTAACATAAAAATGTATTTGGAATGTGTGTTTGCCTTGTATAGTATTTGGTTCTAGAAAATGTTTTTTGGTGCTATTGATATGATTTGCCTTCGGGCTAAATGTTGGGTGTTACTTATGATATGATGTGCCTACGAGCTAGACACTGTGTGTCACTATTGATAATGTTATTTGCCTTTGGGGATAGACACAGAGGTTTCAATAGGGGATAGATATGACACTTAGATCTCCAGCGTCACAATAGACCATAATAATGTTTCTGGAACCTAAATATTGTATAGGGTTATTTGGGCTGAATGCATGTGAATATGAAAAATGGTTGTTTTATATGAGTAATGTTGTGTTAGTGCATAATGCATTTAATATTGGAAAAATGCATAATTTATTATTTTAAATGTGTTTATTATCAAAGTATATACCGCTAAGCTAGAGACTTAGCATGATTTGTTTATCGTAGGTAGCAGGTGAGAGACAGATTGTCTAGAAGTTTATTAGTTCACCACCAGACTAGTGCCACTACATAACATATAAATATGTATTTTTTGTTTAATCTCATGATGTTTGTATAAGTTATAATTTATGTAAAAATGTAAGAACTTAAAATGCTTGTAAATATTTAAATACATTTCATATATATGTAAATAATCATGAGGATTTTATAATTTGGGTTGTGTGGATGATATTGGAGAATGGGATAAATGAATGAGAATATTTATATATATTGGAAGTGTAAATTTTTATGCAGATTGAGTATGTTTGATTTTGGAAATATCTAAGTTACAAACAAAACTCTAGCGAATTTTTTTCCAAAAATTTTCTTTTAAAATTTATATTTTTAGCAATTAATTACAAATATAAATATGTTATTTTATTTACCAAATTATATTTTAATGGTTAAACTATTTTTATAAAATTAAGGAAAATATGATAACATTCTTGTGCTATGTATATGTATTTAATATTTATAGGGTGTATGTATTGTACGTATACAGGGTATAAGGGTGTTACAAATTAACGAAAGGACAATGCCCCTGATCAATGGACAAGCATCTTCACTAGTCAAATTAAATAGCAGTTGCATCAATCTAACATGAGAGACATGTATAGCTAGAAAAATGATTTAGTCAGAGGAGTCAAAAGGATGACCCAAAATGGTTGCAAACTCCTCAATCATAAGGCAAAATTCAGAAAAAGGAAAATCAAACACCCGATGATCATGATCCCAACAACTGGCAATGGCATAAAGAAAGGGTGGATTTTAGTGGATGTTTCAAAAACATCTCAAAGATTCTAGGTGAGGCAAATATAGTTGATTCTATGTTCAACATTAAGTTTGGCAAAAAGAAACAGGACTCACTTTAAAGAAGCATCAGTCATTATTTTAAATTGGGATTAACTAACAGGATGTCAAGTAGGAGACTTAAAAGGTGAAGATTGAGAGTTCTTAAGGAAGGAAATGTTGGAAAATTTAAGAATGCTTCTTGTGAAACAGTGATAATTACTTTTTATAGGCTAGAGCAATTTGGAATATCGAACTCGACATTCTTCAGATGGTTAATATTATTAAGCTTGATGACTAAATTCAGTTTGATAGTTTAAGCATAAACTCTCAAACTCGATAGTTTAAATATCAAGCTCAACAATTTTATAACTAAAAGATTGACTAGCTTTATGATTTAGAAGGAAGCCAAATCCTTTGTCTCTCAGAATGTTCGATTAATAAAAAACATGTTCTCATATATGACCAATCTCAAATTGGAAAGATCATTGCAATTAGCAAAATAGAAACAAGCCAAAATAAAACATGCAACAAGTCAAGACATAAGATAAGTATCACAATACTGCAAGAAGAGGCCAATATCAAAAATAAATGTGCAAGAATGGCCCATAAATCAAAATGAAGTAAAAAACATACATGCTAATCATCATGTCAGAAGGACCTTGGAGGATATGATATAAATCCCTCTAAAATGGCAACTACATAACCTTCGTCAGATGCAGTCCTAGTGCTGCCCACAAGAACCTCACCTCATCCACCTATGAAAGGATGAATTGGGCCCATATGGCTGGAGAGTTGATGGGCGGAGCAGGACCAATCTACTCGAATAAAGTATAAGCACCCTAAGTAGGGAAAACTAAAGAATTGAATATCGAATGGACTCAATAGAAGGAATGAGATCCTAGGGGGCATCTGTGAGAGAGTTAACAGAAGGAAAAGCTCCAGATCCAAGTCTATCAATGGTCACATTTGTAAAGAGCCCAATAAGGAAAGAATTGGTACCTTGAGTCTGCTGACTGGTGATCATACCCTCTATACTTACCTCATCATTAGGGCTATAAAGGAGCTGAGCTAAGATGAGACAAGTTTTAACAAGCTCAGGCTCAACTCGACCTTAAAACTTGAGCTCGAGCTCAAGCTCGGTTTATATAAATATTGCTAAGCTCGAGCTCGACTAATTAATATGTTCAACAAGTTTAGTTGACTTGGGCTTGGGCTTATTACTATATCTGAAGAAAATAAAAAATATAAAAATATATAATATATAAATCAATAAAATGATATTTTAAAATAGATATTGGGAAGCTATATATAAAGTTTTATAATTAAATAATATTTTAAATTATTAAAAAAGAAATTAAATTTAGATTGATTAGTCAAATTTTATATTTATATATTATTAAATTATATTTTATGTGTACTAATATTAATGTATTGATTAAGAAAAAAAATAAACAAATTACATTTCTAAAATATTGAGCAATATATTTAACATAATAATTATTAATAATATTTTTTAAAATATTAAAAGAGAAATTAAACCTATGTTGATTATACAAAATATATATTATTAAACTATATATAGTTTGTATTAATGTTAATATATTGATTAAGAAGTAAAATGAATAAATCACATTCACATTTAAAATATTGAGTTGTATAATTAACATAATAATTATGAACATTATATTCATTGATATATAACTAATTTTGAATGATGATTTTTATTTTATCACTGTTATTTTCAATAGTTCATAATAGGTATTATCATACTTATTCTTGTAAATCATATATGTATCTAACTATTAATACTTAATATATTTTTATGAATTTTTTTTATATTTATTGTTATTGAAAATATATTAAATTTAATTTTTTTTAGAAGAAAGGATAGGAATGCTTATTGATTAGCTTCTAGATAATTAACAATTCTTTGGGGTGGATCATTCAGCCACACCCCGCATTCTAACTCAGAAAATGTAGCCCTTTCCAGGTTATTAGCTATGACATTCACAGAATGAGCAACAAATTTTAACTCAATATCCCAATCAAAGAAATAAAAGCATAACAATCATCTAACAAGAGACCTAGAGAAGATTTGATCTGAGTTCTTTTCTTGAGATACTCGATAATCACTAGAAAATCAAACTCAAGAACAACCCGTTGCTAAGCATTATCACATATCCAACTTAGAGTTTCATGAATGCCTAACACCTCTGATATGCATGGAGTATAAGAACCTTTGACCCTTCATGTGCATGCATCTACAAACTGGTCATTAGCATTTTGAACAATCATACATAGTCCTCGCTAATTACCCATTTTGCTATTGGAACTGCATTCAGTTGTGAGACAACAATTGCTTGCACCTATTGAGCTGAGCAGAACTCAATATCACAGACAACCGCCTCGTGAATTAATTGTTGATCAGTTAAGGTAATCTCTTCCCAATATATTGTTGTGATTGCACCACAATTGCTAACAAATTGAAGCAACCAAACTGATATATCAGCTGAAAGAGCATCAAATCTTTGTAAGAGCAAATCCTTAAAAGAATTTACCATCCTAGGGTAGTAGCCTAACCGTGAAAACCTCCAGTAATCATGGGTAAAAGGACATCTTAGAAGACATTGAATTATAAATTTGTCAACACTTCTACACACAAGACATGTACTATCAACCTCTATAGCTTTCCTTTGCAAATTATCCACCGTTAGAAGAACATCGCTGTAGGTCCGCCAAAGGAAAATTTTTGAATTTTGGGACATATTGCGTTCCCCATATGGCAGACCATAGACGGTCATCTTGATGTTGGATAGTCATTTCTAATATAATGAGTTTATATACATCTTTTACTGAGTAGATGCCTGAAACATTATCGTTCCATACCAAAGCATCAAATACTAATCTATTAGACAAAGGAATGGACATTATTAAAGATTTATACCACTTATTGAAGATTCCATTGATTAGTTTAGTATTCTAGTGACCATCTATAATAAGGTTTGAAACCATAGCTGCTTGCTTATTTGAAGGGACATCTGACGAGATTTGGGGGTTAGATCAATCAGGCAGCCAATTATCCATCCAAATAGAGATCGAGTCACTAGAACCTATGTGCCAAGCAATTCCCCTCCAAATAATATCTTTAGTGCTCAAGATGCTGCACCAGACATAACTTGGGTTGGAACCAAGTTGTGTAGCTAAGAAAGATGAATTGGGTTAGTAATGAGATTTTAAAATTCTTTCTACAAGTGAATCTAGGTAGTGAATCAACGTCCATGCTTGCTTACCAATCATTGCAAGATTAAACTCATAAATTCTTCTGAAACCCAAACCCCCTAACTTTTTGCTTTTACCATTCACTCCCACGACATCCAAGTGATTCCTTTGGAAGACCTGCTATCTGAAGATCACCAAAATTTGTTCATGGACATTTCAAATTCCAAACAAAGAGATTAAGGAAGTAGTAAATTAATCATTACATAAAATGGAATTGATTGTGTGATGGACTTCAGTAAAACTTCCTTTCTTACTCTAGATAAAGGCTTTTTCTTCCAAGAATAAAGGCATTGCCACAGCCTGTCTTTTAAATAATTAAAGATTTCACATTTATTCCTTCTAAAAATAGTAGGAATACCCTGGTAAAGATCTAAATTCTCAATTTCAATTACATCTAAAACATTGCACACAATAGTTCTTACATCCATGAGAGTATTAGTGCTAAAAAATATAGATGATTTTTCAAAGTTGATTAACTGGCCTAAAGAATGGGCATATACTTCAGTAGTTTCTTTAAGACAAATGGCTTCATTATGTGTAGCTTTAAATAGAAGAAGATAGTCGTTAGTAAAGAATAAGTGTGAAACAACATGTTCTCCCTTTGCATCTTTACAACCATGTATGAGTCCTATTGACTCCTTCCTTCTGATTAAAGTTGATAACCTTCAACACAGAGAATGAATAACAATGGAGATAGTAGAGACCCCTTCCTGGATGGATAGACCAAGCTTGGAACCTTCGTGGATAACATGATATGAAATAGAAGAAATACAAGACATTATTAACTCTACCCATCTAGCATCAAAATTCATTTTAAGCATAAGAGCCTTTAAGTAATGCCACTCTACTTTATCAAAGGCCTTGCTCATATCCATTTTTTAATGCTATATAACCATGTTGGCCTTGAGACTTCCTTCTGAGATAATGGATTGATTCAAAAGCAATAATCACATTATCTATAATGGATCTGCCTACAATAAAAGCACTTGAACATTCGGTAATCAACTTGTGAAGACTCATTGCAGCCTCATGGCTAGAACCTTAGCCATAATTTTGTAAGTTACATTGCATAAAGAGATTGGTCTCAAATCACCCATGGATTGAGGAATTTTCTTTTTTGAGATTAAGGTGATATTAGTATCATTGAAGGAAGCTGGAATAAAACCCTAATTTAAGTACAAGAGGCATGTATCAGTTGCATCTTTGCCCATTACTGACCAAGATTTTTAAAAAAATACTAGGCCAAAACCATTCAGGCCACAGGTGTTTTATCCTATTACATACTGAATACTACTTACTTGACTTCTACCTCGAAGAACAACTTCATTAGTAAATCATTATCCTTGATGATAGGCTCGAAGAGATATAGTTTAAAATCTCATCATGATCATGGACCTCAGACGGGAAGAGATGGCTAAAATAATTTACCATGAAAGTACCTTGTATTGGCATCACCATCTTTTAACCAAAATTATTTAGCGTGTTGCTTTCAATATAACTCTTGACGATGAAGAATATAAGTATGGGTTGGAATTGCTAACAAGAAATCTACAATATCGTCTTGGTGTAGAGAATTTTGCAATCTTCTTATAGTGCACGTAGAAGCAATGAGTTTAGCTTTGAATGAAGCATGTGAGGACCTCCATCTCATCGAAGTGTGTCCATAATCATTGAGTTTACTCTCTAAATCCCTATATTGAACACTGGTCTAAGAGGCTAAGAAGATCTCAAAGCATTCTGCCTCATACGCCTAGTTGTTCTTGAATTGGAAAGTGTGCATGTATGAAGGAGAAAGCTCACCAACAAATGAAATCATTAGAGGCAAGTGATAAGAGGTAGAGACATCCAACACCCGAGATCTTTGATTTGAAATATATGCAACCATGCTGAATTTGCAAAAGCATGGTCTAAATTCTCTCGAACCCAAGATGTTGTGCCTCTTCTATATTCCCATGTAAAAAAATTACCTTCCAGAGAGAGAGACCAAAGTTGATAGTCAGATATTACATCATGGAAACACTGTAACATCCAAGATGGCCTTAGTTGATCTCCTTCCTTTTCGTTGGCATATATACTGCCTTTAAAATCTCCTAAACTTAACCACAATAGATGATTATCCCTTGCAGGACTATATAATAAATCCCAATAATCTCTTCTATGTGAAGACTTAAGAAATCCATAAAACCCAGTTAGTATCCATTCTCTATTATCATCATAAACAATCTTAACATCAACATGATTTCTGGAAAAACTTCACAAAGAGACTTGATAAGAATTATTCCAGAGAAAAGCCAATGCACCATTGTGTCTCAAACAATCAATAGTGAAAGCATTATCAAAACCAAGTTTCCTCTTCACATATTCCACCTTATAACATCTGGCTAAGGTTTCCATGAGAAAGACAAAGCTTGGCTTATGGAAATTTATGTACTCCCTAAGGAGCTAAACTATACATGGGTTGCCAACCCCACGGTAGTTCCATCCCAGGCAACACATTATATAGGTAGGTCCTAATAACCAGGACTTGCCCTTTTAATATGATTCAAAGAATGTTCAATATCCCACAATTGTTCTATTGAGATTGAAAATTCATACTCCATACAAATATGTTTGTTAGGAGAGTTCATAACTTCAATTGCAACCAATAGAGTTCCTTGGTGAAGATTAGCCTTAAGTACTAAAGCTATTTCAATGCATGGGTTTAGATCATATTCAAAGTGGTGCTGATCATCAGGTCTAAGTGAAGAGTCCTCCATAAAATTATCACCAAGCCTAGAGCTGTCAAAAGCTCTAGGAGCAGCAAAATGCAACCATCTTTCCCCACTTGTATTAGAACTTTGCCCAATCAAGGCAGACAACCAAGGCCCATAAAGACATTGATTTGAACCTAGGTTGGAAACAACTAGTTTTTCACAAAACTTTTCAGTATGTCCAAGAATACCACAAAAAAAGCAAAAAGGTGAGAGTCTCTCATACTTGAATTCAACCCATTGCCAATCATCCTCATTTATTTTTATTGTTAACCTTCTTCTCAAAGGTAAATGAATATCTAGCCGAACATGAATCTTTAGAAAAGCTCTCAATATACCGATAAAGTTATTCGGGTTAGCCTCTAGGAATTTTACAATCACATTACAAACTAGGGATGCAGTACTCGCAAACATATAGTCTCATAGCAAATTTTGAACCTATACCCAAAATAGTTAATGAAATAAAGGGACCCGAGCAAGTAATTCTTTCTTCCCTAATTTGTGCAATATTAGAAGAATACGATCAAACATCCAAGGGCACATGCTTAATACTCTTTGGATGTCAGATTCATAAAAAAATTAGAAAATATAATTCAGGTTTCCATTTTCCTTAATATAAACACCCTTAAAAGGCCTCCACATTAAAGCCAGAGAATGCTGCAAGGCTTGGAAATTTATGGACCTATTCATGAGTAATCTGCCAACCAAACAAAGATTTGGGTTATCACTGATTTTACAGCATTCATCAAAATTGAGCAATAAACCCACGTTATCTTCATCTTCCAGCAGTAAATCTCTTAGATTCACCTCCACCTTTTTAGTATTGCTCATACTTCCTACAAGTTTACTTGTTACAAAAGCTACACAAACCTAAAGAAACCCTAACGTAACCTTGTTATGTTGAACAAGACAACTAACCTTGTCACAGAGAACAAGACAATTTGTTAATTGGGTGTCTTATATGTTATGTCATTAAGATAAATTATATTGTTTTAAAAATATGACACATAGGGAAACATGTTATCAAATTTAATATTATATGAATATTCTTTTATATCTATTTATTAAAAGTTTCTTGATAATTAGCAACTATTAATTATTAACTATATAATATTATTATACTCATAATGAATAGTTAGTAATATCATACAAAAAACATAGTACTAACAAATATAATTTGAGATATGAGTTCTTAAAAGATAGGACTAGTAGTCTAACAGTTAAATTAACAAATATAATATAATAATATGTATAAAAAAATGTAAATTTAGAACTTAATTAAAATATACTATTATTTTAGTTTTAAAACATAAACTAATACATGTCAATTAAAACATAAGTTTAATAAATAATATTACTAATAACTTTAATAATAATAATTAGGATAAGAAATTTCAAAGCTTTATAGCTATTATATATAATATATGACGTATAATTTCAAAATCATTTTTTCAACAAATAATTTTATTAATATTTTAAGATACAATTTATATAAAACTTACTAATTGAATAATTATTTATAATGTGTTATAAATAATATTTTTTATATTATATCATTTATTTATAACATATAATTTTAATAATAAATTATATAAATTGAATTAGTTAATAAA